>VRYO01001269.1:14074072-14163548 GCA_009812075.1 Sialia sialis | reverse complement strand
TTCAATGAAAAAGGTGCGGCTTATATTCGTGAAATTACTGTATTTTGCATACATAGTAACAACAAAAAGCATAAAATTCATAAAAGATATCAGTAGCATTATCTCCAGAGTCGTAACTCCTCAAAATCACCCATCTGGAAATCAGTTACTTTAAAAGACAACAGGTAACATAAATGATTCAATCAAGCTCCACTTTACCCTTTACTTTTCACTTCACACTGTTAGTAGGTAAATAAACATGACTTTATAACCTGATACTTGGCCATTCATTAGACTTAATCACTCTAACAATTTACTTCAAACATATTGATTTCATAATGGCTAACAGGGCAGGCAAAAAAGATTAAGAACTTAAACAAGTGGCTTTAAATTCACAATACACACAACTTCCAACATGTAAAATATGTTTGCATGTTTATGGTATATAAGAACTTATTAAGACAAGCAAAGTACTTTAGGAAACTGACATTAAGGCTTATTTTTGCGGCTTTTTGATGCACACTGAAAACAGCACCTTGCCAAAATTAAGTACATAATAACAAAAAGCTCACTACATCTGCCTTAAAGGACTAGCTATCCAGATAGGCACCACGAGCACAGGTACAAGGAAGGTAAGATGTAGGTGAAATAAATACATGTTTGTCAAAAGAGTACAGTCAAAAAACTTGAGAGCAATCCCAGCTTCCAGTGAAGAAGGGATAGGACACATAAAGAAGATCTGTTGAAATAACAGTAAAAATCAAGTATAACTCCAAGCACAAGAGGCCCTTGATTTATAAGCATATGGCAAATGACACGGTAATGAACGATTCTACCACAAGAGATTAACAAAGATTTCTCTGCATTGCAGACAAAAGGGTAAAACTTCTTTAACCCATATAACATAACCATCTCCCAGCAGAGAGCAGAAAGAACCCAAACTCTACCAGAAGAAACAAACTGAGTATAAGTTATGATAAAAGGGGGAGGGACAAAGCCCCATTTCGCCAAATGCTATAATGACATCAGAAGAGAAGTACAGTAATTTCACGCCTATAAGGCACACCGGAGTATAAGGCGCACTTCCAGGTTGCTGGCAATTTATGGTACTCTGTCCATATACAAGGAATACCAGCGTATAAGGCGCACTTTATTTATTTTTTTTTTTAAGCAGGGATCTGGGTGCAACAAAGTAATGAATTAGTAACAGAATACTGTTAGGTGCTCAATTTGCAAACAGTTTTCACATATCAGCGAAGCCTTTAAACGCAGCCCCTGGCGCCCTCCCCTTGCCATGGGCCCCAGCACTCCTGCCCCTGGTGCCGGCTCCCGTGGCTGCCCGCGTGGTAGAGGGGGGGCCGGCTGTGCTGTGCCGGGTGGCGGGGGCTGACCATGTGGTTCGCACTTCTGGGTTGACAAATTTCTGAACTTTGTCCATATATAAGGCGCATCAGCCTATAAGGCGCGCTTCCGGGTTCTGACCAAAACTTCAATCAAAAAGGTGTGCCTTATATGTGTGAAATTACTGTACATTGCACTGGGAGTTTGCATCTTGTTTAGCCTCCTCAAGTCTTCCCTCATGCACTGAGGAAGATGTTTCACCAGAGAAGGTAGATTCATCAAGCACGATCTACCACCTTGGCTCATACTACTCACCTTCTTGTCCTTCATGTGCCTAGAAATGGCTTCCACCACTTCCACAAAATGCAAGAGCCTGCATCTATGACATCTTTCAGCCAAAATGAGAGAGGGAAAAAATGTAGGGAGACAAATATATTCTATCTCTCATTACTTATCCTGTTGCCTTCACACCATATTTCAGTTGTGATGCCCTGCATGCCCTACCAGCATCTCACTGGTGACTTTAATTCTCTACACTCTTTGGCAGAGAGACTCAGCCCAAAAATATAAAAAAGGACAGTAGAAAACACCAGTAAAGAAGGCTGAATTTTTAGACTACGCAGGGGAGATGACGAAGATTACAATTACTTGCTGCAGCATTGCGGATATGGTAAGGGATATGTAGGGGTATGCACTATATGCTTTGGTCTGATGCTTTTTAACTGCACTTTAAATGAGAGGACTTTCTACTGAACACTTAAGGAAATCTACTTCTGTCCCACTCTGAATACAATATGTTGCAATTCCTGTAACTAGCACTCATTCTTAGAGCTTTTTCTGTGAACAAGAAGTGAAGCAGTGGTAGTGGACAGTTCCGTAAGTAAGTCTGTGTACAGTTATTACACTATTTTGTTTAATAAATAATAACTTGCCATTTCCAGGCAAAGGATTTGCAAAGTGGAGAACTTCACTGAATGTTACCCCTACTTAGTGACTTCCAAGTAAAAAATCTAAACCCATTGTTCAAGGCTCTTGATTTAAAACAGATTCTACTCCAAAATGTCTCTTTTGGGCAGGTTAAAAAGGATACATATTCCAATAGCCTTGGTAGGGACAAAAGTAATTTTCATACTCCAAAAATCTTAGGATAAGTCTTCTTCCTCAATTTCTATGTATCTAAGATATATTAATGTATATAAAAGAAATTTTGAAAATTAAAACTCCCATAGAAAATCATACCCTAAAGAGGAAATAAAACTATGCAAGGGCCTATTACTAATAAATGGAGCAAAGGAGCCCACTGCTTGATGAGATTGTCAGGTAAAGAATCTCAGAGTGAAAAAATAGGCAAGAGAGATGGAGACAGCCCCACTGACCACCATGGTAACAAAGTATTTCAGAAATGAAATGTGGGATCCAGCAGCTAAGGTACAAATTAGATTCTTTTAAGGGAATAAGACTAGACCTATTTCCACTCAAATCAAATTTAGAGAATTTTATGAAGTGTCAGGAAGGAAAGCTCAAGTGCAAAGTGACTGTGCTAACATGACTGCATGTATTTCTGCCAACAAAATTACTGACTGTTCTCACCTTAATAATACAGCACCAGCCTTGCTAGACAGTATTAAAAAGTCTGCTACAACTCCTACAAAAGTCAGAAGAAATTAATTGAGTCGATTCAATTTGACTGAGCAGCAGTCAAAGCACTTCAATTTCTTCTTGTAAATAAATCAAAGCTCAGCTAGATAAATAAACCAACATTTCATAAATAAAACCTGAGAAAAGTAAAATGCAGAAGAACACTGCTTCATTTCAATGACTATTTTCCATCTCCCAGTTCCATGATACTGCTTTTCAAGTAATTTACAGTTAAAATCTAATTCTCTTTGAAACATTTCTGGACTATTTTGAGTCAGTGAACTCATTGTTTTTCCCTCAATTATGTTATTTATCCATATGTAAATTTAGGCCAAAACTGAATTGGCAGGAACATACTGCTCCACACCACTCCTGACATTCTTCACTCTCTCTCACCACATTCAGATTGTTAAGTTTTACTAGGATAGAAAGGTTTGTCCAAGTCCCTTCAATGCTTTTATTGGAGAATAAAAGGAAACTGCTCTCCTGGAAGAAGAATCATAAAAGCATAAAAGTGGGTAGCCATGTGCAAGTGTAACAGGAGGATAAGTTTTATTAATTTCACAACATTTTTTTTTCTGGAAAGCAGAGCGAAAACCGCTAAGTTTTCTGGTGATCTCAGTGCGCTGAGACCAGCACAGTTCCCAAACCCATGACTCATTCCAACCCCAGCAAAAAAACTGCTGGAGAGACAGATGTTTTGTTTATGAATTAATTCCTTCCATACGTCCTGCTCATAATAAAAAATAATCAGGCTGGCTGATACCCCAGCCTGGGCTTGACCTCACCCCCAGGAAGCTCTCCCATGCCCCAGGCTCAGCCCAGACCCCAGGGAGCCCTCACCACTCCTGGTGCCACAACCACAGGGAGATTCCAGCTCCCAGAGCACCTGGGCAGGTTAAACAGCATGAGAAACAAGAGATCAGCTTAAAACCACCAGCAGCTGTTTGCACAAGCAACGCCAGCAACAGCTTGAGTAAACGCACTAAGCAGCAAACAGGATCCAAAGGCTGTGCTTACTCAAGCCTTCTTCAGTTATTCAAAGTTTCATAAGGACAGGGAAAGGGAAAACAAAGGAATCAAGCAAGCAAAACTGATTTTTACTTGCTTTTGGAAGGTTTTAAGTAAGGGATGGCAGATCATGAGAGAAACTACTGCAGAAGGTACCAACAAAGGACAGGCAAAGCGGTGAGAAAAGCACAAGGAAGGAAAGTCAGAACACCTAATCATTGCTTGCACACAGTAATTCAGCAGCAGTAGCCAGCTGGCACTATTTCTTCTTCAAATAAAAGGTAATTATGCAAGAGACTGCCCAGCTCAGCAGTGGAAAAGAAGACAGCATGCATTTGAAAAGCCATACCACTGAACCAAAAACTTTCTGCTTATACATGGTTAGCAAGGGCAGCAAGGACTTCAAAACTGCAGATGGAGATCTTCAGAGGGAGGAGTGCAGAACTTGTGCAGAATGACAGCAGCAGGCTGATTTGACAATGACCTAGAAAGGCTGTAGCATCTCCCTTAGTCACCACCCCTCCTGCAGGCAAGCCTCAACTCACAGAGCCAAAGTGACTAACGGCGCTCTTCGAAACACCAGCATCACCAGAACATACTTAGCCCTGCTGACAAATTCTGAGATGAGACTCAGTAGAAAAGAAAAATGATACAAGCGATTCTAGTCTAATAAGAGCACATTAAAAATTGCTTCAGTAACACTGGCAAGGATCCCAAATTTGATAGGAGGGAAAGGAGCTGCCAAGCTTTGCCAGTTCTTCCACCCAAGTCAAGATGACAAGATAACCATTTCTACAACAGTATGAAAAATAGAGAGCCAAACACATCATGTATGTGTCAATAACAATTCTTGGTTACTCAAATACAACAGATCATGCATAATAGAAATAAGTGCTCAGACTACAACTCATGAACATTTATCAACATCCTGGGAGCATAATCCCATCCTAGTAAGATGATAAATAGAGCAGGCCAAAAAGGAGAATTATGCTCAAAACTGTCTTGCTCACTGTTAAGAATGGTTCTTGTTCCATATGGGCCACCAGTAAGCAGTTCATCTGAATTTCAGGGAGACTCTAATCTGTAAACTTGAAATTAAAATAGAAAATAAATCCTTAAAACACTAAGGACATCTAAACTGAAAGAAAAAAAAGTTCAAATGGTTAGCATTGCTATTGTGTATGCATAACAAAGGAATTAACACTTAAAATGAGATTTTTGAGCAATTTGTACAGTGGTTCAGAAAAATTTAAAGCAGTTTCACACATACTAGAACATGTAACTATCAATAAGACACTAGGCTACAAGCTTCGATATTTTCATTCTACTTTTCAAAATGCTGGGTATATAAAGAATAAAGAGCAAGACTGCAACTGCTCCCCAAACAGTTAAGAGAAATTTTGAGGTAATATTTCAAAATAAACCTTGTTGAATTTCAAAGGCTTGATTATTTTCCACAGGTTTTTTGTCCCCATTTGGTCAGTGAATATATAAAATGACAAGCACAACTGCCCATTATAAACAAGCACTCTTATACTCACTTTTAGATAAAACAGATTTTTTTCAGCTTTCTCTGCTGCCTAAGGAGGCAATATTTTGAAATTCAAAGCAGAAAATATCAATAAAACCTAAATAAACTAGTACCAATGACAGGCAAAATTTCAGTTAAGACTTACTCATAGCACAATACCAGAAACAATGGATCAACTTATTTCTGGTGACAGGAGAATGAGGAAGTTTTTGTTCAGAAAGAAGTTTGACTCTACCGAAACTCCAAAAATAGATTTCAAAAGCATTTCAAAAGATCCAGTCTCTACTGGGGGTAGCTCAAACATACATTATTTACAGCTGATATTTCTCTAAGCAGGTAACACTAACTCAAGGTAACCGCCTTCTAAAGGTATTTTTTTGCCCTAGGACATTAAATCAGGAAATGTCATTGCTACATCTGTGTAAACCAAAGGAAATCCACTTTAAGCATAAAATAAATAAATAAATAAATAAATAGAACAAGCAATTGCTTGGCTCGTTTTAATATCCTTTAGTCTAACCTACTGTATATTGTCATTTATACAATTTATACCTCAGCTGCGTCTGCATAATACTTCAAACTCACAAACACTGCCGAAGTGCATAAATGCTTTAAAAAGTAGTAATGAAACTAGTACTCTGACATTTCAAAATCAGAAATTATTGTCCCTGTCTTGATGCATAAAATTAGTTCGAACAGCATTAGAAGAAATACAGATTTTATCTTAAAAATTCAAATTTAAAAACTGAACAAAGTAAGAGCTTTCTATTTAGCACATGATAATCCTGTCATTTAGCATTTGACAGATCAAAACCACTAAATATCTGTCCAACCAAAGGATAAGCACTTACTTGCACATTTTGGTTGCAGAATATCCAGCTCATAAGTGACAGGCAGACATGCCCTGTTTGCGCCATGCTTAATTACATTGCTCCACCAAGAATTCCTCTCCTACCTGAGCATTCCTTCCTACACACCAGGCTCATGCCTGTGCTGGTGACACATAACCATGAGGTAACTGCAGGGTTTATGCACAGGATGGAGGTATGCAATACTATTAAGTCACACATATACCTGCTGGGATAGCTCAGCACTTTTGCAGCAAACCACAGATAGCACAAGAATAAATGGTGATCCTGGCAAGTGTTTTAAGATGGGCTCTTTGCCAGCTGCTGAAGAGAACCCACAGCCCCATTAAAAGCAATGCAGGGGGATTGATGTAACTTACAAGGGATTTGGAAAATTCCTAACTATTTAAAAGTGGATTTGAAAACTCACTTATACTCAAATTGTCATTTTCACTCAACTAAAAATTCACCATGACAGCCATCAAGCACTCCCAAAGGAGAAGGAAACGAGAAACATAGAGCATATTCATAAAAAGAGGTTAGGTGAAGCTACAAATGAAATCAATCAAGCCTTCCAGTGACAGTTGAAATCAAATGAAAAACCTAAAACATTCCAACTCCTATTGAATTTTCCCTTACAGTCATTAATTTTTTCAAACATAAATTACAAGTCTTTAGACAGAAAGTTTAATTGCTTGCTTTGTATAAAGCAAGTTCCAGACAGAAACAGTTTTCCTTCTTTTCCAAAACTAGACTTTGACTGAACAGAATTTCTGGGATGATGAAACATGCTTACTAAGCACTGCCAAAAGAGAAATTCCATGTAACTTCCTTTCCGTTTCCTTTGAATTACTGCATGTGTGAATTAGTTATCTTGAAAAACCGTAAATTATATTAACTACAAGGCGTCCTTAAATAGTACAAAAAAGCAAGGTGCCAATTACCACCTTCGAGCACAATCATATGAAACAAAAAGGTTATCATTGACAGAGAGCACAGCTCTTCCTTCAAGCTAAAGCAGCAAAAGATATCAACTTCACTGATGAACAGTTACATTTTAGGTGGTCTAATAATACAAAATGCTCCAAAATAGAAAAGAAATTTAAAAAACAAAACAACCAAAAAACAATTGAATGGTCAATCCTAAAGTAATGAGTGGCAATTCTGTGTCAAGTACATAAATAGATGCAAACTGAAAGTATACTGAAATAAAACACTAGATTTGAACACTCACATTCATGAATTGTATCCTGCTGTCCCACATAAGGTTCCCTCTTCCCATTTTACTTCTGAGATAGCACTCCACATACTATAATAGAGGGGTTAACATGGGTTTATCTCCAGTATACCCACTGTATTAAACCAACAAGCAAAAAAAAAAAAAAAAAAAAAAAAAAAAAAAAAAAAAAAAAAAAAAAAAAAAAAAAAAAAAAAAAAAAAAGTAAAAAAGAAGCAAACCCATATGCAAAGGTCAGATTTCCAAATCATTCTCACCTGAGTACAGGGACTGTATCTATAGGGGAAGACTCCCTTTCTCTTCCTGCTCTATTTCAAAATCACCTTTCTTTGATTACCTTCATAAACTTGTTTTGCTACATTGGAAATATCTATAAACATTGCTGTGCCCACAGGTGGAAAATGGTAGGCAAAAGGACTTTTTTCAGTCACTCTGAATCTTGAAAATGGGAAATAATGCAGAAAAGAGTATCCAGAAGAGCATCCATTTCTGCTTCCAGAAAATTATGTACAGTATCTGCACTACCAGTGAAGTTTAGAATTGAGAGCTGCTCACATAAATAACGTTTTAGGCAGCCAACACTGGCATTATGCAAGCTTCAGTGTGACATCAATGCTCCTCATTTAAAACTCAAACCACTAAACAAGATTGATGCCTACTGACTTGTGATTAAAAGAAACTGCTTGCAATGAAGCATTTGGTTGACTTAAGATTGCATTCTTAGAGAACCATTTTCTGGCAGTCTCACTCTTGCACACATTAACAGAAGGTCTCAGAAATCATATTCTAAGAGAGGAATAACCACCTCCAACTTAGAAAGGAAAAAAAAAAATCACCCCAACTAACTTCATCAATATAATCATTATTCTATTGTCTGGCATGAACCATCTGCCTCTGTCTCTTACTGCAATGCTTCTTCTCATTATGAACTTTAAGAAAAAATGGTTCGTCTCTGTGCTAAATCAACCCCAACATCCTTTAAAATTATTATGATAATCCAGGCACAAAATTATTTTTTCACCACAGTACTACATTCTGTTCAACACCTCTATTTCAACTCCATCAAGCTGTAACTCCTGTCCTGTGCTTACTGCTTTGAGATACTTTTGAGGAATGTCTTGAGCAATTCAAACCTGCAAACCTCATACCACAACCTGAATACACAGAAGTGATAATGAACTTAGCGGGTTACAGGAGATGAAATCATTTCCCAATTTATGGATCTCTGGTATGTACTTTTTTTTTGGGGGGGGCAGGGGTTAGGAGTCAACAGTACTATGCAGGTGATAGAGAAGAAAAGGAATTAGGGGCAAAGTGTTGGATCTGAATGCCAGAACTGTGGAATATTACCAGTTCCAATCCATACAGGTCTGCTTTTAATAGCTTTTTGGGTATGTTTCCCAAAGAAGATGCAAAATTACCTACTACCACTTTTTACATAAACTTTGTTTCAGTAAGTACTTACAGTACTTTGTGCCTGATCTTTGAGCCTGCATCCTCTAGTTCACATATACTGGCAGACTACATTTTGGAGTATTTCAGTTTTGTTTGAAGAACAATATTTTGATGAAAGACATCTAGGACAGTTTTACAGCTTTAATAAAATGTCCTCATTGTAATTACTCAACAACACACTTTCAATGGGAATAGGAATGATCTCATTTTTCTTACCTTTATTTAAGAGGAGGCAGAAACTTAAAACACTGCAACCACACATAATTGAAATTTGTGGCACAATCCCAATATAATTTTCAAAATGCAAACAGAGGGAGGTAGGTGAAAGGGAGACCAACATTTACAACTTGCTTCAAGTACCGCAAGTTTCATGTTCAAGTGTGGTTCTATGTATTTCAGGGCTTTTAAATCTACAGTGAATGTTTTCTTGAAAGTAACATGTTATTCTGACTATTTCTGCTGTAATTGACAATGAAAGAAGATGAATTTCATCTTCCCCTCAAGCCCGTGTAATCTTTTTTCATTTACAATTTGTCAACACCCCAAAGATATTAAGGGTGGTCTTCAGCCCTACTCTCAGGCTATCCTATTACTGGGACAAAAAATTACAGGACTTTTTCATACAATGCTCTCTGGAGCTCTCACAAGAAGGTTACCTCATTCTCTCTTCCCTTGTGCTGCAAAGATGATGCTAACTAGGGCTAGCACAGGAAGAACTAGGTCCTTCAAACATCACCAGTTTTTCTCTGCCTTCTGTTAGGAGAAATCCTTCCCAGGATCTTATCTCCCAGTAGTCAGGAGGCTAGTACAGCTGCATTCACACTGAGAAGTGTTTTCAATGTACTAGTACATTTGGTGACTTTTAATCTTACTTTAAGACCTGTCAGGTTTCCTAAAATAATGTACAAATGTTTGCTGAGCATTCAAATGTGCACAGTATTCCTTCTAGCTTTTGCAGATATGTTAACTGCTTCAAGGCATCTGATACCCAGTAATCCCAAGGTGCAAGCATCATAGGAAGGCATAAATGGAAACTCAAATTGCCACTCTCTTTATCACCAAAAGTTCCTGCTCTTCTACAATCAAGCAGATAGCCTTGTTAAATAAGCTATGTAAATTAGATTCAAGATCAAATACAACTGTTTACTGTCCTTTATTTTTCTTTCCTGCTATACAACAGAACTATTTACCCCTCTGATGCCTTTTCACTACTGTAATAAGAACAACTCAGATCTATTACTTCCTTGTACACAGTTCTGTCTTCACCAGAAATGCAATCTCCTCCTCTATTCATTCCTGAAAGGAATAAAAAATGGCTTTACTCAGGGGATGTAAGCCCTATTACAATACAGTGGCAAGGCTAGAGAAGTGTGAGAATGTACACTGAAGTCAGAAGGAAAATACTTTAAAGCAAATCTGCATCAACTAGGATTTTGTTCTAGAATCTTAACCAGATTATTATTATTAATACACTTCTGTGATAAGTACTCTTTACTGCAATGTGTGTGGCATTCTAGACCTTGTTAAATATCAAGGTTTTGTACATTTTTGCTGGTAGCTTAGAGCACTTTTCTTTGAAATCTTCTCCTTTCAATGTTAAGCTTTCACACTAATCACGCCATAACCTGAGTAGGCAACCTGCTGAAACTAGTTCTTTTTAACCACTCATATCTATGTGAAATTTGGTGAAGGGGTAGAACAGAAGATAAAAGAAAGGCAATCCAAGTATGTAACACCAGAACAATGAGAAAGAAACATAAGAAAGAAGAAAACAATAAAAGGAAGGGAATCCCCACTCATTTTTATATGAAGACAAATGTGCCACAGTGACAGGACAGACTTAAAAGAAAGGAGAAATGTCTTCCTCCAAGAGGAAGAAAATCAGTGTCACACAATCAGAGACACAATCCTGAGAGGTACACAAGTATCTTCAAAGGTACTGATGGTCTGTGCTCATTATGTTCAACAACTGGAGAAATCCCTGAGAGAGATCTTCAGGACAGATAGGTAAAGCCTCACAGATAATTACTTTTATTTAACAGCTCTTTCAGTAGCTCTCCCATTATGCAAGGATTCAGCCATGCATTTTATCATAGATGTTATCGCTTATAAAATACATTAAACACAGCATAAACAAAAGACAAAAGTAAAAAACTCCAAATCCAAAATGTCTCATACCCCTCAGAGATAAGGCAGACCCGTTTGATTTTGCACACATTCACTTTGCAAATAACATTTTCATCCTCTGTCAGTAAGTATCAGCAATCATGTTACCATCACAACACTTTCTCAGGGTTGAATATGGTAAGTTTCAATTTTTAAACAAAACAAAATAATCCACCCAGAAACTCAAAGGCCTGAATCCAAGCCTGGTAGCAGCAAGAAATACTAAAAAGTTGCTTGGGGTTTTTTAATAATGAGTTTAACTTCAATGCAGATGTACAGTATGCATTTCAGGGGTGATGCTGAATCAGAATACAAACTAACAGCCTTTATTCAGCCTGCCAAGTACAGCAATGCCACCAATGAAACACAGTGCATACACACAGGCAGGGAAGTTTCTAAAAAAAGAAACCCACTAAACAAGATCCTTATTAGGGTCTTAGTGCACCCTAAATGGAATCCACATGTGCTTTCTTCTGGTCATTCATTGCTAAGGTAGCTGAACTTAGTCTTCCACAAGTTCATATGCCTTCAAGAGTCCAATAGAGATAATAATTTCTAAAAAAGTGGGATATTATCAAGATTGCAGTAATCAAAAATTTTTACTATTCCTGTCCACATGATACAAAGCTTTCAAGGATGAAAAGAAGAGTTATCTACATTTTTTAATTTAATATCCCAAAATACTTGGGGCAGGGGGGAAAAGGAGGGAAGGGGAAGCTTAAGGTTTTGTTTTCTTCTTCAAAAAAGGATTCACATTACCCCCATTTGCTGAAAAAAGAACGAAGCATTTCATTTGCAAAGCCCACATGTGTTATGGACTATAAGATTTATTAGTATTTGACAACCTTCTATCTCTCCAAGAAAATGTCGTACAGAAAGGCTTGCAAGGACAGGCAACTCTGTAAAAATCAGCATCTATAATAAAGGAGCCAAGAGTGCAGGCATATAGCACATGCTACAAATATTCAAATATTGTTCTTACAACTTCTTAAAAGGCTTTCATCTAGCTTTTACAAGAACACTAATTTCTCAAAAGCTACATCATTATAAGAGCTGGTACTAAATCCTCATGAGAGAGAAAAATTCTGAAATTAAGAAAGCGGCAGTTAAGTGCATTGTGTGCTTTTAGCTACTAAGCCTACTGATGTTTTTCCTTTCTTCAAAGAGCAGTCATTTGTATGGCCATCTGCACATCAAGTAAAGAAAGCAAGAGATGTTTTCCCAAATAAAGATATCACAAAACTGTGGTATAGCCCTAATAGCCAGATGCAGACTTGGAATTCTCTGCAACTCATTAGTTTTAGCTGCTCACTCAGCTTCACAATTCTAGCATCATTTATACTTGGGAGACTATTTTATTATTGTAGGAAAGAACTATTTCATAAGACTCCCAAGAGAACTTAAAGATTTCCATCTGGAATCAAACAAGGATCTACTGCTAATAAACCTTCCAAAAATCTTTTTGCCTTACATGTCCATTCAGGCCAAAGACCAAAAAAAACCAAAACTGTGGTTTTGAAGAAATGCAAGTTCACCTCTAAAAAAGCAAAGATCACAGGTATGCATAAATATGTAATGAATTTACAAATTATGTATACTAAAGATAACTTTTAGCCAATAATTTTAAAGAAACACAATAGAAAATGCAAAGTACAATAGAGATATGACCCGTATTTAAAGTGCTCAGACATTTTAGAACAATGAAAAATGCCAACCAGAAGCGGAAGCAGCCCTTCAGTGTCCTTATAATTGCTCCATTCAATGAAAGTTTAGAAGATACCAGATGCATTGCTCTTGCATTTGAATGTACATTACTCAAATTTTAAGCTTAATTAAATACAGAATACTCTACACAAAATAAAGTATATTAGACTTGTCAGCACCATACTGAGGCAACCACCCACCACTTCAAGTTTGTCTTTTTCTTTTCAGTGACCCTTTAGCACTGGCAAAGCATTGGCTTCTTTTGTTCAACTACAGAATAAGAAGCAACTATTTAATTAGATATCTAACATAATTCCAGGTCCTTCCTTATTCTGTCTACATTTCTTTCAACTTCTCATTTTAAGATGATCAGAAACAAGTTACCCAGCTCTGCTAATTTGAAAGCTTTTATTCACAACAGCTGTTATTTACTCAATGTGTGTGGAATATTTCACATCCTGTCACACAGTGTAATAACATATCTGGGAAGATCTAGAATATACTACAGTGGCATTTATAGAACATTTACCTTTCATGCCTTATCATCAATAACTTTGTTGTCTCATTTAAAGTATGCAACTAACAAGAAATGTGAAAAGGGAGAATTGAATGTAGAGGGAAATGGAACATACAAAGTCACAGAACTGCAGAAGTATTGAATGGCCTGGGTTGGAAGGGAATTAAAGATTATCTGGTTCCAGCACACATTGCTGGGTCATGTCCAGCCTTTCAGCCAGCAGCACCCCCAAGTCCTTCTGGGCAGGGCTGCTCTGATCTGTCCATCCCCAGCCTGTGCTGGTACCAACCCAGGTAAAGCAGCAGCACTTGGTCTTGTTAAACCTCATGAAATTCCCATGGGTACAATTCTTGAGCTTGCCCAGGTCCCTCTGGATGGCATCCCATACTTAGGTGTGTCAACCAGCTGGTGTCACCTGCAAACTTGCTGAGGGTGCACTCAATCCATCTATGCCAACAATTAAGATAATAAATAACACAGTTTACAGATCCCTAAGGGACACCACTTGTCACTGATGCCCCTGAGTTATTTGCCATCACCCTCTGGATGTGACCATCCAATCCATTTCTAATTCATGTAACAGTCCGCCCAGCAAATTCTTCTCTCTCCAATTTAAAGAGAAGGCTGTTGGGGAGGACCATCTCAAGGGTCCAGATAAATGACATCTGTAGCTTGCCTTGTCCACTGATGCAGTCACTCCAACATAGAAGGCAACTTGATCAGGCAAGACCTGCCCTGGGTGAAGTTGTGCTGGCTGTCTCAAGTCACCTCTCTGTCCTCCATGTGCCCTAGCACGGCATCTAGGAGGATCTGTTCCATGACCTTCCAAGGCATAGAGGTGAGGTTGACAAGTTGATAGCTTCCAGGATCCTCCTTCCCATCCCTTTCCAAGCTGGGCACAGTGCTTCCCCTTTTCCAGTCACCTGGGTCACATCCTGCTCTTCCCAAAAGTTACCTTGTTTCTAAAATAAGCTAGAAAACTGTAATTACTTAAATGAGGAAATAAGAACATGAGGTAAGGTGAGAACTCACTTATCAATAGAGGAAATCTACCTCTAGTCAACAGTTTTGACCAAAGATGCCAAAGTTAATGTTTAAACTGACTCATGATAGGGAAGTACACACTTCTTAAGTCCCTTAAGAAGTCCCTGGGGACTGCTAAATGAGGTTTCAAAGAGAATAGCCTTATGATTAAAATCACATTCAAGGGCTGCTTAGATAAGAAACAGTGAGAAATGAGGAAGAAACAGACAATATTATGAAGGCAGAAAACAAAGAGTGAGATTAGGCACAGCTGAGACCATGGCACAGAAATATTCCTTGTCCAAGGAAGACAGCTGAACCAGTGCTACTGGTTCATTAATCAGATAAATACCTCCCATAGCTCCCACACCTCAGAAGACAACTCAGTGCACTCAACTGTGTTTCAGCAGTACAGAACTCTCCTCCAATCTCAGACATGTTTCCAGGGGGACTGCTGCACTTCCTGGGAGTCCTCTTTTCTATTTTCAGAAAACTTTATTCAGCATAACATACTACAATACATTATACCACAGTCTGGATTCCACTTTTTTGATCCCTACTATGCCCTCCTCAGCACAGCTCACTAAGTGAAATGAAAAGCAGTTTCCTCTTACTGCAAGCTAAATTATGTATTTATCCTCCTATCAGAAAAGCAAGGTTCCCTTTAGCCACAATAGATATCGTCAACCCCACCTCATACCACTCTTTTGAAAAGGGAAGAAGGAGAAATGTTTAAATGAAAAGGCAAAATAAGCATGAGCACTAATGTCAAAGCTGGAAACATCCTGAAGTTCAGATAAACCTGTGCTGTAAGAACATGAAATAAATCCACACAGTGGGAAGAACATACAGAAAAATAACCCGGGATTTACTGCTTTGTCACCAGCAGGAAGTGAGAAAACGCTCATGGCCACCAAACCAGCTCCCTACGAAACACCCAGACACTGCACCTTCACAAGGGTGGCTTTTATTGCTCCACCTGTGAAAATTCATTTCCTTCTGTGCAGAGACATGCACAGACTATGTGCAGGGTACATGCACAGACTATGTCAGACACAGAGGAAGACACAACAGATGCACAATGAAAGACAGAAAAACAGTCCATACCCATCACTGCCTGCCTTGCTCTAGAAACCTAAGTAACAGGTTTGCTGTAAACTAGAAAGGGAAGATGTTTGTGTTATACATTGGGCAAGATTCTCCATGGGATACATTCACAAATTCTAATGCCAAGAGGACTTTGAATGCACACTGAGTTGATTACAAGTTTCTAACTGAACTGCTTAAAAGATAAAAATAAAGTGCGATACACTGATGATCAATAAAAACAGAACTAGACAGATTATTATTATCACAGTTTTACCAGAGATCATTTCCTTCTGCAGCAAATGAGGAGTCACCACACCCAAGCTCATGAATGTATGGGAGAGCTCAGCATCTGCTAAGCTCTTGTGGGATCACCAGGTCAGAGTTACAGGGCTGCACAAATGCATTCTTCAGCTTGACCACTGCTCAGAGAGAGCTGTAAGGAAGCCTCACTTAGCGCCCCAGAGTGGCACCTGGGTTACTGTCACAGCCAATCCATTCCTGCACTTTCCACTGTAACCAAATGGAATACAAAAAACAAAAACAAAACTGCAAATTTAGCTTTTGAATTAATAACAAGCCTACTTCCATGCACAAAACCAGTCACTATTCTTAAGGTAAGATTTGAATACATCAGCTATTATTGTTAGAAACAAGTAAGTAATCACAAGCTATCTCAGCTTCTTGACTATATCCAGCTTCACAAGTTTCCATACAGGACAAACATGAAATAAACAAGTGCCTGATACTACTGGAGAATTCCCAGTTTTCTTTACCTAAACACCCAGAAAAATCAAAGTAGCTCCCTACTAAACTAGTGGAGAGGAACAGAAAGCAGAGCTGCAAACATGGTCTCATCATCCCCTTAACTGGAATGCAGAAGCACTGTTATTGTACTCCAAGGACAATAGGATCAAGCCTTGCCTCAGCCCAGACCTGCCCACTTTCACAAATAAGCAGTCATTTCTACAAGAATAAATGAGAGGTTTACCCAGAAGTAACTAGGAAAAGAATTGGACCCACAGGCATCTGGAACCTCATAAGCCCCTTATACTGCCACTCCAAAACACTGCTGTATCTTCCACAATACAATCCTTACCAAAAGACAAAGAAGGGCAATTTAATGCAGTGCAGTCTTACATGACACGACTAAATCTGTCTTGGCTTATCTTGGAAGTTTTCTTTTTAGGAGGTTAAAATGCATAATGTTTACCAAAAAAGAGTTACTGAAGTCTAATATTTTTAATTGCATACTTCTTGTTCCTTAAAATGAAATATTGTCTAGCAACCAAACAGAATCTGAAACTAGTCTTTTATGTAATTGTTATGAGGATCTGAAGGTGCCCTATACATGGTTCCTATCTACTAAATTCCTTAATCAAGGTATAGGCACATTGGTTTCTTAATCCTTTAAAGGCTGTCACATTAGCCTTTGGCCAGATAAGGGCTCTGAGTCAAGATACCATATTGGACAAAAAGAATTTACTTTTAAGACACTAAATGTCATATTTCAGATCCCATCAAATCATTAAAGTAAGTCAGAGGTCCTAGGTCCTAGCTTCCTCCTGAAAAATTTCACAGATAATCAATTAGCTTACCTTCCCAAAGCCTTCTCAAGAAACCCCCATGCAACTGACTTCTTGGGCTGGGGACAAGAAGCATCCACAATTCAGTATGACCTAGACAAACTGGGGCATGCAGAGACAGTGGTGTGTCAAGATGTGTAAATGAGGTGTAATGCAACTGACACAGCTACCTTCAGCTAACGCAGTCACAAAATTGTATTGCCTTACTCCCAACTCACATAAAAGCTATTTCTCTTCATGCTTTTTAATACTGCTTACTGAAGTAATGTCATTACTATTTTGTGAAACACTACAATGCTGTGATTCATGCCCCCAAGGCTTTTAACTCCTTCCACAGACTAGGCAGGAAATGCAGACACCTCAGGTCAGGAGATAATCAGGTGCCCAAGCAGGCAGCAATAACTCACAAGTCAATGCAGAACTGACATAAGTTTTAAGCCCAGACTGAATCACAAACATAATCTGTGTCTAAGTGCAGGTTAATTAACTCTGCAAGGTACCAATGATCACCTATGGCAAATCCTTAATCTTGTATTTGGATATTTAAACAATAGATTATATACTGTAGCTATGTCTCAGCACCTAAGAAACACGTTATCCAGTCCTATAGTTAAACACTAAAGGAAAATCTGAAGTCTTACTAAATACATAGGAGACAGAAATATTAAAGCAACTCTGTGGGACAAAACCATGCCTACCTGCTCTGTTCAAATCCCAGTGAAGTCAGCTACAGCCTTTCGTTTCCACAGGAATTAAAGTAAATCAGAATCTTCAAAACAAACTTCCATCATGAATTTTTGTATGTGTATTTCAGGCCCTGGAAAACTGAAAGTGATCCCAATATCCTAGAGCAAACTCAGTCTGATATTACAGTCAAACTAGTCAGTCACCCAGAAAAAAAAATTTAAAACACATATTCAGTCTTGGTTACATTTTTCAAATAGAGATCATACATTACCAACAATGTGGGAAGAAGCATCCAGCAGTTCATATGCTGTTGAATCATTCTTTGCTCCTCTGACAGTCATTTCTGAACAGCTGCAAATGCACACAGGCTACAGTAAAACTGATGTTTTAAAGTTTTACCAAAATAAGTCAAGAACAATGCTTCTTCAAAGAACATACTGGAACTGTGTTTATACTAGAACTGAAATTCTGTACTGATTGAGACAAAAAATTAATAGCTTGGGCACAACGTAAGATGATTCTGAAAAAGTCCTCATTTAAGGCTCAAAAAATGTAAGTTAGGAAAATTTCAGTTCCAGAAACGAAGAACTCTATTCCATCTGTGAATGTGCCTCTGACTTCACTCAGCTGTCTGCTTACAAAACAAAGTCTTCTTTGTTTGGTATCCCTCATACGAGTGAACCTCTATACTTACAAGCTGTAACTTCCTTACTACATCTCCCAAAACAAATCACTGAACGTCTGAGCTGGAACGGACCCTCAAAGATCATGAAGTGAAACTCCTGGCCTTGCACAGACAATCACACTATGGGCCTGAGAGCACAGTCCAAAAAAAAGCTTAGCTTAACACAGCTTTTCCTCTAAAGAGAATGGTATAAAAAGAACTATAAAAAGGAACTTCCAGAGGTCCCATCCAAGCTCATCTATTCTACAGTTCTGTAATCTTCTGAGGATTTTTGTATTTTAAAGGCAGACTGCTTCCTTCAGGCAATCCCTTCAGCATAGATCTAGATTTTAAAATGACAAAACTAGGTTGTGAATTCACAGTTTTAACACCTACCTTCAAACCTATCCTTAAGACACTAAGGGCAGCCGAATACTAGTTTTTTGTTAGTCTATTTTGTTAGTCTTTTCCCCATGGAAAAGACTGGTGGAAAGACACCAGACACTTGTGTCTCTCTGAATCCCATAACTTTCACTCAACGAAACACAGGGCAAAGGTGCAGAGCCCACCTGCAGTGGATGCCTTCCAGCAAGGAATTGACGGCCACCAGGACGCCAGAAGAAAATCCCTTTGCGTTGAGCATGAGCAGAGCACATCTGTGAGCATCCATCCTTTCTCCACGCTGCCTGAAAGCCTAAGGTCCCAGCGTGGAGTCCTACGGACTAACAATGCTGTTAGAGGGCAGAGCTGATGTTAACCTACACTGAACAAATTGCCACTTCAAAAAACAATTTGACACGCCTATATTAAAGTCACAGAAGTACTAACAGACTAGTTACTAACCTCTGGGCATATCAGAGCACTTGGACACTTTATTACACTGCCAGGAACCTACCATACAAGCTCAAGGAAATAAATGAATTAACAGGAACTCACTCTGTGTAAATCCAGTCTGTCAATAACTGATCATATTCTTTCCTTCTTTCTTTCCATATATGATTAACAATGTTGAACTGAGCATTGTGTCCCTTTAAATGAATACAGAAAGTTGATATGCTCAGATAATGGCCCATTAAAAGCAAACAATTCAAGAGGAAGCCTGTGAACATCCTAGAATTTCTATTAATTACCAAGAGGGAGTTTTCAAAGTGTATACTGCATATGGCCAGTTGTTTGTTTTTCCCCTCCTCCTAAATACACTAGCAAGTGTAAAGGTAGAAACAAAATTAGGTTACATTTCAACTTTGCACCTCAACAATCCTGAAAAAAACCTGTAAGTAAAGTTAAGGAATTACTGTTTTGATTCTCCAAGCAAGTATTTGCAAAATACAGAAGAGTGTTTTCTAAACCAGCCTGCAAGCATGGCACAGAATGGCTTGTGAAAAGGAGACCCGAAACTAAAATGTATAAATTAACTTGTTGGCCAGCACAGTTAGCTAGAAGAAATTAAAAGTATTAATTTTTTTGCAGATGAATTGCAAGCAAGCCCCAAATTTTACAAAAGTTAAATTTCCAGTTTTATCTTAGGGTGATGCATCAAGAAAAAGAAATTGTTTCCACAGCAGCAGAATCTTAATAATTAACCATGGCTCAGTTTAACTTAAGTAGGAGTATGTTAATTTCTTATATTGAAATTGAATCCAAAACAAGTGTATTATTTATTACAGTTATATGTTTAACTGCACTGTTTTATGCATAGACAAACTCAACCTACCCAGAAACCTGTTTTCCAGTCTCTCCATCCCAAGTGTTTCATGCAGGTATACATAATCTTGGGCTTTCCCCTATTATTAATGGATCTGTCTGTAATTACACAGTATGTTTTACACTACTTATAAACTTCACATATATAAAAAATGTGTGATCTCTAGGAAGAGATAATGAAGATAAAGTGTCTGAAGTTTTAAATCACACAAGATGGTAAAGGCAGAAGAAAAAACCAAAACAAAAATTCCTCAAGCTGGCACCATTCTCATGTATACAGCAGGGCTAGAACCAAGTTTAAAGGAAAAAAAAGAAACCAAACCAAGTTCAGCTTTTAGTGCTGGACTTTCATCCGCAGTTCACGACAGTAAAACCTTTAAGAACTTGTATTTGTAACCACTGGTAAGAATTCTGCACCACTGAGCAACCTTGAAGTCCCACAATGCTCCTGTTTTATTAAGGAAATCAAAATGCTACAGAACAGAAATGTCTGGATTTTTTCCCTTGGGGCTGCTGACAATAGATTACCACTGTTATCTACATGTAAGTCTGAAACTGACAACACACAGATATAGAAACCTGGGTCTTCCAAACATCAGAAATCCAAAACAAGTGCTGTCTTGTAAATAACACAGCCCATCCTTCCAGGAACATTACAGTCCAAACTGCTCTCAGACCTGCAGCCCCTTCAGCAAAGCAGAAATCCTTTCCCACAACTATCTGCAAAGAAAAATTATGAAAGGGAAAGTAGGAATATGTAACATATCAATATATATCACAGTCATGCAATCCCATTTACAAAGGAATCTTTCATACTTATGACAAAGAAGCCCCGCAGAACTGTCTGTGTCAAAAACCCCAGGTGAAGAGGATGTCTGCCTAAGCTTAAGATGGAAAAAAGGCAGCTTACTGTTCAACTATGATCTCTAGAACATCACAACGAACAATACATGCCAAAAGCCAACTGGGCCTCCAACAAATGTACTGGAAAAAAAATATGGACTACTGGGAAAAGGTTTCTCAGGATGGAAGAGGATACTGGCAGTTTTGAAAGAGTTTGAATACAATGATTTTGTTAAATGGTGTGATCACTTTTTGCCCTCAGTTACATAGTGAATACATTTTGTGAGTTTATTTCTGCTATATATAGCTTCAGAAATGCAGTTGCTTTTGAGAAATCATCATTCATTTCTGTGATAGCAGGTTACCCAGAGGAGGAAAAAATAAGTAGTAAGAGGCAATGTCCTTTCTCCCACTCCCCTAAAACCAGAGTTCCTCCCTGCACACCATAGCCTAAATATTCTGTGACATCATTTAGGCAGGAAAACCAATAGTCCCATCTCTTATTAACACAGTTCTTGTTTTGAATGCTTATTACTATTTTCCTGTCCTTTTATCCAAGCTTAAGAAATGTGTTGGGGGATAAAATTAAAGATCTGCATATCCAAGGAACACTGCACACCAAGAAACCATAAACAATCAGGCAATGTTTATTAGCCCTGATGAAGTACCAGATACATCCTAGTTGCATGTCCTGCACTCAGAACAAGAAACAGGCAAACCAAAATCCTAAATTTAAACATGCTTCTAAAAAGGTTAACCAGCACTAACTGCTGCAGTCATACTGCAAAAGTGCATTAATGAATTCACTGGCATGTCTGGATACAATATAAGTTAATGTCAAGGCTTTTTAGTTCATCCATTTTTCAAATCCCCAACATCACTAGAGACCACCAATCCAGGGCTAGGCAAATTAAGGGTTCCCTTGGAGAACTCGATTTTTTTCTGCACACGTTAGCTATAGCATTCCGGCTTGATTAAAAAAAGAAAATGAGTTTGCCTTACCATCATATTATCCAAACAACTTTGATTTAAACACTTTTGTAAAACCTTGGCAATGTTAGCTTATCAGCTGGACCTTGGAAATAGACAGAAAGTTACAAGGAAAGAAGAAATAACAAATACACTATTACTTAGCATGCTTCTCCCCAAAGGAGACTAACAGCTACTCTTTTACAGAGCTGGCATTTCACAGAATATACTCATAAAACAGAAGACATCTTATCCCATATAGTCCTATAAGCTTCATTTTTTTAAGGTATATTTAAGCTTTCTAAAATGCATGCACACAAGAAGCACCTACTGATGAATTCATCTTACTTAAGAAGTGAACTCCTAGTATAAGTAGCCTTAAGTAGTACGAAGAAAAAATATTCAACTAGGAGGAAAAAAAAAACCTTCATACTGAGGACTTTATAAATGGCTTATGTTATCTTCACTGTCTAAACACCCCACATGCACACAGGACTAAGGTGATCTGAACACAAACCCCTTCTATAGCTCACAACACCACATTATCATCACACTTCCCTGACTTTACGTGTCCCTATACATGTCTAGGAGACACTCAGAAACCTGAAGATAAATGAAATAGACATAAGAAATTAACACATGCAAGTTAACAGAAATCTCAGTCACCACAGCAAACACTCTCACTCAAGGGTAAGATACCCCTTACTTTCCATTGCACAATTCTTCACAGCCTTTTTTTTTTTCGATCTGGAAATTCCTTCACCTGAGGAAGTTACCACAAAATGGTGATTGGGCTAACTTCCAAAATGGTGCTTTCACTCTATACTCAAAATGCCATAGTACTTTTTATTTTCATTGCTAAAGGTGCCATGCAACTTTTAAGGCATAGTCCTGAAGAAAATCAAGAGTAATGGAAGGGAAATTAGAGTGAAATCACTACAACTGCATTCCCTCAAGCAGAAAGGCCTTAAACATTTCACTGAAAGTGCCTTTTTCAAGTGCTTACCAAGCACACTAACATCAGCCCCACAGGGAAAATTCTACCTAGGGAAAAGTTGTAAATTCCTATTCACAGAGCAAGGGAGGAAAAAATAATGGCCAACTCCCCATTATGGTTATTTGCACTCAAACTACCACAAGGATTCTTTTGTGTTCATTACGTTATGATTTCTTAGGGCCTCATTAAAATCACTTACTACAACTACAGAAAAAATCAGGGGTAAAGTACGCTTGGAAACTACAGATGTGAAAAAAAAAAACCAAACCTGAGCTGCTAACTCAATGCATCACCAGCAAGACACAACTTCCCTACCCTCTGCTTACTTCTCCCCTACAGTTAGTCACTGCATCATTGATTAGATGTCATAATCAAAAGAGAATCAAGATACCTTATTGTCATCTTCCAGTATTTCAGGCTGGAAAAGGTCCTGTCTGCCTCAGTGACATTAAGCAGAGTTGCCAGATGAGCCCCATCACATGAGCAACAACTCTCAGAACTCTTTAAGAGAAGTGTCATGGGTCTGTGGAGCCTGTTCAAGCAGTGAAAAGCAGCAACACTAACTCTGACTCACAAAAGGAAAACAGCCAAGTTGAAGACATCCTAAAAGACAGTTTATATTTAGAGAAAGATAGAGAGACTTGCAAAGTGATGTAATTCCTAAAACATAAGATCCTCTGCTTGATAGGGGGCAAAATACGATGAAAAATTGTATTTATCTAAAAAATGGCAAATATTTCCTTGAATTTCAGATTTTATCAGCACAACAGAAGAGGATATTGACAACAGCTACTGTAGATCTTTTTCATTAGCAAAGCCGGCTCAAACAGAAAGTGGAGAAGGTAGTGGTGGTCGTTTCACTGGGCTGTCAAGGTTACTCCTGAAACATCGTGTTGGAAGGGGACCAGCACATCTCCTTAACACTTACTGGCCGGTTCTGTGCTGCTCTTCACCACGGCAGAACCTCCCGAGGATGGTCGACAGGGACCGACCAGCGCCGGGCTGCACCGGCGGCTCCCGGCAGCGCAGACGTGGGAGCGGTGCGAGAGCAAAGCCTCCTGCCCGGGGGTGGCTGCAGGGCCGGGTGTCCCCGCTCCCGCAGCCGCCGAGGGCTGGAGGGCTGCGCTGCCGGACGCACCGCCCGCCGCGCCCCAGCCACGCCGCACACGGCGGAGCTCCGGCCGCCCCCGCCCGCGGGAACGCCGCCTCCCCCGGGGAGCACACCCGCCTGCCTCGGCCCGGCACCCCGGGGCGCCCAGGAAGTCCCGGCGCCGTGCCGGAGCGGAGGACGCCACGGCGGAGTTGATCGCGAACTCGCTGCCCCGCTCCCTCGGGCGGCGTGCAGCCGGCAGCCCCAACGGGGCACCGAGGGAGCCGATGGGCACATCGCCCCTGCCCGCCCCGCGGCCACCGCCACCCGCGGCGCGGCGCCTGCCGCCCCCACGCCCACCTTTCCGCAGGCTCGGCTCTGCTCCGCTGTTCCCTGCTCGCCGCAGCGCGGTGCGCGGAGAGCCGCGCGGAGCGGAGCCCGGTGCGCTCCCCGCCCTGCCCGGCCGTGCCCCGCGGCGGCGGCCGCGCTGCCAGCGCCGAGCCGAGAGGGCGGCCCCACGTGCGCCGGCTGCGCCAATCGGGGCCGCCCGCGGCCGCCCACCGCCCCGCCGCCGCCGTCCCGGGCCGCCCGCGAACCGGCGGGATGGATGCCGGCGAGAAGCGGTGGCTGCGCGGGCAGGAAGCCGGCTTGGGAGGCACGAGGAAATAAGCGCGTTGGAACGGAGTTTGGGATCGCTGAAGGGAGGGACCCCCAAACGCTGCTGCTCGGGGGCGGCGGCAGCGGCGCTCCGCGATAGCGCTCCGTGGCAGAGGAGTGCGCCCGCCGGCCCAGGAGCCTCCCGCGGGCCGGGTGCCGCCAAGCCCGGAGGCGCCCGGCGCCGGGATCAGGAGTTTGGACGGGCAAATCTCCAAAATTAACGTATAAAGCGCCCTTTGAGCTTCCTGACGAGTTTTGCAGCGCTAAACGTGCTGGGAACAGAAACACGTTGTCACCTTGTCGCGGAAAGCCGCGGGGCGGGAGGGGCGTTCGTCTCTTGCCAGCCGGCCGCGGGCAGCGCGGAGAGCCTGCGATCGCTCAGGTGTGCGGTGCCCGCTCAGGCCCCCAGCGAGGCTCCTCAAAGACATCGCTTCCTGCTAGAGCACACCAATAACAGAGGGCTGCTACTCCACACTCGGAGGATAACGCTGGAAACAAAATCTGTTCTTGCATTTTCTACATCGGGTGTCAGTGACGTGTCCAGATGCTGGGCTACATTGCTGTGTGTCCAGACTGGCAATGCTGGGAATGTAATGCTTGGAAATAATAAACTGGTTAGTTAGAAAATAAACATTCACAGCGTAGCAAAATGTTTTTGTACTTTATTTTACAATGTTTAATTTATAACACTGAGGTTTTGTATGATTGTCAACGTGAATTGTGGTCTGTGCAACTTCCGTTAATAGAAATAAAAGTTGTTTGCTTAGGAGGTGTGTATTTTGATCCTGTCATTTAATCTAATGTTTGGTGATGTAACATAGTGGCAGTTTGCTACAGACTGTTTTTTCAGACCATTACACTCAGTTGTATTACTGTTGCTTTAGATCTCTCTTACAAATGCTGTGAAATCCATTCATTGACTCATGTTAATTCCAATAACTTTTGCAAGGATATAATGGAAATAGGCCAGTCTACTTCTGTTATATATATATATATAAACTTCAACCCCCAGTGGCCTTTAGCTGTCCATCTATATTGAAACCAGTTTTTCAAAAGAAATCCCTTTTTTTCTGTAGATATGATTGCCAGTAGAGTTCAGTGTCTCCAGCATCCGTGGACTTCAGGCCAGATGCACAGCCATGAACAAAAAACAGGGAGAACAGTTAGGAAAGGCAAGGTTGGAAACAAGGCTATTTTGTTTCTTTTTCAGAAGAACCTGAGCACTGAGACCTTCCGAGTTCATAATGACCTTTTTTTAGAAAGATAAACTTGGGAACATCCAGATAAGTGATCCATGTTTGTCTACTATCTAAATACCAAGTAATTTAAAATGCTATTTTCTAATTTTTCTGCAGCCATACAGACTAGTAACGCTGAAGTTGCAATGGTTATTTAATTGCCTGGTTACAGAAACCAAGAAGAGAAAAGCTGAATATGCGTTCACAAACACTAATAATGACAATTTCCAGCCCTTCAACCTTTCACCCCTTTTTCCTTCTCTTTTTAGTGTATTTTGGCAAGCTTTGGGTTTTGAGAATTTTTTTGTATAGTTGGGTTTTTTTGTTTGTTTTGGGTTTTTTTTCCTCTTCTTTTATTTTCTGGTTTTTTGGATTTTTTTTCCTATTGTAGGTTCTTGCAGGCAATGTGTTTCAGGTAAGAGTAGAAATTGAAGTCCAGTTTTTATTTTTACAGCTTCACAGACTTTTCAAATTTTTCTCATTTTTGCTTCCATTATATTTTGAACTGATAGTATTTAATTTGATTTACTGGATTGGTGCTGCTAGAAATGCAGAATTGTACTGAGGGTCTTGAGTTTATATTTAAGTATATAGCTTGTCATCTCCGGTGACATGTACTGTT
Source organism: Sialia sialis (assembly GCA_009812075.1). NCBI lineage: Eukaryota > Metazoa > Chordata > Aves > Passeriformes > Turdidae > Sialia > Sialia sialis. The sequence goes on along the minus strand of VRYO01001269.1, from coordinate 14,136,955 downwards.
CTTGTAAAATGTCTTCTTCAGTGTCCTTGGGCTTGTCAGGCTGAGTGGCATGCTTGGGCTCAGCCATTGTTGTCCTCCTACGGCTGGATAAATTTATTAGTTAGACAGATTTAGCATACAAAAGCTTTCCAGCAGATTTCAGCCTTCATGCCAAAGAGGTCTAGGAAAGCAAGGGCTTTTACACATGTAAGTAGCCATAAACAGCATGAAAAAATGTGTCAGTCAACTGTGTGAAATTGAGTGCCTAAGGGGTCCAATTAGGTAAATAAATTTGAGAAGTTAATGCCCACTACAATATGCCAGACTTCTTCACAGAGCTTCTTCATAGTAGAACAGGACATGTCTGTGTCTGTCCAAGCCCAATTCATAGTTTGTTATCTCAGTACAAACAAACCTTACCTCTAACCTTTACAGCAATCTCTGGCCAGGAGGCAGAGCTTAAACTGAGGAATTGATTGTGTTTTGAATAATTTTAAATGATTGCACCAAAGCACATTTCTGAGGACCATAGTGTTTGCAGGAGAGAGATCTGAGAAACAAATCAGAGCTTGCCTGTATGTCCTGTAAACCTGTGGGATCAGCAGAGAGGTCCAGATTCAGAAGGGTTCACTTCTCATCAGTTCCACCGGAACAGAGTTGAAATAGAGATATTGGTGGTTATCTGGGTGTAAGACTCATCTGAGTATTCAAAAACAAACCTTAGCCTTTGCTCCAGGAACACATGAGGCTGTTGAAATGGTTTGTGTGCAAGATACTTAAAATTACATTTAGATAATAAACTGTTTCGTGACCTCAAAATTGAGACTTAAGAAACATTTTGCCAGTCTGAAGAGCAGAAGTCTGACTTTTACAGTTATGCAGTGGAACCACAAGAATGTCACTGATAAGCAGCTTGATAAAGGGCTACCAAGCAAGATATCTACAATTCCTCACAGCAGACATTCCTCACTAAGGTGAAGGACACCTGAAGACTTATATAGGAAATAATTTTTAAACATATTATTTAAAGATCTATAGCATAAACTGAATGTGCAGGGCTGCTAATGACAGGTGCTGGACCTCATGCTTAGAGCATAGCTAAAGTCATTAAGCAATTCAAGTGCTTTACAGTTGCAAGACAGAGAAAATGAATCATAAGAAAGTGTGATTCATTTATTGATGAACTATATAGAGAGGGGAGCTGTGTCATGGACTTTGCGATTTCTCAGGCTCCAGAGCAGTAGGAGCCAGCACTGGGTTCTGAGTCACCTGCACACACTGGCTCTGTAGCTAATTGTTCTAGTCCTCAGATCGTACAATCCTTCATGGCAAATCCACCAAGTCTGTGGCAAAAAATAAAGAGAGTCAGCGACTGGATGGTGGCAGGGGCAGTCTCTAGAGCAAGCCAGTGTTCCTATTGCCTAGTGAGAAGGCAGCCAGTTGTGAAGAGTCAAGAGGTGAGCTCTTTGAAGACCTGATGGCAGGAGGGGCAAAACCTTGTGCAGCGTAGATAAAAGTAGAAACTACCCATCTGTGACAAATGCATATGTACTGCAGACCTACAGCACATCCCCAGGGTGTCATCTGAAGGACCAGCACTGTTTTTCTTATTGCTTCAGAATGAAGTAAGTTGTAATGTTTCTTCAAATGATGAAAGAATGCGTCCATATGTACAAAAGTAAGTGGACAGGTTTGCTTTTGTATTTTTGTAAAAGGTACAGATAACATTTTGACATGAAAGCATACTTTCCATGATCTTTGCTGAGTCGTATTTTTGTGTTGAAGTTCTCAGTATAAGCAAATGTTGCTTAACAAAAAGAAATTCAGTACAACCCGATCCATAGAAATAATATGATTTACTACTGTTTTCAAAAAAAGCATTATGTATCTATGCATTGCAAAATCGATTTATGTATTAATAGATAACAGAGTTTTTTGGTGATAGTGAGGTCATTTGACAAATTGCTTCTAGTCTTTTCTTACCCATGGAGGGAGCATTCAGGGATTCTGCACTTCCTTCAGCAGCAGAATGCATTGGCAGGTACCAATGTAGGCATTCCTTCTCTCTCATCTTCAGGACTGCTCCTTTCCCATATAGTAAAAACATATCTCCCCTCAAGTACCTTCCTGAAAATATTCTTTTTATGCAGATGAAAGAACACCCACAAGGATTAGCATAGGAAGCAAGACAGGCTGAGCAATAAACCATGTCAGGATATGGAATATTCCACAGCAGGATCTATGAGACATGTAAAGCAAAGGAGGTTCATTGTGGGCCTCTCATCTTATGGCACCATAAAACAAGAGCAGGAAGTTTCACTACTCCAATATGTCAATAAAAAAATAGTATGTGGAAAATGCTGTTCTACATTCAAAAGATTTTTTTATCTTTCTTTAAGACAGACAAAATGAGGCAAGAAAAAAAAAATTTCACCATTTTTCTGTTTACTTTTTATTCACTGATATATTCTGATGTTTATTCATTTCCTGTTTACACTAAAAGCAATATCTCTAACTGCAAACTCAGATCTCCTCTAAGCCTCCAATTGAAAATTAAAATGTTTAATTAAGTATGAGCACTGTCCAAAATAAATAGCCCATAATTCAAATCTAATTAAGATAAAATCAAGATATGCAAGATATAGATAGATAAGTGTGCATCTATATGTGGAAAACCCAAATCCCTAATTAGTGGGATACATTAAAATTGTCCTAGTTCCTGCAATGAAGGTGATGTATCTTGCTGGTCAACATGCATGGGCCAGTTTAAAAATAACTATGTGAAAATAAGATGAGTAATTGCTTTCATTGACCAGTGATATCTCAGAAAACTTTCAGGCACAGTAAGGCAGAGGAGGGTGAAGGGGCACAATTGAGCCTCAGCTATCTTGGAAATGTTTGTGATGTTTTCCTAAACTGTTTTTAGAACATGCACTTTTCAGAAAAGACATATACTGTGTTAGGCAGCAGTGGGATTGCTTATAGGAGTGTAAAGACCCTGTCATTTTATTAGATCTGGTTGGCTTAGTCACTAATTACAGGTTTCTTTTGACCAGTAGATAAAATCTGTGCATAATGTTTATGATTATCAGGGGAGTGACATCACATGCTGCCTGCCTAGCACAGTATATGACCTGACCACAGAAATTCTAGTGTGATTTGTAATAGGGTATGGGGAATGCAACATGAAATTATATATCATTTGCACAGCATGCCTGTTTGTCATCACTTAATGGTTGGTATCATAGCCATGTGAACAGTGGTGTTAAATATCATGGTTCTGAGTATGACATCTAAGGACTTCAGAGAGGTTAGAAATATGTTTCATGACAGTTAATTTAAAAATTTTTACGTTTTACTGTGTGCTTTGAGTTCTTAGAGAGTTTACAGCAATTATTTGAAAAAATGCCCATCCTGGTGAAGGGGAGAAAAAGCAAACAGCACTGCATAATTTACTGTGATGCCTGTACAAAGCACTTGTGTAATGTTTTATCAGCCCCATAGTATTCTTTCCTAAATTATGTTCCAGACTAGATAATACAAATAAAAGAAACAAGTTTATTTTTCTATTCAGCTTGCAGCTGTGAATAAAAGAAAGAGAAAAATCTGATTGCTTTGGGAAAGTTTTGTTCTTCCAGAAAACCATTATTTTTTGTTATTTCACTGATTATGAACCCTAATTTTGTTTAATGTGTAAACCATTACATCGTTTTATATTTGAAATATAAAATGAACATGAAATAGATTTTCCTCAAATAGGTATTATTTTTGAAATACTATATTTGAAATAGCTTTATGATAGTGGCAAGTATTTTTAAAGACCATATACCTAGATAACTGAAGATATGTGCTATGTGCTAGAGAAGGCATTGAAAATAGATTTCTGGAAACTGTAGTCTTTTTATCAATCTCATATTGTTGATTTCCCAATTGTTCATGAATATGCAAAGTTTTCAAAGCTTCCTCAATCTGACTTTTATTTTTTTATATGCAAGTGACAAAATTAAGGTCAATCCACCTTGCCTTTCAGTTGGCTCTGAAAGCCATCTGAATGCTTTAGCTTGTGTGTGCAACTGTCTGGATTACATATGTAATACATATGTAATACATGTATACATACATATATAAACAAACACTCTCATTTCCAATTAAAAGAAAAATGTTAGGCAGAGTCATATTCCATTTAAAGTTTAGTTCTATGAGACAGTCACAGCTATAAACATAAATATTTACAGAAAATTAGCAATACAAAGGAATCCATATTTAATAATACATTGTTAAAAACCTTGCTAAAAACCAAGCATCTTATATATCATGTCTGATTACAACTCAGAAGAGTATCCTGTATTTCCCAAATGTGAGATTAATAGACTTTCTGATATAAGTGCAGCCATGGATGAGAGCTGTGGATAACATATGCTCCAGAGGAGTTGTAGACATTTTGGAGGTGAAAAGAGTGCTTTTGGTGAAAATCCACAGGTAATGACAGGTTAAATTCACCATTCCAAACCAATAAACAGAGTTACTCCAATTTTTGACAAATGGCAGTTACAACAGTCTATAAAGTAAAGTCTATAACAGTCTAAAGTTATAACAGTCTATAAGTAAAGAAATAAAGGCTAGATATGCAAAAAACTGCATCTTAGACTTGAAGGATTAAATACAGGAAATAATATACAAGAATAAGAAATATAAAGTTAGAAGTATATTTTTAAAGTGTGGCCATGATTTCAAGGCAGCTAGTAGGTTTGAAACAGTATGTTTTGTTCTTTAACTTTGGGGTTAAGAGAGGCTTGTTTTCTTAATAAGATTTACTGATGTAACTGTAATAATTTTGACTTAACTACAGTATTGTACATAGACACACATCTGTAACTAAATTCTTGGGCATGAGAGTGATGATATACTCTCATAACCAAGGGAGAGGTTGCTCAGGGGAGCAGTGGAATAGCCATCACTAGAATGGGCAAGTCCGTCTTTCAAGTGAGCCCTGCTTTGAGTTTGGGCAAAATTACCTCTGAAGGACTCAATAATATTTTCCCGTCATTCCATGGCTGAGTTAGATTCAACTGTCCACCTGAAGAACTGGGAGTAGGATCTGTCTGAGGCCAGCATGGACGTTCAAAATCTGCCTGAGAAGATTTTTTCCTGACACAGGACTGAGAGGGACATGAGGAGATGAACGTGACTGCAGTAAATTCTCCAAAGCTGCACTCTGTCATCATGGTGGTCAGATGCCTGGTGAAACTGAGAAAGTAGGAGAATGTCGAAGAATGTTTTTTAGAATAATAAGAATTATTATGTCGAAACTCACTTTCAGTCTAAAAGCTCTAAGATATATTGGCCAATTATTGATAGTAAATTAAATTTTATCTTCAGAAGGAGTCAAATGAGAGATCTTAAGAAAGAAATTAATATTTTATTTAATAAATGCTTTTAAATGTTTAAATGAAATTTGCTCTTCTAGACATTCAGGTAATTTTGAAGTGTGGTTTATTTTGAAAAGCTTTCATTCTCTTTATAATAGTAACAATAGTCAGGCTAATTTCCTTTTATTTGATTATTGGTGTTCATTGTAAACTTTTTGCAGCATAAGTTAGTAAGAACTTCGCACTTTAAACTTTGTCTGGATTGGGCTTTTGGTTTAACATTTCTAACAATGACCTGATTTTTTAAAAAATGGATTCTAAATTGCATCTCTTCCCTAAATTTTACTTTCTGCAAATTAAGATAAGATACAAATAGTGAAACATTCTCTGTCTATAAAAGAAAGAGATAACTTCGTATGAAAACCAAACAAACTCTTGAATAAATTCACTTCTCAAAGCACATTGAGTACTGTTATCAGAAATATTTCCTATGAGGCATTTAAACTAATGATATAAAAAATATTAGAATTGCCTTTTGATAATCTGATAATTTGTTAACAAATTCTATTGTTACTTAACAGGAATAATGATTAAGACAGTTAATGGATAAAATCTAGATTTTTTTTCCTACAAAACAATCCCTTCCACCTCCCCAAACACCAAGATCTAGTAGTATATCTCTAACTTGTAGTTAACACTTCATTTTGTTACCTATTCTGCTTTCGACTCATACTAAAGTACAGGATAATTGAGAAAAGAAAATCTGTGTAGAAAATAAAAGCACTGGAGAAAAACTTCTTGTATATAGAATTAATTTATTTTTCATTTCTAGGCCATTTTGTTGTCATCTGGCACAGTGTCATCATGTGTTTTGCTTCACTACCATGCTATTTTTAACCTGCATATCTCTGGTGAACAGTTAGGATAAATTCTCCCTTTTATGAGTACTTTAGTGTCTAAATAAGCAGCTCTAAAATGAGCTTTCATTGCCACCATCCTATCTAAGTGAAAAAAAGTGAAAAAAGTGTTGGATATTTATTGTATTTTTTTCCTTTTGTATCTAAAGGTAAACTTCTGGTTTTTAATGTGAAAGAACAAGAAATTAAATATCCATGTTGTGCAACTTCTGCCTCCTGAGACTTGATTCCTTTTAAAGGGAAGTGAAGAAAGTAGTCAGGCCAAAAATTGTTAAAATAAAAGGCAGTTGAGGAAGAGAAAACCATGAAATTATACACTCTTGTTAACATCCAAACACTGTTTTTTAGTGTTCTGTGAATGAAAATGTTACTGCAGCTAAATTGTGTTTATTCATTGCATATCAATGTTGATAATCAGGATGTGCTAGCCCTACTCTGAAATGTGCACTTTGACTTTGCTCTGTTCTTGTAGCTGCCTAATTTCAATGGAGTTACTTCTTGTTTCATCTTGTAGTCTTCTCAAACTATTTTTATCCATTTTCCTTTCATGAAAACAAATATTTTGCTTGTGTACAAGTAAAATATCTTTCTATGACTGGAAAAATATTTTTCTCAGCTGTTGTTTTTCATATATATATATATATATATATGATTTTAAAACCCCAACACTCTTCTACTGCTTACAGTCAGTAAACCAAATACAAAAGACATTTTTTTCTTTCCAGCTGCAATCTTTTATTCGCATGTATTTAATATTCTTCTGTGCAACAGTGCAGATACAAATACTTAAAATGGTAAAGCCTTCTCCCCAAGATAACAGAGTATGCTGCAGGAATACATAGAATGCTGTGCTGAATACAGATAACTGCACTGTATCCTTTAAGATGTTAACACATTTAAACTAAATAAATTGAAAATGTCATGGATCTCTTGACAGTTTTCAGAACACATTTGGTTTCAAAATAGTGTTCTGTGATTTTGTTCTCAGGTGTTAATACTGAGAACTCTTAGTCAGGGAATGTTAGCTAGAAGGAGTTTTTAACATAACAAAAAAGCTAAATTAAACTAGGGAAAAACTTTTAGGAGAGAAAGGATTCTGTTAGTATTTAGGTCCAAACATTCATGTTCATTTAAAAGGGATCCCTGAGATCACTAAGTAGTGCAGATTTGAGTAGGAGTAGGTATGAGTGCAGAAAAGCTCATGCTATGGCACTTACATCTGCATGCTCTGTGGGCATGTGGGAGCCATTCCAGATTGCCTGGTGTTTTTCCTCAGCTTATCTGCATGGCACATTGAGGAGGCTTTTAGCAGCAGGTTTCTAGGCTCTCCTGTTTCTTAGCTCAGCCCTGCAAAAATGGCCTCTGATAAAGAAACACAACACTATCAGGACACCATTATCTTTCAGCCCAGCAATTTTCAGTACACTCTTTAGAAGTCTTTCTGGTCTGCAACCTGAGAGCAGCTGGGCTTTGGGAATGGAGCTGTGCAGCCATGGAACTGCTTCCAGCTCTCCAAAAACTGCAGAGTGGTAAGCAGGGAACAGAGCTGGCAGTGCAGCTGATGCATCTGACTGCCAGATGTCTCGCTCATAAACATCCAGACACGGACACCAAGCAGTGTCTGGAGCCTGGGGACAATACTGACAGCACTGCAGAGTGGCCATCAGTGAAGAGGCAGCTTCCAGATAAGAGAGTCCATGCCCACACGCATAAATCTGTGCTGAGGTAGCTGACATTTCTGGCCGGCAGAAAGCCTACTGTTGACTATCATCTGACAAAGTAATTCAGGAGGTGGCATTCACCAGCCAAAAAGCTCTTGCTCATCATCTTTGTGAGTGACAGATATGGAAGGGATCATCTCTGTGCTTTCCTACCCCTGTTGTATCTGGGTTGCGTACATGATACTGCCTGTCAAGTCTGCCCTTTCCAATTCTCAATTCTTCACCTATCAGAACCTAGAAGAAGAGGAATCGCTTACAGTAATTTCACGATTATAAGCCGCAATTTTTTCATTGAAGAATCCAGCCTACCCCAGTAGTGCGGCTTATATTCAGGTGCGGCTTATCTATGGACAAATCCCAGGGAAATGCCAACCTGGAAGTGAGAGCCGGCCGGGAGGGCACCTGGGGCTGCCTTTAAAGGCTTTGCTGGTCTATGAAAACTGTTGCAACTTGAGCACCTGACACCAAACCCAGCTGGCAGTGATTCTGTTACTAATTTGTTATTTTGTTACACATGGATCATCGCTTAAAAAAAAAAAAAAAAAAAAAAAAAAGGTGCGGCTTATATTCAGGTGCAGCTTATCTATGGACAAATCCCACGGTTTGCCCGGCTACCGGGAGGTATGGCTTATAATCAGGTGTGGCTTATAATCATGAAATTACTGTACTCAAAACCTGACAATTTATTCAGACTACAACTGGTCTAACCCTTATGTTCTGGTGGGTTTTATAGATCTCCCAAACTCTTGTGAAGGAATTCCTCTAAAGAATTAGTCATCCTGACAGTCCAAAGCGAAGCAATACTAAAATCAGTCAATATACATTGCGCTTTCTATTTTCAAGATTTTTGTTAAGGAGATTCAGTACATTTTTTTATCACTCTATAATAAAATTAAAAGTTTTTATTTCATATTTATTCAGATTTCATGATGAATAAAGAGATTTTTCAATATATAAGGACTGGTTAAAAAAATCTGAGATGTCCTACAGCTCTGAGCCTGTAATTAGATTTTTCAAAAACTACAACTGATCAACTAATTGTTGAAAATTCAAAGCAGGCTGGACAGAGTCTGCTTTGAATTGACCTTTCAGCTATTATATATTAGGATGAGCTTGTTTCCTTAAGTTAAAAGTCTTGAAGTACTTTATGTAAATGGCAAGAGACTTCTGTGAGTTCTTTTGGATAATTGCTAAAAGAAATAAGAAAAATCCCCAAGCCACCTTACTGAATTTTATGTAATTTTTATTTACAGATCTTTGCAAACAGGATATAGCAGCAAAGGACCATAGGTGTATCTTCTTAAAAATATACTGTCATTGTGTGGTGTGCACAAATATTTAAAACAGACAGACTGAACAGAGTGACGATATCAAGGTAGTTATTTTTAGGTGAAAACCCCACAGAAGAAACACATAATATTGAAAAACACTGAAAACTACCCCCAAAAATATATTTTTAGCAATGTCATTTCAAGGGGAAACTACTTAAAATACAAACAAAGAATTCATGTTTTTAACAGTTGAGAATTGACTTTTTGTGTTAAAACAACTTGTCTAGGAATAAAAATTATATATAGGAAAATATTATTACATAATGTGATTTTTAATTAATAAATAATATCAAAATAATATTTTAAATTATGCTTCTGCTTCTTGAGATGCTATATTGCCAGCACTTGCTTCTCATGAGAGAGATAATTAATTCCATTAGAACTTAATTTTGCTGACTGAGCTGAAAAAAAAACCACTTCCTGACATTGCATCATATATGAAAACTCTTTCTCATCTATTTAAAATATGGTTTGTTTAATGTGCATACAGGAGTACTGAGCCTGTATTTTGCTTTTTTTTTTTCCAGAAATGTAGAAATCTGCAAATAAGATTCAATTGCCTTAAAAATACACTGTGTCTATAATGAAGGATGTACACTCTCCTGAACAAATGGAGGATGGGACATGAGCTCAGACTCAGTTTTCAGTGTGAAACAAGTCTAACAGTAGAATCTTTTACACTACTAAAATCACAAACCAAAAAGTTAAATTTCCATACTCAAGTAGTGAAGAGCACTTTGAATTAGAAGCGTGTTTTTAAAACATCTTCATAGGCTATTGTGTCTGACACAAAAGAAATTTCAGTATGTGGTCATACTGCTAAAATGTTTCTTATGTTGTCTTAGATGATGATAAGGGTCTATGTGTCTTATTTTTATTTTCAGAAGGAGGTTTAGATTCTGGTCTTTTAAGTAGCTGAACTCCACATTGGAGATCCAGGTTTCTGAAGGAGAGGGCATGGTTATGCTAGATATTCCATTAGGTAGGTAGGAAAGGCTGAGAAATGAAGTATAGGGAAAATGGAAAGGAAGGGCTTTCATTTGCTATTCTTGGTGTAAGAAAATTTGCTAATTTGTTGTGTTTGTCCCAGTGAGAATTGGTAGTGAGCTCTTCACACGCTCCTTGCTCTCTTGCCATGGGATGGACATTTGACATCATTGTCCAAGTGTCTGTACCTGAAACAGAGGGGCTTTGAGTGCTTCAGTTCCTCAGGCCAGCTGAGTCATCACATGTATGACTTACTACTTGGGAATTTTTCAGCTCTTATGCATTTTTTCATGCTTTCTTCCATGTGAAATCTGTCCCCATATTCTTTCAGAATATCCCCACACACTGTGCTGCATTGGGACAAAAATATAGATGAATTATTTCCTTAGGGGATTGCTGCCAAATTCAGAGTTGTGTTTTGGCCAGTCTAAAAGTGAGAAAGAGAGAAGAGAGATCTTGAGAAAATCATGAGAAGACTTGTGGGATTGACAAGGGGACAGAGAAACAACAGCAAGTTCTCTAGAACGTGTTCTGGCAATAGCCTAGGCAATATCTTCATCAAACACTGGAGTCCCTAGATGCATTTTTATCTGCAGTCTACAAAGAGCAGATTGCAATTGTGTGCAGTCCCAGTTTTGGTGAAAGTTGGACAAAAACTGTGGTGATGATCAAGGCACTGTGGGGATCACCTAAAAATTTATTACATGCCAAATATTCTCATGTGGGTATATGATGGAGGCATTCATATCCTGAGGAAAATAAGGTCTGCTCAAGCCAGTCAGTTTCTAGGTATCAGAAACACAGGGTTTGCTTCAGAAAGGAGAGGACTGTTTTTCATTCCTATGTGGCTTTTTTGGTGCTTGTAAACATCTGGGACTGAACTGGAAAGAGAGGGGAGGGTCATGAGGAGGTCATGAGCTTTTGGGGATGCTTCGGCAGAGAGCAGGTTTTGTCAGATGCATGGTACTAACACTGGGGAGATGGACTGACGAGTACATTTGAGCCTCGCATAGTTTGGTAGAGAAAGACAAAGCTATACAACAAAAAAATTACCACTGATTTCACGGAAACAAATTTTCTCTTAATGCTCGAGGCTGTGAACTAGTGGACATGCTTTTGCAGAAATAAGCTAAGCAATCTCTTCACCACTCTCCCAAACTGAGTGTTTATAGAATGGCACGGTGGAGAGTCTGTTCACAGCAATTATCTCTGCTTCAGCAATGAGAACCACAATTCCTCACACTCACTCTAAGTGCTATAATTATCTCTCAATACTTGGTGACTAATTTGAAGCCAAGCACTGTTAGAGGCTGCCCAAGTAATATTTTAAGTATATTTTTAGAATGCATGTTTTTTTGGTTGGAAACAAAATTAATGAAACTCTGGTAGTTCTTATTACCTAACTCTAATACACACTCTGGATACAAATGCAGCAGAATTTGATTTTATCTTAAGTCAATGAAAAAAGCTGTATTCTGGCTATATAAGCTACATTTTCTATAATCAGTAAGGGCACTTTGCATTTCAGTCATATATTAATCTGAAGAATTCAGAAGTATGTTGCTAACAAATCTCTGGTTAGAGCCTTTGTGAGAATAGATAATATGGCTCTTTACTAAAGAGTTAGATTAAGGCATAAAGATAAAAAATGGGAAGAGAAATTAGAATTCCTTGACCCAATGAGTAAATAATCCTTTTTTTCTGCATACTTTGCAGACAGTAGAGGTGTGAAATGCTAGCCTAAAAGGTAGTTTTTCTTCTAAATCCAACTAAAGCAAAAATAACATCTTGTAACAAAAACCTGAAGAATTTATGGTGTACAAGACAGCATAGCAGGCCACAAATATCCTTCCATGGTTTATAAAAGCATCAGTGTAATACTTTCCTGCAGCAGAGACAAGACCTTTATTTTCCCAGCATATATATATTTTCCCTGGAGGATATCTAGGAGTCTGATATCCCTCGGCAAATACAAAGGAGCCAGAGTTCTTTGTGAATGCAGACTGCAGGCATGCAGCCTTTAGCAGTTTGCACTCCACTGAGAGCCAAATCATGAATCTCATATTCCTTGAGAGCGCTTGTGCTACTCTGACCCAGATGCAGACCTTCTGTGGTCAGAAGAAATTTATATCCAGATTTTGCAGCCCTGACAATAACCCATTTCAGAATATAGAAATAGCTTTTTACGTATCAGTTTTTTCTAGGTGCTTTGACATCATTTGATGGATTCATAGCTTCTGGGGCTGTTCTTTTAGGGGAAAGAACAGTCATCTTAATTCAGTCTCTACTGTAAAGGCTGGAGGGTAAAGTACTATAAGTGAAAAATAAACACAATTTTTTTCCAGTAGGGGAGATAACTTTTGGAAGGTGGTTACACTCATAAACTGTTCCACAGTTAAAAATAAAATTTTTCTTTTAAACCTCCTCTTTTAAACCTTTTGCTGATCTTCTAAAATCCAGAATCAAAAAGAGAAAGGATCATATAAATACCCTGATTATTGTACTCTTCTGCATGAACTCTCAGCCACTGTAAGACTGGATAAACATTTGCAGTGAACCTATGGAATATTCCTTTTATTTCAGTTTTCAGCTCTTGCAAGTGAAACACAAAATAAGAACACTCACAATAAGAAAATGCAAAACCAATAATTTAGAGAATAATGGCATACAAAATCTAGAAAAATAATGAAAAATTTTTAAAGGAATTAGATTTATTTTTTAAATTTAATATTTATGGTGTAATACAAAAGTGAGAGGCTAACAGAAAGTAAGTTTTCTTTCCTAATATCTTGAAGCAATTCTATAAACGCATATATTGTTGTGCAGAATTAAGTTTTTTAACTCTTATAATCATATTCTGAAGTGATTTAATTTTATTTATATGAAATTATCATTCATGTCTGGATCATAGTTGATATGAAAGACTTTCTGTGATTTACTTGTAGTGGCAGTCTTCAAATGCTCTAATGTACTGGAGTGCTTTAAACACAGTGACATATAGCTATTTCTTTTACCTAGCAGTTATTTTACCTCCCTGTGCTCTGGAGGGCTTACAAGCACGTTAAAGGCTCTATCATGACACACTGTAATCTGGAAGTATGTATATTTGTGTGTACAATTATATTTTATAGTTATATTTATATTTATTTATATTTAATAGTTTATATCTCATCTCAACCTGCTGCTGCCAGTAGTTTTGCACAGATGCTTAGCTTGGATTTGCAGAGACCAATCAGATATATCCCCATACTTATTCACACTGGTAAAGAAAATTTGTATTTCAGTCTTATATATTTCATTATTACTTATTAATTGGTTTTCCCTGTGCTATTTCCTTACCTTTTACTTTTCAAATATATTGGGGAAATACAGAAACTTAGAGGCTTGTAATATAAACCTTAGCTTTTAAGCTTTCAAGATGACTTCTTTTCCATTGCCTGCAATATCTGCAAATGTGCAAAATGGCAAGTATGATTTCATATAAACTAACTGGCGTGTTTGTTTAAGTCTGGTTCATTTCAAATGAGCAGCACAGTCAGATATGAAGCAAGCAAGCAAATAAGTAGTGATCTGAGGCTAGAGAGCTACCTGGTTACACACCTGGAAAATTACAGCCTCATGCTTACAAGGTCACAAAGGAACCCAGCATATTCAATTGAGTAAAATTATAAGAAACACCTAATAGAGCAAGACAAGCAAAGTAATCTGTTCATGGACAAGGATCAGCTGGTATTCATCATCATCATCAATATTTCCAGTTGCAGATTATCTGGGATCAGTGTCAAGGATTTTTGAATGATTAACCCTTCAGATGCTGTTATATTCAGAAAGGGTGTCAATTACAATCCCATTTTGTCCAATATTCATTTTCTCAAGAATTTCTAGACAATTTTTTTTTTTTTTTGATTTCACAACTATGAAAATTTTTCTTACCAACTCATTTCTCTTCTTCACCTGTCAGATTTACAAACTCCATCTGGAATCTGAAAAAAGCAATCTGTTCATTCCTTCCACTCCCCTTTCTAATGAGGACTCTGCAGACAGAGCTAAGCTGACAGTGTGGATGATGTAGAAGGAATCCATAACTGTATTGGTACTATACCACAGAAGTGAAAAAAAATCTTTGTCATTAATGGGAGTACATGGGACTCCACAGCATCCGGGGGTGCAGATTCAGAGTAACAGGGCAATAACATTGCAATGTTGGTTTTCCCAAACACAAGCTCTGCAGATTGGTTTATTATTTTAACTCATTTTATCACATTCTCAAGATGCTGACAAGTAATGAACCATGAATGAATGTGTTTCTTTATCTGCATCAAGGAGAAAACATCTCTGTAGAGCTTCAAGAGCAATACAAGAAACACCACTGTAGGAGGCTAGAATGTCTTTCTTCATGGAAAAGGACACCCTTTTTCATTGCCCACAGAGCACTGTTAGACCTGATTGTCCACAAAGCATTGTTAGACTCAGTATGATTATTGAGTTCTACTGTAAGTAGAAATACACATTCAGAATCCAATTGTGAAAAAAAGAAAAGGAAAAAAAAAAACCCAAAAAACCCCCCAAAAAAGATCTGATTGATGAAATTGCAAAATAAATAGGAAAGAAAACACTTCTGTCATCCTAAATGACAAGCTCATACAGCTAGCCTTTTCTGGGAAACTGCCAGTTACCTCCCACATTTGTGACTGCAGTTCTAACATTAAAAAAACCGACATTAAAATCATGTAAATATAACCAACTTTCTGAGATACAACAAGTATTAAACAGTTTCACATTCATTCATTTGAAAGCATATTGGAAAAATAAATCCAATCTGCACTGACATCTGTTATTTTACAGTTTTTCAGTTAATGCATTACAGCTAGAAAGTGGATTATTTTTCCTCTCTGGAAACTGTAAATATTCTTCTCTTTATTAGAAAAAACAAAGTAATTTACATGGGTAAGTTAAGAGGTACTCAGGGCCTATTTATGGCCCTACTCAGGGTCTTTGCTGTGTTTGGCATATACTTGTGGGTAGAATGAACATAATAGACAATAACAAATATATACAAATGTCTGACAATGAGAAAAACAATTAAGAAAATATATTCATAATGAAGTTCGGTAGTCTGTAATTCCATCATGTGAACAGGAGTTATTCACATACCATAAGCACAGAGAGGCAGGTAAAAGACAATAGAACTGTAACAGGATATTTCTTGACTCATATCAGTGAGTAATAAGAAAAGTGTTAACAGGCATTTTATTTTTCCATTTGCTTGACATATGCGCTAATGGATGGGGATGGAATTCACATAACTTCATTAAATGACAGCTGCTCCCTGTTCCAATATGCCACACAAGCATTTAAACTCAACAGGGAGAACAGTGCCACCTTCTGAACCGCCAGGAGGTGAGCCACACGTATTGGGTGGTTCTGTAAAAATGAAAAAAAATAAAGGAATGCAATTTTTGTCATGATCTGCCAATATTTGTCTATAAAATGGAAGCTTTTGCCACTTCAAGTTGAGAAATATTCCTATTAAAATAACTTATCTAGGAAAAAAGATTTTTTTCCTAGGAAAATGGATGCATATAAGAAAACCAACCAACCAACCAACCAACCAACAAAACAAACAAACAAACAAAAAAAAAAAAACAAACCAAAAAACCTCCAGATAAAACAGAAAAACCCCCAACATGTTTTTTTTTGTCCAGCACCAGAAGATTTTTTCATTATGTATTTTTGTTTATTTCTTTTTTCTGTGTATTTTGTGTATTTAGCTATTTATTTTCTTTTAACACCCCCATGCCCTGAAAATGTTGTCTGTAGATTTTAATTTTTAAGCCTATTTTCTTGGTCTACTTTGTATATGGAAGAGAAGAGGCCTCAAACAGAAATTTTGGAAAATTTGGCTACTGTCTAAAACTGCTTTGCACTTTAAAATTTGTCAATGATATATAATGTATGCATCACAGGTATGTGAACTAGAAAGACCCTGAAACCAATTGTATTTTTTCCTCTACTATCATATCAACTCTGTGTTGGTGGATATAAACATTTTTCAGTTACAAGTAATTCAATATCTTCTATAAACAAGGATTAGTGTAGTATTACCTAACTTCTAATAGCCATTAAGTTGTAATTTAGCAATGAATCAATTGTAAATTTCTGGTGTTTGGTAATAGTTCTCTGCAGATTTCTTCCATACCATTTAGCCTATTACACAGACAAAAATAGTTCATAAAAAGGATATTTTAAGGAATTATTTGCCATTAGTTTCAGTACAATAGATTAAAAGACATTCAAGTGTTGAAGATATTTCCTTTGGTTTTATTTAATGTCTAGAAAGTCAGCCCTCTTGGGGGGATTAAACTTGATTTGTTCAGATAAAAAATTATTGTAATATTCCATATAATTTAAGGGCTTAATTCACCACTTGAACAGCTTCGTCATACTGCAAATGATCTTTTTCAGCTCACAGCTTATTATGGTAGGTATTAAGAGAGTATAAAGAACCTGAGGAAACAGCTATTTGCAAACTCTCATGTTGTCATTTATTATAAATGATCATTTTTATTTAATCATTTGGATTCCATTATCCAATGAAATAGCTTTACTTCAGAAATATTCAAATAAAATCAGACTTTTTACAGAAATTAATAACATAATTCTTAAATATTTATACCTCAATTTCAAGAGACATTATAAATGAGATATTATAAATTTAGTCAGCACAATTTTAAAAATAGTCTTATAACTAATCTACCTTCTTCATATACACAAAATGCCCTTTGTCCAGTGCATAAACCTCATTCAAAAATCTATATGTTGAAATATTTTTCTTATAACTCATTTTTTTATTATTAAAAAAGTCAAGCCTTATTTTCTGAAGTTACAGCTTATCTATCACTGCAAGATCAGCCCAAAGTTACCTGTGTTTAGCAAAAGCCTTTGACAAATGGCTGGAATTCTGCAAATATGCACAGCTCTTCCTTTCTGACTGCACCTTTTTTTTTTTTCTTCTGGTATCAGTGTCAGTACCCATTCCAACAGCTACCAATTGTTTGTAAAAAAATATAAGCATTCATCAACCCTGGAAGAACTAAAATATCCATTAACCAGACACAGTTTCATGAAGCTATCATTATTTCTTTCTATTAAAATGTGATTAATGAAAAATTATTAGGGCTTTAATTTTCCACAATATGAAATGAAATTTCTGTGATAGATTGAAAATTTAGTTTGCAAACCCTAGATACTCTTTCTGCTGCTTGCTTTTTTTTAAGTTGCAAGCACCAAATTTTCTGTTTAGTACCTTGAAAACTAGTCCTGCTCTGCTTTAGCACATCTATGCCCCAGCACTTTTATTCTCTATATATTTAACTTTCAAACCGGTAAAATTTATATTGCAGCTGATGTAGCTGTCTCCAAGACCAAGGGATAGTTAATCTCCAGAACTCCTGAGGGGCCAAGCTGCATCTGTCTTGTGTGGATGTTACAGCAAAGGACACAAAACCACTCCTCACCTACACTTGCAGACTTACATGCCATGCATACTTAGCTATAGGCATGATAGACTTGAAATGTGACAGTATTAAAACATGATGATTTACTGCCAAAAGGGGCAGATACAATTGTCTCTTCCAGCTTCATACATCATTGGAGAACAAGCTGTGCAGGGAGAAGTTTACTATTCTTCTTAAAGGGCTACAATGCATCTTTACCTCTAAATATATGCATGGACATTATTTTATATGAGGAGGCCATGTGCTTCAGATAGAAGGTAGTTCTATTTTTAGCCTAAGCCTGAAATACACTGAAAGGAGGCTCCAAGACTATGGAAGACTTGTGTATTTTCAGGTACAGTAATTTCACGTGTATAAAGTGCATCCTTTTGACTGAAATTTTGATTGAAACCAGGAAGTGCGCCTTATAGTCTGGTGTGCCTTATATATGGACAAAGTTTGGAGGTTTCCAACCAGGAGGTGCGAGCCTGTGGCAGCCCCAAGTCGAGCTAAGCCCGCGGCAGCCCTGAGATTGCGCGATTCCGTTACTAATTCGCTACTTTGTTGCACGCGGATCCTCGCTGCAAAAAAAGGGTGCACCTTATAGGCCAGTGCGCCTTATACATGGACAAAGTCTAGAAACTTGATGACAACCAGGAAGTGTGTCTTATACTCTGGTGCACCTTATAGGCGTGAAATTACTGTATTTTGGAAAAGGTTTTATATCTCTTAAAACACAACCTCTATGAAAAGAGGAATAGTGTGTCCTCTGAGACTTCTTAAGAATGGGAAACTAAAACCAAGTTTATATTTGAAATCTTCTTTTAAATTCTCCTAAAAAGTCTCAGCCATTCTACCAGCAGTAAAAATAGACTTAAAGAAGTGCTTCAGCTCCAGGAAGCCCCACAGCAAAGGGCATTTCTCATACAGGAGAATGAACCATAATGAGTCTAGACTAACGCACATTTTGGTGTAAATGGCCTAAGAAAACACCTCACTTACCCCTTTCTCTGTTTGACCAGGTGCAGATCCTAAAATGGGAGTATTATTGAATAGATGAAAATCATGGAATCAAGGCTAAAGTATAAGAAGGAAACCTGTAACATAACAGAAAAGAAATCTCACTGGAAAAGTGAGATTATTGTAGGTTATTTGTTCTGATCTTTACTACATATTTGTCTGATTTACTTGCCAATATAATACTGCATCAAATAAACGCTGTTAACAATGCTCTTATTTTAGAATATATTTGAACCAGCACAGTAAGCTTGTACCACAATCTGATTCTGGCACTTCTCACACGGGAATTTCTCGGCTGCCATTTCAACAATTACAGGTCACCACTTCCATCAGAGAAATCCTTCTCACTCCTTACCTGAATGCTCCCTGCTCTCAAGGCTCAATTGTGTCCAAAATTTGTTCATGTATCAAAGCTGTGAATTGGATGCAGGATCAGATCTGACAGAAAATTATTTCTTTTCCTCTTCTTCTTTCCATTTTCATCTGTGCAGCTGTCTTGCTGTATACTGTATAAGCAACCCCAATCACTTGTGCTGGTAAAAGGATGGGAGGAATGAAAATAAGAGCATGTTTTTAGCGGTGGTAACAAATGCTTTTCCCAGTATCTGTGCCAGCTTATGTTTGCTGAAAGTGCTTGTGAACAGCCTAGCCAACTCTTCAGTAAATTTGATCTAAAATTTAACAAGTGCTTTGACTCTCTTCTTCTCTACATATTCAGCAATATTTTGTCAAAAAACTTACTAATTATAAAAGTCACCAAACTGATTAAAAATTATTGATATATTACAACTACATATATAGCATGTGTTTTAATATACAGTAAGATGCAGAGAAAATAGATGATGTGCAATTTGCCCTATTTTGCAATAGCGACCAATTTCTTTGGAATTCTAGAGGTTTTATTGTCTTCTTTGGAAAAAAATATTTGTTTACTGTCTGACATTACCTGCTGAACCTCCTCAAAGTGTAACTGTTCCAGAGATATATCTCATACTCCTCTTTTCAAGACTTCAACCCCCCTCAATTTCTGCTCTGTCAGCATCATTATTTCAGAGTTATTATTTTAGTTTTGGATAGTTATTCAAGTTTCAAAAGTGCTCTTTTATATGTAATTTGTCTTAAATCAGATGAAATTAAAATTTCTCTCCCTGACAAAAAAAAATATAAAAATTAAAAAAGACATAAACAGCTGTGCTGTGGAAGCATGCATCTAACACTGCCAGTCCCCAAAGCTTTCTGAAGCTGCTAAATTGTCTTAAAAATCAGTTTGGGTTCCAGATGGGGTTCTATCTTTGTTTATTTTTTTAAATTTACCTTTTATCAGTTGTACTCCAAAGTTTTTCCCAGAATTAAATGAGAACAAGATCCTTGCTTTTGGTGCCATGAAACCTGAGGCTCCAAGATGACAGATGCTAAGTGCTAGAGAGTTAAAAAAATCCAAAACCTGTTAGGTAATGTAGATGTCAAGGCAAATCACAGAACTGCCATTTTATTAACATAGCTGTTATTATATCCAGGAAAAAGACCCTATAATTTGATCGCAACCAGCACAATGAATAGAGAATTTCAAATATCATCTGTCTGTGGCTCAATAATTCTGCTTTCTCGGTAGCTCTATTTACAGTACCACCAATGGTGCCCATTTACTGCAGCGACAGTTAAGCATTTGAATTTCTAGGTTCACTTTGATTTACAAAACTCTTGAAAGTTTGATCAAATCTGGGAAAACATCACCCTGGAATGGTGAGTGTGTGGGGGGGGAATAGATGTATTCCTTAGATGGGAGTACTAATTGTCTTACAGCATAACCTATCACAGAGAGAAATGAGGTTCAAGAAGTGTTTGAACAATGCTTTCAGGCACATGGTGTGATTCTTCAGGTTCTTCTGTGCAAGGCCAGGACTTGGACTTTATGTTCCTTGTAGGTCCCTCCCACATAATCGTATCCTATAAATTTGTGATTCTATCAAGGTCATGTGGTAGAGACTAAATTTCTAGAAGGTGTGTAAAAAAGAAGATAAATTATTAGCATTACAGATGAAGGATTTTCTTTGAACTGAGTTGCTTTAAATTTTCCAGAACTCATATGCAGCATGAAGGTGTGAAGTTACATAGTCAAGTGGGGAGAAATGGTATCTTTTAATATTTGTCTTTGTTTCTTACTATTTGAATCTATTCTAATGGGCAATAAATTAAATTAATTTCCCCCCAGTCAGTCACTGATAAGTGATGCCTCTGTCTTTATCTTGTTACAGTCTTTCTTATCCTATTTTCTCCTTCATCCTGCTGAGTAGGAGGAGAGAGTGAGCAGCCAAGTGGGAGTTTGGGCTTTAGCCAAAGTTAACTCACCATGTTAAAACCAGTTGAACATAGTTTTCAACTTTTCTAACAGTTCTGCTTGTGGAGACCATCTGACTCATCACAGCTCCTTACAAAACCTTTGAACAAATGCATCAGAGCCTTAGAAATAAATCTCCAGGTTGTTGCACAACTAC
The DNA here is from genome assembly GCA_009812075.1 of Sialia sialis. Taxonomy (NCBI): domain Eukaryota; kingdom Metazoa; phylum Chordata; class Aves; order Passeriformes; family Turdidae; genus Sialia; species Sialia sialis. The sequence continues at coordinate 14,115,640 of VRYO01001269.1, read as the reverse complement.
ATTAATTTTTTTCCCTAGAGTATATATTGACACACTAATTATGTTGATTAATAAACTCCAGTTAGAACTGAAAATAAGGATTCAAAGATTGTTATCCTCAAATTTGCAACACTGTAAATTTCCACAGAGAATTTCTTATGTAGACATGCACAATGGAAACCTAGGTTCATGCATATGGATATCATGGTGATAATTCACTCACGGTGTTATTGCACATACTTTTGGTGCATTTGTCCTCTATGCACAAATAAATGTTTTAATTTAGAGAACTATGTTCAGTGCTGTGCAGAAACTGCTTGAAGAGGAAGCTGAATCAAAGAAAATTATATTCTGTTTTGGTTTCTGAACAAAGACAATTTCTGAGAAAGAATTTTTCTCTAGGTATGGAATACTAAAGCTGATTTGAGATATCAGTGGAAAATTATTATTTGCTGTTTAATCAGATAGTTTGGAACCGTGGTTGGTGCATGCAAACAAATATCCATGAGATTATATTTGAAATGAATTATTAAAATCTGGGTTGTTAGGTTTTAAAAAGCATTTTATTAGCTGCAGATATCTATGACCAGTAAGGGAAGAATTGATTTGCTTTCCAGAATGAGAAGTGAAGAAGAAAAATGATACTGTAATTTCACACTGATAAGCCTCACCTATTTCACTGAAGAATCGAGCCGACCCCTGAAGTGCAGCTAATCACCAGATGCGGCTTATTTATGGACAAATTCTGGCGAAATGCCAACCCGGAAGTGCGAGCCGGCCAGGGAGGGAGCTGCCACGGAGCCAATGCTGAGTGGGTGGCGAGCTGGAGCCACTGCCAAGCGGGTGGCAAGCCACTGCTGGCTTGGCGTGGCCTGCCCGGCTTCGCCGCGTTCGCGTGGGCGAACCACCGCTGCCACCGAGGAGGCAGGGAGCCACAGCAGCCAGCGCCGGGGGCGGGAGTGCTGGGCCCGTGGCACAGGGAGGGCGCTTGGGACTGCCTTTAAAGGCTTTGCTGGTCTGTGAAAACTATTTGCAAACTGAGCACCTGACACCAAACCCCTCGCTCACACGATTCTGTTGCTAACTCGTTGCTTTGTAGCACATGGATCCTCGCTTAAAAAATAGAAAAAAGTGCAGCTTTCCACCCATTGCAGCTTATTTATGGACAAATTCTGTGGTCTTTCCAGCTACCCGAAATTGCGGCTTCTAACCAAGTGTGGCTTATGAGTGAGAAATTATTGTACTTACATTTCTAGAAAAAATACATTTGTCTAGAAATTAAAGTATGTGGATTTCTCTTTCTTTTGTACTTGGCATAGGAAAGCATGTTGCAAAAGATAAGATTGGACATACCTGATATTGGCCAAGTCACTTCATGTCACTTCTGTGTTCCACCAGACAGTGGGATAAAAATTGTTTTGATATTTATTTCCAAAAAGACATATGAATGAATTGCTGTTTGTGTGAAAATTGAACTAAAGATAAACTTCAAATCTGCAAGCAGATAATGAAATGAAAGATCTACCTTGTTCATTACTAGAACTCCTGTTTATTTGCATAGTTTAAATAAGGCAAGGAGCACAGCTACAAAAAGCAATCAAGAAAACATTTATTGCAGCATATTGGAAGTACGCTTCATGATCAATTCTCCTCCAAGCCTCATAGTTAGCAATGAGCTATTGAATTTTCTGAAGTAATTGTTCAGCCATGAGCCAATAAACACCTTGTGAGTAAAAGATCAAAGGAAAACCACAGTGCTTAGAAATCTGCAAGAGCAGCTCCAGACACTGGGCTGTGAAATGCACTGTTACAGTGGGATCCTGCAGGGCAGACTGGGGGCTCGAGGGACACCTGCATTCCACCCATCACCTTCACAGGCACAGCTTCACACTGAGCATGGAGAGGGGGCATTAGTAGACATGGACAGGATACGAGGCCTACAAGATATTGATTACATTTTTACACACATAACCACACCTGAAGTCTAATCACAAGCTCTCACCCACATGAAGAAATTACTGCATGAGAATCTGGTGTCATAGCTGACCAGTAGTAGCTTCAAGTAGTAGAACTTATTTGGATAATAAAGATTTCATCAAAGTTCAAAAGACTTCTTTGATTTCTCCTAAAATATTAATTCCACTGCTTATTTAACTAATTTAACTAACTATCTTGATTTAACTGTTACTATTGGTTCATAGACCTAATGAAAATGAGAGACTGAACACAGAATTCTATATGAACTGTGTTAGTATACAAGCATCTTTCTTTGTGGCCCAACTGCAGCACTTTAATTTTAATATTTAAAATACTGCTGCATTCTTGTCTGTAAAATCAGATGTAGAAGCTACTGCCAAATTGGGTGTTCCCTGATGTGAGGTGTGACTGTAGGTCTGGTAACTCAGTAGGAAACAGCTTGAGGAAATAAGAGTAATTTTAAAAGTAATTTATTTTTTTTTCCTGCACGGTGGGTCTCTAAAAGAAACAATTTAATCTGCACCAATTAATCCTGTTTATTAACTCACAAGAAAATTATGCTTTATTTCCTGCAAGTTTGGCTCAGTTATGTACTAGAAATAGTCTAGTGTGCAGAGCACCACTCCTTTGGAGATGACTTTTGAAGAAAGTATTATTGTAGAAAATCTATTTTGTTAAATAGAAACATTTCCAGTCTGGGTCACTTTTCTTGATAGCAAAGACATTATTATCCAGCAAATTTTTTTTTAATATTCAATGACATACTAAAAGCAATGCACAGGAGAGTCATTAGGTTCCATGCTTTTAAAAGCTCATTGAAATAAGACATTAATGTTTTCAACCTCTAAAATTAACTTCTACAATCAAGCCAAGCAAATCCATTTGTGGTCATTAGTTTCACTTATCACCATTAAAATTTGGGGGATGCTGAATGTATTTAATATATGAGATGTGTAGTGAAGCTATTGGTACTATTTTTCAAAAAGAAATTAGGAAGTCTGTACTCTGGGACAGTGTCCAAAGCTGGCTTTTAGATAAATCTCTACTTAAGGAAATGTACAAAGAATGGAAAGAAAATCTATTGTCTGAATTGCTACTTACAGCTACTGCTGCTGAGCTTGGGGCTTTTGCTAACAATGCAGCTTCTCAGTGTAAGATCTTCAGAAAGAGATCAGGTCTGTGTTTTTGAAGAATAATGCAAAGTTATGTTTTGTGTATCCAGCTGATTTCCTCTCTCATTTTTCTGAAACGTGATATTCAAAGACATCTAGCAAATCCCTAAGAAACTCTGCTTCAAGGAAATCTATAACCTCATTTGCAATTCCTCAAATTCTCTACTTTTCTTACCTATTCTCTAATTTTCTTTATCCACAGAAGTCCTTCCTTCTGAGATAAATAAAAATGATGCATTCACTGTGGAAGCATTAAGTTGATTTGATCAGATAAGGATCTGGTCCTTGAACATGCGTGATGTATACTTGAGAAGCACAGGCCACTTGGAGGACAGTAGATTCCCCTTGTGGGACCTGTCACTTTGGCAGGTTTTGATGCACTGACAGCAAAAAGGATAAAAAGCCAGTGCTCAGAAGGTGTCCAAAGTGACATTTAAAGGTTTAGCTGTTTAAACACTCAGACTGCCATCTTGCTTCTTCTTGTCTACAGATCCTGAGGATGAATTTTAGTTTAGTTTTTAAGTCTTTTAGTCTTTCACTTCAGAGTGAAAGAGAATATTGCCTCACCTCAGAGCTGAAGAAGACTCACAGAAATGTAAAAACTTAATGCCTATTATACCCATCTGTCTCCCAGAACCTTTCTCTACTTCTTACTCCAGACACCAGCAAAATCACAAGTCCCTCGCATTTTCCTTGCTGTCTCTCCCACTCTATAAGTTTACTTTTCCTTGCTTGACAGGATGTTTGGGGAGAGTGGTATTGAATTTTTGTGTAAACTTAAGCTAACGAAGTGATTTTGTTAATTAGTTGAACTTACATCCAGAAACTATCAAAAAGTCTGGTGAGATCAAAGTTTTAACGATGGAATTTTACTGGGGAATAATGGCACATTGAGGAAGAGAAATTTGATATTTAAATACTAGCAGTATGCAAGGTTGACTTTAAGGAGATATGTTTCACAGATTTTTAAATAAGAAAATTATGTGAAGCTCCAGATCTTTCTACTGCAAATGTATTTGAAACACAAATTATTCTTTTACCCTTAGAACTGCTAATAATTTTGAGAATATACTTTCCTAAGTATAGAAACACAGAATATGGAATTTGCACCATACGGACATTCTGGAAGCAAAGAATCACCAGATTTTGAGTCAACCTTGCCTTATATTTCAGTGACTGAGATTTTTGAAAATGGAAAAGATTTCTCTTGAAGCATGTTCATGTTAAGACAGTAACATAATATACCATAGAAGTGTTTGAACATTATATGTCTACTAACTTGAAGAAAACATTCAGGTGTTGATAAATATTACCCTCTTCTGTTCTTTTTATCTTCCCTTGGTGGTGTACTCATAAGAGAGGAAAGTGTAAGATTTAGAAAATCTCAAAAAGTGTAAGATTCCTGTTTTATAGAAACATTAATTGTGGAGAAGAAACAGGCACCGAGTCCAAGTGTCCGAAAATTGAAAGTGAAACTGATGTTTAAAAACATTTGCAGGATGAAAGCTTTCACAATGTTCGCATTTCCTGTGTGCTTGATAATGTGTTGCCATTTTATTAAAACACTTTTCAAATCACAAGGCTTTTAGTGTCAGAAGTAATATGTTTGCAGCTTGTAGGCATACAGCAGTGCGGGCCAAGCCCTGATAAAATTCAGTAGGATTTGTGTGGTGGTTTAGGGATCATGTTGTCCAATTTAACGCTCCCACTAAAACACATGCACAGCTCACTTCCCTCATCCTCCACCCCTTCCTCTGGCTGGAGAGGAGAGCTGGAGGCACAAAAGGCAGAGATCACAGGCTGAGATAAGGACAATTTGCTGAAAAAAGCAATGAGATAAGAAAACAAAGAGTAATAGCAACATGAGAGAGGGTGCAGAAAGGAACGATTCATACAAAAACCCCCCTATAATAAACACCCCAATTCCCTCTATATTTTCTTGACTGGAAGGAATCCCCTCTCCCTGGAAAAGAGGTAGTATAAAGCAACCTTCATCTCCTGGTCATGCCTTCTCCCAGGTACTGCAAAAATTAACCTTCCCTGTCCAGAACAAGGACAATTTGTTTCTGAATTATTCAAGGACATATATTCTCTTAGTCACATTTAAAAATTGTAACAAAATTATAGAATCACTTAAGTTGAAGAAGACCTGTTAGATCATTGAGTCCAACCATAAGCCTGGCACCACTGTGCTCACCACTAAACCATGTCCTTAGGTGCCACACTGAATTAATGGCATTATTTCACACCTCAGGACTTAGAAGTGTTTTCACATACTTTTATATTTAGAAGGATGGAGCCCTATTCTATCCTATAACATTAGCATAAGAGTATAAACTGGTATGAAGAAACATGTCTGCCTTTGAATTGCAATAAATCTCACTTTGGTGACTGCAGGATTGTAAGGTATTTTCTGTTAATTGGAACAGAAAACATATGGCATGTTTCTGACATTTTCTGAGACGCTCTTTTGCATGAAATGTGACATAAGTGATATTCTGAATTATTATCTGAAATTCTGAGAACTTTTTACATTTCTTTATTTCAGTCCATTTTACTAAAAATAATTCAAGCTACAATCATCTATACAAATTCACAACCAAGAAAGTTTTGTCAAACCCCAAAAGTTTACTAAAACATTTTTTTCTTGTCTTAAAAAACCCTAGGGACATAAAGGTTGGAATTCTCACTATCCCACTGAGATACTTTTAATGGTAATAGATCATCCTTTGCCTAAAGGAATATAGATGAGAACTTTGACTCTGGTTAAGTCTTTTAGACGAGATTTGGATGTGTAAACTAAAGGGCTGCTGGGATACTGGTAAAATCACCTGGAGCTGAGAGGTTTTGGCTGACAGTGTGAACAAGGGGAAAGCCAGATACCCCTGTATGAAAATCATGCTATGAAAGGCCAATGTCCCTAAAGGAGGCAGAGCAGTCCTGCAACTTCATTCAAATAAAGAGAGAGAGTCCACTGGAGCACACTCCTATGGGGTTTTCTCTCAACATTTTAAAGGGCACCGCGTCCTTTTATCCTAAACTCCCAGCCGCATGCTGCCCTCTTCCTTTCCCTATTGCTGAGCACATTGCCGTACTGGGAAGCTACAGCCTTCATGAACTGCCTACTACATACTCCCCTCTTATTCCCCCCCTGAACATGTCATTTTCCCCCAAGTTCAGAAACTCAAGCTTGCGCAGACCCTTGCCTGTTTCAGGAGTCAAGCTGTCTGGGCTTTGTAACAAACTTCTGTCCTCTCCACTTTCACTCTGGAATAAATCTCGGAAATGCTCCCTCTCCAAACACATTAAATATAACTTCCACAGAAAATGGACCATAGTATTGATTTGGGATACTAGATGAGACACTGAGTAAACAAGTAAATGCATTTGAGCCTAATTTCATAGGATCACAGAGTGGATGAGGTTGGAAGGGATGTCTAGGTATCATTTAGACCTAATCCCACCTTGCTCAAGCAGTCTCCCTGATAGCAGTTTACCCAGGACTGTGTCCAAACAACTTTTGCATTTTTCTAAGGATGGAAAGAATGGATCTATTCAAGGATGGATTTCTGTAGGTACACTACATGTGCAAGTTTCATTTCAAATGGTAGTTGTAAGAGATACTAGATTTATTTGCTTTTTGGAGAGTGAGATTTGGACACATTCACCAACCATATTATCACATATTTCTTCTCAGATGAACACATGCAATTTGAATGGCTCTTAGAAACAAAGACATTGCCCTTAATAGATAAAAACCCTGTAAAATAGTGATGGTGACTGGTTATATTCATTGAATTAAACTTTAAAAAAGAAAAGAAGAAAAAATAAAATGAGATAAAGGAGTTAATGGGAATTCAATTGTTTTTTCCTTCTTCTATACCTTTGTTTTCTATATACTTCTGGTAATTTTTTTTACTTAAGAATTATGCTGCTTATACCACTGCAACTTTGTCAAGATAACAATGCTCTTTAAAAAAACCCAGTGCCTTAGTCTAGTCTAATAAAAATGAACCATGAGAACAAACTGCGATGAAGGAACATTAATCCTATAATTCTGAGAAAACTTTCCAATAACCTCTTTAAACCGTTGCTCAATTGGACATTAAAAGCATTGGACTTACAAACTAGTTAGGATTGAAGAGGTTGTTTATATTTCTGTGCTCCTTTTTCCCATGTGATTTCACTAAACATTTTGATATGTCAGATAAATTAATATAATTCACTTAACAAAGAACAATATTATAATATTTTTGACAAATTTTTATTTTCTTAGCCTGAACTTTTGTTCTTTTTAATAGGTTGAAAAACAGATCCTTTCTCTTCAGTGAAAATGACTAATTTTATTTAGTATTTAAATAGCAGTTTGAATATTAGGCCTTCATACTTCTGCAATAATTTTCCTGATTCAAATTCTTCCTGATAGACAATTTGTCAAGAAAATTACCTATCATTCTGGAGTGGAAAAGACTTACTAATGGTGCAGAACAGTAGTTTGAATGCTGGTTTGTATTTTGCATATAAAAAGATAAGTCAGATAAGGGATAAAGATCTTATACAAGACTACTTCTCTTTGATTATTAGAATTAAAATCGAAAGACAACTTCATTGTGAATTATTTACTGACCTGTTAGAGGAATTAATACTTTCAGAATCAATTAAATACTTGCAAATATAAGGCGACAGTGCCAGTACAGAGTCATTAGTGATTAAGTCTCACTATTAAGTGAAAGCCCAGAATTACGTTCCCAGCAAGTACCAGGTTAAGATGCAGCTTGATGTTTTTCAAAGCATAACGAAACAAAGTAGTAGAAAATAGTAAAATAGCATTAGAATTTACATACTTTTGTGGTAGCCCACAGCACAGATTGCTATTAATTTTCACTGAACTGCTTCACAGAACTAATTTAGACAGTGTAAGAACAAAATGTGAAGATGTGGAGAAGTAGAAGTGTATGTAAAAAAGGCTTACTCTAATATTCTTTCCTTGACCTTTTTTCACGATGCACCCTTCTGTCAATACATCAATTTTCAGTCCCAGCACTGTCCCCTATTTCATGGGAATTTTCTTACAGAGTTGAAGAAATAGAATAATTTAAAGCTCGTTACGACAGTATACCCTTTTATCGCGGAGAAAGTTTAGTCCCGTTGGGATTCTGGCTTTTGTTCTGTCTGGTTCTAGTGCTGTTTGTTCCAATATTGCCCCACTCCTCACTTGGGTTCACACAGACGGCTTTCAGTGCCTGGCTGCACTGTGAGCCCAGAGTAGCTGTCAAGGCTGGAAGTGGATGCTTTGGACCTCAGTGATTGTGTTTGCTCACACCAACAGATCCTTTTCCAAGTGAAAATACAAGTTCAGTCACTTAGCTGTTCATAATCACCCTGTGTTCTCCCACAGTTTCCTCCCACCATCTGACTAATTCAGGAGACCTCTCTTACTGTCCTTACCTTAATGCATTGGGAAACCACAAGAGCAAGAATTAATACATTCCAGCATCTTCACACCAGTTTGAAGGGATTATTTTAATCACAGTAACTGAATTATGAAGAGTACAGCAACATACTTACTTCAAAATCTTTACAGTAAGGCAAACTTGAGTAGCTTGTTATTACTTGAGGTTCAGGCAAACCTAAGACTGAGGAGGAAAGAACATAGCCAGAAGCAGCAGTTCTTCTTGCTCTTATGCTGTGTGTTTTGTTTTGTTTCAGCAAGAGCAACTAATAAAAAGTCATGAGAATTTAAAGATATATGGCTGTGCCTGTGAATTCTTTTTCCCATTTTGATCTTTGACATTTGATGCTAAAAAAGGTTACAGTCCTACAACAGGTTCTACACTTTTGTAGAAGCCTACTCTTTCAAACTGTGGACAAATATATGTGTTGTTGATTACAGAGAACGTATCCTTTAAATGCATGAACTTTGATTTCTTTCTATCTGACAGGAGTAATTACTAAAAAATAACTCCTGATAAAATGTGTTTTGTGAATATTCTGGTCTGCTCAAAGAATGAGTGACATATGCTTGTAAAAGAAAGTTCTCAGCTACATTTGCATTTTCTTTCTTCTCAAACATCTTCAATTAAGTTTAAAAGCATCTGTAAGCTTTTGCTTTTATCCATTATATTTACTTCAAGGTTCAGAAGATTAAAACTTGGGAGTATCACTCAGAACAGGCATCAGTATTATCAGCCGGTAAAAGAACAGAGCTGGTTAATACAAGACAGGCAAGGTAATGCAAACAGAATTATCATCAATACTTTTTCTCCTGATAAATGAACACCACAGGCCAGAAGAGGAAAATTAGCCTGACATTGCAGAGTTAAATCATGTGGACTGTAGCTCTGCTGAGATAATATATAGGACACAGAAGAGTATGGAAAACTGACAACTTTGCACTGAAAGACAAAAGACATTTTTTCCCTTAAGGAAAAATACCCCAGCTGCTTGGCATCAGAGAGGTCAAGCTGGCTACAGAACAGGAGATTTGAGCATGTGGGACCAAGTCTTCCTCAGGGGGGTCAACAAAAACCTCCAACTTTTGTGCAAAATACTCTCTTAAAGAAAATGCATCAAAATTCTCCACAGGAGAGAAAAGACAATATGAAAAATATTAAGCCTTTTGTAAAGACCAGAATATTAATTCTGATAGTTTTGAAGTAGAAATTGAGACAGGAATGTCAATAGTTATATATACCTTGAGAAAACTCATAATTTTGCTGAAATTGCTACCCCTGCATAAATGCTTTGCACAGTTTTGTTGACCGGCAAAATAAATTTTGACTGTCTCCAATCAATATTAACTATTTATATTAGATTCATAGAGGAAGTGAGATGGATATATTTTTATCTAAAAAGGGAAAAGTCTAAAAACAAACCTGACTTTCAAATACAGTTTTGCATTTTACAGAGGACAAAGGTCCGAACTAGATGTCAGAAGCCGCCTTTGCAGAGCCATTTCTGTCGTGCCTCCCTGTAGGTGGGGAGCAGACCTGGCCAGCTTGCTTGGTGTGGTCCCTCTGTATGTGGGGCTGTCCTTGACCCCTGGGACCAGGGCTGCCCTGTAGCTTGGAACCACAGGGATGAAGCCTCTGGCAGGGTTGGAGCCTCTTTGGTCATGGCTGGCCTTGCCCAGGGTGTCCATTATTCACAAGTTAATACAGCTGGCTACAGTTTCTGAACCATGAGCAGAGACCAGTACATATATTTCTTTCCTGACCATTACAGCGTCTTTGTGTTTGCAAATTTTTTGCAGATTACTCTTTGAGGACCATTTCTGAGTGAGGTAAAGCTGTCAAATTTGATGCATGACAATTTGCTGATTAAGTAAGTTTGCAGAATTTAATGTTGTCACAGGAGTGGAAATATTGTTGTAATTTTGATCATCCATGACAAGACAGTAGCACATCCAAGCCGTGTGGAAAAATGACTGTTTTATTAGGCTGGAGGTTATCTAGGAAAAAGAAGGAAAATATGCCTGAAAAAGATACCATATTGTCCCCAAATTAAAATACACCATCAATGGAAATATTCTATTAGGCTGGAGGATACAATTTAGGCATAGGTTTAGGAAGAGAAGCACTTTATAGGGAGAAGTTATGCAGACACCTGTAAGAGATTTATGCATTCAGAAATGTCTGCTGTTATCCATGTTTGTTAGTTGGTTTAATAACATATATTCTTGTCTTTACAAGTTCAGACTCTTTAAAGAATACAGACTTCTGTACTCATTGTTACAGCTGTATTATTACCACAGCTCATCACTGTTGGCCCCAGCTTTTTTTGTTGGTGGGGAGCTCAACTGAAAATTTTGTAGTGGATACATGTATTCATATTTGTGTGTGTTATGCAAGAAGCTTAAGAAAAGGTCATACAAAACAAGAGCAATATGGGCTAACATAAGTTAAGGATAAGAGTTCTTGGCTCCCATCAGAAAACAAAACAAAAAAATACAACTACTTTTTTTGAGGGACCTTGTAACAGTCTACTGCAGACCTTGTTTCATGCTCAGCCTGAGCAAGAAAATATCACATGTCCTTTTTTACAACTTTAAGAAGACACGAAAAATTCTCCACTGGGCGACTTCACAGGGGCATGGGTTCGTAGCAACCCTGTAAGGAATTTAAAAGTTGGCTTTAGAAAAACAATCACACTTGTTATTACATATTTTGTATATCCACTGCAGGTCACTGAATTCAAAATGGCAAAGAAAGTTTAAAGGAGTTCCAATGTGGATGCACACCATTGTCCAGAGCAGCAATTGCGCCTGCCATGATGGGGGGGCCTGTGTTCACACCCTAAAACCAAACAAATGCTATAAGGAAATATTCTTTGCAAGGGTAGTGAAACACTGGCACAAGTCTCCCAGAGAAGCTGTGCGTCTCCAGTCCCTGGATGTGTTAGAGAACAGGATGGATAAGGCTTTGAGCAGCCCATTCTAGTTGAAGGTGTGATTGGAACTAGATGGTTTTTAAGATACCTTCTAATTCAGTCCAGTCTGTGACTCCATGATTCTGTGATGTCCTGTGTCAGAAGAACTGGGGCTGTCCTGGACTCCTGCTTACCTGGTTCCCCTGAGATAACACTGGTTGGGATCTCTTACACCTTTTGTCTTAAAGATTTAAGAATATTGAGATTCCGTGATGATTTTTTGTCACTTCCTGAAAGAAATAATTCTGTGGTTCTGTAGAAAGTTTAAACAGAGGTATGGGAAGGAAAAATAAAATAATTTTCACCTCTAATAGCAAGAACTGTACTGTTGTCATGCATTTAATACATTAGGAAAATGCATTAGCTCTCTTAGAGTGACTGCTGTCCCTTTCAAACATGTAAAATTAAGATCCTATAAAGAGCCTCAAAGAAGTCTCTGGAAATTACAGTTATGACCCAGGTAACCTGTATTTCAGCTCAAATGCTTTCTGTTTCAAAAGCTTATAGGTATATGCATAGGTGCTGTACATATTACCAGTAGACAAAGAATAGTAGGCAAGATATTGATTTGAATCAGCATTACGCAAAATTCCCAGTGAAGGATCAAAACGGGCACTTTTGCACTCCATGCTCAGGAATGGGAGATTGATTGGTCTGTGCAATCACAGAAGAGTGAAATTTAATATCCCCTCCCTTGCTTTTGTACTGACAGTGGAATTTCATTAAGAGTGACTGTGATTCAAAAATCAGATGGGTAACTTCAAGAGAAGCAGGAAGAGCTCAAGGCAGAAATTCCAAAACCTACACATTGAATTAGAAATCAATGTGGATATGGAGAAATTATTAAATAAGCATTTTTTTAAGGAAACCTAGCAGTGCTGAACCAGGGTACTGGTTCAGTTCTATTGACTTTATTTTCTTTGTAAATCAAGTAAGGAATAAGCCCCCTGTATAAAAAATCACTTCCAGGGAAGAGTCAAGAAAGCAATACACAAGAAGTGTTCCCTCTCAGCAGGGATTGCTCATGCTGCTGCTGTAGTTTCACTCCTTGGACTAAAGGGTTAGCTGGCTTTGTTATTTTTCTGCTGCTGTTGCTGTTTCTCAAATTAGGCTGACAGCTCTGTTTCCACAGTCGACATCTTTTCATGCTGTGAAGCGCAGCAAAATGGTGCAAAAAGTGTACTGCCCATGTGGTGGGTCAAAAATTATATATACTAATTTCATCCTAAAACAGGAATGAAATAGAATGTTAACTTTATTTCCATACTCCAAAAAAGTCACTGAAGACATGTAAGTGGAAGATCAACTACAAAGTTTAAAAATGTCTGAGAAAAATAATTTTTGCAATTTGGCAGGCTTTAATAACAAAGCAAGGCTTCTAGAAAGAGTTAAAAAATTACCTTAAAACATTTTAATGAGCTGTTGTCTGCCTTCCCTTTTGAAAACATGTTCTGTGACTTGGACATCCCTAACAGAAGGCAAAGGTGCATTATTTAGTTCAGTTTCTGCAATTTGGTATCTGAAAGGATCAGGTAACTGTGTTACCATTAGCTTTCAACTACCATTCTTGTTTCCAAAGAGGCACTTTCTTTCACTATTGTTTCTCTTAGAAGTGTACAGTACACAGAGTACCACAAGAATTGGTAGTTTGTAAATAGTCATAGACATTTTTCAAAACCAGATAACTGTTAGGCAGTTTAAGGCAATGTCCATCATGCTGACATGGTGATTGTCTTTCTCACCCTTGCTGCTCTGATTTCCCCCTTATACTCAAGATTGAAAACATGATCAGAAAGAAACCAGCACTGATGGTGTAGCTGTGCAGTGTCTGGCACACTTGTGACAGATGATCACACTGAGCTGTTTCTCCTCCACGTTGATTATGAAGTGATGAATTCTCAAATGTTCATCTTTATAAAACCCCTAGAGCTCCTGTCTTAGGATTTTCATCATACTCTAGATAGTATCTATCCTAGGTTCTAGGTTAACACTTGCTGAATGCCTTCAGCTTCTTGATGGCAATCACAACCCAGATGTAAACATGAAATCATTCTTGACTTGACTGTTCTCTCAGATATCTGATGGCTAAGCAGGGGAAACTGCTATGATCTTTTAAAACATTTATTCCATTTTTTCCTGTCATTTAACTCATTCAAATTCACTTCAGTACTATTTGGGTGCAACCTTTGCTGCACAAAAACTGCCATCAATTTCCAGATATTTTGAGTCATTAGTATAATCTGAAAATAGCCCTGACTAAGTCCAATGGCTGGAACCGTACTGACGTTGACCCTCTACTTCCCTCTTCTGTTTAATTATGGGAATCTCAGTGGATTTGTTTTTCCATTTTCCCAATGACTTCTTTTTTCCAATGTACAAGTTGTTTGCGGAATGCTGTGTAAACATCTCACTTACCATCAGGGGTAATATTGACTAAAACATGGTCCATAACATATTTCAGGCAGATCTGTCGCACTACTGTGTTCCTTTTGAGTGGGACATTAATTTCAAAATGACAGAATTAAATACAAACTAAAATGATATGTTCTTCTTAAATGACAATTTATGAAGCTCTGCATTGCTGAAAAAAATAAATATAAAAATGTGGGATCAAATTTCCGTCTTGGATATTCAAATACTGCATAATATTGTCCTTAGTTCTATCTGATATGAATTTTGGCTTGCATATGAACTTAAGCTTATATTTTATTATGTGCATGGTAATTGTAGAAGGATAGAGGGTTGGTTCTTGATTTCAGAATAAGGCATTGGCTTCTGAGATTTCCAGAGCTGCATTTGCTTCCTGATACTCTGCTTTAAGGTATTCTTCTCCATGCAGCCTCACTCTAGACTGAACAGTGAAGCAGAAATATCCTATGAAAAAAATAAATCTGCGTATTTAATTATAGAGAAATAAAATCTGAAGATGCAACCAGAAAGAGTTTATAATTTAATATCTGCTGAACCTGATAGTTTCATTTATGTGTGAAGTACTAGTGAATATAGTGTCAGCTCAAATGTTAATATAATGCTGGGAGTGAAGGTGATGGGTTATTAACATGGGGTTCTTGTAACTTCTTTGCTGCACATTAATTCTACTTCTCATGATGAAGCCCAAAACACTTTTATTTCTTGTAAAAATTATATAATAAAAGTAAAACTATATAGTTGAAATAGATTTTAAACTTGCTAAATCAAATAATTTGGATAAATATAGTAGAAATGTTCACAAAATCAGCTATTTCTACCTGAAAGATTTAGATATTGTTAAATCAACAGTTTTAATGGAAATATTTAAAAATCTTTGTATGAAATATTTAAATCAGCTGCATTACAGAATGTGTGACAAAATCTATAAGCTGATTCTCTGTAAGATTTTTTGCACCTTAGTGACCAAAATATATTACAATTGTCTTCTAATTTTGCTGCTGATTAGGAGCTGAACTCCAGTATTATTAAGAATGTTCAGCTATTTCTGTTATCTTTAGGATTAATTAATTATCTGGAATCATGCCAGTGGGTTCACTGTCTACTTGCTTAGTGCATAGCCAGGAGAGCATGGAGAAAGGGTAAGAATATAGTAATTGCAACTAGCAGCTCCCCAGTGCAGCTATAAGTATCAGTAACCTCCAGTGTGTCTGGCCCAAGAGGATGGTATAAAATTTCAGTAGTGGAGTTTGGTGCTTTCTGAACAAGTCTCAGGGTTCAGAGTTTTATTCTAATCTATTTTTTTTTTTTCAACAGAGGAAAATGTGAATTTTCAAGAGCTGCTTTAGGATAGCATGGACAGCACCTTTGACAGGAAATAGGAAACTAAGTTAGAGGTGGAAGTTTAAATTGTAAGTAATTAATTTGATCAAACAAATCTAGCACAAAATGCCTGCACCACTGGGAAGGAGTGTTCCTTTGTACTTGTCATCATATCATCTGCCATTTTGTCAGTCATTAAGTGCTACCAGTGCAACCTTTCACTTTCAACATAAAAGAGATTACTGCGAATAATTTGATCACTGCAGCAAAAATTGCCACTTTACTCTTCCCAAATAATTGGGAATATGTTGAACTAGGAAAAAGTTCTTGTTCCTTTAAAATCCCAAGGTGACTCCTCAGAGTACAAGAACTTAAATATAACTTCCATAGCTGACATAACTGAAATTTTTAGGGCAGCTTGCTGTCTGAGTGCTTTTGGTCACCAGGACAGTCTTTGAGAAGTTGAAGGATCTATACTACCATTACACAAGGTTAAATATACTTAAAAGGAGTAAGATTTTCCCTATTGTCAGTTCTTAAATGAATAATAAATGTCACGTTCATCCTCACAAACCTGTTCCTCAGATGTAACATTAAGGAGCAGTCCTTGAAGTATACTTTCAGACAAGTCTGGCTGAGTTTCTATTCATATCTAGATGACTATTAATAATGCACATACTGCTGTGTATTATCCTTAATTCATTATCAGCAGTGCAGCTTTTAGACTATTCTGCAATTGTAAAGGATGCTAATAAACCATCGACTTTAACTCAGGAGCTGCTCACATAGAATGTTTTCTTTTTAATTTAGGTCACATCACCTAACTTATAAATTTCAACAAACATGGCTATAATTAGGAATAGTGATTAAAGTGTTATTGCACACAATGCCAGAAAATTCATCATCTTCATCATCTATTAGTTCTGATTTATCCAGGCATGTAAGCATGAAGATAGCTTATCTGCATTTGGACTAGTGTTTGAATTTAATGGTGAAACAACCAGACTTCCTTTTTTGTTCCACAGCTATGAGACACTGAAATGTTATGGTTAATGGCTTAATCAGTGTTATGAAGGACTTTTTGGCCATTATGGCAAAACTGTATAAAGAAGCTACATCTATAAGATTCAACCCCTAACTTACAGAAATTCTGTAGCATCTTTAAAAACTGTGTATGTGTACTCAATATAAGCTTATGCTGACTGGTCTGTAGGACTGCAGTGGGACAACCTGGCACTGAGTTCACATTTTGGTAAATAGAGTGATAAGATGAGTTAGAGATGAAAGAACTGCAGCAGTGGCTTCAAGAGAAATGCCACCTGCACAGCAGCATATCATCTTGATCTACATTGCTGCATAAACCCCAGGACTTTCATTTACGCCCCTCCACATGGAAGACTTTTTTGGCCAAAATGGTATTCTCATATCATGAACATGTAATTAAAGAGAGAAAAAAATGAAAAATCAGCTTTTGCTTGAAACAATGGCAAAACATTTAAGATTATATCACAAACCACTCTGACTCAACCCTGCTTTATCTAATCTAGATCCTATACATTACACACAGATTCTATATAATAAATAACAGTTGAAGCATAGATCAGATACTTGAATAATAGTGATAAATGAAGAAACACCATGGCATGCCATGCAGCAATGTTATGATCATTAAAAGGAAATATTTTTGAAAGCACAGTGTTCGTCAAAATTCTTCTGCAGCCAGCCCACATAACCAAAGCAAAGGTATGGTTTTCCTCTGTGATTCATACAGCAAGTCCCTTCAATATTACACTGGGCTAAGGCAAATATCTCCCCTTCATGACATTTCTGCTTTATGACTCTATAAGATCATTGTTATTCAAAATGTATTCTGCCTAAATTTTGGCTGAGAACAAGAATTTAGGTAAAAATTAAGCACAATACTGTTAGCATTCTCTACTACGGTGAATTTCACAATTAGTTTACAAGAAAAAGCTACATATATTATTGCTGTAATTAAAAAAACCTATTTAAACTATATATTGGATATTTTTTGGATCAAGTTCTTTAGTCCTAACTTGTAAAAGTGTGAAGAACTGTAAACCACTATCTAAATTTTAATTAATACAACAACACATCAAGTACAAGGTCTCAAGGAGTGAATAGACTGACATCATCATGTGGTTAGAACAAGACCTGTCATGTACTATGGAGTCTGTCAAATTTGTATCATGAAAAGCTATTCATAAGAGTATGCTCTGTCACACATCAAGTAATTTTTCATCATTGTTGTAGACAGTACAAAACTAAACTGAGTGTAAAAACCTTTGGTGTCTACACTTATATTCAGTTCTTAATACAGACATAACCCAGTGTTGCTGTCATCCTCCATTGTACTGATAGTGATCTCTAAATATTCATTATGAAAGATATTTCCACCTTTGCCACATTCATGGAATCACAGAATGGGTCAGGTTGGAAGGGACTACAGTGGATCATCTGCTCCAACCTCCCTGCTCAAGCAGGGTCATTGCACATCGAGCACATGGCACAGGGTTTGTGTCCAGACAGCTCCAGACAGCTCCTGAATCTCTCCAGTGAGAGAGACCCTGTGGCCTCTCTGGACAGTCTGTTTCAGTGCTCAGTCACTCTAACTGTTAAGAAGCTCTTCTTCACGTTCAGGTAGAACCTCCTGTGCATCAGTTTCTGCCTTTTGACTCATGTCCTAGTGGTTGGCATCATTGAGCAGGGCCTGGATCCATCTTCTTGGCACCCATCCTTTAGATATTTAATATGCATTAATGAGATGCCATCTCAGTCAACTCTTCTCGAGGCTGAACAGACCCAGCTGGGGAGGAAGAAAATTAGGTGAGGTCATAAAATACAACCAGGAAACATAACGTAGAAGTAGCACTCTGTGTTACTTCTACCAGTGCTTCATGACTATTTTCTGCCTCAAGATAAATGCCAGAAGGTCATATACTTTCTAATTTGTGAAGCTATGACTAAGAGACATCTGAAGTTTTCCTACAATAATTTAGAGCTGAAGAGAACTTGCTCTGGCTGATACTGGTGTTATTAAGAAAATTAGACCAGAACAGGAAAAAAAAAAAGGAGGTGACATATATTTCCCAGCAAATCTGAGAACAAGATAACAATCTCTTCTTTGGTAATATAACTTTGATATTGAAGCAATAAATTACTGGTGGCTATTTCCATAAACACCAGCTCAATTTGTTTCACTTGGTTAAGTACAGTTTAAAGCACTATAACGTATTAAGTTCTTCCTTGAAAAGAAATAATAAAGAAATAAATCAAAGACTACAATTTATGTATGAAAATGGACAGCTGTCTGCTTCTAGCAAAGCATAACTAATGGCTACACTATCATTTTTTGTGTCATCCACTACTTAAATCTCTGAGCACCCCTTTGAAAAATTTTTAACATCAAATTCTCATTGGCATTTGTTTCTAAGGCAATTTTTGGAGATGCAGTCATAGATATTGCTTGTAAATATTGGGCAGTTTCCTTTTGTTTGTGTCCATCAGTGCCATTGAGAACCAATACACCTTAGAAAGCTATGGTTTTTCTCATTTTAAAACACTGAATTGTAATTTCCGAATGGCTATATTCTGCAGCTGCTTTATCTTCAGTACGTCAAATGCTAATGGGTCACATAAAACCAATATAATTTAAATCTAAAAAAGTATGTGCTTTGAAAAATTTTTTTTCAGAAAATTATGGTTTCAACACTAAAGAAACACGCTGCCAAGCATACTTATGTGATCAGACAGTGACAGTAATGGAAAATTGAAGAAATAATTCTGATGTCTCTTAACACTTGTTTGTAGATCAGGAAGGCTATCACTACAAGATCAGACTGAAAACTCACAAAAAATTGTTTAATAATCTACCACAAGAAATCTTGTTTTTATACTCTACGGATGACAGTAAAATATCAATATTTTTTCTCAAAATATTTGTTAAATGAAGCACATTATATGCAAACACTCCATGTTTTCTATATTAAATGGCTTTCATAAGTGAGTAGTGTCTTATAAATGTTCTATAATACATGCTGCTTGAGGCATAAAATCCGTAGTGCATCTTTTCTTGGCTGTTGAAAGGCTCAAAACTATTTCAATCATACAGAGGTTACTGTATACTAATATTAAAGCCATTAACAAAAATTTATCCCAGGCTGCAGATCGACAAGCCGGATATTTATTTTAAAATTATGCGATAAGTGTCATAAAACAGCTGAGTCGTCACCCGAAGCTCATCTTTATTTACTGGGATAGGGAAGCTGAGAGTTTCTGGACTTTTCACAAGCCCTTGATCAGTGCCAGCATGCCAGGATGGGGATTGAATTACTTGAATTTCCATCCAGTGTCACACCACTGGCCACAGCATCCCAGCAGTGGAGCAGCCAGGTCAGTAGGGGCTCACCTGTCTGCTGGCTGAAATGTTTTTGCACATCTCACAGCTCCCCTAGGGACAGGATCCCGTGATTCTCTCTGGCTCAATCTCTTCATCTGGCTGTGAGGGTCCTGCATCCTCTTCATCACTCGCCTGCACTAACTGGTTTGGTCTTGGATTTCTTCTCCTCTCTAGGGGTGACTGCTGCTGGCACGGGTTGTTCCTCTGGTTCAGTGTAGTTTGAGCAAACGCAGTTCAGCAACCACAGCCTTGATCTCCTGGATTTGTTTATTTGCTCCGAACCATTAGAGTAGAATACTCCTTCTAAAGCTGGATTTGGTTATTTGCTCCAAACCATTAGAGTAGAATACTCCTTCTAAAGCTGGATTTGTTTATTTGCTCCAAACCATTAGAGTAGAATACTCCTTCTAAAGCTGTCCCATTTTCTTCCACATGCCATGCCCCCCATGACTACCCTGGGCAGGTATCTGGACAACTTTCCTAGAAATCTCTGTCCTGACTCCAAACATGTTACAGACTGTACTGAAGGACCCTGGCAGACATAGCAACAAGAACACATTTTCCTTAGCATCCCGAGGGAACTAAAATCCTCAAACACTGTTGTAGGAAGCCTTCAGGAGGAGAAGGAGGTGAAACATTTGGAAAAAACAACCTCCCCTGCTTCCCCCACAGGCTGGGTAAGATTATTAAAGAATTCCCAGAGGTAGCACCCAAGGCAGGTGCTACCCAGGAGGAAAACACTGAGCACACATGCCAAATGACCCTCATTGCCCTTGCTGCTCTTATGTCATAAACTGATACCACACAGTACAGCAACAAATCCTGATCTCCTCTCCTCTTTTTTTTACTGTGAAAAGTCACAAGGAGCACACACAGAAATATCTGCAGGGTGAGGTACCACACCCACACAAACAGATTGAGCCACACCGTAACCAAGGAGCTCTCCTTCTATTACACAAGTGCTGATGTCAAAACTGTTATCTCAACCTTCTCGTGCACCACATTGGGCACTAATTGAATGGTGTTATCAGCCAAAAGTTAATTAAGCCATTTCTCTTTCCTCCCTTCCTCTCCAGAAAGAGAGGGACAGAGGCTATGAGGTGAGATGATCTCTTACTTTTCAGCATCTTCTGATGTTTTTAACTTTCAAAGGTTAAAGCATTCAGTAATAATGCCTTTCAGACAGTTTTATTTTTAGAAATGTGGAGTATTTGCGAGTGAACTTAGCTCCTAGAGAATCATTAACAATTACTTAGCCTTTCCACAGGGAATGGTAAGGCCAGAGCAACTGGTGATCCTACTTGCGACATGTGCTGAGCAAACTATTTTTTTATATTATTACAGCATTTGAAGTCCACCTAGATTTGTGAAAAGTTATACTGCCTCTAAAACTGCAACCGTGCTGAAAACTCTGTATTGCTTAAATTGTTTTCTAACCACTCAAGGAACAATAATGTAGACAAATCAACTGTTGACAGAGAACAGTTTTTAACAGCATTGTTTTTTTGTTAGTGCTTGATTGGTATAAACAAATGCAGAAGAACTAAGGCAACTACTGTAACTACTGCTTAACTTGATGATTAAAGTTAAGATATTATCGTGATTTAACCAGCACAGATGATGATTATACACACAAAGCCCCGATATATGTTCACACATATTCACACAAGTAGCTCTACATTTTCAGCTAGTAGATGTTTGGGATAATTAATTCTAAGCTTAAAAACATTACAGTGCAATAAATTTTACTTCATAATATAATCAACATTGTGTTTGCATTTACTATGCTTTTAGAAAGAAGAGAAAATTAAGATCTTGGAGAAAACAAGCACATCCTTCTGTTACTCTTGACATGTTTAAAATGTCACAGTGCAACTGTAAGGTTGTCCACAGAGACAACAGGCCAGCTGCTGAGGAAGTGGATCCCACAGATTTTTCCAGAAATGGATCTACAGAGACGACTCAAAGCATCTTGGGTCTAAGGAAGCAAACCATGATGCTGGGTAAGGGCTTTCTGCACATAATATTTGCCAAAGCAATTGAAATTTCATTGCCTGACTTAAAAAAAAAAATAAAAAGAAAAGAAAAGAAGAGACGGCTATAATTACTTTCCTTGAATGAAGATTTTGTAAAATACATTGTAGCTTAAAATGAACTTTGAGATGGCTCCAGCATTCAATTACCACTTATTAAATTTACATTTTTAAGAAATGTAAATTTCTTAAAATAAAAATTGAGAGAGTAGGAATGCACAAATACAGATTTTTTAAGAGCTTTGTAGCAATGCTAGTTATTGGCAGCAAGATCATGACAGCCACACAAAGATAATGATTTCATTTGTATATCAAATTCATATGCTTTGGATTGTGTTTGAGAAATGAGAAGAATGGGAACACATTTACCTTTGACATGTTTTATTAGCATTTTTTTCAATGTCTTTAGTGTGTTTCAAATAAGTGTCTCTTAAGAATCAGTTATTTAATTACCAGTTTGATTTTCAGTCTGCAGTCAGGACTTCATTCCAGTTGTGTGATGCAGTCTTGAGCAACACAAAGGACCCTCTATTCAACTGCTATATTAGGAAAAAAAAATGTTTTAAATTATTTATACATAGTAAGAGACTTCTCTTTACATAGTGGAACTAGAAGTTTGATCTGTGGTCTAGCTCTCAATTTTTAGTTATGCGGTGAAATACCCCCAGTTTACTTATCTCAAAGGCAGGAAGGTTAAGGTGACTTATTTAGTCTATAATTACTTTCGTAGTAGAAGGTACTACTACTATAGAAGTTTCTTTGTAGTATTCAAAGCCTTTAAAGATTTAATGGCTAAATTTCAAATTCCTTAAAGTTGAACTAGAAAGAAAATTAAAATTTAAAAATTGACATAGGTTGTGTAAAGGTGTGTAATTTGAACTCAAGCAACACAACACCTGCTCTTTGATTCAGAAAATGATGGAATCATAGCACGTTTTGGGCTGGAAGGGGACTGTGAAGCTCATCTATTTACAACCTTCCCTGCTGTGGGAAAGGACACCTTCTGCTAGATCAGGTTGCTCACAGCTCCATCCAGCCTGGCCTTAAACACCTTCAGGGACGGGGCATCCACAATTTACATGGAAACCTGCCCCAGAGCCTCACCACTGGAATTGTGGATGTAATTGACTTCAGCATCTTCATTTTGTTCTTCTTTGCTCTTGTTAACAGCACTTTCCTCCTTTAATATTGCTTATTCTGTGATTGCAGAGAATAATGGCACCATACATCCTCACCGACTTCAGTTTGGATCAAAAATACTCAATTTAAATGTGTACACTCTGGATAATCCAGTTCATTCCAGGCAATAAATTTTAATGAAGTCTACAAAATGCAATGAATATATGTATCAGGTAACAGGAGAAAGGTACTGTTGGTACTTGTGCTACCAATCTTATCTGGAACAGAGCCTGCTTTATAAAACCAATTAATATTTCAAGTTATTTAGGAACATTTACAAATTAAAATGTTATAAAACACAAAATACAATGACAGTGAAAGGACAGAACATTATTATGTCTTGTGCTACCCTGAAGAAACTTTCTTTTTGCATTAAATGGTACCATAAATCAATGGTTTCTATTAAGACAAACTGCTGAAAAATGTGGGCTTTTTCTGACTGACTGCTTGCAGTAGAACAGAAACAAAAGTTGAATCAGACTTTTGCTAGTTTGAAGATATTGTATAAGTAATTTTCTGTCGTATAGCATTTTTAAGAAGTGATCTAATAATTAAAAAATCATCTACTAAATATCCATAGACTTTGAAAACATACTAGAGTATTAGAATATTATTTTTGTTCAAATGAATTTTTGGTGGCACTGATTATCTCCAGATAACTAGAATAATTTCCTCTTTGGTGTTCTACTCACATGGGCAAAATGATTCAATCATGTGTATGTATAAATCCTGTAATTGCAATAATCTGTGAAAGATCGTGCTACTGCAGTTTGTAGAAGATAGTCTGGTGTTATGATATGCATAAGGGACCCCACGCTGGAGCAGGAGAAGAGCTCCTCTCCTTGAGGAGGAAGCAGCTTCAGAAAACATGTGATGAACTGGCTGTAACCAGCACGCCCCATCTCCCTGTGGGCAGGTGCAGAGGTAAAGCACTGGGAATAAGGTTGGACATGTGATGGAAGGAGGGTGTGGGGGCAGTGGTTTTATGATTTGTTTTACTTTTCATTATCCTGCTCTAATTTTGATTGGTAATAAATTCAACTTTTTTACCCAGGTAAAGTCAATTTTGCCCATGACAGTATTTGGTGAGTGCCCTCTCTCAGACCTTAACTCATGAGCCTTTCATTACGTTTTTTATCTCCCCTGTCCAGTGGAGGAGGGAGTGATAAAGAAGGCTCGGTGGGTACCTGGCATTCAGCCAGGGTCAAGCCACAAAGACGAGGTAATAACAAATGTGGAATATATAGAGAAGATATACGTGCTTTGAATGGATTTACAGAGAAGCTAAACACACTGTGGTCAAAGCTGCTTAGCTTGAACTGCTCTTCTGTCCTTTAATATTGACCTTACTGGATTTGAAATCGTTACTTTCACTTGTTCCTTTACATTATCTCATGTACCTGATCTCGCAATCAACAAAGCTTTTAATGTGTGAATAGCAAAATGCTTTTGAAGTTTCAATGTTTGGAACAAAATGTCAATTTGATTGTCTTGTATAAGTATCAGGTGAAATAAATGCAGAAAGGCAGCAGTGGACATGTTTAATAGATTATTTTAAGATAGGCAGAACTTTTGTGTTCACTTTTGTTGAATTTAACATAAAGATTATATCAGCACTTAAAGGAAGATTGTTACAAGTGAAATAGCTTGATTTTCTGTAGTAAGCAGTCTCAATTCAATATTCTAGGAATAAAATGAAAAGCCCTGTTCAAAAGACTGAAGTTAATAGAAGTTTGATATTCTTCCCATTTTGCAAAACAGTATCTGTAAAAGGGGTATTTTGATAATTAAGTATCCATTGCTCCACCTGGATAAACTCTCAGAATGCTTTCTTTTTTACTTTTTAGGCATTTTCATTTGCACTCCTATTTCTGTCACTAACTTCAGCTTTTCAACAGGCACTCCACATTCCCCCATGTACATTTTCATCCCAGCTGGATGAAAAACATCCCAGCTGTATGTTAGTGATCCACAAAAGTTAACCCCAAGTGTGTCCAGGGCCATGCTGTGCCACACTGTCCATCCAGAGCACCCTTGGGACAGTGTGGTGTGGCACAAACCCCTGGCCACAAGATGACCTCAGCTGGATGGGAGTGCAATACCTGTGTGTCTTTGCCTTTAGCTAAAAGAACAGCAAGCAGTTCTCCTGTCACCATCACCACTGACTGTAGAAATGATAGACTGAGTCACTTCCTTGTAAGAAAATTCAATAACAGCTCAAATGATCAAAAGAGGAAACTCTTTTTTGGACAGAGTATGCATTGCTTGCTGCACGTGGGTTGTCAGCAACCAAGGGAATGCAAGATTTTCCGTGCTATTCTTTTCTTATAATTTTAATTGTAATAAATGGCATTTTGAATGTTACCTTACAGAGCCCGAGTGACTTTCTTATGGGGACCATGATGGACCAGCACCTCCTGTGGTAGAACACCAGGAGACAATGCAAGACAATGATTCTATTTGCTCTTTTCCCCAAGATTACCTTAATGGATTGAATTATTGTCATGACTTAACTCCAGCTGGCAACTAAATACCACATGGCTGCTCACTCACTCACTCACTCACTCGCTCCCGGCCCTCCCTGCCCCTGGTGGGAAGGAAAACTGGGGAGAAAACAATTTAATAAGTGAAACAAAACAAAAAATGTGACAATAAAAATTGGATACCATTACTACAAGTTTTAATGTAAAGAAGAAGGAGGAATAAAACTGAAGAGATACATGTGCTATGCAATAACATTGCTTACCAACACGCTCTGGTCCCCAGTCAGTTATATATCCATCCTGTTATATACTGGGCATGATGTTCTATTGTATATGGAATATCCCTTTGTCCAGTTCAGTCACCTGTTCTGGCTGTGCTCCCTCCCAAGCTACCCGTGCAGCTCCTCACTGGCACAGAATGGGAAAATTGAAGTTCTTGACTTAGGGGAAGCACTACCTTGCAACAACTAAACCATCAACATCTTATCAACATTATTTTCATACTTAATCCAAATCACAACACTAAATTAGCTATCAATAAGAAGATTACAGGTAAAATCAGGACAACCATAGGGAATTATTTAAAAAATAGGCTTGGTTGGAGGGAGTCAATTGCTTATAGGGCAAGTTATGTGTTAGATAAAAATTTGTTTACTTCTGAAAAGCAGTAAAGCAGTAAGGAAGAAGGAGATCCCACACCACTTCTTTACAAATGCACACACAACTTACTCAAATGTGTGACATCTATTTCCACAAACAAAAGAAAATTATGTGATGAGATTTGGCTATGTTTCATATCTACCCATCTAAGTACTGGGAAATACAGAGAAATGTCCAGAATTTTGGCTGTTGTTACAAGAAACTAGCTCAGCCAACAGTGATTGTTACAGCCTACTTCAGCTTTCCTAGTTGAAGGAACAATGTCTGGTGCCCCAGGAAGGGTCTGGGCTTTCTCACTTGTATCAGTCACATGGAAGACTAGAAATCTCTTCCTTCTCAGCAGTAAAATCCACGAGGTGCATATTTTCCATGGGGTTCTGCTGTGAACTTGCAATTCTGTGCTGAGGCCACAACTTCTCCCCTGCCTCCAAGTAACTCTCAGAATTTGTCTTTTCTTATTAATAAGCTGTCTAGAGGGTTTTGTTCTCTTCTTTGCTTAGTCAGATTTACAGAAAAGAAATGAGCAGAGAACATTTTTAAATCAAATGTGGTAATTGTGCATAAATGGCAACCTTTTAAGAACATACAAAGAGGAATTTCCAGCCATATTTACAATCTTCTAGTGTCAAAAAACCGACAAAGCAGTCACAGCTGATGCTATTTTTAGATCTGGATCAGGCCTCGTAGAGTGTACTGAAGAGCTGAGACTGACACAAACTGAAGAATAATTACAATCAAGCTCATGAAATTTTAACACAGAAGTGACTGCATTATTTAGAACATTAATGTGGTCTCAGCAAAAAGAAATTATTGGTTATCTGTTGCCAGAGACATTGTTTGCTGTCTAACTCTAGAGGTGCTGTTTATGTATGAAATAATGCAAATAGTTTCAAATATTTTAAGTAAGTCTACAGTGTGCTTCAACTGCCTTTGAGTGAAGAAATTGGACTAGTACCAAACAGAATACATGTAATTTCTCCTTAATTATGGTGAATCATATTTCTTTCAGTTTTCTAGAGTGATTTACATATCAAAATTTACCCCATTATAACAAATTCCTCCACAGTTCTGTTAGCATGTCAAGCTGAGAAAAACCTTGGGCTGCTCAATGAGGCAGTAAAAAAAAATACAGCCACTCCCACTTTAAAGCTTTTCGTCAATGTAAAGGTGAAGAAAATCTGTGCTTCCTTATAATTTTGTGTGCTACAGTAACATTGAAATCACAGTGAGAGATTTAAATATTTGAAAGAAACACAGCTGGTCCATGTGCTCAGTATGGAAGAAAAGGATGGTTCAGAATACTCTCTTCACCTTAAAAAGAACATTCCAGCAACAGATGCTACAATGAAATAGCTATTTTATTAAAACAGAATGCAAATACAGATTCTGAAAAAATTTTCCCATATAGGAGAAACCCATATGCACAAAACAGCAGATAAACCCTGAATGGCTCTCCCATGATATGCTGCACAGGTCCTCTCCATGGAGACAAATCCCTCCTTTTGGTCATTAAAGCTATTATATAAAATTTTCACACAAGAAAGCAATTTTGTTCATAGAGATGTTTGTATGAGAGCTTAGTAGTGCAGTTTTAAATAAACTTGAAACAAAAAGCGAGACCATACATATTTAGGTCTCCATGCCTACCTTCAAGTTACAGTAATTTCACAATTATAAGCCACACCTGATTATAAGCCACACCTCCGGGTAGACCACGGGATTTGTCCATATATAAGCTGCACCTGAATGTAAGCCACACTTTTTTTAAAGCAAGGATCCATGTGTAACAAAGTAACAAATTAGTAACAGAATCGCTGCCAGCACGGGGTTTGGTGTCAGGTGCTCAAGTTGCAACAGTTTTCATAGACCAGCGAAGCCTTTAAAGGCAGCCCCAGGCTCTCATTTCCAGGTTGACATTTCACTGGGATTTGTCCATAGATAAACTGCACCTGAATATAAGCCGCACTACTGGGGTAGGCTGGATTCTTCAATGAAAAAGGTGCGGCTTATAACAGTGAAATTACTGTATTTCAAGAAGTTAACAGTTAAATAGGACAAATTTAAGATTATTGGTTTATTTTATATTCTTGCTTGAACTGGCAGCTAAAACTCTGGGGAAAGCCTATAGGTGTGTGCAGTCAGCGCACTTCCCAGGGAAATACCCCCAGCACCCCCAGTAAAATTTTTGCACCAGGCTCCTGGGACATGAAACTTCAAGGTGTTGCATTACTCCTATCTTCAGCTTGAACATCACAAAATGAACTTCAATATTTTCAGTAAATCTGTGTCTGTGTGCGTGTCTGAGCCAGCTGTAAGTCCTGTACTGCAGCTTGTGTTCTATACACCAGACAGCTTCTTGATCAGAATCCAGACCTTTCTTATCCTCCTTTTCAAATTTTTTAATTAACAATTTTCATGGTTTAATGGAAAGAATGAAGAATTATGATGACAAAGAGGTTGAAAAAAATCACAACGTCATCTAGAGATTGTTGAAAACATTGCATTGGAAAGGTTTCTGTTAGAAATTCCTGATTTAGTAAAAAACAAAAAAAATACCAGGGAACATATAAATTCTGGTAAAGTCAGAAATAAATTTAGCTTATTGCTGTTGGAAATCTATTTTGATTCTGATTAGTTCTAATGTCAGTAAGATTCTGACTTTCTTAAATTATGCATTACTTTATTTTCAGAGAGGCCTAACTGCACACAATTTATTATTGCAGGTGGTTTTTATTTTCAGATAGTGTAGACTAAATGTGTGTAGTGAAGCAGTTCAGAGAGGATTTCCAGTATTTTGCCTTTTATTCAGGAAGTTTCCTACCATTTCTGTTTTATTTAGCATTAAATGGAAATTCTTTTCTTAATACTACTTCAGCTGCATTGGTCTTCATTAAACACATCTGTAACAACGCAAGAGCAAACCTGTGAAAAATCCCTTCCTTTCAGTAGAGATGATTTTTTACATATTTTGATTTTTTAGTGCCACATTGATTTCTTAAAATTTGACAGGCAGGAATTTTTGACTGACACTTCCCTCACTCTGATTTACTTTTCACTCTGGGCTTTGATGCTGTTTTAGATATCCAAACAAGAATAGTACTGCTCTCGAGCCAAAAAAGATTAGCTAACATTGAGCATTCTCTGAGCCCAGTGTTTGTCCTCTCTTTCATTTGAGAGCATTTACTGCAGGCATGTAAAACATACATTAAAGATTATATGAAGTCGTAGAGAATATGAACAAGAAAGGAAGGTGGAGAAGAAACAAGATGAAGAGCCTGAAATCTCTTATTCATCTTACTGTAATCAGTGCCCTGTAAAGCAACCTGCATTATATAAAGCTAGAGCTTAGCAGGGGATAGTTCCACAGAGCCCTTCAGTGAGTTTAAATGTACAGGTACTTACTAAAAGGTGTTATAAATTATGAGACCAAAGTTCATCACTAACTGTTCGTCAGACTACAGCATTAAAACATTACAAAATTAGTAGACCCATAAAAATTTAAACTGGCCAATAACGATTTGGAGTAGCTGCAGATTCACCAGCAGAACTGATTCAGCCCCTGCCTTATCTTCATCCTATGCTTCATTGTGCTAATACACCAGTTTTTACATCTGCATGTAAACATTTGAGGGAACATTTCTGTTTCTGATGAGAAAAATTACCTGGTGAGGGAAAATATAAATTTCTCTGAATGTGTTTATCATGATGGCTTACAAATAGCTCCAGAAAAACACAGAAAACTGAGCTTTATTAAATTATCTATTGTGGAAAAACCCTAACCCTCCTGTCTGCAGCATTAGAGTAGAAATATTCTACTAGGATTTGACTGTAACATAACTCTTCCCTTTTGACTTTGCATTGTAAACTCTCACAGTCATATTATTTGTCTTGTAAGTCATAAGAATCCCTTAGATTCATTTAACAGATTATCAGATTTTCTTTATTTAAAAGATATTTTCTCAGCTCTCCTGGCTTTTGGAACCTTAAGCTCAACTGAACAATATTGTATCCTAAGTGTAACGCTGAAAAATAAAAGACTATTCAAAAACTCCTTTAAAACTGCCTGGGTATTTCTGGACATTTGGAGCTGGCAATACTGCTGATGCTCATATGTGGGTGAATAGTTAGGTCAGAGCTATTTTATGGACTTGTTACTATGAGAGCTTTATACCACCTGGAGAGTTTCTTTCTGCCAACTTCTCATTGACAGCACAACCTGACAGGAATAAAGGTGTAAAGCCTCATTCCTCATCGTAGCCAATTTAACAAAAAACCTGTCAAATCTTTACTGAATGGAAAGCTCCTCTGTCACACACTCTGCAATAAAAATATTGCTTTTTAAAATAGCAGAATGTTAATGTTATCCAATGACATTTGCAATCTGTTGATTTTCTTTTAATCTTTATGTTGCCTGAAGAAATCAAAAGGTAATGTTACCAAACAGGTTATATTTCTTTAAGAAGAAATCTATGCCTCAGTGGGTGAAGACATTGGAAAATTCTTGTAACTGTAGCACAATAGTGTATGACCCCTATATTCATTTTAATGCTTAGTTTTGTACTCTAGAGTGCTTAGCACAAATACCAGAGATTAATGTGGCCTTGGGTTAACTCCCTGCATCTGTTCCTAATGAGTCTTGTGCCAGCTAATGCTTCCTTATTAACTTGTATTAGTGATTGAGATATACTAGAAAAGTGCTCCTTTAAAGAACAGAGTGCTGAAGTAAAGAATGATAAAAGAGCATCACAACCTGACCACATATTTGAGATACCCTCTAGGAAAGATGATTCTTAAGAACATCTGGGACTGTAAAAGGGAATTTCGAGAAAAGAGGTGTTCCCAAAACACCGCCAAAGACATAATATCTAAGTAAGTTCACAGAAATAATTAGCCTATATGCATGTATTCAGGAAATGTGATGAATACATAACAGAAATGTGAAGAATATGTATTATCTTCAGGAATATAACCCGGTTTGTTAAGTTGCTGGACATGCATGCTTCAATTCTGTAGAAAACTGTATGATTAGTTTTATCCTTGTGTTTTATATTTCAATTTAGTCCTTCATATTTTTTTTAAATTGTGAAAGCTGGTACCTATTTATAAGTTGAGTGGATAAGATTTTCAGAATCCAAGTATGTGGAGTTCTAATACACCAGAAGCAGAACAATATCTCAGAAACTTTTTTTCTGCAGCAATTGAACATCAAGTGGTACCACAGCCTTTTGAACAAAGAAGGCTGAGAAGGCAGACAAATGAATCTTGGCACAGGACAGAATGAAAAAGGAAAAGGTTTTGAAGAAGGATTAAAAAAAAGATATTTTAGATGAGACTGAGTAGAAAAGTTTCTCTCTTTATACTTTGTATTTCATGGTCTTGTGTGAGGTGATGATCAGATGTTCCACAGTCACGGAAGACAGTCTCTTAAAAAAATGCTCAAGAACGGTGAAGACAATGAATACACATTGTTCTTGATCATATCTACATCTGCATAGCACATTTGGATGAAAGAACACTACAGGCAAGCACACAATTAAGCAAATCCACAAAAATGTTTTCTTCATAGTCTCATGTACAGAGTTGAAGTTGGATAGGTGAATCTGATCTTCAGACCAAAGGCTCTGAGCTTTATGTGATTGCTCACATTTAACCATGTTAGAAAGGAACTTCTGACATTGTGTACCAAGAAACTCAGGGCATGTAGGAGGCTGGGCTTTGTGAAAGAAGGGAAAGCTGAAAGCAGATGGAGTTCATTGGATAAAAATCAAATTATATAGATGATTGACTAATTTGCAATAAAGTTTTCACTGAATATTTTATTTTGATCCCTGTCATTTCATCTTTCGTAAAGGACTGGTTTTTTGACTAGTTATACTTAGTAACATTAGCATTTTATCTTCTTTTGTATTGTTTTGGAAGTTGAGATTAAAAATGGAAAAACCCCTTACTCTTCTACTAAAATCAAAAGTAAGTTTGCATGTGTTTTTGTTTCTAATGAAACCTTTACTCCAGAATAAAAAAAAAACCCTAAAACTGTTTCTGAAATGCAGAAGACATTTTCAATAATTTCTGAAAGTGAAGTACTATTTCCCAACAGCTATAAACTGTAATATTCTCCTCTGTCAAAGAAAAAAATTATTATAAAGGACTAGCTTATGTCAAATTCATATTTACAGAAGGAAAAAAGATTTATTCATCCAAGTTGCTACATAAAGGATTTATTATGAACATACATCATGAACCACTGGGATCTTTGGAATACTTTCTTTCCTAGGCAATTGAAAATGAGAGATTTCTGCAAAAGAACTAGCAAAATGAAGAAAGGGATCCTGGGACAAGATATCTCAAGTGGATGATTTCAGGAGGTATTCAAATATGCTAAAACATCTACGTATGCTTTACAATGTTTATAAATAAACTAGTGGGGGATACACTGTTTTTCTACAGATTAAATCTATTTCACATTTATGGCATGATGCTCAGTAAATGAGTTTTCCATGTAGCGTTGGTGGCCAATATGTTATTGTTACCCTAGACTCCAGTGGAAAGAGTTTAGAGTTTACAGGCAACATTTTGCATTTACATCAGGATTCAGCTTGTTTTAAACTTCAGCAATAACCCTAAAATGATGCTGTGACTATTTTCCTTTTCCTAGCTACTGGAACAAAAGTATGATTCAATAAGCTTCAGCTGTAGATTAAGAAAGTAAATATATTTAAATACAATTCTCATTACTGTAGTTAGAAATGCAAATTCAGACACTGTAATTATGGTTCCTATATTACACTGACTTGGTAATGATAATTTAATGGGTTTTAAAAATCAAATTAATATTAATAAATCATGACTTATTCTTGCTGACACCATTGGGTATCCAACAGTTGCTTTCAGCATCATTATTGTTCTGCTGCAATGATTTATAACCAAAACTCAAATGTACAATCTGCCTTCCCCCCAGGTCTGTGTCCCCTCTGTATCTACACATAACTTGATAAAAGAGAGCAAACTTTATCAATGGCACTTGAATAAATCAATGCTTTCCAGCTGTTACGGCGCTGCATCTTGTGGCACTCCTCACTTGCAGCACAAAGTCTTCATTGCATACCCATGTTCACTGGCATGCCAAGACCAGATTTACTGTTGTTGGATGAGGGAAGAGTTCCACAATTTCTTTTTTTCTGCTTTCAATGTAGTTGATTAAACTGACAGGGTAATTTTAAAGTGGAACTGGCGTATTGACAATGACTGTTTCGATGAAGAAGCACTCCTCTCATGATTAATTTATGTTGTAGTAACCTTCATTATTACAATTATATGTCGCTGTAAGTTAATACTTGTTTGGATTTGTTATTGAAAATGCATAATCTACTTAATTTCCTAGTACATCCAAAAATTATACACTGTGATATAGTCCAAATTTTTCTCTCATTGAATTTCACCTGAAATAACAATACAATTAGACCTCAGATGGTAAGAAATTTTAAAATCTAATATTTTTTGTAGAAAATAAAATAGGTTCAGGTTGTGCCCTCCTTCCTCTTAGACAAGTTCCAAAAGACCTGAGAGAGTTACAGGCAGCTCACTTGTGATGAAAATAAGAATAATGTAATCTAGAGCTCATAGGTGGAATATCAAAATAAACAGTATAAAATGGGCTGTGGTATGTAAAAACAGGTTGTTCAAAAATCAGAAGAAAAATTATCCTGGTATCTAGCATAGATTAAAAAATATGCACTTAACCATAGTTATTAACTTGTAAGAAAGTTCCAAATAAGTGAAAGAACTGGGATGAGTCCTGTTAGAAAAGCTTTGGATTAAAAAGCAGTGTTTCAGCTTATTTTAGGGAATTCATATTTCAACTAAAGCTTTGTTTCTAAGGACAAATAATGCATAGTGAAAACATCCCAAGCTCTTTGGAAGAAAAGGAAAAGAAAACCTGAGAACTGCAATCTAGCATGCAAATTCTTTCACAGAATATATGGCTCCATCCTGAGAAAGAATAACACCTTCTTTAGTAAGATTAAAGAGATGATGCAAGTACCACTAGGGTTTCAGGATGCAGAAATAATTTCTTAGGTTGAGGAAGATATCTGACCTCATTTCTTTCCTATGATATTCTATTCAAGAATTTTGGAGGAAATGGAGTTGGTGCTGGGGAAGGGCGTAAGATTAATATATGTAAAATATAGAAAGTTCTTCTAAAGTTAGGCTGGTACTATGATATCACAATGCCAGACTGCAAAATTCCCGATTTTTTTATAAAAAGTTGGGAAGAGTTTCAGCTGATGTAATTCTTAATATCAAATATTTTATTGAAGTGGTTCTGAAATTAATGTTCTCTCTTAGCCAAACCTTGTATTTGAATTTTAGAAGAATTAGTTTGACTGTAAAATATACATGTTCCTTTTCGCAGGGTGAATTATATTTTCTCAATAGTCAGCATTGATTTTCTGAGTACTCTAAATATTTAGTACTTGGTCACTTTTCTGCTGAAATTAGATTCTGCTTAATTTTGCACTCAGTGTTTCTTTTATTGGATTTGACCAATTTATCACTGTCCTTTCTCACTGTAGGGCAAATAACTTTTAGCTGCATATGGGCAGGGAATGATTATTAATCTATTCACCAGTCAATGTTAGGAGCAACTACTGTAACTGAATTCAGAAATAAAAAAGGTTACAAAATTTTAATAGAACTATATTTTTGGCCAAGCTTATTTTGAAGGAAAAACCCGTAATCTTTACAGTAAGTCTACTAAAAGACATATCTAGAAACCTGCTTAGGAAACCTTTGCACTAGAAAAAAGAAAAACTTCTGTTTGAAAACTACATTGTTTGTAAAGATATTTAGTTATTTTATATGATCATTACCATTTTTTCTTTTCTTCATAATGTTTTAGTAGAAAATACATTTAGTAAGTATCACATCACATTACATCCTATGATAGAGCATGGCAGTGCAGCAGAATTAAAATATTCTAGTTTATTTTCTGTCTGCTTAATTTAAAAGATGAAAGGCAGATATTGCATAGAATATGATTAAATACTTTTTCAGAAGTATGTTTGGTACAAATTTGGAACTAAATTATTTCAAAACATGAATGCTTCCCACAAAGGAAATTTAGTTCTCTCTTAAGTCTAATTACAATTGTAATGATGCATGCAATAATGTTTTTTTCTTTTGCAGGGAAAAAATAGATAACAGTATATAATGAATAATGCAGCCAGCATCCATCTCCTACACTGCATACAGCACTGCAGTTGTATATACCTAATGAGGAGAAGAGAGATAATTTCTTCATGCAGAGGGAGAAAGATGATGTGGAAATATCAGGGAAACTTCTGAGTATAATAGAATTGTAAAATTCAGAGTTGACCCTAACTGACTGCTGAGACTTAATGAATACTGCAGTCTCTACACTAATTTTTCTTTTTCCAGGAAACATGTCTCTGATAAAAACTCTACTTTAAGCAAGATTTCTGTTCCACTGTACTCTGCTGCCAGAAGGATAAGTGTGGGAATACAACCCTTCTGGCTATTTCCCTGGGCTTCATCTGACAATCTAACCTGACAGAGTGCTGATTTACTCAGTTAGTTTTCCACCTTAATACTTCTCTCAACACCAAATTATGCTGCCTATATACTTTATTTTCTCCCTACTAGATCCATCTATTTTACTTTTTTAAAAACCAACATGGAAATTGTAAGAATACCTCCTCCTCTCCTTTTCCAGCTTTCTTACTATCAGTTGTGCTAGCCACTAGCCGAAGAATGGATTATGATGAGATTCCAATAAACTCTGGTGATGGTATCTGTAGAGATGAGAAAAATTTTCCTGTTAAAATAATTTCTTTAAGCTTTTTGAGAGCATAAAACTTTGATTTTATTCTTTATGCTAATTTTACTATATCTCAATGGTTTTTTTCTTTTTTTTTCCTTAGAAAAAGAAGGCACCAAATAAAAATAATTCCTTTCCATGGGACATTTTATCCACTTCGAGCTACTCATTCTTCATATGGTCAAATCAGACTCCAGTAGTGTTTTGCATAAAATTAAGGGGGAAGCAGCTGCTATTTTTCTAGCTACATTTTCTAGATGACTCATGGCTATGTCTGCACCTGTTTCTTTGGTCACCCACAATATATTCTTTTTCATGAGCTTCAAATGTAAATACAGTAATTTCACAATTATAAGCCAAACTTTTTCATTGAAGAATCCAACCTACCCCAATAATGTGGCTTATCAATGGACAAATCCCATTTGAAATGCCAACCTGGAAGTGAGAACCAACTAGGGAGGGCGCCTGGGGCTGCCTTTAAAGGCTTTGCTGGTCTATGAAAACTGTTGCAACTTGAGCACCTGACACCAAACCCAGCATGCAGCGATTCGATTACTAATTTGTTACTTTGTTACACATGGATCATCGCTTAAAAAAAAAAAAAAAAAAGTGTGGCTTATATTCAGGTGCAGCTTATATATGGACAGATCCCGTGCTCTACCTGGCTACCAGGAGGTGCAGCTTATAATCAGGTGTGGCTTATAATTGTGAAGTTACTGTACTTTTTATTAAGTGTCCACTAGCATGCTTTTATTCTTCCTCCTGACAACAGTAAGAGTGTCTGTGGAATTATTAACATATTTAAATGCAGTAGCAAAAAACCCAGAGTCAAGAGAATTAATACAAAATTGTAATAATTGTAATAATAGAGAGGGATGTAACTCATCATCTCCACTGCCTTCATCGATATTCTACACTGCGGTGAATGACAAAGATGGTATTGGGCTCTTAGGAGATCTCCATAAGAAAGTTATGACAAAAATGGCATTTTTAGAAGTAGAATATTATAATGTGTCTTAAATCCTTTCAGAGGCTGGGAATCCTGCATTTTGTGTAGCGTCAGGCAGACCCTAGATGACCTTTCCTCTGCATTCATCGAGAGTTTTCTCCTTCCTCTGATACTGAGGTAACTTTTCTTTTGTATGACAAAAAACAAAGCAAACAAAAAAAACCAACAACGAAAAAACCCACTTCTTCTGACATGCTGTAATGCCATCTCTGCCCCAGCAGCCACTAGTACTCAGCACAGACATGCACAGGGAGCTCCAGCAGGATCATGCTGCAGGCTCAGCAGCTGCTCATGCTAATGGAATTCTCAAATCTGAAGTGAAAGTCCCAAAAGAGCAGTAATATTTTGTTCAAGATCCCTAAGGCCTTGAATATAACACATTCCACAAGGCTCTGACTGTGAAATTTTCATATTATATACTATTTTGTAGGAAACAGATTTTCCCAAATTTTTCCTTTTTCCTTGTTTTTTTGTGATCATATCAAAGGGGAACCACATCACTGTATTTCTACATGTTTACAAAACAGTATCAATATTAACATCATTATGATAATATCCTTGGAGGCTATTATATAATTTCATTGATACAGGAAACAAAACTTTGTGTTTC
Organism: Sialia sialis; assembly: GCA_009812075.1. Taxonomy (NCBI): domain Eukaryota; kingdom Metazoa; phylum Chordata; class Aves; order Passeriformes; family Turdidae; genus Sialia; species Sialia sialis. Next base: position 14,078,103 of record VRYO01001269.1, on the reverse strand, counting down.
TTGGCTTTCTGTGGTTTAAAGCTAACTATTGGTTTGGTGGTACATGTTTGCTAAGAAAAAATAATTAAATTAATTTTAAAAAATATATTGCCTTAATTCATCAAAGATCTTACAGCAGTAAAAGCTTTAAAATAAAAGCTTTGAAAGTTCATCTCAGTTTATCCTAGTCTGCTTCTGAATATTGGAACCATAATAATCAGCACTTAAAACTGAAAGAATAACGAGCATAATTTTTTAATAGAGAAGAGAAACTGTGCAAATTAGAAAGCCATCGGTAAATATTGTCATTCTGAAAAGAAGAATAATGACATGAGAACAGAGAAGTGATACCATTTAGTTAATTAAATAAAAACAGTAAAATATCATTACTAATGTCATTTCAGCCAAAAGTCAATATTCCATTGTTTAGCTGAACCAGTATTTGTGCAGAAGAATATGCAGTCCAAATAAGACCTGTGAAAAGGACTGCATGCTTCACAGCATGCTACTAATGTGCTTGTTGTATTTAGGCACAAAAGTAATGCAAAACATATGCATCAAAATGAGCAGGTAAATGACACAGGATGAAACTGGAATGCCACAAGTGTTTGCAAGGGCCTAAAGGATTCCAAATCCGCTCTGAACATTGCAGGATCAACCCTTATCACTTTGCTTGCTTATTTAAGACTTCATTTGAAGACTGCCAGCATTTCATCTTATAGTCATAAAGCAGTGGCAGAAAAGAAGGGAGTTGTTGCTGGAAATTTTTCTTTAAGCACCTGTCCACTGAGTGTTGGGAAACAGCCCTGCCTGACCATCCAGGAGCCCTCTGGCACGGTCACTCTTGCACCACCTGAGCTGAGACTGAGGCTCCTTCTCAGCTACACCTGCTACTCTCCCACAGTCACACCAGGTTTCCCCAGTGGCTTGACCCCAGGCTCCCCATAACAGAGTTCCAGGTGTCCAGATCCTTCAAATAATTTGATCATGGTGCAATAACTAAATATCAAAGTAACAGCTCAAGCTGGTGCCTCTGAGTGACTGTGAATAGAGGAACCCTCACAGACTGACAGTGGGAGAATCTGGGGGCTGTGGGCTGCTACTGTGCCTCTGACAGGGTCAGCAGGGCATGGCCTCGTACCTGGGCTCTCCTCATCCAGAGATCAACCTGCAGCACACACTGCAGCTGCCCACTGAGACACCTGTGCTGAAGGTACGCCCCAACACGAGAACCAAAACTTGCTCTGTAATGATATGAACTAAACAGGATTTTGTTATTCCTGTAGGCGGAGGTGCATTTAGTAAGAAGAGTGTGATGAGTTGGAAGACACATGAAGGGTAAAAACAAGCAATACATTGCAACTGAGTCTTAAAAGAAATTCTCTACTGCTCTGATGCATGGCTCTGAGATCTCTGGAAAAACGATGAATATAAATTCAGCCTCATGGCTGTGTTTTGGTTCTGCATCCGCTTTTATATCTGTCTATGTTCTAGAAGGCATAACTCTTTATTCTGAATATGCTGACAAACAAATGCCAACAGTAAAAGTGGATACAGCTGCACTTCACATTAGGGACTTCATTGAGGCAGTCCGAAAGATCAACATCATATGGATCCATAAAGATGTCATAAACATGCCTTATAGGCATGGTTCCAGGAATGGCTATAGGATATGTTTCAGAGCAAGAGACTCCATGTAAATGTAAGAAGAAACAGTGATGTGGGTTTCAAATTATATTCTGTATAGAGCTCCTTCTTTCTGCCAGTCAAATGCTGTGTAGGTACACTTTGTAGTGCCTAATTTTTCCATCCAGGCATTGGCATAATTTGTCCTCAGCCATTTATGTTGTCTTAACAATAAAACAAGTTGTCCAAATATCTTTTTTAAAATGATTGTTCCATAGCTGGTATGATGTGTTCCAGGATTGCAGTCACCATTGTATTAAATAATTTACAGTTTGATAAAATTTCTTCTCAGAATTGTTTTTACCCATAAAACAGTGAGGGCAATTAATCACTGACACAGTCATGTTCTTCATTACTTGGTGAATTTAATTAAAACTGGATTTCCTCCCAGAGTAACAAAGTAACTTTTCAGCTCACAACACTTACTCTTAATTTCCACTCTTGTGTACTTAGTGGGGCGAATTTCAAATGTTTTGACAGCATCCCTGACAGCCTGATTGACTGGTGGCAGTCAGAGTTTCAGGCTGCTTCAAGTTATTCATGAGTGTGACTAGTGCAGAATTGTCACTGTCAGAATCACAGAATATTCTGAGTTGGAAGAGACCCACAAGGATTATCAAGTCCATCTCTTAAGTGAGTGGCCCACAATTGATGCTACTGTCAGCTGAATTAGTTTATAACTTAATGTCCAGCTATGTGTTTGACTCCTAAACTGCACTTCTGTGATTTCACATCTTATATTGTGAAATTAGACTTGAAATTATGAGCATTAAGTGTCACCCTCATACGATATTTAAACACTTACATTTAGAAATGTGAACTGCCTCATTTATCACAAGCAAGGACTTGATATCTTGTTTACTAGCCAAGTTGTTCTGTCCATCTGGTGTAAGCATCAAATACAAGTAAGCAATTTTATTGCAACTGTGAGAGTCCAAGTGCATCATCTTTGCCAAGGCTCAGAAACCTCCTTTCTGTGAATTGTACAAGTTTCTGGCATGTTCCACTCATTGCCACAGGACAAGTATGACTACATTTCTTCAATCTGTATGTCTGGACAGCAGAAATAAGTTCTTGCCAAGCTGTGTTTTAACTAGACTTGATAGTTATTTCTTCCCAGTAGTTGCCACTTATAATCACAGAATAGTTGAGGTTAGACGAGATATTTGGAGACAGTCCAACCCAACCAGTTTAACCAGTGTCCGCCATAGCATGTTGCCTAGGACTGTATCCTGCTGAGTTTTGCACATATGCAAGGATGAAGACTCCACAATCTCTCTGACCAACTTGTTCCACTGTTTTATCACCCTTAGTATATAGCTTTTATGTTTAAATGGAGTTCCAGTTTGTATCAACTGCCTCTTGTCCTTTCCCTGGGTACCAATGAGAAGATTCTGGCTGCATCATTTTTAATCAAGTACTTACACAAGTTGGCAAGTGCCTTCCCCTCCTCCACGATATCTTTATTACAAGTTAAAAATTCCTGTAATTTTCAGCCCCTTACATGACAGTTGCTCAATCCTTTAATCATTTTAGTGGTCCTAGGTGTATACACATTCTTCTGCAATGCCAATACCTTTATCCCTCACAGCAGCTGTCAATTTTTTACTAGAGCTTTTGAAGAGAAAGGTTGTGGTCTCAATAAATTGTTTCTGTGTCCAAAAAAAGGTTTGAGGCATTGTTTTCACACAATCTGCATCTCTATTAAGTTAGGAATATTTTCACAAAAGGTTGACCCTTAGTAAAAAGCCTTTATGAATTATTTAATTCTATATTTTCAGAAAAAGTTGAGCTGGACTACTGGAATGTTGTAAATAAATAAGAAATACAACTAAGAGTAGAATTCAAGTAATTTCTGTTGTAGGACTCAAAAAATGTAATAGAAGTTTCTGACATATTACTAGTATGAATTACAGTGATTTCACACGTATAAGGCGCACCTTTTTTTGACTGAAGTTTCGAGCCTATCCCAGAAGCGCGCCTTATAAACCAATGCACCTTATATATGGACAAATTCCGGCAACTTGCCAACCCAGAAGTGCAAGCCATGGGCTGAGCCAAGCCGCGAGCACAGCGGGCAGAGCGGAGCTCACGAATTGAGCACTTGCCAGTAAAACCCGCGATCAGCGATTGTTACTAATTGGTTACTTCGTTGCGTGGTGGGGAGAGCGGAGCCCATGGGTGCGGCCGAGGGAGTGGGAGCTGGTGGGGAAAGCAGGTGGAGCGGAGCCAGCACATGGCGTAGCACAGCGGAGCCAGCACGGAGAGTGAGCGGGTGATCTAGGGCTCCTGCCAGGCGTGTGATTCCGCTGTTGCGTTTGCATAAAGCAGCCCAGCTCTGGCTTGCGGCTCCGGCTCCTGCTGGG
>VRYO01001269.1:14059017-14073072 GCA_009812075.1 Sialia sialis | reverse complement strand
GCGCCTTATAACCCAGTGAGCCTTGTAAGTGTGAAATTACTGTAATTGTACAGAAATAACTTGTCATCTAAAAAGAAATGTTAGAAATTTTTTGTCTTCTGAAGCGTTTATGTTGCTTTCATATATTTACTCACATGCACGCTCATGGTAATAACTTACATTCAAGAAGTGAATCACATCAGAAAAGAATTCTTTATTCAAAACTATTTATATGTTTGTAAATGTGTCACTGCATCTTGCAAGGAATTATGCTTTTCAGCTGAAACCTGTGTTATTAAGTAAGGTGACAGGCTGGTTTTAAAAATATTTGGATTTTTTTTAACATTTCACAAGAACCTGAATCCTAAAGTATTCAAAGTTAAACAATTTCTTCTTCCTCAGTTATATTTTCTATAGCTTCTACAGACAGTTTTGCATGAGGAAATTCTACTTTTGAAAGGCAGACTAGCATAGATTATGAAAGATACTTTTCAAATTGCAGTTACCAAGCAACTTGCCGCTACCAGACGGTTCTTCCTCCTGTTTCATTAAGCCTTTGTTATACAATTTTTTAACAGAAATAAAACCCCACCAAAATGCTTTGAAACCCAATTGTTACCAACGTACAGTTTTCAAGTTAAAATTGTTGAATTAAAGGAGCTTAAATTTATATATTTAATTTGGAGTAAAGAAAATGGCTGATAATGCAATTCTGAAATAACTTCTATAATAATGTCTTTTCAACTGGCTTTCTTTTTCAAATATTTGATTCTACTCTGAATTGAAATATTTGAATCTCACAATTGTATTTTTCTCTAATCAATATGAGCATTATTCAGTTTCTTTTTCCTTAAATGCTACATGTAATCTTTATGTTGATAAATTCTTTTTTTCTTCATGACTGTTAGGAAGCTTTTTGCCCTTGCTTGGAGAGAGAGCAAGGCTATTTGTCTTGCTGGCTGACAACAGCAACTGGTAAAAATTACTGGTACTGGATATGGCTGCTCACTTGGAAAGGTAAGAACTAACCAGATGTATTCTGAAAAGTGGGATATGTGGAAACTTCTCCGATGCTCACAGTGCAAACACCAATCATGTGGTATGTTTTAGATTATGTAACCAATAAAATGGGAATGTGCTAGTGAACAAAATACAATATAAACCTCAGTGTCAGGCCTGTGAATCAAGAGCTGCATCCACTAAGGAGTGATCCTCCTGCATGATTTCTTGCTCTGAAGAGTGAGGCATACCCAGGGCTCACCCATGGACACAGGGGAAAAAGCTGTTGGAGGACAGTGTTCAAAGGAAGATGAGCATGCAGGATTGCATAAGCAAAGGGAATCCTCTGAGCACTGAGCTCCTGTTTGTCTCAATGTACTGCTTGAAGACAGAGCAAGCCTAAGAAGTCTACAGTGAAATACAAGGCTGTCTGACCTCCTTGCACAAATGTCAGGTGTGAGAATTAAAATGGACCCCTTGTTCATCCACCTGTGCTCACCTGTTGTCTCTTCACTTTGTGCCTTCAAACAGCAGGACACACAGGCTTTCACTGCTAGCAGGCGTGTGCCATTGATTACAAGACTCTGGCTCCTGCTCTGCAATGGGAGAAAAAGTGTGATATGTTCTTCATCTGTCTGCTTTGTCTTCTCCATCTCCCAGTTTTGTATTTTGGCTTTTCTTTTATCTGAGAGAATACGAGCAATGTGTGGTAGACATCTTGCATATGAGCTCTGTACACAAGATATATTCTCATCAGGGCACTATTCCTGATCTTCTTCAGAGTCCTACATTCAGTCATCCTGTATAAAACATAGAAATATAACAGAGAATTGGGTCTTGAGTCTTTGGTGTAGATAAGTAGATATGGAATGAGTAGATATGGATAAAATAAAAATTGGTACAATCTTGTACTTTGTATATGGTTCAAATCAGAATTCTCAGAATAAATATAAAAAAAACCAAAATTTGCTCTTCCTCTGAATCCTGGTTTTGTTTGACGTTAAAGCATTGAACTTCAAGGGACTGCAGAGCCATATTCCCAATTTGATTCAAATGCGACAACTGCTACAACATCTTTAAAAATCCCTCTTTTCGTAGAATTTTAAGCCTATTCTTAAGTGTTAGTATATCAGATCCATTTTAAAAACTGCTTAATCTGGGCTTCACTATTATAATAAAAAGAAAGGAAAAAATAGAAAAATAGAAAAAAATAGATTGGTCATCTTGTTCAATATGAGAAAAATCCTAATGACAAAACTATCATAATTTGAGGCAGAATGGATTAAAGAAAGCCTTTTGCCTGGTTTTAAAATTGAAAAAGAGCTTTTAAAAATAAAATCTGAATTAACAGTATGATTGTAAATGTTTATTTTGGTCTTATAAAAGAGAGTTTTGGAATTTGACAAAGCAGAAAAACCATGCAGACCACCATTACATTTTCTTCAAGTAAATTTCTTTAACCTTGAATCTTTATGAAAAATATAGATAATCATAACAGTTGACACAAAAAATAAAATTATTGAGTAATATAGATCAAGAAATATATGAATTTTTGACCAATGTGATAAACTATTTTCAAAGGCAGATTTAGGGTAAAAAAACACCTCTATTCAGTTTTTTTAAAATTGATTCATTTTTTACTATATTCTTTTGACTTTGATTTGTAAACCTGAAACAGGGACTGCCTATTTCCAACAAAGAGATATTGGACATTATGGACTATTACTACTGTCTTATCCAAATTTAAAAAATTGAACTGTCAATCAGATTACTTAAACAAATCAGACCACTGCTCTAAAATGCCTGTGTAAACATGGTTGAAGTATTTCCTCTTGCAAGTAAGATTCACATGCTTGGACCAGTTCACATGCTCATGACAAGTCTTGCTGACCTTCAAACTCAATATAAAATACTTTTGTCTAACCAACTTTTCAAAGAATTGACTATTTCTCAGTACTTGAGTTTCATGAGAAACGTTTCCCATTTGTTTCAATGTCTTGAAATGTGCAATTGTTAGATGATCTGCTTTTCATGGTAAGTTTTAATCAGTGTGTCTCATCAACTGAAGAGAGAGACAAAAGGAGTCTTTTTAAAAAAATTAAGGATCTCAGAATTGCAGTATCTGATTGAGTTAATAATTTCACACAATGTAAATTTCCCTTCAGAAATTTCAGCTCAGAATATTGCACTATGACACAAAAGGTATATTTTCCATCTATCCAACTACTATTAAAACAACACAATAATCACTTTTGTCTGGGAAACTGACTCTTCTGTAATCAGTGAGAGGAATGATGGACTGTGTGAATGAGCTATAACTGCACAGAGTCATCAAGTAATCCCTGATTGCTGTTGGAAGATGAAGAAACAATCCAATTAGCTTGATATATATATATATATATATATATATATATATATATATATATATATAACAAGTATAACTGGTAGAGCAACACAGCATGCAACAGGAAATGTACATAGGATCATTGTTCATCCTATTCCAAATTCACACCGCAGGAACCACCGCGGGATAGCTGTACTTCATGCCTCACTACAGCCATAAGTAGGAGGCATAATTTTTTCCCAAAAATAACTCTGAAAGCTGGGGAAGGTTCTCAGCAGGAGCTGGGCAGTGGTGCAGAGTACTGATGTAGCACTAGGAAGAGAAGTGCTCTGGTACTGCTAATCTCCAGCATTCCAGAGTCATGACTAAGGCTGCATAGAAATCATGAGATGGCATAAAATAATCAGGTACAAACAAACAAGAAAACATTCCCAGAAGTGGATGGAATTTTAATGAGCTCCCTGCTTGGGAGTTTTTTGGGTTCACTGGAGCCATGTATTCTAGCTTATCTTAGCAGCTGCAGAAGCTAGATATATTTTGTGAAATGAAAGCGTACATTTTTGTGTAAGCAGAAAACATTTTGAAGGGTTCAGCCTAAAGCAATATACCAGCACTAAAAAAAATTGTAAGAAATGGTAACTGTTTTTCTTATTCTAGTATGTTCTTTGTTCAGTATGGAAGAAAAATGCTCTGAAGAAAATTTCTCTGTTTCCTCACGGTTGATGTTAGCCCCTCGCTCAGCCTTACAGCAAGAGAATGAGGGTTCTTCTGACTCTTGTCAAGGTTCCACAAGCTGCATTTCTCTCAGGGATGGGAGGATGTGACTCTACCAGTCCTGCTGGGTCTCTGCATTTTCTCTCAGGTTACCCTGACTCCAGGAACCCCTCCTCCAGCTCCTTTGGGTATTTTGTACCAGAACTTGCCATAACTGCTGCTGCTGTCACCACCATCGCTATGTGCCTTGTTCAGTGACTAATGCTAGTTCAAAATGAGCAATTCATTTTTTTTTTCTTTTAAAATAGCTTGTTTTTTCTAGATGCATGTGAAAGCATGTCTGTAAACAGCTGAAATGTACTACTTTCCTGTTTTGGTCTTTTTTGTGTAATTTATCGACACTGATTTGTTAATTTCAAGTGCTATCATCCTGTTTCCCCCATTGCTAAGGTCTATTACTAATACTTGGAGTCCCTTTTCAATGTACTACAGCCTGTGTAAGTTAGTGCCAGCCTTCTTTATGTATATTCTATAAATTATACTGAATTTTATAAAGTATACTGAATTTTTTTCAGTACAAAGATAAATCAAATCTGAATACTCTATCACCAATTTCAGCTCAGGCTATGATAATGTACCTACTCTGAAAGTGATCAAGGTGTAGGACTGATCAGCTCATTTTTGTTATGAACTCTTTTTTAGTCCTTGCTCATAGTAATTGCTTTGGCTAGCTACTCACTCATTTCAAATTATAACTCAATAATGGACCATAGTTATGGACCATGTCCATGTAGTCCTTACTTTAAAAGCAGCTCACTGCTAATGACATTTTATTGATCCTGCACTGAGTAGAGTCTCTCCAAGGTTAAATGTTACCCCTCAACTGTGACAGATCAGTTGACCAGGGATTTAACATTTTAGAATGGGCATAACAGACATGTAACTCTGGTTCCATTTTTTTTCCTTCCTTCCTTCCTTCCTTCCTTCCTTCCTTCCTTCCTTCCTTCCTTCCTTCCTTCCTTCCTTCCTTCCTTCCTTCCTTCCTTCCTTCCTTCCTTCCTTCCTTCCTTCCTTCCTTCCTTCCTTCCTTCCTTCCTTCCTTCCTTCCTTCCTTCCTTCCTTCCTTCCTTCCTTCCTTCCTTCCTTCCTTCCTTCCTTCCCTCTTTCCCTCCATTCTCTCTCTGTGGCATGCCTGGGTTTCAGATTTCTGATGAAGAAAACTTTCCTCTCAGGACCTAGTAAGGAGTATTAGCCCCCTCTTGTGGAAAAATACCTTTGATTCTTCAACCTCTTAATATGGTGAATGTTACAGAAAGCATACACAACTTTACATAATACAACTTGTGGATGAGTGGAATAGCTATACAAAAAGTTTAAGTATAACATAGTTTTATAAGCCTGCCTGCCAGCAATCATTATGTATCGACAGACAATATTAACTCACTGAGTATCTTGTGTGTATGAGCAAGAATGAATTTCAGTGGTGTTATTTTCAGTCCTTTCTTTGAAAAGCTCCTGCTGTGCTTCTGACTGCCCAGGTCTGGTAGAAGCAATGGTAATAATCATCTTTTTGGATGTTCTTTTGGAAAGAATTCTTGTTATAGAAGAGAAGGTATGAAAAATTAAAAGGGAATGGGAATGGTGTTCAGAAAATAATTACAATGCTTATTTTGTGTTTATTATAAAATCTACTGATTAGGTGGAACTAAATTTGACGTTAAAGGCATTTCTATCAATAACATGAAAGAAAAATTCTTTTAATGAAAGCTATTGTATTGCATTAAAATACACAATGTAATACCAATTAGTGTAAAGGTATTTAATCTAAGAATCAGAGAAGTTAAACTAAATATATACTGCAGTTTGTCTGGCTCAAATTAGAAAACTCTCATTGCCTGCTCATTCCAACACTGGCATAGCAATTAGAATGTGAGGACCTTTTAAAAGTTTACATCTTGGATTGGTATTTGGGAACACAGCTTGTGGTGCTCTGTCTGACAGTCATCTGATATAATAAGGATTTCAGACACTGAAAAACAGCATTCTGGACATCATATTTTACAATTAAGGAATAAATACAAGTATCATGCTAAGAGTTTTCTTCATGAGGAGCCCAGTTCTAACTGATGGCATTACATAATTAACCATATTTCTCTAAGACGTAGTCTTGCAAAACTCAGTTGAACTGCATCAAATAGTTCATTAAAAAGCACCATGAAAAAGGTAACAGATGGCTGTATATTGAATATATTAATTTAAATATCTCCTACCCTGAATATTTTGTCTTTTGTGGATTTACAGAAATATACCCTTATTCAATAATTTGTGGAAAAACTCCTTTCACTTGTTTGTGCATGGTAAGTCATAATTTTGGTAAACACGAAAGAGGTTCCTTTGTGTTTCTTTTAGGTTCAGTCAATCTACTGACAATATCCATATTTGTCATTATGAGTTGTATTCTAAATTTAGTTTCATTGAAGCATTAAATATTGCATTAGTGTTATTTTGTAAATAATATGAATGAGATAATTGGCAAATTATATTTGCTAATGTCATGTTGTTTTCATGTTGACATCTGATGCAGTCAGATTTTTCTCCTTGATAGTGCTTCTACCAGGTTTCAAGGTTATAGAAGTTTTCTTATTATTAATCTCCACTACAGAGCCTTTTATTTCAGTTCACACTGTAAATTTCTCTTGTCTCTAGCTCTAAACAACCACAAATCAAACTCATACTTCACCCAGATTTAAAATGCTATTAAGATCTATTTCAAAACAAATAACTTCCTTGTGACTGATGCTTTTTAAATAAAATAATCCATTCTGGTTTCTCTTGGTTGAGTTATTTACCAAACTTAGCATTCAATTACTAATATCTATTTACCATAATTGATGTTTAGTATATTTTTATTATAACTAAATTGCTGATATTACAGATACAGAATCTTATATATTTCAATACATCTATACACTGCACAATCAGAAAAGTTCCTCTGAGACATACTCATGCAAAAGTCCATTGAACTGAAGGAAATATTTCATAAGCAGAGCAGAAAAGAAAATAAAACCCTAAAAGAGAGGACTGGTAAGAATTATGTGATAGAAAAACAATGTGTTGGGGATTTCTGTTTTATTTTCAATTTACAAACATTGTATGTCAAAAGAACGTGTCTGTTTATAGTGAAACATGGGAAACATGCTATACATACATGGAAAAACACACTTCCCCACGTAAATATGCATTTTGATTTCATATTAGCAATGACCTACACATTCTGTTGCACATAGAATAAGATCTCCAAAGTATCATATCTCTTTCCATCTTGACTTTGAACTTTTCCTTTTTAAATTTTGCTCTTTTTCTTAGTTTTTTTCCTTTTAATTTTCCTTTACCTTTTTTTTTTCTCTCCTAGAAAAATTACTTAGAAAAATACCTGACATTATTAAGTGAGGGAAATAAAATTAGAAACTTAGATTGTGTCTATAAATGTGCATAGGCCTGGGTTCTTCATTTGTTTTGGAAGTCTAGCATTCAGGAAGACTAGCATTTCATTATATGTTTCTCATTCACCTGTTCATGTTCTCTTACACTTTTAGAGTTTATATCCATAGCTACAACCTGTAAAGATAAAACTTGCCCAGCAGAGCACGAGGCATTACCTCCCAGTGTGGAAAAATGCCCGTGCACTCCCTCCAGTGGGGAAAGTTAAAGCTGCTAAAGTATTGCTGCATTTTTCCTAAGAAATTACACCAAAAAATAAACCAACCCCACACTAACCCATAAGCAAAGCAGAGCAGGTAATTTGACATATTTTTATGCATTTAAATAAATAAAAATCAGTTTTTAAGTTTTAGTACTAATCTAAATGTAGGAAATAGAATTATTTTCATAGACAAACAGTTTAGGGTTCAGAAATAATTGAGACAAGGTATAAAGCCTCTCACTCCGAGAAAGAATAGACATTCTAATTAAACATATAAAAATTACTTTTTTTAAATCCTGCTTTTATTCCTCATATGAAGAATATTTTACTCAGGAAAGCTTAAAGAATAAATAAGATTTTAAAATAATGTTTTAATATGGACCTGAAGACAATATATTGTTTTTGGTTTACAGCTAAAACAGATTTTGGAAGAACCATAGTATGATTTCCAAGACTGGAAGAGGGATTCAGCCTAGAGGTTACCATACAAATAAAAGAAGAAAATATAATGTTTCATAACAAAAGTTATAACTGTAAACCAATTATTTCAAATCCTCTCGCATGCTTGTATTGTTTGGAGTTACCTTATATGACAGTGATATTACAAATCTACTCCAAAATCTTTCACACGGATGGATAATTTATGCATGTCTGAAGCTATGATGCTTACTTTCATTGTATTTTTACCCCTACCCATACCATGCATGACTATTCAGTATCTCAAAGCTGTTAACAGCCACTGCAGTTTGCATGAAATTGTTGCTTTCTGGTCTCTTAACTATAATTCTGTTTTCCCCAAACAGTAAATGCAGCCAAACAAATCTGTTACATTTCTTGGCATTTTTGTCTGTTGGCAAAGCTATTGAGATATTTGAAAAATAAATAACCCCCTAAATAATTTAAAAATAAATGGGGAGGGGGAAAAAATAAGAAAGAAAGCTACAAGTCTTATTGATAAAATGGGTGAATTAAAAAATTTTATGGAAAACTATTCCTTGTTTACCTAGCAATTTTCAAATATGGTGCATTTGCCACTCTTGATAAACACCTTGAAGGGAATGCTACTGTCGTATTTTCTGTGGTAGGATTCTGCACAATTGAATTGTGAAACAATCAGTTCTCAATGGATAGGTTCCTGGCTGGGAAAATTACTCTGAGTGACAATGCAAGCAATGTCAAGGATGAGGATGTGAATTGCCTCCAATTCTATAGCTATGAGCCATAATATAATGTAGGTTATATTAATTGCAATGAATAACAGTATCTTTTGCAGCTCATGCAGACTGCTTGTCATTTCCTCCTGCAATGAAGTCTTGCCTTTCAGCAGTCCAATGGATTACACTGAACAGAATGCATGGATTTTTCACATAATAGTAATAGTTTACACTATTAGAACATGAAGCTCATTAATAGTGGATGAACCCAAAAGTATTGCTGAATAAGAAAATTGATTTATTTCCTTATTTTGAAATTGAATCAATGCTCATTCAGCATGTGTATAACAAGGTAGTCCAAATTAAGTTGTTATGTATACAAGATGATGTTGTTGCTGCTCGATACTTCTGATGAAGTACATGTTACTGGGCATCAGAGGAAGTAAAAGACTGAAATTTTTTATTTACTTGAAATCTCAGGTGTTAAAATAGTTGTTTTTGTACCAATTTGGACATTCCTGGTGCTGCAAGTGAAAACAAGAATTTATGGAAGTTTTCATTCTAGCATGCAGTATAACAGATTTATGAACATTAGATTTTGGGGTTTTGGGGATTTTAAAGTTTTGAATTAAATTACCTTAGAAACATGCTCTGATGAAGCCTAAGTTTAATGAAGGCAAAACAGAAAGCTTTTTCATACACAAGAACTTGTGTTAAAGAGCAGGCTCAACGAATCAACATACTACTTCAGCCTCTTTCAGAAACTCTAAAATTTCTACAAATAGATTTTTTTTCTCACTTCAGACATAATTGCTAACAAAATATCTAAAGCTTGAAAATCTAGGTCTCAACTGCATACAGGCTCATTGGAAATTTTGAAGGATTAATGGTAATTTGCTGAATTTGCCTGACTCTCTTAGTTGTGCTGTCTCTGGGTTTCTGGAAGGACCTGGTTCACTGCGTGGGGCACACAGGGCTAGCAGAGAGCCTTTGCAACTCACACTCTGTATCCTTTCTCATATTTTTTTACAATCTGCTGTTTTCTCTGTTTTGCTGCGGAGCCTTGTAAGGCTCAGGTTACTCTTGCAAGGCCTCAGGAGCTCATGACCTCTTACATTCTGATGCTGCTCAACAGTTTCCTTGGTTTTTTTCAGCTCAGTAGTAGTATTCATCAGTTGTCACAGTCCTGCCTTATTCCCTGAAGTTACACCTACACGCTCCATAGTGTATCTCAAAAAAAAAAGAAAAGTCTAGAAGATGCTTTATGGACTCATCACATTTTTAACTTCTCCAGAATTTTTACCTGCTTGAAACACACATTCCTCTCTTTGAAGTCTAATCCTAGTTACTAAGGTCTCTCAATTCATGGAAATTATTATGTTCTTTCTCGTTAAATATACACACATGAATATTATCTACTAAACTGTTAGCTGTCAATATTTTTTTCTATTCCTTCTGAGAGTCACTACCAATTGCTTACTCTTCTCCATCCTTTACGTATTTTAGAGAAGAAAAATCAAATACTTTGAATCATAACTTTCTGCCAAATTCTTTGCTTTCCTTCCCACATCTGCCATAACAACTTAGCTCTAATGAATATTTGAAATTGCTTTAAATGAAACAAATATGTTTTGAAATTGAAACTGGAGATTAGCTAACTGGAGATGTTGGAAGACTTTGTGCATGCTCTAGCAATAAAGCAGATTGTCAGAAACTGTCATTAACAAAACTATTCCTAAAAAACATCAGATTTCCAGTCATTTCACTGTATTAATGAATAGATCTCTGTTTAATTTGACATTTTGGTAGTTACATGACAGAAACTTTTCCTTTGCATTGTACTTAACATATGCTTGCTTGGCTATAGTTAAGTCTATAAATTATGACGATTTGTACCAAACAAGATTTTAAAGAAAATTTATCAGTTGATTGCTTTGATTCAATTGCAATGTTTCTGATGAGTACAGTGAGCCCATATTGCTCATATTTTTATGAAGTTGAGATATTTGAATTTAAGATATGAGCTCTCTTCTGAATAAGTGGAGACAGTTTTGGAATTTATCAAGAAGAAAACAGTCTCCCCATTGGGAAACTGAAAACAAACATTTTTAAGCACTCAAAATGTAGTTTATCTTGCATTTAACATTAATATTGCATCTTGTCTCTTGTAATATCATGCAGTAGCAAACAAAAGAACAGAGCCCATTCTGTGACTTACATAGCAGAGACTTATCCTTTCTCCCCTCCCCCAATTTGCTGATTTTCCAGTTATTTTTTAAATTTGGTTTTTAAAACAAATATAGATCCCCTTCATTTTTTCTTGCCTCCTGTTAACCTACTTTGGACTAGAAATTCTCATCTGATGTTAGCTTATGGAGACTGAAAAAGAGGTAACACTTCTGTACTGGAGATATTTTAATGTACCTGTTCTTAAGTCAAAGGAGAGCAGCAGAGATTGTAAGGGACGTGACCATCTTAGAGCCTTCTTGAACAGAAAGGATGACCTTACTGGCAAACATCTTGGGACTTGAGTTTTTCACATGAGAACTGAGTTGAAAGGCATGAATATGGACAAAAGCAGAGATTTGTTTTGAAGTTTTTCAGCTAGCAGAAGTTTGTTTTTTATGAAACAAGGTTTCTTCTACAGGAAGAGGCAGATAAAACACATATGCCCTTTGCAGCTTTGCAAGAGAGGTGCGGTGCTCTGAATTTTCTTTTTGGAGAGGCTTCTGCAGTGAGATGATGTCTGGTAACTGTGGATGCTCCCCTGTGCCCCCTGCCCCAGCTCCAAACACACCTGTGCACACACCCAGGTGCACACATGCCCCAGTGTCTGGAACACTGTTTTTACCTTTTACATTCCACTCATCCTCTGCTTCTGGTCTTCACCTGCCCTCTTTTCCACAGAATCACAGAATGGGTCAGGGCAGAAGGGACCACAGTGGGTCATCTGCTCCAACCTCCCTGCTCAAGCAGGGTCATGGCATAAAGTACATGGAACAGGATTGTGTCCAGACAGTTCCTGAATATCTCTGGTGAGGGAGACTCCACAACCTCCCTGCACAACCTGTTCCAGTGCTCGGTCATCTGAACAGTAATTTCTCATGGTTTGGTGGAACTTTCTGTGCATCAGTTTCTGCCAATTTCTTATTTTTCTTCTAAAACAGGCCATGGAATAAAAATTTCTGAAGATTTTCAGAACTTGTATTGACAAGACTCTGACCAAACTGATGTTGTATCAAAATTAGTTCTGCTTTCAACAAAAAGGTGTGCTTAGATGCCCTCCAGACGCGTCTTTCAAATTTGTTGTATTTTTCTTTTGTCTGAGATGCACTTTTGATTAAATGAAATTATGCGTGCCAATTTAATATATGATTCTAGTAATTACAGTAATTTCACAATTATAAGCCACACCTGATTATAAGCCGCACCTCCCCGTAGCCAGGTAGGCCACGGGATTTGTCCATATATAAGCCGCACCCTTTTTTCCCCTCTTTTTTTCCCCATGTGTAACAAAGTAACAAATTAGTAACAGAATCAATGTCAGCTGGGTTTGGTGTCAGGTGCTCAAGTTGCAACAGTTTTCATAGACCAGAGAAGCCTTTAAAGGCAGCCCCAGGCACCCTCCCGGCCGGCTCTCACTTCCGGGTTGGCATTTCACTGGGATTTGTCCATAGATAAGCCGCACCTGAATATAAGCCGCACTAGTGGGGTAGGCTGGATTCTTCAATGAAAAAGGTGTAGCTTATAATCGTGAAATTACTGTAATCAGAATCACCTACCCCGTTCTCCTGCATTGTTTCTTTGGGGGATTTGATTTTTATTTCTAAGTATAAGCACAAGCAGGGATAGATGGCTTGCAGTAAAAGAAAAGTAAACAAGGGTTTTGGTGCAAGAGATCATCTTCAACCACTATTCATAGTCAATTCAGAATAAGAGGAACACTGAAATGGCAAAGAAAAGCAACTGACCAGGCATATAACTCACCCTGGATCATTTCACTTTTATGTAATGCCCGTGTTATCCTTGTATCTGACTGTTCCCTATTCTTGGGGCAATTTTCATGAATTTTCATTCAGCGAGCAATAAAATTGCATTTAAGAGCATTTTTCAGACACAAATTCATTAAATATGGGAGTCAGGATGGAACAACCTTTCCTGAAAAGTCACGGAAGAAAAAGAGTGCCTGTCATTTTAAGGCGAAGTAAATTATAGACGTGACTGCCTTAGATAGTGGGGGAGTGGGCTTGACATCCTGCTTTGTGGCTTAGTCTTTCTCTATAAAGACAACGAGAGTTTTGAAAATATTTTTATTGAAAGTGAAGTGCATCCATAATGAAGCTTTCCTCAATTAAAATCCTCATTGAAAGCCTTGCTGCTGTTTCATTCCCAGCACGTTCCGCTCCTGATGCAATGCAGCAATGATCCATGCTGCCATCTAGTGCCTCTAGGGGAAAGCAGCGGGCTGCTGCAGTTAGGGCTTTCACGGATGCCAGAGGAATAACAATTTTTGCTCTTTTCTACTGTGCTGACTTTCTCATTGCCTCAGTTTTAGCCCTGAAATTAAAATCATGGAAAATTGCCTTTTGCAAGAGAGTATCTTGTCAGTAAAAGTCTGCTTAGGAAGGAGTTGGGGACAAGGGATGAGGACGTGGGAAAGATAGGGAAGAGCAAAACAAGTGATAAACAGGGCTGCAGGCAGTAACCAGAAGGAAAAAAAATACTCTGATTACAGTGGCAGCTATCTTACTGCTCAGAGAATCAGAACAAGTGCAGTGGAGTGGCCATCTGAACCAGAATAAACACAGCAAGAGATATAAGTGGAGAATGTTGTGACCTTGAGAGTAGAAAAGGTATTGAGAGAAAAGATGAGGGAGAAGTGTTTGTGCACTCACTGAAGGGTTCGTGATTTAGCTGTCAGCTTAATATTGGCTAAATAATACAAATAATTAATATTTTCCAATTAATGCTTTAATAAATATGCATACATTTATACAACTAAAATTAACTGAAGTCCTTGAAGACTGCTCAGTCAATTAGTCTCACATCTGCAAAATGACTAGATTCCCCAAAAGAGTCAAAAACTCAAGCATGGAGAAAGACAGTCATGTGAGGGACCACTGGAAATAACTATGCGGTCCATAGAAGGGGTGTCACAAAGC
>VRYO01001269.1:14036315-14058017 GCA_009812075.1 Sialia sialis | reverse complement strand
CTGGATTCTTCAATGAAAAAGGTGCGGCTTATAATAGTGAAATTACTGTATATGAAAAAACCTTTGAATTCTGGTGATATGGGTGCATAATTACTTTTCCTTTCTTCAAAACACTTGAAAAGAAGAACATTTAAAAAAAAGGGCTATGCATTAACATGTATATTTTGATTTGAAATATAGTTTTAAAGGATTTTAAAAATTAAAAATTAAGAGCATAATTTTGGTAAAATGATTTTTCAATATCCTTCTGGGCAATTTGCTGTTAATGAAAATTTTTCTTTAAATATTAGCTTTTTTTAAATAATCCATCTTTACTTACAAAATTGAAGAACAATACTGATTTTAATTGAAATTCTTCCTTGAATTGTGAAATTAAAACTCTGCCTAAATTCTTGGATACTTGAATCTACAAATATACTTGTAATTGCTTATTTTACTGAAACTAAAATAACATACAGAAGAAACATATGGCATCCTAAGAAGTTTCAGAATATTCAAAAAATTTGTAATTTCCCTTCACAGACAGGTAGCAGACAGGCACATGCACATAAATAGAGACTTTTCTGAAATTCTCAGTCAAAATAGAAAAAACCTATGTTGGAAAAGCCAATTTTTTTTTTTTTCAGAATGCAATTATACAGTGACAAAAATATATCATTGTCAATCACTTAGCTAAGACTTTAAATACCAGTTTGAGGTTATAAATGCAGAGCATATTGCTTCAAATAGGCAGAAGAATATACTTCAAACTTACCTTACTGATATAAAATATTTGAGTCTGCCAGACTGGAATTGATTTTCAAATGGACAAAAATGTACTTACTGAGCTCTAAACATTGCATAAAGTTTTGCAGTATTCACAGAGAAGCAAAGGAAATACAGACATATTTTTCTTAGAAGTTTTAAGAATTCCAGTGAGGACATCTGAGAAACTTCTTTTTTCTTTACACACTTTGGGAATACATCAACAAATAACTACATATTTGATGAAATTTTCTTACCTATGGAATTTTTCAGGAGATGTCATATAATGTGTATCTGGTTTTTTTTTGGTTGGAGAAATTGCTCACAATTGTTTTAGGCTTTCCCGTCTAAAAGTAATTGCTGTTTTATCAAATTGTGCAGATCTCAGTAGTAACTACAAAACCTACAAAAATATAAGCTTGCTTATATTTATGAAATGTCATGAAAGCCAAAGAGGGTGCTGGCTGTCCCTGGGAACAGTGAGTAGTTCTGTAGAATAGTGAGAAAGCTGATGTCTTTGTGTATGGAAAAGTTTTAGCATACAAAGGACTCAGTTGTCTTTTTCCATCCTCTAGCTCATGCTTGTATTGACAACCTTGGTATGACTGGTTGGATGCATAACAAGTGTCTGGAAAAGCCACGCAGCAAAATAAGGTATTTTCAGGCCCCTTCTTTGTGTGAGGTGTTGTTTACAGAAACAGTAAATCTTTCTGAAATCATCAGAGATTGGTTATTGTTGTGTACTGTTCTTCCCTCTGACCCTTTTTATCCTCCATGTTCAGAAGAAAACTTTTTTTGGTTTTGAGAAGCACCTGAATGCCAAACCATGTCTAGCTGAGTCAAATTGAATTCATTATGGATGTAATTCTGATTTATCCTTCTACGTTTATCCTACCAGAAAATAATTCAAACAAAACCTTCTACTTCCCCATTATTAGTGAAGGTAGTTACCCAGTAAATGTTGGCCAACAATCATATCTAAAAAGTCAGGGTAGCTATCAAATCCCTATGACTCTGGTCCTACCAACTGCTGACATTCAAAATCATCAGCTGAAACATAAATGTATTTAGCTTTCCAAGTTGAACAGCATTGTCATAAAAATCTTGACAATGAATTTGTAATTAGCAAAGAGTTTTAACAGACATAAAGAAAAGGTCATATGAATTATTTGCTCATAATCTGTTACAGCAATTAAAAGTAATTTTATTCTTCAGAACAATATTTTTTGCCAGTCTTTTCATCTCTTCATCTCTTTGTGTTCCCTTTCCCCTTTATTTCTTAATTGTTTTAGCAAAATTATTTTAGTAACAGGAATATATTGAAACAGGAAGTTTTATGTATTGTAAAGAGCTTGCAGGTTTTCCAACTGCATTTGTGTGCATATGTAGACAATTCAGAGTCAGATATATATTTTGTGCTCTATGTCCTGCTGTACAACTCATCTGAGGTCTGATGCTCTCAACATTACTTGAAATTTAGCCATTGTTCTCACCCCTATAGGGAGCAGTCACATCTTTCATCAAGGAATTAAAATGTATCCAGCTAATTGCTAGTGAATGAGTTACAGATCAAGAATAGTTCACAAATATTATCACATAAACCACAGATAATGATAAATTCTTGAAAATTGTAGCCAAAGCACATATAATTCCTGCATGAAAAAAGAACAAAAACAAATCAGTGAACCATTTCTTTAATGATTACTTTCTCTTCTTTCGAACAATATGAAATTTACTATCAAATGTTACTATGCAACATTGGGATACATCCACAGTAAAGACTACATCCAGTATTCAAAAGGTATTGTCAGTATTTGGCACATGTAACATCCATATCTTACACTGCTGGAGGATTCAACATAGCCCACCAAAATGTGGTCCTTGGCATAGTGATGGTGTTTGCTTAACTTTTCTGCTTCTTAAAGTTACTTGCATTGTCAAGGTAACAAGATACTGATCTGATGTGCATGACAGAAGCTCGGGATGTAGCTCACTGTCTCACTGTAGCAGATTACCTTCCAGCAGCTGCAGCTTGCTAGTAAGGCTGAAAATGCATAACATGACTGCAGCATTGTTTCTGAATAAGATGACAGTAAAATTCAGAAAAGCCTTACACACTAATTTCAAACAACTATGCTAAGCTGAAGTAAGACTCTTTTTCTTTCTAAAATTCCCAATGGACAGAATACCCTTTGAATTCCGTGGTCATCTCACAGACCTTTGCACAGTAAGACATTTTTCACACAAGATGTCTGGCTATTTGGATACAATTTAAAAAGAGGCTTATGCTTCAAAAAGAAGGAAAGCTGACATAAGCTTTAGAGTAAATACCAAAATCTCTTATCTTTCCATATTTGTCATATGTTATAATCCTTGCAAGAGTGGCCTCCACAATAATAGGAAAAAATCCTAAATATTGGCTTGACAGACTAACAAAGGCATTTTACATAAATGGTGGTTAGGGAACAGTTGTGGGGCGTTTAAGCTTTCTAAATTATAAATGCTCATTTATATTAAAATGTGCATGAATTTCCAATGGGAATGTCTCCTAACACATAAAAGTCCTACTTCTGAGGACTGATTTATTCTCTAGCATATATGAACAAGAAATTGCCCCCTGGGTATCTACCAGTGGAAGGACAGAAGATTTCTGTGTCCAACAATATTTTTTATTGCTTTTTGTATTAGATACTATTTTTATGGCAAAACATATTCCTTATGTATCATAATTCTAAACTGTCTGATTCTCCTTCCAAATTTTGCCATGCAAAATAAATGACCACTGATAATTTTCTAAATACAGTTCTAGGGAGACATTTCATACCATTCCTGTAATTTGCCTACATGTGTGGTGGCTTATACACTGTGATTAAACTCTAGAATTTTTTCCTTCCTATTACCTGAATTTGATTAGTTTCCACATTAAAACACTAATATTTTAAAATAGATTTATATTTTCCTAAGATAATCTATAATTTCTTTTAATGGAATCATTTGAAAGCATGTTTTGAAAATTCTACCTTTGAAAAACCATAGTATTAAAATACTAATTATGCAAGCTCACTTGAACTCGTGATTCCCATGCTAATTTCCATAACAGAGCATTTTTCATATGTGTCACTGATTCATAAAGAACTGCTCCTTTTATACAACATAAATAAATACAACTCTTTGAGGTACTCTCCAGAACAGCATTTCTACCTTAACATGTTTCCTCTAAATCCTAGAATTATTCTGCCTTGAGACTTACTTGCAGAGTCAGCTGAGAAGCCTTGGGAAATTCAGTATCTCTGGGAGAAAGTAAGGTATGTACTTCCTTTTCCCAGCATCATTCTTACGTGCCTTTGCCTTTCTCTGTGGATAAAGAGGATGCAGTTGATTCAGCTGGCAAAGGAATGAGACAGTGGTAGAAGTGAATTTAAGTAAATGTTACTTCTATGTTACATATATTCCATACTTATTTAGTTGTATAAAGGAAAATTTTAATACCACATTACTTAGATAAAATTTCATTTTTATCATAGCAGATGTACTTCACCATAGATTTTGAGATAATTGCAGGAAGTATATCTATTACCATTAATATTATTATTATTGTTTCCAAAATGAAAATATAGTGATTGTGTAATAGCAATAGATATTAAATACATATTTTGCATATAACTTTTCATGGGCTAGGATATACTGTACAGAACACCAACAGAAACTGCATAAAAAGAACACAGGAAGGATGCAGGTTACTACTCTCTATCAGTTATTTAAAAATTAACACTAATATTTTTTCCAGCAATTTTTCTTTCTATTTAAAAAAATATACTACTATCCACTGTATGAAATATGCTCTCCTATAAATTTTCTTTTCATACATAACATCTCACTAACATACCACAAAGAGGTGCTCTAAACACACAGTAGCTGTTGAGAGCAGCTCTAGCAAGAACAGATAGAACTCCTGCAAGCTCGCCTCAAGGTAGGGGTTTGTGATTTTAGTACTCTGTTTTTTAAGTAAAAATATTTCTCATGGCAGTCATTGCAATAAAACTTGTGTCCAGCAGTCAGAACTTAAAATAATAAGATTCATAGCTGTCACCTCATTAACATGTTAGGTGAGATTTATTCCGTGGAATAGATTTAGGCAGAATACTCAGCTATCGATCATCTCATTTTTCATAAATAATCTATTCAGTTGAATAGAATGTCTTTTTTTCCCCTGAAGTAATAACTATGTAACGAGTGACTTGTCTGGCATGGTTTTACAGAGGTTTCTGTCCTGTGGAGCATGTGTTTAAATACCATTTTTGTGAATTATTCAGTTGTCTACAGCTTCTTAACTTGAATATGTAAAGATAAACATACATACAAGTCTTCACACAATCAGAGGTGAAAAAATAAATTTCCCTCGAGATCTAATTTCTAAATCTTCCTTTAATCCAATTGAAATTAGTTTTTTAACCCCAGATATATATTTTAACAATTTTTCTGACTCCCATCACTATTCTGACTGTCAGAGAGGAAAAGTGTGGCTGAGGCAGAGAACCCTGAACACTGCATTATTCCTCATCTGTATCACTTCATACTGAAACAAATGGGGATGATACTTGATTGCAGTCTCTGCAAGAAAGGTATGGCTTTGACCTATTCAATCAAAAGAAGAGTCACCTGCTGTAATGGCATCATCTGTGGGGTCTTCATGTAGGCCCACAATTACTTGGAGGGCACTGGAGGTAGAAAAATCTGCAATTCCAGTTCTTGAAAACTGAACTTGTGCAAACCACTGAAGGAGAATATTTTCACTTTGAGTGGAAATGTGAATAGAGCTGAAATAGTATAGTTCTAGTTTATTTGAAAATGCTACTTGAACAGCTCTATTTTAGTCATGATTTATTTCTGAATACAATTTAGAAAGTAATGTACATAATGCAGAGTATGACTCCTTCTGAAGTGTCTTCATTTTCTCTTATGTAAATTAAAGTTTATCTATACATTGGATAATTAACAGTTGTCCCAATGGACCTGTTTATTTATGAAGAGATATATTTCATTCTTCACACACTTAAATTTCAACTTCAAAATTTAGCTCTGTATTTTTATTCAAATACAAAAGTATTTGGATGCTTTGGAGCATTCGATTTGAAAGTTTTTAAAGGTAATTAGCACTTTGTTTCCATTTTATTTATACTGTAAAGAATCAATTCTTTATTTTGAAAGTGTATTGTCTGTGGTAATCAATATTTAGAAAGAAAGAAAGCAACAAAGCAAGCAAGCAAGCAAGAAAGCTCCGAAATTATGTTCCTGCCACTATGATGTATGTTTAATAAATGATTTTTCAAACAGGTAAGAGTTTTATTTCCGCAGGCACTAACCAACTATAATTGAAATATCATTTGTGCTAATCAAAGTCTGCATGGTGATATAATTGTTTTGAAAGCTGCACAGCACTGGAATACACAAATTATTTTGGATCTGCTAGATAATTAGGAATTTAATCTGAATTCTCGACTCTAAAATATACAGACTTACTGTACAGGTGCCAGCTAAACCTAGGATAGGTGCAGCACAATTGTTTAAAGATGAAACCAGGAATATTAAAGGTATTGAAGCAATTTTTTGCAATTGAAGTAAGATAAACATAAACCTTAGATATATTTTTCAGACTGTACACGTCTCAAGTATTTGAATGATAATACTGTGTTCGAATTTTTGCCTTGGTACTTTCATTGGGTCTCTTTTTAAGGGCTTTTAAAGCATTTTAGTCTATTATCTTTCTGTCTAGATGCTTGCTAATTGAAGGTTCTTTAAAGGCTCACTGACTATAGAAAGCTAAGGCTACATAGCCTGAAGTTGCATTAAGCACAACCTCATCAGCATTCAGCACCACTACCATAGTGTAAAGCCTGGAAGAAGTGGAAAAAAATTACCTACTGAAACATAAGAAGAGAAGATGAAAAGAGGCCAGCAAGAAGAAAGAAAAGCTGCTCATTTCTCTTCTGAAGCTTTTTCTAATGGATCCCCCTCCCAAGCAATGTTGCGAATGGCAGGTGATGTGTTCTGCAAATAGATCAGCAATGTCATTTCTGAAATTGCACTTTTTGGCATTCAGGTGTTGCAGCCAGTCAGCTGGTAGCCAGGTTTTATCCTAGGCTGTATTACAGAAAAAGAGTATATGTTAGATCATCTAGCAGCAATTACAGCGAAACACCTCTGGCTTGAGACAGAATCACTGTTACTGTTCCTTCCTGCAGTGAATTCTGTCACTATCATATTTGCTTCCTATTTCTCTCCCAGGTGTCAGATATAGTTGGCTAAGATTATTTTGCTGGGCTGAATTAGTTCCACAACTTCTTCAGACACTGAAATGACTGTTATCTCTCCAACCATTCTTAAACGTTGAGATCTCAGTGAAAAAATTGCAAATATATATATCAGATTATATTTTAAAAGGTACTGAAAGTCATTAAATAAATTATGAGATATCCATCGTTAGACTTGCTCTAGTTACAAATGTAATATTTTTCTTCTTTCTTTTTATTCCTTTTGCCATTAAATTCCCTGCAGCAAGTTGTAAATGCAATGAATCCTCCTGCTATCTATGATGGAGAGAACACAGACATTGATTTTTCATATTGATTTATGATATTGATTTATGATACTGTGCAAAATTCAGGTGCAGTCATAAAATTTTTCTAGTTTCAGAAGTCCAGAGAAAGAAAAAAAGGAAGGAAGGAAGAAAGGAAGAATAAAGAGAATCAAAGGAGTAAAGAATGGGAAGTACAAAAAACATAATTCCCCTTCTCACATGTAAAAGTATAAGGGAAATTTGCATGTACACAGATACTATAATGGAATATTTAGTTGTTATTTGCAGCTTGTGTAACTCTTCCTCATCACTCTAATTACCTAATCCATTTGTATGCTCCCCTTAGTGCCATTTATTGTTTACTCCCCCTGTAATTCTGTGTGTTTTATGCATTAATGTTCTCTCATAGCTTAGGTCTTATGCAGCTTCATGAATTATTTTCACAGGTTATCCAAAGAACCTAGAAATACTGTAAGGATAACTTATGATTTTCCATTTTTCCTTTTAAGAGCTTCAAGAACTGGGGAACAGAGCTACTGTTTTGAGAGAAACGAGGGGCAATGGTCCAAGCACACATGATGTTGTTACAAGTTGAGTGGACTAAGTGGAGAGGTTGGGGGTGGTGCAAAGGCCTGAAGCTGCAGCAGGGAGAAACTGAGTAAATGCAGGGAAAATATGGTTTTCTAAGGAAAATGAGAGAAAGGATTAATAAAAGTATTAGTATAAAACATGGAAACAAATTAGGAGGTCTTCAGGTTTTTTCTGTTCTTTTCGTCCAAATCACTGCCTTGGTTTCCTAGGTATAAGGACATTTCTGTGCTCTTGATGGCACAGTCATAATGGAAGAGTTCCCTTGCTCCTAGCCTCCTCTTCATTCCATCAGAGTCTGACTTAGAAGGCAAAGAACAACCTCATTCATTCAGAAAAACTGCTCTCCATTCCTTAAGGAAGGTATCTTAGAATGCTCGGATTTCTCCTTCTTTCAGCAGGGTGTGGAAAATGACAGGGATCCAGAGGTCAGGTCCTCACTAGGGAAACTGATTGCCTGCAGTCTTCTAAAAATCCAAAGGAGGTACACACAGTATTGCAAGAGAAAAAAATTAAAAGATTTTTCTATTAGTTCCCTAATGTCTTTGAAAAGTCACCTCTTCTCCAGCAGCAGCAATAAAGACATTCCAGGGAAAAGATCAAGCGTTTTGCTGGAGCTTAGTGATTTTTATGTTGTGAATTTCTGCTTTCATTAAATAACTGATGCAAACAGCATAATTTTTCTATGTCTGGTTCACCCTTGCCCTTTCATGATCAAAATCTAATTTGTAGTTTTGGCACAGGCTCTAGACACCCACACTTGGAAGAATGAAAATGACCATAGTCATAATATTCTCAAACTTTTTAAACTGAAAGCATGCAGGAAACTTTTCCTCCCTCCGCTCCTTTTAATAATAACGTTTCTCATCTGTATCTGAACCAGAGACCTGTTGTTTCAGTAAATTAAAATAATAAAAAGAATTTTCCATCTATATCTATGCTTGTGTCATCCATAGCAACAGCTCTCTGTTGGTAGAGGGACAGAAGAAGGGTACATTATCTTGAGAATCTAGACTAAAACATATCTAGGCCAAAAAAAAAAAAAAATCAGGTTTAATCTAAACCATAAAAAATTGAAACAATTTTGTGACTCTTGAAAAGGGAATGTCCATTAGTTCCATATTCTGTGTCATGGGGTTTTGGTTTGGTTTGGTTTAGTTTCTTATTTTTATGGAAGCGTTATTTTCTCAAACACTGATGAATCATTTCTGCAATTTTTAAATCAAGTATAATCAAAAACCATCTGAATCAAATAGCAGAATATGATTTTCCCTAGTTGGTTTGAAATTGTATTTCAACACCTAGCCTTTTTGCTTTCTGTAAAAAATTATATACAATGGTTTTTAAAACTAGTTTAAGTTGGGTATTGGATAAAAAATGGACTGAACTGTAAGTCCAAAAATGTTTGGAGCTAGCATAGCTTTTAAAATGGATGGATTGCATATGACTTCATGTGTGACCTGTGGCTGTCTATGTATGGGAGAGCTACACATTTTAAGGATCTACAAAACAGTGAGGATTTGAGAGGCATTGATCCTGGGATGAAATTTCATGAGCCCTATGCAGTGAGTGCTCTTCATATTTAAAATGAATGAAAAAGAAATCTAAACTAGACTTTAATTCGCACAGAAACTGCATATTACTTACCTGTAACAGTAATTCTTCAATCAGCAATGACAATTTCTTTCTTACGAGGTAATTCTTGGATTAGTTGAATGTTGCAAGAAGATCCCTCCGCTAACCAAACCAAATGCTGTTTTCTCATACTGTTCCATTAAGTAGTTTATTTCTACTTCACCAAGATCCACTAAAGAAAATTATTAGATCTATGTGCACCATTTGATAGGACAGAAATTAGATGCCAGCAGTACAACACTTCCTTGTGAACAGTGTTTCACAGTCTGCATCAGCACGTGCTTTCATCAGAAATTTGGCATATTTTTTTGTTTAACAGGAAGTTACAATCATCCTATGATAAAGTCTTAAACCCATCCAGATTTTCTTATTAATTTTAAAATATGTTTGTTGCTAGATATATTTATATCAAGATGTGGCCTGCTGAGTTACTGAAGACGACCAACACATTTTCACTTTCACTAACTATTCCTTCCTGAATATGCTATTCAGTAATATAGACAGGAAAGGGAAATGGATGTTAAAGTCCAATCCTCTATGATGAAGCTGTATTTTAATGCAAAAGTTGGGCCTACAAAAGGACATTTTTTACAGACTAAGAAAGTATGACTTTCATATGAATTTTCTATTCTGATTCTTCTTTTTTATTTACACTATGAACACACTGCTAGAGGATAATGTACTTTAGTACCTTTAATGCTTTTCCAGAAAAGTACTAAGCAACAGGACTTTTACTTGGTAAAACTACTAATCCTGCTGCTAAGTGAGTTTGTTGGGTTTTTTTTTACCATTGTATAATACCATAGATACGATTCAGTGTCTTTTTGAAAGCAGATTTTTTTTTCCTTTTTTATTTCTTGTGTGTATGAATTAGGAACATCAAACACCTCAACTTACATTTCTAAGCAAAAAGATAAAAATAGAATAGAATACCTGTGTTCCAGCTGCTGATACCTGATGATGCACCATTTCAGCATTAACATGAAATAGGGTTTATTTTCTGTTAATCTGAATTTAATACATGCTGTGACTGAGTCAGCAGCACCTTCTTGATAAAGCAAAGGGGTGTGGCAACCAGTTTTTGAATGTTGCAAGACATTCTAACAATTTTAATAATTTCTACAGTAATAAACAAGCTCTCTTCAATTGTCATAAATAAATGGAGAAAGGCACATGAAAATGGAGAAAGAGAGAGAGAGCCCACATTTTCCATTCCTGTCCACTCTTGCCTAAATGATGATGGTTCCTGATGTCTTTGAAATACGGGTAGAGCCTGAGAAGTTTCTCTTGGCTTTGAAGGTACAAGCACACTGCACTTTGTACCATATCCGTGACTTCAAATGCAGTAGCAGAACATAAAAGAAAGTGGCAATGCAGACTTGTGTCTGAGGAGTGGTCTGAACTCTCACAATAACTTAAGTATACTTGAAATTTAGATTACTGCTGTGAGATAAGAGGAATAGCCAGGTTACGAAAACAAATGGGACATTATTGAAGAAATAATAGGACTATGAAGTTACAAGGCATTATAAAACTGAAAATTTTGAATCCTTAATTCTGCTTTGATTTGATTATGTCATCTTTTGAGACAGCCAAGGCCTGTTGAACTGGATCACAGCCAAGAAGTGCTTGTATTGATGCTATTCTGTTTCGCCTGAGACTGAAATGTCTTTTTGATTAAATGAGCAGAATCTAGGATCTTATCTATTGATGGTTTAAGTTAATGTGTTCTGATGAGGAAACAGGATAAGTAAAGTAAAGACAGTACTCCAAGTAATTTCCATTCCATTAAGATAAGGTCTCATTGCTTCACTCTATTTTGTCATTTACTTAGGTAAGTTTGTTATTAAAGGTTAATACACACAGCAGATGAATTATATGTCAGCACCTCAAGAACTGGAAAAAGGTTCTGAGTGATAACACATAAGATGTAGAAATTAAGAATTCCAAATGGCAGTTAACAGTTATTTGTGCATTTTGTATGTTTTTAGAGGCTTTTTTAAAATACTCCTTTTTTATATTTAATTTTTTTTTAAATCCCATGTGGCATAGTCACATAAGATTATTTCTCATTCTTACATGTTCTGATTCCTAACTGATATATTGGGAAATAACAAAGAGTGGATTTTCAGAACACCCCAGAACCTGTGTAAATCTGGATAGATTGTGTCTCTCCTGAATGCAGAGGTCTGGAGGAGAAATTCTGGCTTGATCCAGAAGGACTGACTCTAAGTGTCAAGAACAGTACAACCGGGATGAGACTTTGAATGAGCCATTTTGCTTTTCAGTATGGTCCATTAAATGCTGTGGAAAATACAGCAACAAAATTGCTGCAATACTTAGGTTGGCACATTTTCAGAGACAGTGCTATCTACTTCTACACTGCATTGCAGTAAAGAATGTAAACTTTAACTTGAAATGTGATTAAAAGGGCTGTAAGCAAGTTGAGAGTTTTCTAAACAAAGAGAATTTCCCTTCATTTCATGAGCTGCAATGGTCAATGCTATTTTCATAATGCAAAATTTTTGGTGTAGGAACTATACTGGCTGGGTTTAGGTCAACTAGTTTTTCTCTGTTGGGAAAAATACAGAATGACTGCATTTATTGTCAAACTCAAACAGTGAAGAAACCAAGAGTTTGGTATTTCACGTACTTGCCAAATTATGCCATCATTTATTATTGTACATTACCCAGAGTTTACTTTCTGGGTGATTTAATTTTCCTTTCCTCAAGAGAATTTCTGTGAAAAGACTGTGGAAGAGAGTTACTCTCAGTTTTTACCTTTCTTCTCATATAATTCATTATCAACCTCAGAAAATGTTTGATTTTGTAAATCAGTAATGTGCAGCAGAGGAGCTTAAGGAATAATATATTTCTTTGTACTGACCACAGCACTGATATAATTTTCTACAGGCTGATGCTTGAGGCAATTTGTTTTAGGTTGAATTAGCTGACAAGATTCAAAGAGAATCTTTTCCACCAATGGTAACAAAATTCAGTGTCCTGTCTGTTTCCTAAATTTAAGATATTCCTTTTCCCCAAAGAGTTAGGTGTTGAAAAACTACAAAGTAGCTAAATGTAAATGATTAAGAATGAACCACACAAAATTAAAAAGCCATTATCCCAACTTAGGGTAAAACAATGCTTTGCCTCTCTCTTTCCTTAATTTAGCACTACATTAAGTTTGAAATGAAACCATCTGCATGAATAGCAGCACAACTTTCACCTCTGACTTTGGAGAACTATCTAGCACTGTAAATTTCACCTATAAAATTGCTAACATGGAAGGCAAAAGTTTAGAATGAGAGAGACAAAGAACTTACTGTAGCCCAAATAACCTGAGTAATGTAATGCTATTGTTATTAATATTAGTCCATATCATCCTGTTCACCTGAAACTCAGGTTTGGCATTGTCTCTAGGATTTATTGTTAAACATTAACACTCATAGCATGAGTCCTTTGCAACCTTTCATAAGGTATTCAGTCTCTCTACATAACTTTGAAATCCAAGTATTTGCATCCCAGAAACTTTTGTCACAAGTGAGGCTCCAGGAAAGTGTCCTTTTCCCTGATGATGTATGTAAGAAATAGATTTCTCAATAGAAAAAGACTTCAATTAGCAGCCAACGTAAAAAATTAATTCAAAATATTCAAGCTTATAACTATCTGCAGGTTGATGGATCTGGCACCATATATGAAATGTCGGCAGATCCTGATTTTGGATAAAGCTGAATATATGCCAGAAAAACAAATATGTTTAATTAATCACACATACTTTTCTGATAATTTAAATTGAATTATAGTACAAGGATTACAGAAACACACACAGAGAAAAAGATACTTTTAAGAGATCCAAACTAGGCTATTGGCCTCTATTCAACTGGAATTTTACTATGACATTGGATAAAGTTTATTACGATAAAGGAAGAAAAAAAGGGTTGAGCTTCTCAGTGAGATAATGGGAGACACTGGAAGAATGACTAGAATAATATAAACCTGTAAAGTAAAGAGGGTTTTAAGAACTGGGAAAGAATAAGGATAACTGAATTTAAAATTTCTTTGGTTTTATTTGGTGTCTCAGTCAGAAGTCTTTTTTTAAGGATACCAGATTCCTCAATCTGGTGTGTTTCCTAATTCAGGAGAGATGATGATCTACACTAATTCTTGTTATTTTTAATTCATGATAAAAAATGAGCCCAAGTTAAGAGAATGAAAAATATGGTATGTAGTGATTTTTTTTTTTGTTTCCTGACTATTACAGAGCACAGAAAATTTCCTTTTTAAAAATATAAACTTATTTCACCATTTTCTCCCTCCTCTCACTCCTGCTAAAACCAGATCAATTTAGCAAATTGACTATGTTACCAGAGATTGCCTACAGAAAAATCTCCAACTTTATTTCTTTTCTTTAAAAAAAAATTTGAGACATTTCATCAGGTTATTTTTTAAACTTACAGTATTTTCACACTGATAAGCCACACCTATTTCACTGAAGAATCGAGCAGATCCCTGAATTGCAGCTAATCATCTGGTGTGACTTATTTATGGACAAATTCCGGCGAAATGCCAACCCGGAAGTGCGAGCCAGCTGGGCGGAGTGCTGCTACGGAGCTGCGGCTGGGCAGGCTGGGGGCGGGTGGGGAGTTGACTTAGCGGGGCGAGCGGGAGGCGGGCCAGCCACCGCTGGCGGGCGAGGCGAGAGGGGTGGGTGGGCAGTGGAGGCGCGAGTGCCGGTGCCCACAGCACGGGGAGGGTGCCTGGGGCTGAGTTTAAAGGCTTTGCTGGTCTGTGAAAACTGTTTGCAAATTGAGCACCTGACAGCAAACCCCGCGATCATGCGATTCTGTTACTAAGTCATTACTTTGTTGCACATGGATCCTCGCTTAAAAATAAAGAAAGTGCAGCTTATCACCCAGTGCAACTTATTTATGGACAAATTCCGTGGTCTTCCCGGCTACCCGGAAGTGTGGCTGATAACCAGGTGCGGCTTATGAGTGTGAAATTACTGTACCTCAATAATCCTGCAATTTTCAGATTCACTGCTTAAGGACAAATAATTTATCTGTACTTTTTTTTACTTTTCTCAATTTCTTAATTCTGCAGGGAACTGGTAGTTAATGGGTTCTCATGTAAGTATATTCAGAGACAATAAATATTTTCTGTATAGCAGTGGCTGTATCATTAGATTTTTGTCCTCCTTAGTTATGTAACTTGATATCAAGGTCTGCCAATCTGTCACCTGTTATGATCTTGTTTTGAGATTTGTTATACTTCTCTTTTCCCTTCAAATCAACGTGATAAGTTTGATACATATGAATTTTTTATAAAATTTTATAATTTCAAGGAGATTTTCTGTTTGTTATTACTGCTGAAAATTTTTAGGTAGAGTTCTGTTTTACACTGAATTCTAAGCATAACCATTGAGATGCAATAATTTATGACTGTGAGAAATTAGACTCATTAACATTTATTTTCTGAACATTGTCATAACTAGATTTCTGTGGAGTAACTTCTAGTTTACATTAATTGAAATTATATCTAATAATAAAAATAAATAATTTCAGCTCATTTTTCTTGCACAATTCTGTAGGGACTGCATAGAAATTAAGTCTAAACACGCACCTGAAAATTTTTATATTCAATTTTCTCATTTTTCAAGTTGGTTATTTTGCCAGTATTTAAAACCAGAAAAAAACAGGCTCCCATGATCTTCCTTTTCGGACTAGATTCCTGTGTGAGCCACCTCTCCTGGAGTCACTGGATTCTGCTGAATGATATAGTCCCTAAATAAAATATTAACAGGTTTTCTTTTTTCCTTTCCTGTATTTAATCAAGAAGAAAACATTTGTACAAGATTTTAGTTTAACAATCAGTGTCTCTACTCCATATAGAAATGTCAGAAAACCAAACTACATCAGTAGATTTTGTAGTCCCACAACAGTATTTGAAGAAGTATCATGAAAAAAAGAACAGCTTGTGGATGGGCTCAGAATGGGCTAGTGCATCCACAATATGGTTTGCTTATATACATTTTAAAAAAGGAATTAAAAAAATTGTCTATTTTGGCTATCTACGATACATATACCTATTTAAATGAGGAATGAAGCTTTTTTTTCAGATTAAATTCAAATATATCAACACTTGGAGTATCATCAAATTGCACCCATTAATTTTGCAAGCAACACAAAATTTGAGAGCGGTGTGGGTGGGAGGTCAACCAGGGCAGGGCACCCCACAAGGCTGGAGGGATGGACTTATAGGGTACCTTTATGAAATGCAGCATAGGCAAAGGCAAAGTCCTGCACCTGGGAAGTGACATCCTTTTGAGACAATACAGGCAGCAGAGTGACCAGCTGGGGCACAGCTCTGGCAAAGACCTTGGAGCCCTCAGGAGGAAAGTGACCTGAACATTAACCAACATAATTTCATGGCAGCAGAGAAAGTCATCAGTATCTGGGGCTGTATTCACTGCAGGAGAGTCAATATTTTGGGAAGAGTTATCATTCCCCCATACATGACACTTCTTAGCCCGCATTTAGGTACTGTGTGCAGTTTGGGTCTCAATTTATAAGAAAACCTGAGTACAATTTACAGGAAATTACCAACACATTCTAGAGGACCACCAAGATAATTGGGGTGTGGAGAACCTGGCCCGTGAGGAGCAGTAGAGGGCACTGGGGTTTCTTAGCCTAACAAAACAACTGAGGAGGAGACTGAGCAGGAGGCTGGACTTAGGCAGAATTTTGTTCCAGTAGGAGACCTGTAATATGAAACCAATGAATTTCTACTGTAAGGTTTGTCTTATATAACACATAGAAAATTGATTTTTAAATTACCGTATTTTAAATCTGCGCTGAGTTTTAGGTAGATTAAGTGTCTGGGGAGTGTGTGGTTTGTTAATAATTTGGAACATCTAATTTTCCTTTCAAAGAAGACAACAGCTAAAAAAAAAAGGCTGAAAGAAACCTTAGTGAAACCTTTACACAGATATGAGATAGTTTCTTATCTCTTCACTTTGGAAGCTTTGAACAACCGATTATTTTCCAGCATAGCTATTGGCACTTCAAAATACCTGAAAAAACCCTCTTAAACTAGCATGAAAAAAGAGGTTTCCCATGCTCACTGTGTTTTCATTTAATATTCTTGATATTAATACATTATTTCAATAGAACGTAATAATAGTAGATTTCTATATGACAGGAGCAAATTTTCATTTAAAGTAAGATCATCCATTATAATCAGAGACAGGGTATTTGAACTGAAGATCCCTACTCAGCTAAAATAAAAAATAATGAAAGTGTCATCTTTAATAGAAAATGTCCTATGAATACATGACATGTAGTGCATATTCAAAATGTTTTCTATAAGTCATGCAGTTTTAGATTTTAGAACTTCAAAAGCTGTTTATTGTTTTTTAGTTGCCATGGGACACTACAAACTACATATATATTTTAATTTTTATTTAAGGCATTAGAGTCCATAGAGCTGCGTAACTGTATGTTTTTATTTGGCAATAGACAACCACTGAAATAAATACGCATTAAATACATAAAGAGGAATTGTAAATAGAAGAACATAAAAGTGTAATTGACTCTAAGGATTCCTGAAACATAGAAAATTAAGAAAGGACTTTGAATTGACTCTGAGTATCAGTGTGATTCCTGGACTAAATATCAAACATTGGGCTTGCTTGGAAAGCAACAATGAAAGAAAAAATAAAAAGATTTACGATCCATTATTTGGTACAGATTTTCACATTAAAAATCACTGTTTCAAACAAGAAGGCTAGCATGGCATTACATAACTATGCTCTCAGTATTATGGATAGAATGCATTTTAGTTTATAAAAAGTTTATAGAGAAATGAAAAATAGTACAAATGCCTAGTCGTCATAAGCCTGGTGAAACAAAAGAGGGGTAAAAGTTTTATTTTTGCCTTTTAATCATACTTACATATTTTCTGTTACAAAAAAGCATGTGAATAACCAAGAATCTAAACAATATTTTTAAATCTGGTTAATTTCCCACCTACATACATATATTTTTTTACGTGCATTTCAGTGAGTGTTCATCACTAAAGTTTCTGGAAGACGAAAATTTATGGTCAGACGTGTCTTATTCTGTAACAGATTTAAAAATGGGCACAAGCTGTAAAATGAGCCATCCATCAGTCTCTAACCAGTGGAACTTGAGTGGTACAATTCAGTACACTTACTGCCTTGGAAATTCTCCCTGCAATCTGTAGTACATCCTCATGTGTAAACTGAGGAAGGAGGAAGCAAGAGCAGGATTTGCCATGAATGAATCCATATTCATCAAGAAGAAATTTATTTTGAGGATTTTTGATGCAGAGTAGGCCTAGCCTCATTGGCATCGGCAGGCCTTAAAATGCTGCAAAAGGCATTTCTCCTCTCTGACAGACTAAAGAGGAAAACTAGGGACTTTAATACCACCAGCCTGCAGTCCAATTTGTGAACGCTGTGTAAGGTCTCTGAATTGTGTGAGGAAATGCTATTTATGACTGTGTATTACAGTTTTTATGGGCTAGGAATATGAAATATGTTCTTGAATGAAAAAAAGAAATTAAAAACTCAAGCAATTAATATTTTCCAACCCAGTGTCCTCTTGTGTCAGGGTGCACAACAGAGGTTTATCATTGGTTTATCAATGGTTTATCATTGGAACAAGAACTAATTTTAAAAAAATCCAAGGGAAGTTTTAGAATTAACCTCTCCAAAGTGATGTACTACTCACCAAAAACTAAATATTTAAAGAATTTGGTCTTAGTGAAGAATTTGGGCTTTATATATTATGAGATGCATAAGGAAGAGAGACAACATTTGTTGTTAAAATTACCAAGAGACTCAATGATTAACCTTAGGAATCTGTGGAAATATTAGTATAGTTAAATGTAGTATGAAGCAGAATCCTATTTCTCTTAGATGCACAAATGCCATCTTCATTATCCAAACATTTCACCAGTGACATTGTGCTGTCCTAAATTGTCCCTGGCTCTCAGGCCTCTGTAGTTTCTTTGTTTCCATATTGCAATCATGGATTGCCTTGTTTATGTAGTTTAAAAAAAAGTTTATTTTCTAACACCTCAGTTGCCTTGTATTTTCCATGTGCACAAGAAAATCTTATTTTATTTTGGCAACTAGGTGTCTTCCTTGATGTTATCAGCATACAAATATTTTGAAAAGG
Source organism: Sialia sialis (assembly GCA_009812075.1). Lineage (NCBI taxonomy): Eukaryota > Metazoa > Chordata > Aves > Passeriformes > Turdidae > Sialia > Sialia sialis. The sequence goes on along the minus strand of VRYO01001269.1, from coordinate 14,039,270 downwards.
AATAAAGTAGAGTCTAAATTGAATGACTAGTCATTCTATCATTAATGGAAAATGGTTTAAAAGTATGTTAAGAAAATTTGTTTCTGAACTCTTCAGAATAAAATACTTTAAAACTCCATTTTCAAACTTTTTATATCTAACAAATCATTATGGGGTTGAACATGGTTCTGTGTGAGCAGAAGTTACAGTAGTTTATTCAAGATCAAGATTCTTTGTCTTCACTTGAGTACAGGATGAAGCTTCTTTATTTTTTTGCATCTGCAATGAATACAGATAAAGGAGCTTCGATTTTTTGCTTTCTGCATCAGGAGCTTGATCCAAGGCCAGCTCAGTGGAAATGCTCCTATTGATTTCAGTGGCTTTGGATCAGACTTTAATTCTGTTGTGACTGGATTGAAAACAAATATATTTATCTTTTTTTGAATTCTACTGACGTAGTGTCTTTTAAAGGGTTTTGTTTAATTCTTTTCCTCATGCAATTCAGGTAATTATTCAAATAGTTCAACTTACTTCCTATTTAAAATATTGTTATCAGCTGTCAAAATAATTAAATACTCAATATAAATTTAGGCACTTAAACTGAAAAAAATGTTACTGACAAGAATAATAGAAGAAACAGAAAATCAGGAAAAAAATTTACAAGGATAATTCAAACCATTTCATCTGTAAATAATGAGAATTTAATGAGGTTGAGATTCAAAAAGGCTCACACTTCTTACAGTATAAAGCATTCATTTTTCACATTAATTGTCTTTAGTAACATTTTTAGGACACTGAAAATAAAATGTTTATGTGAATATAAGTTGTTTTCATGGAACTTCGTCTCTGGTATTAGAAAAAACAGTTCACCTATGGACTTCTGAAAAGAAAATTTCATCTAATCTGTCAAAAAAGGAATTCAAAGCTCAGGAGACTCATACCCTATAAAAAATAGACTGGATCTTTTAATTGAAAATCTGAAACTCCAAATTTTCATGATATAGAACATGCCCTGAGGATAAGCTTTGTATAATATCAATATCTAGAGTCAGCAAAGAAATAATAAATAAGAAAGTGACATTATGGCATTGGTCCACATTATTTGGAAATTGTTCTTTCAGATCAAAAGAGCACAACTCTTGGGAAAAATTTAAAGCTTATTAGTGGTTAAATGCACAGGTAACACCACCAGTGAAATAATTGTTCTATCTCTCTTAGGCATCTACATTTATTGAGATGAATTATGCCCTGGAGGTACTGGGCTCTCTCCATTTACTATAGAAAAGGCTCAATAGATAAATTAATTGTATGGTCAGCTCTTAGAAAGAGAAAATTAGGCAAATTTAGCTTCACACTGGATACTGATTCATTCCTACTAACTTATTAAATAAGTCAAAAGGAAGCAGTTATGCATACTTTGATACAAGATGCTGGAAATATATGTACCTCTTTGGGAAATATTTCTTTCACATGTTTATTCAACACTTCCAACTTAGAAAGTGTTTCTTCAGTTTATGTCAAACGATGTATTACAGAAAAAAATAAGGGGAGAGAAAGATGAGGAAAAAAACCTGAGAGCAACCAAAATAACGAGGAAGTAATTACAGTAATTTCATTATTATAAGCTGCACCTGAATATAAGCCACACTTTTTTTTTTTTTTTTTTTCCAAGTGAGGACCCATGTGTAACAAAGTAACAAATTAGTAACAGAATCACTGCCAGCTGGTTTTGGTGTCAGGTGCTCAAGTTGCAACAGTTTTCATAGACCAGTGAAGCCTTTAAAGGCAGCCCCAGGTGCCCTCCCCAGCTGGCTCTCACTTCTGGGTTGGCATTTCACTGGCATTTGTCCATAGATAAGCCGCACCTGAATATAAGCTGCATTACTGGGGTAGGCTGGATTCTTCAATGAAAAAGGTGCAGCTTATAACCGGGAAATTACTGTACATAATGTAAGATTAAGAAAAAAAAAGAGAGAAAGAAAGATGATACTGAGATGATACTGTGCAAAACTGAAAAATTGATGGCAGGCTGCTGATGCATAGCTCTGAGCAGCTATATCAGCTACCTGTCTCTGCTGGAAAAGGTTTATTGCCAGCACCCCACTGAAAGCTGCAGTTGAGAGTGCCCCTATTGGCCACTCTTAAATGGAAGTTTGGTGCTCAAGCAAGAGCACAAGATTTATTGAAAGGATTGAGGTAAATTAGGCAAGTGGAACACACAAAACTCCCAGACATCAGATAATGAAAGTTTTAAAGATCAGGAAAATATTTTGGGACTAGAAACCCAGAAAACTAAACATAAAGTTGACATTTTTCTTTCTGACATTTTAAGAAACATCAAAAATAATCTGGATGTTGTCATGAAAGACATAAGGGTCATTGTAATCAATATTTTTGTTTATGTCATCTATAGATGTCCACAGTAAATAAAAAATATCAGGAAAGTTTATGCTGACATATATGGAACTTAATGTACTTAAAAAAAAGTCCGGAAAACTGTATTGTATGTGTCAGCCAACAATGCTTTCTGTAAGTATTAAGGAGTGGAGTGGACCTGTCAAAAGTGAGAGGGTTTTACAAGTAGTGAAGAACAAAAATTTAGTGTTGTGTTGCTACAAGTTAACTTTTACAGGTCAGCAATCAAAATATTTGAGGGCAGTATGGGTTATAGAAATATTATCATAAGATAACAGAAAGGCTTGGGTTGGAAGTGACCTTAAAGTTCTAGCACCCTGTCACAGCCATGATTCAACCCACTAGATCTTGCTCCCCAGGGCTCCATGAACACTCTCAAGGACAGGAGAGTAATCTGCTCCAGTGCCCCACCACCTTCACACTAAAGAATTTCTTCCTAATATCTATCAGTTCAAAGCCTTTCCTTTCCTTGTTATATCATTACGCCTTGTTGAAGTCACTCCTCCTCTTTTTCTTAAGCTCTAAGTACTGGAAGGCTACAGTGAGGTTCCCCTAGAGCTC
>VRYO01001269.1:13940284-14022418 GCA_009812075.1 Sialia sialis | reverse complement strand
TGAAACTACTGTAAGTGCATCCAAAACCTTGTTATGTTTGTGAGTTTGTGAGCTAAATATCACCAAAATCAATTTAGATCTGAAATGTGGTAGTTTAAGTGTGAATTTTCAAATGTCTCTCTGAGTTTCTAGAGCATATTGTGAGTTCTATGTCTCCCAAAGTGAATATTCACACTACACTATGAAGTGGGACAGGATGAGCAGAGCTGGTTTTGAAGAAATGTTTTATATGTCAACATCACAAAAGTCATGTTTTCACACATTCAATATGATATGAGGAGTATGTATTGTTTTTACTTCCCAGTTTTGATCCCAAATCTTGGTTGTGGGGGACAATTAATAATGATTTCCAAACTTTGCCAGCACTGAAACTCTAGTAGGGAGATATTTTTTATCTTCCCATGTACTAAATAAGTAGAATCTTTTTATGTCAGAGTATTTAAATTAGGACTAGTAAGTACTAGATCAGGAATAGAAATGTGGTTAGATTCTACTGTGTTTACTATAGGCATTTCAATCCCTTTCAAGCATGTACAAACTTCAATCGAAGAGCAGTGAATAGGCATAAATGATATTACATCCAAATTCAAAGATGAAATAAAAAACACAAAATAACTTCCCTGCTACAATCAGCTTTCTTGGACCCCTCTGTCCTACCTGGCTTTTCCTATGAAGCAAGCAGATCCCAGAAGAGGGCAAAACCTTCTCTCCTGGTCTCCAGGGTTCCCTCCCGGGCTTTATTCCATGCTAGTCCATCAAGCAGGTCCCTGAAGAGGTCAAACAGTTCTCCTGAGATCTAGGGTAGAGAGCTTACTGTACAGCCACCTCACTGTCCTGGGGCCCTAGAACTCCACCATTTCATGGTCACTGAAGCCAAGGCTGCCAACATAATAGCCCACATAATAACTCCCAGGTGTTAAACTTCAGCTTGTCTTGCCAGTACCTTTCTGCCTCCTGTAAAAGCATGGATCAATAAATTATTTTTTCAGCATTTTGCTCTTTTATTGCTAAATGTAAATTTGGTTTAGTGAGATTGTTCTATGGTGAAGGACATTTTTACCAAGGATATCACAATCCAGATTTAATATATGTACTACAAATTATGGTCCCAATAATAATATAATCATAATTACTGTCCTAAGTACTCTGAGCTAAGTTTTTGAGTAATCTCAATGCACAAGGAACCTACAGCACCCCCTTGTTCCTGATCTTAGCAACAATTACAATAAAACCAAGACAGAATGAATGCTATGCATCTTGGACCAATCCAATGCTTTAAACTATTAACAGTTTAAAAACAATTCTCTAATGTGTTTTTTAAAATCGATTAGATTTCCTACCTTTATTTTGTGTGGGGATCCATGAGTCAAGATGAGATTCTGTAACTACAGCATGCAATATTTTTATGACCACAAAATGTATTTTGCTAGTGGCATCTGGGGCTGCATGAAAAGCAGCATGTCCAGGAAGCTGAGTGAGGTGATTCTCTCACTCTAGTAAGTTCTTGTGAGGGCTCACCAGGAGTGCTGCATCCATCTCTGGGCTCCTCAACATAAGAAGGGCAAGAAACTAATGGATCAAGTCCAGAGAAGGGCCATGAAGGCGACAAGAGTACTGGCCCACCTCCCCTCCAAAGACAGAGTGAGAAGGTTCAGCCTGGAGAGCAGAAGGTTTCATGGAGACCCCACGCCTGCAGTTGAGAAGTAGTGAATTAATTCCTTCTTTTATTTTATTTATTTTATTTCCACATGCAGGTTTTGCTTCACCTATGAGACTGTCTTTATCTCTGCACACTAGTTCTTACTTTTGCCCTCCTGATTCCCCTTCCCCTCCCACTGCAGGGGAATGAGCAACTGTGAGAGACTGAATTGCTAGCTCACAACAAAAGTCAATACACTTATGATAAATGCATATTTCACCAATGGAGTTGTTAGTCTGTTTTCTTTATATAGGTTAAATTCCATTGCACTTTTTAGTACAGAGCTTGTATAAGAACATCACATCTCTGCAGAAGCAGGCCCCTTAGTTCATCCTTAGCTGTTTGAAGAAGCACCAGATTTCCGTCACCATTGTGCAAAACTTAGTCTTCCTTTAGGAGTTTCTTAGTAAACCCTATTGCAAGAAGTTGTCTTTTAAAGGACTATATTTCTCTAAGTAAACATATTAGACTGTTTGGCTATCTGTTATGTATTAATTTAGCCACATAAAGCAGACTTAAAGTGTTTATTACCACTGGAAAGAAAAAGAAAAGTGGCAAATGGGATCTATTGTATCCTTTGCATAGTTTGTGCTTTGCATTTTCTTGGTAATGATGCAGTCATCACTAGTTTAAGACTCAGTAATTATATCTTAGATTGTTACAATAAACACAAGGACTGCACCACCCACATACACTTGAAATTAATAAGTTGCTCTCTTGTGTTTTAAACATTCAGCGAGTAACAATGAACATCTGATTTTATTGCAACCCTGTTTTGTCTTCCTTTTTAAGCAAATCAAAAAAGTAAAAAGCGAAGCAACAGCTATCTCAGGCAGATACTGCTTAATCCAGCTCTAAGACACCATTACCTGAAGAACACTACATGAATCTAATATTGAGTAAATTCTCATAGAGGCAGCTGGTATTGCAAAATATTGAAGACAGACAAAATCAACCAAACAAAGTTCCCAGAAGCTAAATACCTGGGCTGAATAATAAAGAGGAATAAACACCCAACAAATGCTCTTCAATAATCTGAAAGAGTAGGAAAAATTCTTCTAAGGGTCATGTGGGGAATAATTGTATTAGAAAACATTGGCATGATATTTTGAAGTGAAAATTTAGGATCAAAATAGGAAGAATCACCTTCCAATGCAAAATGATTTAGTGAGTTGTCATCTCTCACTTTCTGCTACTGAAGCAGGGTGGAGCACATCTGAATGCAAAGGAATGAGAAGAAGAATCATGACACTGTATATCAGAAGCCTGAGAGTTCTAGGTTCTGACTTGATTTGCAAACCATTGAATTAAGAGCTATGGGAATGCACAGTGTTTGTGGATTAGAGGATATTTTCTATTCAGAAATTAATAACTTGTTCCACAAGTACAGTAAGGCTGTAGCTTTCTGGAGTTCTAGACTACTTCATTCTAGAGGCAAAGCTCAGGAGAACTTTATAAGTAAGCATGAAATCACCAAAAAAAACCCCAAAAAACAAACAATTAATTCAAGAGATTCTTTCCATTTGGTAGAAACCTGATAGATTTTATTTTGAATTTTTACTCCAAACCAGAGGAATAGATCTCATTTAAATAATTGACTACCTGTTTACTTTTATATTACTGACAAGATTTTTTTCCTGTTGTTTTACAAGTTTATCTCTTGTTTATATCAAATTCTTAGGAATTCAATTAAATTCTTTTAACTCTAACATTCTTAAATTCCTAATTCCTTACATTCCTAAATAAACCCCACAAAGTCAAATTTGAAGAGGCTAAACTTCAAGACACTGATTCTGTGATGTTTTAAAGATAAAGAACCAAAATAATCACTCTTTTTCCTGTATTTAAATTTGTATATATAAAGGATAAAAATCTTTTCAACCTATGTAATGCATTAATAAATAATCTCCAAATAAGACATGTAGTGTCAATCCTATTTCAAGTTCTCTTTAATTTCTGTGTTCTTCACAGAAATTCTCTTCATCGCTAAATTAAATTCTGTTGTTTTCCTGAATTGTTTCATTTTTGCCAATATTAGAGAGCTACTGCTGTTTTTCTTTCTTCCTCTTCCCTGACAATTTCACCAAACATCAGTCAACCTTGTACATTCAGTGATTTTCCACAGATGTTGTGACCTGTTTTTGTGAAAAAATTCACCTGAGGTGCATAAACTGGCACACTGATGTGTAGGTATTTGAGATATTCACAGTCTAGTCAATTAGATTATCCTATTAATTTTTCAAAATGTCATTCAACATATCCCTCTGATTTTGTTTGCCATTCTTAAGCTGAAGAATGGAAATAAAAACTTTAGCATCTTTGCTGGCAATGGTTACTTACAGACAAGAACACCACCCATGTTGGTTCAGCTCCTGCTTTGACAGCACATCCTATGTAGCTGGGCTTGGAACCTGCAGGTTGTGGCACACAACAGCAGAAGGGCCCACTTGAACTCCTCCTTTCCCCAGGACATATAACTTAGTATTTTCTAAAATCTGGTCTTCAGTATTGTACCAGTTAATATGTTTAATGCTTTGAGCAGGACATTGAACCTGATGATATCCTGGGGCCCATCCTAATCTGCAATTGTGAAATAAGGATCAGAAAGGCCTCATATTCTCTATTTGCAAATATTTAGAACTATTGAGGCATGCTGGACATAGTTCCAATACTGCTTACATTTCAATTATTTTTAATACATGCTGTGATACTCCCTGAATAATTCATGCCTCCAAAAAATTAGAGCGGCACAGATTACTGTCAATCTGTCTGCGTGTTTCACCGCTCTTCAAAACAAAACCATGTAATTCCTGATTCTATATAATATTCTGATTTTTCCTTTGATTACAAGGGAAAAGATTTCATTTACATTGCTGAAAAAGACATCAGAATCAAGCTCATTATTTGTAGTGTAAAGCAACATATGAGAAATACTAATCCCTAGCCTTGACATGATGAACTTTTCGGATTAAGTGAAAATTTCACAGTAATAATTTTATAACCTGAATTTGTCACAAAATACCCATGAATTTCTAATAAGAATATTAACAGAGATTACTTCTGAGGATGTTATAGCCAGATGGCCTATATATAGCAAAGAAAGTGAATAATAAGGAAGTGAACAGTATTAGTACCTTACAAAAGCACATTCTTTTGAAAGGAAGGAGGAAAGAACAGTTCATATTCTTAGAGGCGAATAACTGGGCTTGATCAATATTAGCTTAAATCCCAATGTTGTCCCTTGTAAAATAATCAAACAGCAAAACTGGTGTTAGTATGAAGAGGCCAGCTTAGTGGAGTTAACAGTGATTTAATTCTGTCTGTAGGTATGGGAAAGAGATGAACTATTCACTGCCGCTCCTAAAATATTTTTGCTCACATATACAGTATTGTCTGTAGTAAGGAAATAATTTCTTGTGCTTCCTTTAGAACATCAGGTCTAAAAAGATAAAGCATGAATTACCCTTTTCAGGATGTCCCAAGGACTGAACATAAGCATGTTATGGAATGGGAGGATTAACAAATTTTTTTTTAGTAGCATTCTTATAGAGGAGTTTCAGGTTTCCAAAATTGTTCCAGGGGATGATTATCATCTCAGAGAATTTCCTCTCATTAGATACAACCCCTCAGCCAACTCTTCCTGTAGTGAAGACTATTTTTCAAACCTCAGGGTAGGGAGAATTTTTTTTCATTCCCTCCCTCAGGGAATTTACTGCTCATGAAAGTGCTGGCTCAACAGTCCTGAGGATGAAGTTGTTATCCACAACATTAATGAATAATGCAATATAGCCTCTAAAACTGTTTCTGTGAAATGAATGGGGTTATTTGGGTCATACCAGAACTGCTAAGCAAATTATATTTTTTAATAGGAAATGATCTTTCTACAGTGAATGCTACTAGGCAGTATAGTAGGAAAATATATTAATTTGAATTTTTTTTACACATATGTAATTCTAAGAACAAATTTGCTTCAGTATGATTTAGAATATACATTGTGGGACAGTTGGTGAATTTGTGACTGTTTTTGAAAGTCAGATTACTATTAAAAACACTGGAATAAGGAACAGTAGAGGACTGTTTGTTGTTGGGTTTTTAGGATGGATGGTAGCTAGAGTGGAACAACACAAATGCTGTACTGCAAACACATTCTGCAGATACAAACTCCAACAAAAAATTGGTTCCCTTGCTATACTGAAGTGCAGCAATTTACATGTATTTCTAGATTATAAGTAGTCATTTCTATAAGGTCTTTTAACTAAGCAACTCAAGAGAATCTAATTCAGCCTTTCTCAAGGTAAGGTAGTAAAAAAAGATATTTACATGGCTAAAAAAAATAAAATGAAAGAAAGAATGGTAATTTTGGTGATGTAGAAAATATTGAATTTTTTTCTGATGGCAATTATGTTGATTGTAAAAAATGGTATTTCTTGTTTCCAAAAATCCTGAAATCAAAATTCAAATCTCACCTTAACTAAAATCTACATGTCTTAACTGTGCTCTTTGTCTCCAGCATAACTGAAAGCATGTGGACTACTTTTTACAGTTATGTTCTCACTCATTTTTGACAAAAGAAGAGTGTTTTGAAGAATGAGAAAATTGAATGTAATTTTTTTTGGAAAAAATGCATACATGACATAAGATTATATTTCATTCAAAATCAAAGAAATTTAAATACCAGTAAGAAAATTTTAGTTTAAAGGATGTCAAAATTAACTGATACTAGTTTATCCTCTTGAAAGGTAAACGACAGACAACAAAACCCTGAAGGGGCTAAAGGAGGTGGGTGGAGAGAGAAACAATATCCTGATTTCAAAGAAAAAGATTTTTAATCTAAAGAGAGATATCAGGAAAGGACATATTCAGCAATCAGTATTATGACAAAATAAGGACTTAGTTTCATTTGCTTATCACTCATGCAATTCATGAGAATAATCTTTCCAGAAATGTCATGTCTCCTGTTCTTTCAAGAAGAAAAGCAAGAAAAATCTCTCCTCATTTACCTCTAGATGATATTTTCTAACCAACAGCCTTCAAGCATGATAGGTAACTTTAAGGATAGGAAAAAGAGACAGCTTCAGCAGATAATAGTTATTAATAATATTGGGTAATAATTTCAAACGCTAATCAGGGTGACTATCAATCCCTTTTTATACTTGTGTTCTTTACACAGTGAGTAGCCTTTGAAACTCATTGATGGTATTAATATTTAGTTGGCACATGACAACATCTTAGTGGTCCAGTATTGATGAACATTCTAAGATATAAAAGATGCTGTCCTGAAAATTAATCTCATCCAACATCAGATATTACAAATGTGTGAGATAAACACACTGGGGATATTCATCTTTGTTCTATAGTTCTGTAAACTATTTCATAGTCCCTCAACTGCCTGGAGAACACAAGTAAGTTAGTTTCATTTTAGCTGTAATGCAGTTCTGCTCCACTCAGCCTCTTGACACTCAGAGGCCAGTTCTTAGCAAGCTGGTGCATCAACTTTAAAGACTATCTACCTTTTCTCTTTGCATCACTGAGAACACTGAGGCCTAATATCTCAAATCAGCCTAAGTATCTTTTTCCTGTTTTGCCACAAAGCCTCACTCAGTCATCTCAACCTTTGCACTCTTTCAACAATACCTTGAATGAGCAGCATTCTCCATCCATTCACCTTCCTCTTGAGTATCAAGGATTACTTTCAAAACAGTACTGCAGTAGAAGCAAAGACTAACTATATTAAGCTGAAGTGCAAATTAAAGCTTTTGTCTGTCTAATAAAGTATGGCTCATGTCCAGGTATTGTATTTATTCAAAGTACTTGCTCCATCTGAAGCCCAGGAACAAAGCAAAATAATCTGTTTGGCTCTTTCCAAAGTAACAGGGCTGTTACAGTGTAAAATGAAAAATACAACATGTTTTTATGGACATGAAAAAATATATGCTGCAACTAGAAGACTGCAAAGTCTAATATCAGATTTCCAGACTTTCATATCTTGCAGCTTGAATAAAATAGTTTCCAGTGTATTAGCACCCCTTACCAAATGAAACTCATAGAATCCACATTTTTTTGCTAAAGTCCTTTCTAGTAATATAAGGGGGTTAGGGAAAGTTTCCTTCTGGTGAGGAAGAATTTCTTGCAATTGGATTGCAAAATGGAGAAGAAAGTTGTTGTACACTGTACATTATACCCCTGTGGTCGGTAGCCTGGGCTTAGGGGCAACATAGATTAGGTGTGACATTTTTAAAAGATATTTTTGAGAAAGCTCTGGTAATTGAACCCAGTAGAGGCTCCTCATAAACAGGTTCACTAATGATGACTCAGTGCAGACCTCCCTCCCCTATATACACGCACACTCAAGCTTTTTAATCAGCAACCACACCTCTGCAAATATAAAAAGTATTGACCCAAATGATCAGGGACTTCAGGGAGGACCAGGACATACAGGATCTCTTCATTTGGGTTAGCTGTTGGAGGATGCTATCAAATTAGCAAAGTGAAACTAAACATGTTCTGCTAGCCAACCCTGTAGCAAACAACTTTGCAGTCATGCCAGGAGATTGTCCTTTGTCTTCTGTTTATGATGTCTATTGCCAAGAAAATTCTGTAAACTGCCTGTTCTAAGAATGGCAACTGCCAATCTTGATGGCAATTATGGCTTTTCAAGACAGCTGTGACAGTATTTTGATATTGGCATGATGAAATTAGCTATAATGGGATAGAGAGTGGTTGGAGAATAAACTGGAATACAAATGTCATACACATCTTTACTACAATCTGAATTTTATGCATGATGGATTCTCATTTGAATGAGGTTTGTAGGATGAATCAAAAATCCAAACTATGCGTAAGTTCTTCCTGAATATTCAAACATTCAGTCTATGGGTTCTATTTTAATTTGGTGACATGCTAAATGATGTGCAAAACCCTGGAACTGGGAGCTCACAAAATATCTGAGCTAAGGAGACCCATGCAGTTGCTGAAAGTCACTAAATAGTCCTACCTGGCAAAAGTGACAGTCATATCTAAAACTCTAACTATAAAGTCAAAATTTTAATGAAGCCTCATGTATTAAAATTTCTATGTAACAGTGCATTTATCATACACAACATAGACTGAAGTCAACCATCATCCTGTACTCATGTACCTTTATCTCTTACAATGCTAAGAAGTGCATGGCGAAGATTTTGATTGCTTGCAGGTGACCAGGCTATATCTGTCCTTAGAGAAGTATGGAGATCTAGGGAAACCAGATAAATACCCATAATATGGTTACAGTAAATTTATCCTTTTCTATAGCCCCTGAAATGAAAACTCAAATGAAATAAATGCATCACTGATCCCTCTTGCTGTAAGCAGATGACTAAATGAGTATGGTCTAGATGGATCAGCATGATGTTTCCAATGAAGAAAAGCAAGTGAAAATGCTGCACTAGAGTTAGTGAACTTGAAAACTGGAGTAGGCAAAAGCTTATCACATAGCTGATTCTTGTAACATCACATAATTTGACACAATTTTAATTTATTATCCATCTGACATATCTATTGTGTCCTTCCTTATTAAATTCTGCTCTACTTGGAACAAAAGCTGCCTCTTTGACCTATAATGACATTTCAAAGGCTGAAGAATAATTATTGAAATAAAAGCCTTATAATGACTATCTAATACCTTCCCACACAGAATCTTTTCTTGTGCAGAAAATGTTTCCACTGCTGGTGGTCTCCTTTTAAAATTTATTTGCTGCTAGTTTCCCTCCCCCACCCTTTAAATGCATGGTCATGAAAATGAAATGGACTGCCTCAAGTTCTATAATACAGTAGATACAACTTTCATGAAACTCAGTCACATTCCAAATAAATAAGACAACATTCACATCAAAGTCTTCCAACAATTATGAAGAAATGATTGAGGGGAATAAAGTACAGTAATTTCACGATTATAAGCCACACCTTTTTCATTGGATAATCCAGCCTATCCCAGTAGTGCGGCTAATCATCAGGTGCAGCTTATTTATGGACAAATCCCAGGGAAATGCCAAGCCGGAAGTGAGAGCCGGCAGGGGAGAGAGCTGCAGTGGAGCCGCTGCCGGGTGGGCGGTGAGCCGGAGCCACTGACGAGCAGGGGACAGGCCACTGCTGGATTGGCAAGGCCAGCCTGGCTTCGTCACCTTCGCATGAGCGAGCGAGCCACCTTTGCCACTTCTGTCCCCTCAAGCAAGGCGGGGCTCGCCCCCTCCGCTGGGGCTCGCCCCCTCCACTGCCGCGAGTGGGGTGCCTTTGTCACCTCTGCTGCCGCGAGCGAGGCACCGCTGCATCCAGGCACTGCCACTTTCACTGTCGCTGCAACGCGTGGGCTCACCGCCCCCAGGCACCACCGCCTTCACACTGGGGAGCGCGCTGCCACCACTGCCTTTGCACGGGCGAGCAAGCTGCCGCCACCACTGAGCAGGCGGGGGCTGCGGCAACCAGCACCAGGCCAGGAGTGCCGAGGCTGGCGGCACAGGGCTGGCGCCTGGGGCTGCGTTTAAAGGCTTCGCTGGTCTATGAAAACTGTTTGCAACTTGACCACCTGATACCAAACCCCATGCTGGTGTGATTCTGTTACTAACTCGTTATTTTGTCGCTCATGGGTCCCCGTTTTTAAAAAAAAAAAAATGCGGCTTATATTTGTGTGCGACTTATATATGGACGAATCCCATGGTCTACCCGGCTACCCGGATGTGCGGCTTATATTCAGGTGGGGCTTATAATTGTGAAACTACTGTATTCTCTAATTATTGAGGGGAATAAAGTATTCTCTAATTACACACATTTGTGTAACGTGTAAAAATCACGTATGTTAAATCTGACTTGAATTACTCCTACTATTCAGATTTCCAGCTAGTAATAATTCAATATCAAGAGAAATATTTTACTTCAGTCAGTGAAAGTTTGGATATGTTAGCGGAGAACAATTACAGGATATGAACATCTCCCTTTAAAAAAAGATGCTAAATACTTTGTAAAGTAAAACAACACTCTGGACTTTGAAATTGAGTCATTGGTCACATGTAGCTATCTTCCTTACTCATTGAAGCAATCCCTCACTCTAAGTCTTGAAATCATAATCCCCATATTTGAGGAGTTGGTACCATATCAGCTTTTTCTCCAATTGCATAGGTAACTTTTTTGGGTCAAAGTTGTCCAAATTAAAATCTTCAGTTCCTAATACAAAAATCTTCTTGCCTTAAAATGAAGCAAAGTAGAAAGTATATTTATGTATAGCTGTTATGATAGAAAAAGTAAGAAAATGTGACTCCACATGCACCTCAAAAGTTCAATTATCCAAAAGAATATACAGGTATAGAAAAATAATTTTTAACAATTAAAATTTGTTGGATAATTGACTATTGCAATTGAAAAGACTGCAAAACCCTGCACATAAGCATATGCTTAAGTATTCTTGTTGTTCCTGGTCCCCCTGGATTTGAACAAATTATGAGGGAGCTTAACAGGAACAAATTGTTAATCATTAACCAAATATTAACTCAAAACTACTTCTTTCACAGAATCAGCACAGGAAAGATAGTATTTTAATTTATTTCAGATATCCCAGCTTTTTATGTTGTCTGGATAGAAATCTGACTTCTAAAGCTAAAAAAGAAGGGAAGAATTTTTACAAGTCTAAATCTCTGTGCCCTAAAACAGCAATAACAATTTGACTGTGAGGACATCACCAAAAGAAGGCAGAGGGAAATGGTCTACTCCTACATGCATTAATCTACCTTATTCTGGCAGAGTCAAGTTTAAGGGTGAAACTTATCATAGCCTTCTGCTGTCTAAAGGGGCCGGCCACTGAGAATATAGTACCAGTACTTTTATTTTTCTCAGATGCGCATAGTGAAGTAAGGAGAAGCATGGTTCTGACTGGATTGACAAAAAATTATTAATAGAGCAGTGGTTACAGAATGATAGATGATACCTAGAGCTGCAACACTATTTCCACATTCAAAATCTTCCAAAATTTTTGAAAAAGACATCAAGATTCTGATCTAGATAAATAAAATATTGACTGTTTTTGAGACATACATTAACTCCAATTTAAAATTAGTCTGGTAGTTTTTCTTGGTTGCCTTCAGTTTCTAACAGTTTTCATGGTAGCTAACTTACATTTTTATATGATGAACTTCATTAAAATATCTCCCTTTTGACAAGCAGAAGCAATTTATCATCCTCCAGCCCACTCACATTGCTTTTAATTCCATATGCAGCTGGGAATTCTATGAGCTCCATGGAGCACAGCCTCTCTCTCTTGTGCAGGAGCATCCTAAAGTAATGCAACTGCCATCTACATATGCATATCTAATATTATATAGACTGAAATTCATGCATTATGGAGTATAAAAAATAAACTTAAAAATAAAAGAAGAACACAGGACATGTCAGGAACATCCTATATATTTCTATATATGTTGAAAAATATATGAGTGCACATAGTTCTGTACTGTCTGCAAAATATGAATTGAGTAACTATTTGAGGAAGTGGTTCCCAAGTGTTCCCTTCAGATTCAAGAATGACAATCATGGTTTGCTAGAGAGTGGTATTCTTAAGCTCAATGAAAAATTGAAGGAGGAGAATCAAACTCTGTTTGCTCACATGTTTAGAAGCAGGTAGAGTCCCATCCAACAGCTCTGTTCCACAGACACCTCTAAAATACTCGTAAGTTCAGGTTTCCAGGTGAGAAATGTGATGCTACTACTGAAGAGGTACATGCAATAGTAAAAATCATAAACTCCGGAAAGAAGTAGCTTAAAATAATAACCTGAGCATTGATCACCTTTATCATTATTATATAACTTTACAGACAATTTTGATTTCATCAGTACCCCATTGATGGTGTAAGTTACCTTCTCCATTCCAAACATCTCCTGAATGATCATGAAAGGTCAAATAATTTCCAACTCTCACAAAACCAGCAATAATACTCATAAAATGCACTTTCTCTTCAACCAATATGATAGATTTACTTCATAGTCAAAAGTATTAAGAGAAGTTGGAAAGTGGATTTGGTGAACAGAAAATGTGTATTTTATGTATTTTCAATGCATCTACAAATCCAGAAAGGTGACCTATGTCTGAACAGTAACAAGTACTGGGAAGACAAGGGAGGACAATTCAACAGACCAGTTTAGACCAATTGCCTTATCTCAGTAACATACAAAATCAAGACTGTATTTTAAGGAATAATCACTAGGCACACACAGTAAGTTAGAAAACCATAGAAAGCACTGCATGGGTTTACCAACAAAATGCATTTTACTTGAAATCAAATTTTGAAATTCACTTTCAAACAAACCAGACATGATACAGTCCATTTGTGGAAATCAAAGCCTCAATTTTTAATCATGTTTAATGAAGAATCAAAATAGGAAGGACACTGATTTAAAATGAAATCCTGAAATGTTCAGTAATGATAAATAGTGGTAGAAACATGAGCCTGGACAGAGGGTAATAATAGTGCTGTTTAAGATGTTTTTCGAAGTTCTTTATTAAAAATACAACTAATATGCTAGAATTTCAAATTACATGCAAAAAATGTATCCTTTTCTTGGCCAATAAAAACAAGGGAGTATAGATGATGCCTACAAATTAATGATGTGTTCTATGTAGACAGTGGAGAAAAGTAGAAGATTATTAGTGGGCAGAGTAACTGGCATAACAAGTAGGCCTAAGTTGGTTAGAAATTAGAAGCTGTAGATGCAGATGCTATATTGAACTTCTAACATCCATGGAAAGATTTCTATGATGTTTATTGCCACAGAATGAGGTTAAACTCGTCAATCTACTAAAAACTACAGGAATTTCACAATTATAAGCCGCACCGGATTATAAGCCGCACCTCCTGGTAGCCGGGTAGACCAGAGGATTTGTCCATATATAAGCCGCACCCAAATATAAGCCGTACTTTTTTTTTTTTAAAATCAAGGACCCATGTGTAACAAAGTAAAAAATTAGTAAAAGAATCGCACCAGCACGGGGTTTGGTGTCAATGCTCAAGTTGCAACAGTTTTCATAGACCAGCAAAGCCTTTAAAGGCAGCCCCAGGCGCCCTCCTGCTGTCTCTCACTTCCAGCTTGGCATTTCACTGGGATTTGTTCATAGATAAGCCGCACCTGATGATTAGCCACACTACTGAGGTAGGCTGATTCTTCAATGAAAAAGGTGCTGCTTATAATCATGAAATTATTGTAATTACTCCAGGATGCATTATTTGCAGTAGTGTATTATCCAAGTCAAAATTACAGGAAAGCATTGCATTTCTTTTTTACCATCAAATCTAGTTTAAGCATCCAGTACTTTACATTAAAGGACCATATATCCTTTTGTTTCAATGGAGTTTAATTCCAATCTACGTCCACCTACTTCACATTAGACTTTGAGAAGTTTATTAGTAAAAAGATTAAGTGAGGAAAGGAACTCTTTTAGGTAGAATTATCCGTACAGAAAAAAATATTGTGGCACTCTCCTCAAGACTTTGATGTCACCATGATCATAGTTTCTGACCATCAGCCCATCAGCAAAATGGAATGCATTTTTGGATTTAATGAAATAAAAATTGGGGATCAAGTTCATTTTGCATGTCAATTTTTTTTTTTTTTTTTCTGAATAGCTTTTGCATAACAGGAATCAATATGGTAACTGAGCCCTAAAGAGATGTTTACTGATAGAATTATTTTCAAAAAAGCTGCGTGAAATACCAGCACAAAAAGTCTTCTCACAATTAATTTTGGTTCTGAAATAAGTTTCATAACTGATAAGTGTCATAGAGACAGAAAAAAACCCCATAAAAACACCTTTTTTATTTCACTTGAATAGGGAAAACCACCTTCAATGATATTTGATACATGAATGCACCAACATTTTGTATTCTTTTTCTATACTGACATAGTCTTCCATTCTTCACCTCTTTGACATCAGCGCCTGATGTGGTAAGTTTTGAAGGTTTGCCAGATGAGAAATTCCTCAGAGGACAATGAAAAAAATCAGAATCATACTCCATATCATGGTCTAACCCAGTGCCTGACCTTAGGAAAGTAAACTCATACTTTGAAAAAGCATGTATTGAAAACTGCAACACTGAAGCAACAACATCCATATTTTCAAGTCTAGTTAGAGGAAGTAAAAAAAAACAACACAAGGAATAAGTTTATTACTACAAGAAACAGCAAAATATATACCAGATAAAGTGGTTTTCCTGTTTTAAGTGAATAGAGTTTTGAAGAGAAGCCAATTTTGCACATAGACTTAGAAGCACACATAAACCATTTTTCAATACCCTGCAGTAAGGATAATACAAAGTAACCATTTATACACAGCATCACTTCAATATCTTCAGGGAATTGAAAGCACACACATGCACAATTTTGATAGACATACAAATTGAATATCTGCTTTCAGAAGTTAAAGGATCACACATCACATTCATCTAAGCATAGCCTTTCCCACTCAAAAAATTGATGAAATATCTGCCACTGCAATACTTTTGTTAACTCTGTGAAGATAGATGTGTAAAGATGAAGAAAGAAATCCATGTAAAGTTGAAAGCAGCCAGTTGTAAATTTAGTTTCCTAAAAGAATGAAGCTTACACAAAAATTTATACTTAGATAGCCAAGATGCAGGTCTATACAAGGAATTGCGCTGCAAAAACTGAATCAGCAACAATAAAAAATTACACTGCACTAAAGGTTGGGATTTTCAAGTATTAATTTAATTTGGAAAGTTGAGTAATTACTTTGAAGATTCTCTGTATCTTAAGTAGTATTGCACTTCATCTTTTTTACTCCTATCATTAGAAATTGTTATTGAAATTCCTTGAATCAGAATAATTGCCTTCCACCCCTTCCTATTTTCCTTTATAGCTGGTCAGTGGCAATTCACATTGCCAGGCAGGGTTATGTTAGTGAAGAAACATCGTCATTGAGACGTATAATTTTTTACTTCTTAAAAACTTGGTACAGAATCCCTATATAGCTGAAAAGAGTGGCAAAGGATTTAGGATTAGCACCTCAGTCTCAGAGTCAGATAGGTGTGTCACACATATGATGCCCCACAATTTGCAGAAAGATAAGAAGCAGATTAAAGGGCAATTGAGCTGACATTTACTTCAAGCCACCTATTTTCTTTTTCAGCAAACTGGACTAACATTCACCAATTTCTACAGAGGCCAAGGCCAAATGAGTTATTTAAGCGCCGGAGGATCACATATTTTGCAGATCTAGTGACTACACAAAATTACATGAAAATAAAAAGATAAACAAAAAGGCAAATAAATGCCATGTTTAGGTGTTCAACAGATTAGTTTATTCTGCTTTATCTTTTATTATACAGTAAAATATTTTAGACATTAATGTATTTTTTTAGTGTTCCTTTGTTTTTTACAAAAAATGTTAGTAACACTACAAATATTGATGTAGATTAAAGTTTACTCTAAAGCCTATAATTTTCATAAATACCAAAGGATAATTTTTCTCTTGAGATAATTGAAATGAAGGTGGAATACTAGTTGGCAGAAAGGAATCTCTGACTGGTACTTATTTCTGGCAGTGCACAATTAGAGCACATACAGAGGAAGCGTAACCAAGAACCCAGCCTATAGAATATTTCTTACATTTAACTGAATCCACATGATATCAAAAGATGAGAAAAAAATTCCTAAGCCTTCTTAATATACTTCTGACAGGTAGTACAGTATCACCTTCTTGACTAATACTGCTTCAAAACAACCTGCCAGGAAGGCTATTAGTAACAAGGATTGCACTGAGTGCAAGAAAGCCTTGTATGTCTTTTCCAAATCCATTTTTCTTTAGCATCCATTTATGTCTCTAAACTTTTGTGCTAAAGCTAAGAAAATAACCTAAGGAGGTATTATCTTTCCTATTACAACTTCTACAGCACTACTGTGGTCCTTCCAATTTTCTTCCTTTTTCTGTGGAAAAACAATTTTGTTGACCCATCTTAAAAGCTTTTCTTTTCTTCCCTGAAAAGTGTTATGTGAGACTAAGATATTATTAAATATTTTTTTTTGTTTTTCCTGTGTTCCTGTCTTTAGTTGGCAATAAATCTCAGAATCATGGAAGTGTTCATTTCAGTGCAGTGTATTACCCCAAACCCATAGATTTTTATTAATTTTATCTATGCAATACATCTGAAATTTGGTCAAAGACGCAGCATTTCACTGTTATCTTCTTTTGGAACATGTTTGGGGAAAGATGGGTGGGGGTAAAGCTTCTTTTTCTCAAGTGTGGCAGTAGCTAACAATTCACAGTGGCTACTGAAAGACATTTTCCTTTTATCTGTTGATTTCATCTGTTCCCTCCGCTACATTTGACTTGTAAAATGGTAGAATAAGCCAAAACTGACCTTTTGGTCACTTCAGACTTAGTTTCTGTGTCACAAAAGGCTAAAAACCTCCTGGTTTGCTCCAGAGTAAAAACAGTGGTTTTCAGGAAAGCAATTATCTGTCAGGATTTGGTTGGAGCAGTTTGTATGCTGGTGGCTACCTCCAGAGCCATAAGTTTTACCACCAGGATCACTTTGTCTTTGACTCCCATCACCAGGCTGCTTCTTCTGCGAGGTGCCTCTTAGCTCAGAATTGTCATCAGTCCATTTATTGTTATTGACAAACACTATTATCAATTAAAGTTATTTTCTTTTGTGCAACACATTAAACATCCAGTCTGCTATGCTGTACTGACAAGCACTGAAATGAGCTGAATATATTCAAGGAACTTGAGCAGACTTTCACAGGCACAGACTTAACTGGAGATCAATCATGGCTTAAGCCGCTATTTCCCAAAACCCATTAGCCCTACCAGGACCCATGTGTGCTTCCAGAACATGAAATTCCAGGCTGACAAGACCTCTCAGCAAAATCAGTACATTCACCCATATTTTGATCCAGCAGTACTATACTGTAATTGATTTCTTCCCTAAAGACTGCCAAAGCCTGCCTCATCTGTTAGAACTATGATATTTCTGAAAGGTCACTCTCCCTTAAGCAATATGATAAATTATTTTTATTTCATTATTTGCCTTTTGCTCTCCCCCTACTTGCAAAACTATCCATACTTGTAATTCAGCTGCTTCCTTAAGCCACTGACTCAGTTAGGTATAGAACTGAAGCCCAAACATACCTCAGAATGTTTCTTAGAATTATTTCTCTTTATCTATTTATTTTCTTTATTTCTCTTTTCCATAGAAGTGTGCCAAGTTCAATTAAGCCTTTATCAAAGAGAACTGCAAAGAATGTAGTAAAGATTAATTAACACAAATGAGGTATAGCAGAAGTTACCCCTCCAACCTCATACAGTGAACGAGCCCTTGCAGCCAATTCCCCGACGCTGTAGCAAAGGTTTGCAGAGCCCCTTACTTAGATGACTCACTTGTCTAAATCCTTGTTATACACACATTTGGTACTGAAAGACAAAAAATATTAGCGGCTAAAGACTCCCGTTGGGAGTTAGTGACTGTAACACTGATTTATGCATTCATGTAGATATTACATGGATGTGTACACCAAGAAAAGTTAGAGAAAATTAAGCTTCACAGGGTTTTTAAACTCCTGACCTTCTTCTAAAAAAACACAGAGAGAACAATTTTCATCTTTCCTAATAATAAGATGCAAGCATGTTGAGAAATCAAGTATTTCTTGCTACTTTAAAAGAGGATAAAAATAGAACAGATTTCACTGATTTTCTAAACCTCTTTTTCATCTGTGTGTTTTTTGATCTCCTTCCTGGCATTCAAAATTATCCTTTTGCTGAAAAAGTTGTGAAAGGAAGAGGCTGCATATTAGAAGCAATAAGAAATATTTAATATTACTTTTCTTTCCAACCATATATAAAACCAGAAAAGCCTACAAGGAAGTAAGAATAATCTCTAATTAAAGTTATTCCATATTAAACTATAAGAAGGAAATGAACAAATGTCTCATGTGATAATTTGTGTTTAACACCAGCATACAGAACTCAGTAAAGATACACTTTTTTTTTTAAATAATAGGATTATCAAACTTTTTTTCCATCACAGCCAACATTATATGGAACTTCTAAGAGGACAAAGGAGAAATATGACCAAGGCAAATTTGTCCAATTTTAAAAAGCAGCAAAATTCAAAGCAATTGCGAGCACTTTGGAATAGACTATATATACTCATTACCTTTTTTACATACGTAATTGTTAAAAAATACATTCTGAGAAGAAGAGGAAAAGAGATTAACCAAACTCAGCACTCAGTAATTTGCAGTACATAAAACCTATAAGTAAAACAGGCTTGTCAACAGCAATACATATGAGCTACAGGATAATAACAGTAGCCAGAAGTAACAGAGAAGTGGGTCACAGAAACAAGTAAAGGTGACAGAAATATGATTCCCGGTGCACATTTCTAACTTTTACTAGGAGAAAAAAAATTGTGTATCCTCTCCCTGCCTGAGGGTTTAGAAGAGGAAAATAACTGGTATACAGCAGCTCCCACTCACCAACAGGATCTAGGCACCATGCTGCTCGGCACAATCACACTTTCAAGGGCAAAATGCAACTTAAATTGTAGCATGGGAAATACTCTAGAACTAGTTACTGCTCACACACTACTCTAAATAGCTATCCCTTCTCCTTTCTGCCTCATCATGCTTTCCAAAGAGAACTTTGGAGGTTACGAAGACTTCAGTATGAGCACCACAAATTCATACTAACGTTTTGTTAACATTAACAAGGCCCATTGCAGAACAACAAATTCAGATGTCTTTTATTTTCAGAAAAAGCATCCTTAACACTGACCGGCAAATTTCACATAACAAAACCATGTAACATTGTTATGTAAAAAACCCCATCCAAAACAACAAAACCAAAACCCCCATAGTATGATCTTGACCAGCCATAGGTAAGTTAATATTATGCACTAAAAATTGTACCATATTTTATTGTTACAGTATCTTGACAGAAATGTGGGTTAGGAACCAAGAGTCCATTTTGAAAACAAAATGCAGTTAGTATCCTAAAAATCAAAATCCTGACCCTGCCCTTCCCTAAGGTATGGACATCTTTGTTCCACAAGCTGCTTTGAAAATATGCCCTGTATGACCACTAGATCAGCTTTTACAGGCAGCTGTGTGAGTGGCCCGATATTTCTGCAAATGGGTGAAACGACCCTGCACATCTGCCTGCAACATATTAGAATCTAGTAGTAAAACACCAGAAAATGGCTTTAAAAATTTTATAGAAACATAAAATATACTTTTCCATGGTTCATGCTTTAGTATTGTCGCAAAAATCTGTAGGCTGGATGGATTGAGTTTCACTGTTATTTCATTTAAATATCTTTAATATTATGCAGAAGATAAAATAATAACCATATTAAAATTCAGGCTGTTTAAAAGAAAAACAAAACTAAAATTAAAATTGGCATTATATGAATGTGTGTACCTTTAATAAAAATAAACTATGTAAAGAGTAGCTGTTCATTAGAACCATATTAATATAAAATGAATTAAATTTTAATAAATTAATTAAATTTTTAAAAATTCATTATGCATTTGTATTTAAATAGCAGTATAGCATTTGTATTTAAATAGGCAGTATAGATTTATGTTTTCAATAAAAGAAAGAGTGGAATGAAAAATCCAGCACTGGTAAATGAAATAACATACAATACAAGGACACTGAACTGTGGAAAAGATGTTGAGTATTTACTGTAATGCTGGTCAAAATGCAAATTGCTATCAGACCATGTGTAATATAGTCCCACTCACTGAGACTCCTGTGAAACCGTGTTTAGAATTTTATTTCTTCTGGAAAATAACTTCAGGAAAAAAAAAGACAGGTTATTCATTTTCTACACCCTACGAATGTTTACAGCACAGAGGAGAGGGTGACGTATAGTGGGAAGGTATTATACCTGATGGTTCTTATATACCGGATGTAAGAAAGGCTGCCATAAGATCTAATTATCAAGAATTGCTTTTTCTGCCCCAAAGCAATCATTTTGATGACAGCCTTCTATGCACTGTAAAACAAAATGGGAAGCCTGTGCTATATAAACTGGCTCAGCGCTTCCTTTTACTTCCTCTGATATCAGCCTCTCCACCTCATTTATTTTCCACACATTAATGGTAGCAGTCACCTTGAGCTGTTGATGCAGAGTAATTTTCACAGAAACCTTGATCAGAAACCATAAATCAGCCTGATGTGCTTTTATGGTCTAATAACATTCTGCCTGCTCCTACAGGCCCTTATGTAAAACTGCATTGCGGAGAATTCCTTGGACTGTTTTTTTCACATGCACTCCTGTATGTGAAAGACATAAAATACCTACTACATAATAAGATTAATATACTTTGCTTAAAGCTGCAGTCATGAAAGCATTCAGGTATTAGCCTGTAAACATATTTAAATAACAAAACTGAATTTTTCTCTGTAGATTATTCTGTGTTTAGCTGTTCCTTCCTACATTTGGTTAGAGAAACTAAGTAATCTTCCCCTTCTCTCCCAGATGCAGTGCATCAACAGGCAGAGCACACTGAAGCTGAATGCTTTGTCTAGATTAGAAAATGCTAAACTGTATAGCTGTATCAGCAAATCCACACAGCGTAGGAGACTTCTGAAGGTGAATCTTGTCTGTAAGATTCCATTCTCATTTTTAGATAAGTTAAAGATTTAAAGTGAAGAACTTAGAAAAGAGGTATTGATTTCAATGTTAAAATCATCATTTTCTTCCCATGAAAAAGAGAATTATTACTTACCTTTAACAATGCTTTCCCACACGACAAAAACATATTATGTAAACCCTAGGGGGTTTACCACATACCCCACAGGTTGGTTTTTTTTTTTCAGCTCCTGGTTTGGGAAGGTATAACCTGTTTTAAAGAAATCCTTAGATTTCACAGTGGATTTTCAATATTTCTCCCCCTCTCTTTTTCTGATTAATCTCTATGTACATCTGTTCCTACCTCTAAGGGAGAATAATTTCACTCCCCGACCTTGCAAAGATGATATGGTAACACACACAATAGATTACACATCTATTGTAATACTAATTGCTTCTCAGTAACACAGGTTTGCATATATAATAAACACAAAATCACTGACAGGCACAGTTTAGGCTACAGATGCAAATTTTTTAACCAAGTAGATTGTTCACAATTTTCGCTTTTGTATTACAAATGTTTTTAACAGAGGTTTTTTCTTTTTTTTTATTACAGATAATATTGCAGTTTTTGCTTTTATGACTAACTTTCTACAGCTTTTAGGATGCTCCCCTGGTCAGAAGCACACATAGGTGATAGCAGCAATCAGTGCACCAACAAATAACCATGATTCACAGCATCTTTCATGTTAGGGCTCCCAGATAAATCCTCAGCACTTAGTAGAAAAGGCTCGTAAAAGGCAACTTCATCATTTCAGGACCAGGTATATTAGTATCTGAAGAGAAAACAGGGCATGAGTAACTGCTCATCTTTCTCTGATAGCTCTCAAGGTATGAACATAAGTGAAATTGGTTTCTTGTTTGCAGAAGGTTTTTCCAAACTCTCTTATTTGTGAACAGAGTATATAGGGTAGCAAGGACAGAGCAATGGAAGAAAATGGAGTAAAGAAATATTCCTTTCAGATTTGCAGAATCATAGCTGTGGATAATGCAATGGTAGCACCAAAAAATTATCATCCAGTGTTAAAATGGCATTACTCTGAATGCTCTCTTCCTATCCAAAACAGCTGCATTTATCTGCCTTACCATTTCTAAAAGTTAAGGAGAGAATTACTAAAATGGACAGAATGTCACTTAATGTTGGAGTAGGAATAGTTATAATATAAAATTAATTGTTTTTTATTATAAGCTTCCATCATTAAAAGAAAAAGTGTTTTGAAATGTGGTGGATCCTACCCATCTTATCTTGAAGAAACATCCTTCTTACCTTGGTATGTGGTACATCAGTGTGAAAACCATGAGCTGTCCAAGAAGAGGGACAATCCTACTCTGTACATATGTTCTTTTTACTTTACAGATGACTTTATAAAAATTATTCTGGGGTAATTCTATAGTAATTTCTGTAATTACATAGGCTAAATCTAGCTTTTCATATAGCCAGCCATTCTGCTGACCATCATGTTGGCTTATGTTGGCTTTATTGCTGAACTCAAAGGGCAGTGAGGTATGAGGAGACCTCCCTGACAGACAAAAATTGAAATGACAGCAGGAATAATTTGTCTTGCACATTGAAGAAGGCATTCCTGTTTTGTTGATTGGATACCAAGGCAGTCAAAATCTAGGATCTACATATTCATTTGATTGAAATGGACTTAGACTGGCCACTAAGGATATTTTGATAGAATGTGTTTGACACTGGCTGTTTTGTCATATAGGAGTTCATTACTGTAAGGTGTTAGTGACCCTTGTGTTGACACAGAGACACATATGGTGTGGGTGCAATTAGAATCCTAGATAAGCTACACCCAAATGTATTATGGGCTTTAACTGGATCTGCAAAACTGTGATTTGAGGTAAAAATGTTTTTCAAAACTTTTATCTCAATGAAATATACATTATTATCCATTGAGCGTAACCTTTTTTTTTTGTAAGCCAGGAAAATTGTGACTGTGAATACCACAAGAAATACATAAGAGTTTGGGATTTCTTTAATTTTAGTAATGTTTTCAATAAATCTTGAATTCAGCTGAAAGAAATGTATATCTATTTTATATAGTTATCATAGGACTGCCTAAACTGGAACCTGCCAAAAGCAGAAGGATTAATTTGGTTTGTATAATTTGACTTATGTGTAATGTTTGACAGTGATTTACTTTTATTTTTCTCAACATCATTATAACAGAAGGAATTTCATGCCCTCAATTGTGCGTGTACACATGCATTTTATATACATTTCACAAATATTTTTCTATCTCATATATCATTGAAGAAATAATGGAAAATGCCAAATATTTTGTCTTATTTTGTGTTATAATCCATATCAAGTCTCTAGTAGTTTGCTTCCTCCACAAAATGTAATCTTACTTGTGATTGCTCTATCAGCCATATTAGCTTTTGCTTTTGTTTTTACATTTAAGCTCTTGTAATTTGCCATACTCAGTGTTCTGAAGCTGAGAAAATTCCTTCCTTCATGATGGTCATGCTCCACTAAGGATTATAAGGATTCCACACATGGGAAGAAGTGAGATCTGAACAATACTGGCCAGAGTTTTGTCTAATAAATTATTTGGAAAAAACATTTTCTTTTTTCCTTTGTTTAGTGCACACCACAGATTGTCTTTACAGAGGGCAGTATTTTACCATATTGCTGCTTCCTGTTGTTCGTGCCTGAAAACAACTGTTCAGATAATTTTGTGTGTATTCCAAGAAACCGAGTACTTATTTCTAATACCACATTTATTCTAATTACATATTTGGCAATCACTGCTGAGAAAGAGAGCTATGTCATACTTCTCCTTGCAGAGGACATATATCAAAGCTGCCCCTGTACCTGACCTACTGAAAATATGGTCTTGCTAGCTTTACCAAAGTCTTCCCCTATTTTGATGTTAATTAAAAATGCTGCTGTTTTCCTTGACAAATTTCTTGTCAAGGGCTCAGTCCATTTTTTTCTTAAAGCACAAGGACTATTTGGCAATTAGTTATCAAGAATACCTTCACCATCTCTTCCACAGATGTGTCCCATGTAAATAATTCCCTTTGTTGTTCTTCTGCTAGTAAAACACAAATCACCTGTTTTTTTACTGAGATGCAGTAATATAGTAAAAAGCACTGAGATCTAAAACGTGTGTAGGTTGCTGAAACAGATTTTTGAACTCCTGTGGATGGCACCAGAAGCACATGTGTTGAAAAGGGGCTATTAAGACTGCAAACAAGTTATATAATGCACTCTTTAGAGATTTTGTGAGAATAATGTGAATAAAAGCCATTTTTAGAAAAGAAGTGTCAGTCTATCTAGTAAGCAGAAGCTTGGTTGTCTTGCTGACGACTTGACATTTGAAATTTGTTTTCTGGTTTCAGTTAACTTGTTCTGAAGTAATAGAAAGTCTAGGTGTATCTAAAAAACAGTTCTTTGGTTCTAATTTCTTCAGGATAAAAATCAGACTGTTTACTAGGCTGCGCATCTTGGAAGTAGCTTCCCAGGGAACTTGTTTTTCTTCCCAATCTTCTTTCTGTATTGGCTTTATGTTCTATCTTAATGCAACTTCCATTTTATGTACATTTTGAGTATTTTTTTTTTATTCCAGTTATCTCTAATCTGGCTAACACTTTCCCTACTTCCTTAACAGAAGGAAATGAAAATATTCAAAGGAAATTGTCAGTGATTCATTGTTGCTGACTTAAAAAATCCGCAAAAATTTTTCTTTGTGACTATTTTAACTCCGGTAATAACTAAAGTTCCATTCAGTCTCTTATCTGCACATAATCCAGACAAGGAATGTAGGAAATTCTAGAAGCAGGCATAAAGAACTGATGTGATTCTTTTTTCAGGTGAAAATTTTTTCATAGCGTTCAATCTAAACCTTCCCTGGCACTTCTCATTCTGTCACTTGTTATGTGGGAGAAGAGGCTGACCGCCACCTCCTACCATCTCCTCTCAGGTGCTTGTGGAGGGTGACGAGGTCCTGTCTGAGCCTCCTTTCCTCCAGCTCCTGAAAAACCCCAGTTCCCTCAGGTGCTCCTCACCAGTCCTGTG
Source organism: Sialia sialis (assembly GCA_009812075.1). Taxonomy (NCBI): domain Eukaryota; kingdom Metazoa; phylum Chordata; class Aves; order Passeriformes; family Turdidae; genus Sialia; species Sialia sialis. Next base: position 13,997,010 of record VRYO01001269.1, on the reverse strand, counting down.
CTCCAAACCCTTCCCCAGCTCTGCTGCCCTGCTCTGGATGGGCCCCATTGTCCTTCTTATCATGAAGGGCCATGAACTGGACACAGGATTCAAGGACTGGGCTCACCAGTGCTGAGCACAGTGGGACAATCACTGCCCTGGTCCACTCAGGCCAAGATGTCACTGGCTGCCTTGGCCAAAATTGGATCATGTTCAGCCAGGTGCCAACCAAGGTCCTTTCCTCCAGACACTCTACCCCAAGACTGTTGTGTTTCATGAGGTTTTTGTGACCAAAATGCAGGACCCTCACTTTAACTTATTTATTTAAATGTATTTTTTTAAAATTCAAAATTCTTGTTGGAACGAGTCACCTCTGCAGCCTGATTTCACCTGGGGGTCAGAGAGGTGATCTGATGTATCTCTCTCTCTGTATTTTGCTGGGGATGTTCTGTTAAGTATTGATATTCTTTTGGGACTGGGATATCTTCGATGTGATGGAAGGAGTATTTGGATTTATGTCATCCAGGTATGCTCAGAGTGTCATATTGCAAGGCATGGATTTCAGTGCATTTTAATTTCAAAAGCACTGTTCAGTCTTGGGAGGAATTTCCAGACTTGGCTCGTAAGAATTTTCCTCATTGTTTCATTTCCAAATATTCTAGACTTCAGGAGAAAGTTGCGATTTCAGAACATCAGCCTCAAAACCATGAAGGACAAAAGGGGTGCAGTAGCTATTCGATAACAATGAAGGAAAGTACTTTCCTGCACCACTACATGAATAAAAATGAAGGGAAAAAAGAAAGATTGGAACAGGTGTTGAGAGAATTTCTGAGAGAGCAAGAAGGAAACCAGAGGAAAATTAGACTGCAAGTTCAAAAGGCTGCAATGCCACCTGCATGGATATTTCTCACTAAGGAACCAAAATTAATCTGAACTCTGAACCTTTTGAAGTTCTTGCATCACTCATGCATATACATCTCTATTAGATGTGGATAGCAGTTTGGTTTCAGCTAATGTATTCAAAAATGCTCAACAAGACTGAGACATATTCAGGCGTTCTATGTATCTATAATGGCTTGAACTGAATTCAAATGCCTTGGGGCCCCCCCTGTGTATGGTGAAGCTCATAGAATTCTATATCAAATAACCTCTTTTATTTCTTTGAAGTGTCATAATTTATTGGCAAAGTTTTATCTCTTCGCTATTGTGCAGGTCATACTGTAATTAAACAAAGCACTTAAAAGGTAGGAAACAGACATATTTCAGAAACCTTATTTTGTAGTTTTTCTGGAAAAAAAATATTGTTTTCAATAATAAAGAAAGAAAATTAATTATAAGAATAGTATTGCTGCCTTAAATGATTTTTTTTCTTTCATTCAAAATGGATTTTATTCTTAAAAAGAATAAGTATGCTTCTTGCTTCTCTTTTTGAACTGCAATAAAGCACGTCATCTGGGAGGTTTTGGGACTTTTTTGTTTTGGTTTGTTTTTTATTTTTATTTATTTATTTATTTATTTATTTTTAATTTTCGTTAGTTTGTTTCTTTGTTTTTTCTTGTTAGTGGGAAGGGCTTTAGTTTAAGAAGCAACTGTCAGATGCTATATTTGAAGATCTCTCTATGTTTGACAAACAGGTTTCAAAGAGATTTTATGTGATTTTTCAGGTGCATTTAAGTGTCTAGATCATTTCACATTACTTAAAATTCCTGCCTTAATGTTCTTCTTATTTAATAACTGAAAAGAGTATAAAGAATACCTTTTTGGCTCATAGAAATGAGAAAAACTGGGTCACTGCAGAGAAAAAGAAGGCTTGTGATCCTCAAATATTTACATAGATAATAATATCCATTATGATTCTAATGTTCCTGCAGAGATATACTGCAAGTAGAAATCCATTGACTTAGCATTCAAAATTTTGGTGTGTTACTCCTCCTTCTGTAAGGATTATTTTACCCTTTTGTTTCTGTGGGCAGGATGAAGTATTGCTGTTTGAGGTGAGAACCTACACAAGGTTCTGTGCAAGAGTGGACCAAGGGTAATAAGCCATATTCCTTATACATCTGGAATGCCAGGTGTGCTCTCAGATAAATTTCTAGAGGCTGGGATTCCCCCAGACCTTATAAATGACACATGCTGTAATGTTTCTTGAAGTATCCAGGACAGAGCTATCTAATGTGGAAAACCTTTGATAGATATTTTATGTATTGAGCAAATGACTGACAAGTCAGTAAAGGATATAGTATTTATGCTTGTCTGTATAGTAATTTTCTTCTAATATTCTCAAATTTCCTTACTGTAATCTTTATGTGAACATACAATCACTAGTTATAGAATGTCTCTACTTAAAGAAAAACGTTTAGAATAACAAAATTAGATGTAATAATTTAATATTACTCCTTGTGAAGGAAGGATTAATAGTACTCCTTCCAAATATGACCTTCTCTGTAATTTGATTCTACCAAAATTTAAATTAAGAAAGCAACATAAAACTTGGAATTAAGTTCAGAGGTATGACTAAAGTAATTTGAGAAAAATACTGTGAACCATATATGGATTTATTCACGGGCTGTCCAAACATGTATGCTTCCATACATTAGTGTATGTGCTCTTCAGACATTATACAGTGCATTTTTCCTACTTGCCAGTATAAAATATGATTAATTGCCTCTATACATTATCACTTACTTAAGGTGTAAAATTAATTCTTTTTCATATTATTAATGAAATAAAAATGAATTTGTACGGTCTAGGGATCTAGATTTCTACAAATCCATTAATTGGGAATTACCATAGTTACCATACAAATTGACATTCTGCTAAATAATTTCTGCTTGGGAAAGAAGAATTTACTAGTTGACTACCTCACTTGTCACTTATTCACTGTTTAATTCATACAGACACACAATAAAAAAATCTTTCTTCTATACTTTTAGTTGACTGCGGAATTCTTACACTATATAAAACACCAAGACTTGTATGAAAGTTGCACTCTTTGCCTAAAGGGCATCTGTTTGCTACTGCAGGAAAGAATGAGAAGATAAGGAAAAGTCAGTTTCCCACTGAACTCTGCTTTCGTTTTTGAGGTAAATATTACATAAGTTCTTAATTTCACTCCTTTATAATGATATAACTTTCATAATAAGTATAATAGGATCACAGAATCATAGATGGTTTGGGTTGGAAGGAACCTTAAAGATCATCTAGTTTCAGCTCCCTCCCACTATGGGCAGAGACACTTTCCACAAGAACAGGTTGCTCAAAGCCCCATCCAGCCTGATCTTAAACCATTTCAGGGATGAGGCATCCACAGCTTCCCTGGGCAACCTGTTCTCATGCTTCACCACTGTCACAGGAAATAATTTCATCCTAATATTGACTCTAAAACTACCTTCTGGCAGTTTAAAGTTATTCCCCCTTGTCCTATCACTAAATGCCCTTGTAAAAAGTCCCTCTTCAGCTTTCTTTTAGCCCCCTGTAGGTGATGAAAGCCTGCGCTGAGGCCTTTCTGGAGCCTTCTCTTCTCCAGGCTGAATAAACCCAAATATTTTTCAGATATAGGTTTTGATTTGCATACATGTCATTCCAGTAGATGATGAAAAACCCCAAAGAATGTCATATTCAAGTATGGCTATGTCTGTCTTGATTTATTGTGTCTTGAAAGTCTGTAATCAGAGTTGATCTACCAGAAAGTATCTACATGCATACCATAATCGTTGTGTTATCCCAGTTTTACTATTATGAGATACTGAGTGTCATCCCTCGTGCCTCCTCTCCCTTTTTCAAGTACAATGTAATGACTTACATAAGACCCACGTAAAACCTTTGACGGTTGATTTCTGCTGTTTGTTTCAGTTTATTTATCATTCTCACAGTCAATATTCAAAATATTTTAGGCAGAAGTTCAGTAGGAACTGGAGGATTTGATAATCCGGATTTCAGGTGTATAATCAGGAAAAGAAAAATGAGCTCTCATCAATAAATCAGAAAGGTGACACCAAAAATTTTAAAAAAGCCCCAAATCTCAAACAAGCATATTTTGGAAGAATCATCAAGCTACTAAAACACCTGTAATGAAGTTTGCATCTGTCATCCCCACAGAGTTTTGGGTGTACATGGTTAGCACCCACACAAAGTTAGATCCCTTCCAGAATGGGAAAAACTTCTTCAACATCCCTTGTTGTTGTTCAAGAGTAGCAAACCACTCTTCTCTGACAGGAATACTTACAGATGAAAAAGTCAGGAATTGTAGTAAGGAGAGCAAGTGCTTGCTTGCTTGCTTAGAGGTCTTCTTAAGATGAATGTCGGGAATTTTGATCAGGGTGGTAGGGTTGCTATGACAACACAAGGAGAATCTAACCGATCGAAACAGGATTGTGAGAGAGAATGTAAGAGTCTATAGGCCATAATTTCCCCTCAAAAACACATTAGTCATATTTCAGCACCGCTCTTTGCTTTGCAGGCAAGTTTGCTGAGAATGCAAAAGTATTTCACACACATTGGACTGCTTGAACATTTTATGTTGTTTTTTTTTGTGGCAGACTTTCGGTATAACAAAGAAACAGGTATTTTGAGCAGAGCTATTAGTTACCCTTTGTACTCACATCAGGAAGCATGGACTCATTTGATGTCCTGGATTTGCTACAGTAACTAGCTGTAAACAAAAAAGCTTGTACTCCTGAAAATACACAGATATTCTTATGCCATATCTCTCTGTATCATGTGGTAAGTAAGAACAGGATCCACAGCTTTGTAAAAAACAATGATAATTACGCTTAATATGCTGTTATGATCTGTTCTGGCAAAGAATGAAAAAACTTGTGCGGCCAGCTCCCCTTTGTAAAGTTTTCACTCTGGTGGATGCTCATATGCCCAAAAGTACATTAAATTACATCTATGTCCTCTCCTTGCTGTTGTCTCCCCTGCAATCCCATACTCTGGAAGTAGATTGAGATTCCTCTGCATCAGCTCCAGAGCTTTCTGTAGTGGTGTTGATGGCTTTTAAGACTGAGACAATTACAGCAGGTCTTTCTTATTGCCAGTAGTCGACTTCTCATCATCTGCCCAATAAGGGACCAGCCACGCAAACCTCCTCTCTAAAGGGTGCAAGCATTCAAAATGCCAAAGGGACAGGTGAGTATTTTCAACTAGAACAAGGACAGTGCAGGTGAGGCCGCAAAAATCTGCAGCAGTGATCTTCACAAATTTTAATAAAATGGTGGGATCTTATAACTTCAGCAATACAACCCACTGTGTGTAGAGAAGTCTGGTTATTGGGACACTGATTGCTTTATTGCTTTTGAAAATAATGAGGACAGGGAAGCTTAACTACTACTTGTGTTTATGGGTAGCAGTATACAGCAATTTGCAGTTATCTGTGTTAAAATTTTTGCTCAGTTTATTGTGTTCACATTGTGACTTTTCAACACTTAAAAGAAAGCATGGCAGAAATATTTGTGACCTGTGAATCCAGACAGATTATCTAGCGCATGGGCATATTTGTGTGCTGATAAATGTACTGGGTAACTAAATGACAAAGGCATGTTTTTTAGACTTCCGTTTTTTAAATTTAAAACACAGTAACATTGTTGTTCTGCATATGCACAAGAAAAAAACTGGTTAACAATCTTGTCCTTGATGTGGTTGACCAGACAAAACCCAAAACTTAGTATTTAACTCTTACTAAACTTGATGAAGCTACAAAGAATTTCATCATGAAAACAATTTTAATTTCTTCATACATTCTTTAGTGCCACTGGGAGTGGAAGGGAAGAGTTTTAACCCTTCCCTTACCAGTTGTCTTTTAGTCTTTATGAGTCACTCCTTCATTGCTAATTTGTATAGCAGAAATGATGTTTGATTTTGTTTTGACATGAGTGAGTATTGACTTAATTATGCATGGAAGAAAAAATACTTTCTCAGGCAATTTACCTTCTTATGTAAGATTAACTATATGACTCTAAACCAAAAATTAATCATAACTCTGTTTGAGGCTTGATCCGAACTAATGAAGCGGCTCATGAGTTTCTAGCAATAAGACTTCATGGCACTTTGACATTTCTGCTGCTCTATTAGCTTATTTCACATGTTAATTTCAAATGTCTAAAACTATTTCAGAACAAACAGCAATGCATTAAGCAGAAATGTTACCCTTCATAATATTCTGTAGAAAGCCAGATACCAAGGCTATTCATAAGGTCTTGTTTTTTTGGAAGGGAGGGAAGGTCAAAATGTGTGTGATATCACTTCTGTGAGTACATGTTTATAGGTATCTAATGCCTTTCAAGTACTCACTGGTCCCCAGATCACCTACTCTTTTTGTCTCCACTGTTCATTTTCTTTCACGCCCCCCCCAGGGCAAAATGGACCAGGGACAGTTGCCTTGTTACAGAGATATTTTTTGGTTTGTTGGTTTGAGTTTTTAAATATACCTCTGTGGATAATGTATCCCAAAAAACCACAGGGGATTAAGATTTTACTATGAGAATTTTTTAACATATTAATAAGACTAATAATAAGACCAGAGCTATGATTTTTTTAAAAATATATATTAAGACTTGTATTTAATACACTTTAGAAAGCTGTGTATAGTTTAGTTTACTTTGCTAAACTGCAAACAAGTGGTTCAGATGTAATCTGTGTGAGAGTGAATGTATTGTGCATAAGGTAAAGAGAGGTTTATCAAGAATAAAATACTGCAGATGCATCTGAGAAAACCCCAGGACTAGTTCTAATTAATTATTGATAATTTTGAGGAATGCTTGGATTCAGAGATATCACTGTAACCACATCACATAAACATTCTTTGCACACCTGAGGGAATACAATGTCTAAAAAATGAATAAAACAAAAGTTTTTAATAGCAGGTTGTTTACTCTGTGTAAACGAAAATAAACAAATCCAGAAAAAAGACTCAAAAACCTCTCATGTGTTGGCATTAATACAAATACCTAATTCTTTCATGGCTGTTTATGAATTCTATTTTCTATGCATTGATGGCTAAACTTTTTCATGTCATATGCAGTCTTTCACAGATTTCTCAGAGCCTCATATAGCCTTATTTCCTACTTTTCTGTTCTTCGTAAGTTATCCAGTCTGGACTATTATCATCTCTGTTTTCTTACTGCTGCTATTACTTTACCAACAGGCTATCCGTACTATGACATTATTTTTGATCCTGTCCGTGTCATGTGAATGGTATAGCTATATAATATTTCATGCACTACTGCAAATTTTTACCATTTTTTGACCTTTTTTTTTGTGTGTGTCTGAAGCAGTGCAAATATTAGCACTGACTTCAAGATCCTTGAAGTTACTCTTTTAAACACACCAAGAGAGATGATAAAATATGTTGCTTTCACTGTAATTTTCATAACTCATTTGGAAGTACTATTAAGTAATATCCTGAAAAACAGAAAGGTCACAGTGTTACTTCACAGTAAGTGCAATTCTTACTGTATGGACTGGATATGCATTCGGAGCATTGTACTCATTTGAACAACCCTCTATTGACTTTCTCTGTACTCAGAATTACTAAATAACTTTCTTAACCTAGTGGGAATAAAGAATTGTATTTCCCGATGGCTATGAATTCTCCTCAAAATTATTTTGTTTGAATCCTCTATTTTCCCAGGTCTGTACTGGTTTCCCATTACTGATGACTCTTTGAAGTGAACTCAGGGAATTCCTTCATTGTTCTGGTAGGCTGTTCCTTAGGATTCCTTCATTACTGGAGTGCCAGTAGCCATCCTTATAAACACTCTTTCCAATCCTCTATGCTTAAGGTGCAACTTTGCTGTAAAGTGCATTTTACCTGAAGGCTGAGGCACATTTAGAAGAGGGATTGGTAAACAAGATAATAGACCTAGAGTATAAATAGAATTGAGGAAAAGAAATGCTGAGAGTGCATCTGTCTTCCAAGCAGTTGCAAAGCCATTTTTATATGAATGACCCTGTTGAATTGTACATGTCTAACATGTCATCACAGACCAAGGTTATTAGAACTTGGATGAGGAGTTAAGCATCTGTATAAGTTATAGGAAATGTTATTCCTCAGTTAATTTCACTGCTGAATTGAGTGAAATAAAAAAAATTCCAGGTAACCAATGCAGAGACATGGGAGCCATGTGTATTAGGATATTTTTTGGTGTGAGTAAAGTTTAAAGAGTCAATCTTCTTTTTAAATTGCTTTTATTTCTGAGCAAAGACTGTCTTGCCTATTCATTATGACCAGCACAGTTACTTCACTGTTACATTCAAAAATGAACAGCTGGAATGAAGACAAAGAAGGAAAGGACAAACCATGAGTACAGTAATTTCACAACTATAAGCTGCACCTGATTATACGCCACACCTCCCAGTAGCTGGGTAGACCACGGGATTTGTCCATATATAAGCCACATCTGAATATAAGCCACACTGTTTTGTTTTTTTTTTTAAAGTGATGATCCATGTGTGACAAAGTAACAAGGTAGTAACAGCATCGCTGCCAGTGGGGTTTGGTGTCAGGTGCTCAAGTTGCAACAGTTTTCACAGACCAGTGAAGCCTTTAAAGCAGCCCCAGGCGCCCTCCCTGGCTGGCTCTCACTTCCGGGTTGGCATTTCACTGGGATTTGTCCATAGATAAGCTGCACCTGAATATAAGCCACACTACTGGGGTAGGCTGGATTCTTCAATGAAAAAGGTGCAGCTTATAATAGTGAAATTACTGTACATTAAATTCAGTTGAGCAGGTGTCAGGTGGCAAGGATTGTGTGCACTTCTGCTATGTTTTTATGCAGACGTCATGATTTGCCTGTTCATTGGAAGTTTTACATCCACTGCTTGAAAGACCACTCAGGTTTTTGTCTTTTGTCCAGTATTGGAGCAGGAATTCCAAGAGCAGAGGCTCTTGTGACTAGCTATTTTGTGCACATTCTCCGCTTTACTACTGTAGTGGTGAAACAAGAAGGCAGCAGCAAACATCTGCAGAGCTCCTCTGTGCTGAGAGTCACAGGTACACTGACTGCACATACCAGCTTGAGGACATAATGGAATGTGTTCTCTGGAAAGTGTCTTAATGTGCATCTGGGTCTAGACTGCCTGAAACTACATCAGAGGATGTTGACTAGACTTGACATTCTGTCCAGATGAGCCCTCCCATGATGTCCAATTATAGTCTCAGACTCTGAGCCAGAGGGGGTGATAAGGGAATTTGGCCTTGAGAATGCCTCTGACAGTGAATATAAACTACCTGAGTAAATGAGTGTTAAGCATACCAATGCTAAAACTGGTTTCATCCTTTTATGGTTTTTCAATTTCTTTCAAGGAAAACATGATGAGTGACATTAAATATTGCAGAATACAGTTTACCTGGGAAACCTAAAATCAATCCTTCACCAAATTGCTTTTAAAATACCTGTTTCTGCTCATTAATGGGTGAGACATCACTTTGGCTAGATGCATTTTTTAATTTGATGTCTTTGAAAGGCATGTCTGTGTGCAACACTGAGGATTAAATGTTTATTTTGTACTCAACAGGTCTTTTTTATCCCTTAATATCCCAGATTATGTTTATTTGAATGTGAAAAGTAATTTCCTTTTCCCTTTCAGTTTTACCGTTGATTTTCCTGTCATTTAGTATTAATCAAAGCCATTAATTAGCTTTGAACATTATGTAGAAGTAGCAGGATGAAGAAAACAAAGACTGTTCTATTCTGCTGAACTGTTCATTTTTTAACTTCAAAACAAGAAAACTCTCATAAAACAAACCAAACCCCTGGTCACTCAGACCTTAAATATATTAGTCCATTATTGCTACCTTTATCTTGTCACCTTTTGCTTTTAATGGGAATTCATCTTTTCAAATAGGCTAAACAGGGAATATTCTGGGAACAAAACTTGGTTAAATATGGGTTTTTATGTACTTTAAAAAATTCCATTAAGGAAAAAAAATGAGCATTTGGAAATTTAATATCCACAACCTTGAGTAAGACAATTTCTGAATTAATAAGCTTCACTTTGTATCCCTGTTGATCAATCATAATGTATTGAAGAAGAGGGCTATATTTGTGTATTTTCAAACATCCCCTTAAAGTACTTCAGTTTAGTTTCTCAGGGGGATATATAACTTAATATCTTTATTTAGGTTTGCACATACATTGGGGGAAATCAGTCAAATTTATGTGTGGGGGCTGTCTATAGCAAATGCTTTTCTGTTGTAAAGAAACAAAACTGGAACTTTCATGGATTTAAAATTGTGTATTAAAATTTTTTACACTTTATAGAGTTATGACACGAAAACAAAGTAAAGGTGGCCATCAGTCAAATTTAATTTAGTCAAATTTAAGTTAAATTTAACCTAAAAAGTAACAAAATAGGCAGAACTCAATGTTGCACAATTTAACAAAATCATACCCCAAGGTGAATTGATATGACACTACAGTATAGTTTCACTCCCTAAGAGACCTGAAATGTAATAAGAGAGTGATGTTAAGAACAGAGTTGAAATCTGTGATTTTCTGTTAGCATGAGTTAAGTCAGTGACTCTTTGGAAGATAATTAATTAGAGTCTGATTCCTTTAGAGAAAGGAGTTTATTTTAAATTCTTAATTGGTGAGGTAGGATTAGAGAGAAATGTCAGCTTTCTTGTGCATCTACACTAATCCTCTTTGGAGATAATTGTTTCTACATTTTAAATATTTCTTTAAAGATTTAGCTAGAGAAACAAAATAATTTTAGGTGGGGAGAGAGAAAGTGTGGGTATATGGAACGCTGAATATCTTATAAAACATAGCAAATATTTTAATTTCACTGGATGAGTATAAATGAACACTACAAAGCAGTTGATTGCTATGAAATGAAATATAAATTGTGGAAGTATAATAAAGATATACAGGGTACAGATGAAATTACAAACTGAAAAAAATATGTCAGACCACTTGACTTTTTACAGAATATTAATACAATCTATATTAATAGATGATAAAAGATTGTAACTCTGAGTTCTGAAAATGCAGAATTATTACTTCAAATTGGCACACTAGGATTTCTATAACTGGCTTTTTCTGGAATGAGTTCCAAATTTACCGTTATGCAGTCATCACACAGTTTTTCTCAATTATTTTGATGCCACAGAGCTAAAAGATTTTGTGTGAAAAGTAGCATGGCCTATTCATGGAGGAAGAAAACACAGCATAGTATGCGTTTTTTAAAAGATCCCACACAAGTAGCATGATCATTATTATTGATTCAAAAGCGCAGAATATTCCAGATTCTTTCTCTGCAAAAGTAATATTTTCTGTTTATATATAGACTTGTCTAAATCTAGTACACACACATAGAATTACATTTAAATTAAAAGTTTTGTCATTCTTTTTTCTCAGTTAGTTATTGAACTAGTAAATTATAATGCTACTCTACAAAAATATATTTATAGTACCAGATTGTAGTGTAAGCCTTGATTTATTTTGTTTCATGTTCTTGTCACAAGAGGAAGGTAACCGTGGGTGGTGTGTAAAATCAAAGAAAATTATATATACTGCTGTTTCTCTTTTGAGTATTTGCCCGGTATATTGTTTCTTTTGTCACTTTAGAATATGTTAAAATTTGTATAGTTGCTCAGCTATTAAAAATGCTTTGAATTCCTTTATTTTAATGATAATTCAAAATGTGGGAAGATTGATTTTTACACATATACAGACAAACACAAAGACATATTTCTCCCTCTACTGAACAGGAAAACCAAGAAAATACAAAAAATTTTAAAATTCTTAGAAAAAAAAGTTTAAAATTATAAGGAGGAGTATGTACGACATGTAGTCACTTTCTTTTTTCTCTCTGGCTGTTGTACTAGGGAAGAGTTGTCTGAATGTTAAAATACGCAGTTAAGCTCCCCAACAAGCACAAAATTGTAAATCCATGTAAAAGCTATCTGATGACAAAGATATTGAACTTTAAATATCCAAGACCACATCCAATACCTATGAAAATTGCCCATTTACAGGAAATGCATTTAAATTGGCTTTGTCCATGCCAAATACAAGGAAATGATAGCTGAAGGAGCATAATTATGTTGCAATGACTCAAGAAGGGTGACAGTCTGTCGTGAAGCCTAATCAGCACCTTGGCTCTATCTATGGGCACAGAATGATAAGGAACAATCTACTGAACTGCTAGTCCTCAATTATCATCATCTTTGACTTGTTGCCTAAGTACATGCGGTATTCCAGGGTCAGTTCTTATGCAATCTGGATTCCTGTGTGACTAACCATCCTCCAGAACACTGAAATACAATTTTTATTGTCTTCACTTCCTCTTATATAATTTTAGTAGTTAAGTAATACAAAAAATTTTGCCCCCGGACGATCTGATCCATCCTCCTCCACTACTATTTTAGATTGATAGAATTTTCATTTCATTTTATTTCCTTTATGATTGGCAGAATTGCATAAAAAGAAATACTTAGTTTTTAGGTGTCTTGGAAACATGTGATTATGTATTCTCGGGACAAGTCTAATTTATAAAAAAACCTTATTCTAAGCAATGTTGTAAAACTACAGACCTGAATTGTGTAAGTAGGCTTTGTAGATGTGTACTATACATTATACAGTATTTACTTTAATGGGTCTAATAAATCTTTTCCACCACTTCAATAGTTTTCTCTGTCCAACATATTTTAAAAATAATTTCTTGTACAGTTTCCCCGAAAATTTGCTTTTATTTCCATAGCATTCAATTTCAATAAGGTCATAATATATCTCTAAAAGAAAAATTTAATCAAGCAGATATTCTATGCATATTTTCCTTTATTTTCTTAGAATCTAATGTATAGGTAAAATAATACTATTCTGCTACACTTTTTGTTTCCTTTTTGCCCCAAATTTACAATTAAACAATATAAACAGCCAATTTTTCTTATTTCCATATTTCCACTCAGAGTATTTGGTTTTACATCCTACAGTATCAATTCTCATTTCATCAGTCAAGCTGACATTTTAGGGCACAAAGATTTATGATGTTTCTTTTAGAACATAGTAAGTCTTATAATGACAACACCCACAGTCAGAACCCCTGATTACTCTTATGGACAATATGTGTACTATTTCTGTTCTTAACATCTTTCCTTCCAATATATTGGTATGGGGTTGGATTTGGTTGTACTTTTGTTTTACCTCCCTCTACATATTAAAATTGCATAGGATTCATGTCAGTCAGTTTCTCCGTCTTCTCCTCAGTTCTTTTTCTCTACAGTTCCTCTTATCATCTGCACCAGCCCCAAACCCAAAGAGATACAATGCCAACTGCTTTCAGAGAGCACATTCATTACTTCTGTGTCTCAACAGATATGTGTATAATTTAAATAACACCTGCCTGGGATTTATCTGTTGATTTCATTATCTTGTTCACTTTTCTGTCTTCCCTGAAGGATCAAGTGAATACAACTGGAAAGCATCTGAGCCATCATTTTGTTGACGTGTTCGGTTGTGCTTCATCTGTTGCCTTGGGGAATCCTAGAGTGTCATTTGTTGTGGTTTGAAGAAAGATTAATGAACTTGGAGGGGCTTTTTTTTTCTCCTCAGAATCATTTACCACCTAATTTCTGCAGTTCACATCTTTGCCTCTGGTTTGCAGCACAATCTCGCATTTTCTAGATCCTCTGCATTAACAAGTGGTTTATTGTCCTGAGCAAAGAGTGCACAGTCTCATCTTGGTGTTGGTATGCCTCTTGAGTCATCTATTCCTCTTCATCAAAACTCTTGTCAAATCTCTAAATAAGCTTATGAGATTGTCAAGAGAAATATTTTTCAAAAACCTAATATTATTTAATAAGTTGCAATTAACCAACTGTGAGATCTAATTAAGTGTAAAGAAGATCATAAATACTTAGTACATTCCACCAGGTAAACCATACAACTGTTTAAAACATTTCAAAAAAGCAAAATATGTCTGTAGTAGAAAAAAAGAAAATTCCTTATGTGATTTCTTAGGTGATTACAGCAGGACATGCTCTGTCACAATAGCAAGCCTAAGTATAGAAGACCTTTATGCTTAATGACTCTATTTATCACATTTCTAATTCAGGTGCGGGTAGAAAAATTATAAGAATGAAACACTATGGCTCTTCTGACATGGAGAGTGTATGCTTACTTGAGCCTTATGCTTAACCTGACAGAGTTAAGAATCTATTCTATAAGAATTTATTCTATATTTTTTTACAAAGCTACTCCAATCATTGCTAATCTTTTGCACTCTGAAATGGTATTAATTGTGAAATGTATTCCTAAGCAAATTTGGATCTGTATAACAGATGATATTCCCCAGCGGAATACATATAGCTATGTACCAAAGAGAGAAATTTCTCCCTGGACAGGTCCTGTAATTCCAGTTGTAGTAGATTTATGGCATGCTAAGAAACTGAAGGTTCTGTTATATGAAAGACATTTTTTTTCCTTACAAGAGGTTACAGATTTCTGTGTACAGAAATCTAGCACAGTAATTTCACACATATATATTGCACTGGACTATAAGGTGCACTTTGTTTTTTTGCAGTGAGGATCCATGTACAACAAAGTAAGGAATTAGTAGCAAAATCGTGCGATCACGGGGTTTACTGGCAGGTGCTCAATCTGCAAACATTTTTCATGGATCGGCGTAGCCTTTAAACACAGCCCCAGGTGCCCTCCCCATGCTGTGGGCCCCGGCACTCCCGCCCGCCCCAAGCGCTGGCTGGGGTGGGCTCTTGCAGCTTGGTGGCTCAGCTCCATGGCTCCGCAGCTCACACTTCTGGGTTGGCAAATTTCCGAACTTTGTCCACATATAAGGCACACCGGATTAGGAGGCGCACTTCCGGGCTTTGATCAAAATTTTAGTCAAAAAGGTGCGCCTTATAGTCGTGAAATTACTGTACTTATTAATGTACAGAGTATACTAAATCAGTACTGACAGGGGAAGGGAAACTTTAATGTAAATTGGATCTTAGTGTGACCTGGTTGACCTATGAACTGAAATTCTCACTCATCATAACTAGGGTTTATTTTTCCTCCCTTTCAAGTTCTAAAGTAGTAATTCTTTTGTGTTTAAGCTGCACCTTGGAAATTCTGCTCTAACTGATCCTGGCTGGACAGAGATCCAAGATCTGCTGCAGACTGAGGGGTTCATTTCAAGGCTGCATTCATCTGAGTGACAGCATAGGACTTAGATTGAGGGTTATAGATTATGTAAAGCAATAGAAGGATTTGTTTTGTTTTAATCTGAATCAGCTTTGTATGTTTTTCTTAAAATATGCCATGAAGTATAATTTGATTTTTCTTTAAGAGTATAAAGTGGAAAAAGAGATTTCCTCCTCATTATGCAAAATTCATTCCATCTTAAGGGAATCCAAAATGCTTTATCTGAAAATTCAGAGAGGACTCCAATAAGACCTCTGGAAAGCGGGGAAGGCAGACTGTGAGAGAGGTATGAGAGCCTCTGTAACTGTGTCTGCAGAAGAGTCACTGAAAAACTGTTTGTGTACAACAACACCCACACAGTGCTTGTGAACATGAGGGTTTGGCCAACAGAGGAATTAAAGTCTGATATTTCTCACAGTGATGTATGGGATGTCTAGAAAAATGAACTACAGTAGAAATAATAATTTAATTAGAATGTTCTCTTTCCTTTATTTCCTCTCATTGTAAGAATAATTATCTATAGTAAGGAAAAGACAAAAAAAAGTTGTTGTTTTGCAATTTGTTCTTATGGATGAGTTTACAAACATAATTAATGCACTGAAATTATTTTTAGGAAGCATGCATTCCTGTAGCTCACCACTCCATTGTGGCAATACAGTTTTATATCACACATATATTTTTCACTGGTAGTGTAGTAGCCTTTCAGGTTAGTATATTAAATATGTAAAGAGAACACAAATTTTTAAATTTAAAGAGAACACAATAATATTAAAGGCAATAAACTATTTAACACAAACCTGTCGATAAAAACCACAGCTACATTTTCTTGGATTTAAATGATTTATGTATCTGAAACTGGTTCTCTTTTATACACTGCAGCTTAAAGGTCTAACTTTGGGCCAAAGAGGGATATGAAGCCAATAGAGAAAGAAATGGATGATTAAAAAACACTCTGAAATGTAGCTATTCAACAGTTGAGACTTTCCAAGATTTGGGGCCACAGGAGATAAAATACACCAGGTAAAAGACATAACAGCAAACATCCCTTTCTGACTTCATTTTGGTTGTTGTGCTTTATTGATTTTTTTGGTCTCAAAACTTTTGGAATGTGATGGTTTCAAGATATTGAATGCACTTGAGACAGGACAATAAGGGTCTGGCTTAAAACTATTCATCATTCTGGTTTTTATTGTGGTACTGTTGTTTTTGTACTCAAAACCTTAGTGTACAAAGTGTGATAGAAATACTAAGACATGGGAAAATTAATAGGCTGTACAAATCTATCAGGTTTCCCAGATCTTACGTAGCAGGTGAGGGAAGAGAAATACGGGCCGGACTTTGCTCTACTCTTGCAAGGAACATTGAGAATCTATCTTCAGGCTGACAGCAAACATCATTGTATAACAAACCAGAGAAAAAGGATGATTTTTAACAGTGTTTACTTATTTATTTTCATAAATAAGAAACAAAACCAGTAAAATTATTTTTAATTTTCCCTACAGACATATATTAATAAAGATAGAATATTTGTTCTATTGTTATGAAGGAGCTGATTCTTCACACAAGAGACCAGACTGTGTTATTTACAGAATGTCTAGAGGATTACCCTAATTAAAATACGATTAAGTTTTAAAAACTGGTATAAAAGCAGTTGCTGATTGACTATGGTTTCTTTACATTACCTGCTATAGCATCTCTGCTCTTATGAAGGCACTTTACTTATAAAGAGAGATGGCTGAAAAATATTTTCAATGCGTTCAATATTTTCTTCCACCTCCTATAATCTGTACTGGACAATACAATAATCTCCTTACAAAGTAACTCTATAACAGGGCACTACTCTTGGGAAATTCTACATGTGTATAAAAAATTTTCTTTTTAAAATCTAAATATTGTTAATTTTACTACCAGAACAGGGATTTACTGTGATCTATGTCTGACCTTTCATTGATAATATAAATAACGTATTAATCATCCTAACAATACACATATTCTTCAGTTAATGCACATGTGAAAACCTGTGCCAAGTAACTCCTAATGGCTATTGAATTGTCAGACTTTATCCAACCTAATGCATGTCTAAAGAAATTGGAATGGAGGCAATATTTGTAAGCACTTCAGCATATTACTTAACTTTACCTTAAAATATTATAGCTTTGAAATGTTCGAAGAGAACATGAGATTGTCAGGATTAGGGTGTTTAATCTAATTTTTTCCTTTTGTAAATTTAATGTCTTTATTAAAGGTTTTTATAGCACATGGTGAGATCCATTCCAGATTTCCAAGCAAATTGGCTTGATGTAGTGGGTAAAAACCTCTCCATGTGTGAGAGACGGGAGAAAATTATTTATTATTGTCTCAGAAAACATTGTGTGAGGGTGTGTATGGCTAGGTGGCAGAGCATATTCTGTGAAAAGTGGGACATGCACTGCTCCACACCCTACCAGCCCAGAGTGTCTCTCAGTCACTGGCATCCCTGAGGGTCCACCTGGGTGAGAATGCCCCCGGAGCTGGGATCAGGCTGAAACTGGAGCAGCGATTATTGTGATAAAATTCATTGTTTAACTTCCTGAGAACATCTCTCCTGTGAGCCTGTCTTAGAGTATAAAACAATGCAAGCCTCTTTGGGAAGCTCATCGAGTGAGTCTGCGGCTTTATACCATGACATCTTGAAAAGCCATGGCAATAGGTGATTGGAAAATGGAAAAAGTTTGTCCCATTCTTTAAAAGTTTATAAAGAACGACCCTTGGAACTACTGGCCTTCTGAGTTATATATTATATATATATATATATATTGTAAGAGTTATATATTATATATATTAGTAAGGTCTGTAGTGATGGCATAAGGAGTGTTGTTTTTAAACTGAAATTCAGACTAGATATAAGATTTAGATAAATGACTAGATAAAAGATTTTAGAGTAGGGGTGGTGAAATATTGGAAAAGGTTGCCCACAGAAGTGGTAGATGGAAACATTGAAGGTCAGAGGGGTTGCATGAGAGGAGTTTTAAGGTCATTTCCAACTCAAATTATTCTATGAGATTTTAATATTATTATTCTGTTACTTTCATAACAACTCACGTACCTCAATTTTGGGTTGCAATTAGACCACAGACACAAAGACTCGCTGAGTATTTTTCTCATGGCATGTTGTAGAAATATTCTGACCTACCAGCCAACTTTTGGCCAGATCTTGTCTTCATCATGGTTGAATTCCTGTTATTCTGTTGTTCAATTTCTTATGGATTTAATATATTTATTAGCATAACTAACGACTTTTTATTATAGGCTGAAGAGATGAGTAAAGACTCCCTCTGTCTGACAGAGATTACCACTATCAGTTTTTTGACAACTTCATCCAGGGGGTCAATTTGGTTATGGAGTACTGTTGTAGAATTTTTTTAATTTAAAAGAAGGTTAATTTCTCTTTTAAGCTAGATGTATTATATTAAGAAGAACAATCCCACTCTTTAGATGCAGATAACACATGACAGAAATATAAATTATCTTGTCTTCAGAAAAATCTATTATTCAGAATCACAGAATCACAGTATAGTGGAGGCTGGAAAGGATCTCTCCAAATCATCAGATTCCACCCACTGCTCGAGCAGGGACAGCCCAGAATCATACACAGTGAGATTTTTAACATCTTCAGAGATTTAGACTGTGCAACCTCTCTGGGCAACATATTTTTGTGTTTGATGACACTCAAATAGACTAAGATAACTGCATTTAGGAAGGGAATTGGAAGGACCTGAGTGATCATCTGGCTCCAGCTCCCTTGCCATGGGCAATATCTCTAAAAGAAAATCATCCCAACATTAAAATCAAGCCAATTTATTCAAAAATTCAGATATTTTGGTTTTGGTAAGATACTAAGTGAATGTCATTTTGAAAATCACAGTACAAAAATATTAATGAAAAATTTTGTATTTGAAAAATATAGAGGAGAAAAGGGAACCCTCCATATAGCAAACATTTTTAATTTAGAGGATTTATCGAGGATGGACTTTGTATCAACTTAGGATTAAATGAGATATTGTACTAAATAAATTTAACTTAGTGCTGGATATATGTTATATATCATGTTTCTTGCTAAGTATTGGAAGCTATAAGCCCAAAGATAAATGTCTAATGAGCCCATTCAATTTTAGTCTGTATGACTTTGTATGCCTGGACTTGGTTTTTCCCTAGCATAAATAGTTGTGCCTTACCCTCTAAAACTTTGAGGTACAGAAAAAACTCACATATGGTAAATACAACAATAATAATGGTGGGGTTTTTGTTTGCATGAGAAATAGGAGATAAAATCAGTGTCTTTACTGAATTAGCATCTTGATTTCTACAAAATGAAATAGCTAATCAGCCAACAATGGGAGACATCAGTGGTTAATACAGATCAATACATGTGTTCTGATTTGCAATTAGAGTCAGAATAAAAAGGTACAAGCTAATAAATTTGGATTTGTCTTAATAAAAAAATTCAAATAAGAACAAAAATATGACAGATATCCTGAGATTTCTTAGGAGCTAGATATAGACAAGACTTTTGATCATCGAAACTGCTGATTAACATTATTTTTTGGCTATTCTAGATACTAGTTTCCTGGATATGTTCTATCAAAAAAAACCCCTTTCTCCAATAATTTGGTTTAGAACCACAGGCTCATAGAAGCATTTGGGTTGGAAGGAACCTTTGAAGCTCATCCAGTCCACCCAACCTGCAATGAGCAGGGTCACCTTCATCTAGATCAGACAGCTCAGAGCCTTGTACAATCTGTTTCCAGGTATGGGGGATCTGCCACCTCTCTGGGCCACCTGTGCCAGTGTTTCAGCACCATCATCATTAAAATTTTTTTCCTTATATTAGTCTTAGTCAACACCCTTTTAGTTTAAAACCAGTGCCCTTTGTCCTACCATTATTAAAAATTCTGTCCCCATTTTTATTGTACAACCTTCCTAAGTACTGGAGGGCTTCTATAAGGGCTCTCCAGAGACTTTTCCAGACTGAACCCCAACTCTCTCAGGGTTTCTTCACAGGAGAGACACTTCAGCCCCTTTACCTGTTTTGTGTCCCTCCTCTGGACACACTCCAACAGGTCTATGTATTTTTTATTGAGTTCATAAACAACAAAAAGACTTAGATTTACAGTTTATTTGTCTCAAAATATTTTTTCATTAAAAGTTGCTGTATTGTAATTAAAAGCTGAGATAAGATTAACGCAGTAGTCTATTGATAAGGTTACAAAATCAGAGCTCTGAGTAAAGAAAATTAAAGAAAATTGTGTATGGGAATTCATAAACAGGAAAAGAACATGGAGCCTATAGCAAAATACTGTATTTTGTTGCAATTGAAAAGTTTCAGTATTGCTTATTAAGAAGCAAGCTTATTTAAGCAAGATGTTTTGTTCATGATTCAGATAAAGTCTTCATAGCTCTGTGATAGCTCATTAACTATTGCTATCAAATGAAACACAACACTCAGAAATACACTTGCTGACTACACAGTTTGTCTGACAATGCTCAGCCTGTTTTCATCCAGGAAGTTTGTTCTGAAGAGATCTTCTTGTTACCTGTTTGCATATCTATTTCCTCTTAAAATATTTATTCTGCAATAAGGCAAGTTTACTTGACAACTTAGCTGATTTATGATATTCTGATACCTTTTTGAAGTGACAAAAAACCTTCCCCTTTTCTAGTTTAGGAACTGGCTGACTGAGCTGCAGATTTGTATACTAGTGACTTAACAATACAGTTCAAACACATCATGTGTTCAAGGACTTGCATTTTTCTTCTTGACATCTTGCAGTAACACCTACTAAAAAAAAATACATTATGTAGTTCATCTTGTGAAAATTAAAAATTTGATCTCATAAAATGCATGAATACAAAAAAAAAGTATAACAGAAAATAAAATTCATCATGACTCTTTATAGTCAACTCTAATAAGTTTTATCCAAGTCCTCAGCCTTTCTCTCAGGGATCTTCTCATATTTTTCTTGAATATGGATTAAAATGGCTGACATAATATTCAAAACTACTGTATATATTGAGGTTGTGTTTTGCAGGAAAAAGTAATCAATATACTGTGGAAAAATGCAAGAATAATAACAAAATAAAAGAGAGGACATGAGTTTGAAAGATACTATGGCCCATTTTCAAGTAATCTATGTATAATATTGAGCTGATTAAAATATTTTTACTTCATCCTATTGTGTGGAATCAGTTTGTGCTATATGTGCAGAAAGACAGAAAAATGCAGCTAGAGCTTAGGAAAATAATTTTCTTAAAGTCTTCTGGCATTTCACACATGCTTGTAACTTTTAACTATAAGAGGAAGCTGGGTAAATCTTGAGTATTTATAGTAGCTATTTTTACAGTAGTATTGGCAAAGCTACTCCTATAACTTGAAAAACATAACATTACAGTAGATAGGAATGCTGGGTTTAAATTTACTTTGAAATATTTCAAAGTATAAAAATATACAGTTATCAAAGTTAGAAAACATAACAGGTGTACATCTAGAAGGTAGTTTTATCTATTTGAAGAGTCATTAAAAATGCTGAGTGATTCAAAATGTGAAAATATTTTATTTTATATAAAGATAAATGATAATGTGTCAATTATTTAATATTAAGTAGGGCTAATACAATTTTACCTGCTGATTGTTTTGTTCTTAAATTTTTCCCATCACTATATGATCCAGAAACCTAATTAGTTTCATGACATGGTTTGTTTGTTCAGTGCTTCAGGCATCTAGGTGATCACAAGTTTCATTACAGAAGTGGTCTGTCGGGATACATGAAAAATAGAGTCAGTACAATGTATAAGTTGAACATGTCCTCAGTATGCTGGATAAACTGCACATAAAATGTCAGCCTTCTTTTGCTGAGCTCAGAGCCATCTCAGAAGTAAAGCTAAGGTTCAGAGGCATTACAGTCACCTACTTGCTACCCTTATGTCCAATAAAATCTCTCTCTTCCAAAAATCACATCAGACCAAGCGATAATCACCTCCTCTCTAACACCAGCTCTTTACAACTCACACAGTATTCATCTCCTAAAGGATAAAGTATACTTTACTGTGCCTTTTGTTCAGATTAAGATGGTAAGTTTTCAACTACCTTCAGAGCTGCTATAAACTCTGCATTATAGTTTAGAAAAAATATTGGAAAGGAGTAGTATATATATGTATTCTTTCTCCAAAGAGTGGAAATTCGATATGTTCATTTTGTCAAAATAACATCTCAAAAACTTTTTCAACTTCATTCTTGCTGGAAGATTACTTTCAAATATTTAAAAATCACCCAGCTAGCACTTAGAACTGCTTCTTTCAAGTGGCCACATGGCTCCTTTACCATAAGCATGTGTTTATCTTCACAATGTAAAAGTCAGAGAAGAAATGCAAACATCTCATTTAAATAATGGAAGGGTGGCACAGAGGTTCTTTAAAGGGAAATGAACCTTTGTATCCTACAGCAATGCCATAACCCATGAAGCATTCTTCACATTCTAATTTAAAACTACCATATAACAGCTTGCTTTGCAATTGATACAGATATTGTGGTTTAGTAATCTCATTTTTGATCAGAGGTGATTTCACTCTAAACTACACATATACAGCTGTATACTACAGTCTTCAATGCTGAACTTAAAGGATGGTCCTTTATTGTCATCCCCCGCTTTTGGGTGACAAGGAGAAAGCAAGGAACTGTGTAGATGCTCAGCTGTTAGATGTGGTCAACCACCATATATGTAAGATCAAAGACAAAACACAGACAAAGCTGTTTTTTGTTTTGTTTTGGTTTTTTTAATGGCTAAAGAAGTCAGTCCTTGATTGATATTTATTCTGTGTGGTTGGAGCCTGCATCTAAGCATACTTTTCAGAAACAGAGAAAGCAGATTGATTTTATGCATTTTACCATGTAACATAAGACACTGCAGTGGCCTTAATAAAATATTAATCTTAAAAATGTATTTAAATAAATAATATTTGTTTGCTAAAGGTAAAAATATTTTAAGGTAAGATCATCCAGAATTAATCACCCCACTCACTATGGTCTTCAACATTTCCTTCTTCATATCTAATATGCTGCCTCACACCTAAAATCAGTTCACCATTCAGCAATTCTTTTATTCTTTTCCATAAGCTTCCTACTCATCGAGGATGGAGAGCAGAGTAAATATATAACAGGTGAGTGAAGATAATAAAATCATTCTTTCTTCCAATGGTCTGTACATCATCATTTTTGCTGATAACTTGCAGTGTCTGACCTTTTAAACTGACAGGATGTTCACCACTGAAGCTTTATACAGACGGCTATCTCATCCCAGAAAAATGGAAGCCAGGCATTCAAGACTGACTTGTGTTTGTCTCTGAATCAAACTGTCATTTCTGCTCGGTTGGTGTCTGTTATCAAGTCAGGACAAGCAGTTACTCTGTAGGCTAGTTCATGTAACCTTGGATTTTTCAGAAAGTCCTTGAGAGTTAATTCAGTGGCTTTATGCAACTACAGTTCATGTATATGAGTGAGTTATAAAGAATCTTGGCATCTACTAGTTGTAATAAACATTTAATTTACAATCCCTGCAATCGTTTTAGCTTTGCAAAGAGCTTCATGTATCCATCTATTTCCACTGATTTATTATAATCCCTGTTTAGTTCAACTTACATTTATGGGGAAGTCTTCATGGCTTAGAAACCAAGACAAAGACATTAACCGTTCATCATTCAGCAGGGATCCTGTAAGGATATCAAACTGGATTTTAGTCCAAAAATATAATAAATGGGCAACCCATCTCCCCTTGAAATCAAATCAAAACTAACAAAATGGTGCATCAACAGCCCTTTACATGTGACACAAATATATATGGCAGTGACCAAGGAACTCACTGTATTATTGCAAAAGGAAGAAATTCGCTTATTGGTACTGATAAGAGGTGTCAAACTACAAAACATTTCTAAGTAGCAAAAGTATCGCGTAGTGTTTTACATATTTGCATAATTCACTACAAACTGAACAACTAAATAAATAGTCAAAATTAATCTATAATTCAGAATTTGCAGGGAAATAACCTACATTAGAGATGAAGGACCAGTCTTAATTTTAATAGCAAAAATATTATACTTTAAAAAACCCTGTCTTTTCTTACAGATTTTATTTTTTTTTATTTTGCCAATGGCTGTCTGTAATTTCTGCACTGATCATCTATTTATATTATGGTAGGCAAAGTGTTCCTAAAAATTCTTGCTGATGGTGGTAGGAATTGGAAACCATCTTGTGGAAATATACAAACAGATAGAATGGGATTTCAAACTATACATAGGATAGTTCAATCTCAAAAGCACATTACATTCAAGGGTTTGAGTTTAGAAAAGTTTGTCTTCTGAAAAAATTGTGATTCACAAATAAATAAAACCACAGCAAGGGTCTAGACAACTTCAATTTAATTGCCTTTGCCATGCTCATAAATTGTAGAGAAATAAAGAGATTACCCACAGCATTAAAAAAATAATAAATTTGTATGGCTATTGTCTATGTATATGTAAAAGAAAAAGTCTCTTAGGTTTGATAATCAATGGCAGGGTGAAAACAAGAAAGTCCATTTTCCAGTTATGTTTTATATACCTTACGCAAGAGTACACAATAATACTACTGGCTTTGAGATACTTGCATTCACACTCACATTGATATTCACCTTGTGTCAAACTTTTCTCCTATAAGCTTCTAAATATTTCAGGACATTGATGAGCCAAAAGGAAAACAAGGTTATTAGGCTGGAGGCTCAGAGATTTCATAAGGACAGCAGTGATTTAGTGCAGACGACCTTTTCAGCAAATGATGGAGTTTTTCCTCATGAAGAGAAAGTCTGGTAAGGAAGGACTTGAAGCAGAGAAAGTTAATACATCACTGGGAATATTGAAAACTTTGGAAATATATTCATCTTGCTGATTTCTGAGTTTCTTGGATGAAACATGTAAATGATATGATCTACAAGACCAGTATCTTTTTTAAGGAAAGTTAGATACACTCACATATTTTTCCTTTACTGTTTGTGAAATAGAAAGGGACATTTCTGATACATTATACAGTATGTACAGTAAAGAAAGCTTTGAAGCACTTTGGTTTATGAAACAATTAGAACTGGGCAAAAACATAATCAGTTATAGTAAAAAGTCAATAAATTTTCCCCATTCAACTTTTATGAAGGAAGTTTTTCTAGCAATGGATTCCATATTGTTATAACTTGTTTATTATATTGAAGTATTCTTATGTTGCTTTGATGAACTATTCAACTCTTGTAGGTAAAATGCAAATGGAAATACCTGAATGTGTATATTTACTTATTATGATTGTCTTGAACAATTCATGATCTCAAGTTTTAAATCAAGATTTTACTTTTAATTTAAGATGGCTTTTAACAAACAGTTTATTCCTACTGTTCTCATAACTCATAATTCAATTTCTGACTTCCTTGTTGAATAAAATGCACCTGCAATAAATAGGATGTCTACACAATCAGAAGAATAGAGATTTAATTTAGCTATAACATGACTACATGTTTAGAATTAGAAACTTTCTCCAGTACGGAAAGTTTTGCTGGTTCTGTCATAACAGGTAGTCTAGTTTGGGAAAATAAAATGGAGAAATTATGTTTTTCCTGAAGCTGACACTCAGGAATCTCATGGCTGTGGTACTCTTAGAATGAAAAACTAGGACACGTATATTTGTTTATAGCATAGCATTTCACAAATATCTCCGCTCATTCTTTCTAAACAATGGATTGTTACCTTTCTCAGTCATGGCACATATTCAAATATCTTAGAGACTGAGATCCCTGAGTCTCATTTCCAGGCATGATTAATAGTTGGAGCGTAAAGAGTTATATTATTATTTTACCTAAAGATGCAGACACAAGGCTGAGATATTGAACTGACTGTTAGGGATTTTAAGTAGAACCATTAGTGAAGGACTACATGTTCTGTTGACTACACCTGAGGGGCTTTTGGTAAGTGACTAAATCGGTAAATGAGTTCTCATTAAATATAACAAGCAGCAAGTGCTGGGAATGAATCAGGTAAAAATAGGTTGGCTATTTTATTTCAGCTAATTGCTCTCCTGACAAATTGTTTATTTGGGCAAGGTCTTGAAAGCTATTGCTGTAGCTCTAGCAAAAAGGTATCAAAGGAATATTCAGTCCTTGAGCGCTATACGTCAATCCCACTGTGAATTTTAGCATGTAAAATGCCTTCCTTTGTAACATGTATAGATTGTACATCTCATTTATTCTAAAAATACTTCTGAGAGTAGTGGGATGAAGAGTCACTCTTACCAGTATGCACTTGCTTTTAAATTGGAGATGTACCCTATCAGGGGTTCCTGTGTTCTGGGACTACTCCATCTAGTCAAAATATTTTAATACTGCATCTCGATTGTGCTTTTTTTCTTAGAATGCTTTCAGTCAATTAAAATATTCTATTTCTTACATTTTTTTCCCTCTGCAGTAGAAAGGTTAGGCACAGAAATAAATAATCTGCTTTATTGTCTTTCTCCACTATCTCTAGGAATGAAGCAGACTACAGTAACTCTGTTGCATTTGTTTATGTTTTATCAGTTTCTCAATGATAATTACTTACTGCAGTCTGAAGAACTGTAGGCTTTTCTTACTATGTCTCAATTACAATTGTAGTTATTTACATGTTTACCAGACAGTTAATAATAGACTATTTAAATATTTATATTTATTCCATGGTGGTGTAATGCATACAGAAGATTCACAAATCATTTTTAGCTTCTTCTGATTATAATTCTTAAACAAAAAGGCCAAAAGATATCATCATTCAAGCTGACATATCCAAGTTCAAAATAATTTAGCTTGGTTTGAAATAAGTAAATATGGCAAATGAAAAGGAGCATTGGAAAACATGGCTTTAGCTCCAGGTTATTATAAAGGAATAAAATCAGAAAGATAGTTGCCCTCACTGTGGTGAAATGCTTTCATTCATGCACATGCTTTCCTACTTTGAAGTCAGATCAATGATGCATCTAAATGCTTTTCTAAGAGGTTTTTTTCTGGTTCTGTTTCTCAGAAGTAAATGGTACCTACAAATACTAGTTTATTAAAGACAAATACATTCTGCTTTCTTTAACCTTGTTGTAAAATAAAAATTTTAACTAATTACCTTATCATTTATGTATCTTTAGCATATTTCTCAAGCAGAATTTTTCTCTTTACAGTAAATGAGAAGGAAAAATTATTAGTTTACTCTGGGAAATATTTTAACTTTTAATTGCATTTATTTTTACAACTGTTGCTCCTTTCTACTTCTGTATGTCATTAGATGATCTCAACTATTGTTTTTGATGATTTAGCATGCTCTAGCTGTGCCAACTCAGTTATATCGCCATTGACTTTTTTATAAAAGTGTACAAGTGCAAAAATATTCAAATTCCTTGATTCAAAATCTTTGGAGCTACATAATCGCTCATACATCAATTAGCTGATAAAAATAGCCAAAACTTTTTTTTTTAATTTAGTATTATATTCTGCTTCTTCATTTATCCATTTTATTCTTTGTCTTTCATGTTTAATAGTCTTCTTTCGATTATAATTATGAGTTTTCATAAAGCTAAAGTAACTAATATAATAGTTTTGGGGTTTTTATGAAATTGTAGATTATAAAGTCTGATGGGAAATTCCTAATCATTTTGTCTCATACATCTCACAAGTTAATTCATGTTTGAAAGAAAGCAAACATACAAACATAAACACACACACACGTATGTACTCATAATACAGAGGTAAATGTTTTTGTTGTAAGAAGTACCTTATCCTTCTGAGACTTTTTATCATGTCAAAGTTATTTATATGATTTATTTGTAATCTGAATTAATCTAGTCTCAACTTCCAGTCTCCTACTTATTTTGTAGTTTTTTCAGACATCTTGATGAGTCCACTATTATCTAATAGATATTATTTAGTGTTCTAAACTAAAGCAAATTGAAAAAAAATTCAACTAAAATTAAAAAAAGGAAGTCATTCATAGAAATGTAAAATATATATAATACATTTTAAAATAATTCTCTAAATGATTTTACTATGAAATGACAAACTTTACAATAAAAAAGGGAAAAGACTGGAGGGAAATTATAAGTTGAGTATCTTAAGTCAACTAATTGCTTTTATTTAATATTATAAAATATGACCCTGGCATGAAAACATAGTGCTGTCATCATGTAAGTTTCTGATGACTGAGAGATGGGAATAATTTTATTTATAAAGTATTAACGAAGTTTCATAAACAAGAAAATAATGACAAATATATAGAAAAATCAGGCTTTACAGAATGAAGTGTTGAGTCATGTAGTTATGGGTTAAAAATTATAGCGATCTTTTTAGAGAGAGAAAGTTCATTGTCTGAAATAGTAGAGGAGATTAAATTTCCCTGTTGAATCTCTTTTTCTGATAATGGTAATGTGGCCTTGAAATAAAGAAATGAAATCTATCAATCAAGATGGTTCCAACTGACAGAGGAAAATATTTTTTTTACTATACAGTCCCTTATAAGACTTCATTAAGAATGCCATTTATAATTTTAAAATTCAGTGGTCAAGAAAAGTAGGCACAAATAAATAGAATTTCAAAGAAAATCTGTAGGATGAAAAGCATATTAAAGAACTTCTGACATAAGGTATCTAAATGGCTTTGAATTATGAACACATTTTACCCATAAAAATACAACTAATGAGATTAAAATCACTGAAGACCTAAAAGTAGGAATTAATAATCCCATGAACATATATAGACTGAAAAACAGAAGTGACTGTCTTTGCATTAAGGGGTTTTTGAATGGCATCAAATTTTAAAAAATGCCCTACCAGTTTATGACAGAAACTGGTAAATGTATACAAGTTAACAGGATTTACTATACTAAGGTTATATGTATGATAACCTAACCTTTTAATTTAAATCATAATATTTACTTTAAATATTGAGAAACTTCACTCAGGATTGAGTGGCTACTCTTTACCAAAACAGTATTTTATTTCTGTGAGAACACAATGTTTTTCTGATGCAATAGTAAAAACTTACTGTTTGTCACTCATATTTCCTTTTTCTTCCAGTTGATATGACCCTTTAAATTCCCTTTGATATGACCCTTTAAATGAAATGCCTAGTGTGTCCTGCCTTATGATACAAGATGGACACAAGAAGCCAATACTGCATCACTTTATTCTGGATTCCCTTAATCCAATGTCAGAGGCTCGTGAAGTCAGTGACTTAGAAAGCACTAATTAAGGTTGCCTGATGTAGACAGCCAGGGGAAATACGTGAGTTAGTCTGGGTAACACTTTAGGCCTACTGGCCGTAGAAATTACTTTTCAATAGTGAGCCTTTCCCTCTGCACATAATCTCTTTTGCACTCAAAGCATCTCCTAACTATTTTATAATCAGTAATTTGAACATCAGCCAAAACAGCTCATCAGATTCCTGCAATACTGGACAGATGACATGTGTACTCATGAATTAGTAATTTATAATTGCTGTAATTTATTACTCAGGCTCCTGGAAATGAGCTCTTATTTGAATATCCAACTGGTATCTTGTGCTTTTAGAAATAAAGCTGCAATATTTGACTCTTCTTCCATACATTCATGGAGAAATTAATTCAAAACTTCAAGCTAATGAATGATCAAGGGCCCATAGATGCCTATGCATATAGCTATACAAATTAAATTGAATTACAAAAAATAAAGGTTATACTGTGATTTTATTAACTACATTTAGGTTTGCTGGTCCTCTCAGCTCTTCTAGAACTCAGCTTTAGGAAGATTTCAGCACAGTCAGGGGACTCAGGGAATCTGGTTACAACTTTAATTGAGTATGGAATTGATATTGTTGGAAGATTGAAATTAGTTAGGAAGACCAGAAAGGACTTTTACACACATCCACTGAAGAGAAAAAAAGGTGTCAATACGGTTTTTTATCAAATTCCAAAAAATTTCTTTCACACTTTCCCAAAATTTCCTTTTATTTAACATGTCTTTGGAACTGGCCAGTGAAATAGCACTAATGTTTGAACTTTTTGGTTCTCCTTTACTTTCTCGATAGTGATACACATGAACACCTTTCTAAACTTTCTAAACTGGATATGTACAGTCTTCACTGTGCTTTTTCACACTCAATAACTTTCCATACATTTAAAATTCTCATACTGTATTTAATTTTCCAAATTTTCCATTAATTGTCCAAATTCATAGTTAATCTGAGTTTCTGGACCTTAGGATTTACAATTAATTTGCATTAAAAGACTTTGTAGAAAATGTTTTCTGGAAATTGCTTTTCCACTAGAAAAGCTGCAGTTGTATTCAACATGATGTCTTCATTCAACTCTCAAGGTTAAAGTACCTTCAAAATTAATCAATAGGCACTCGATTCCTAGATGAAGGTTAAAATTATTTCCTGGTAACCCTGGCAGAAAATTTTTGGCAATTCAGTTCCTTAAAACTGGTCTGTATTTTTATAAGTAATTAGTCAACATATAAATCTCTAGGAGTAGATCATTCTCTAAGAAGGGAGCTGGGAAATTTCAATGTTTCTTTTTGAACATGGATATTAGGGTATGATTTCTATGAATGCTTCCTTTAAACGAAAAACTATGTACCTAAATCACTTTTGTGAAAATGCAAAAGCAATGGCCCAATTTCTCATGACATTAGTAGTTGCATCACCTGAAGGTGTGTCTCAGAGAGTTGAAACCAACAAGAAATGAATGAAAATGAAATCTTAAAAATGTTTATAGTTTCATATAGTATTATTTTAATACAAATAGGAATACAGGACAGGTTTCAGTACCTCCTTGCTACTTAAAAGGGCAAAGAGGATGTATGATTCAAGAAACATTATTGACATGTGTTTGGAATAATCTGTTAAACTGTGAGAACATAAGATACATTAAGGTGTAGAAACTGTACATTCAGAATCTTTAAGGAAAGTAAGTGAAGCTATTAAAGATTACAATTTCTTGCAAACTATCAAAATTTTTGACTCGAAAGGATTGAGATAGGGTTTCTATTCTCAGCATGAAACCAAGCTACCAAGACGAATATGTAAGGAAGACATTTTATAATCTAAAAGTAAAACTTTGAAAACTTCCATCTTAGGAGTCTGGATTGTTTTAAAGGTACTTCAAAAACCCTGACCTTTTCAAGACATGCATAATACAACTACAAGTACTCCTTTAAGATACAAGAAGTAGGGAATTAAAAATTATAAATCAAAATTTAGCAAAATCTTATTAAATAATAATTAGTCACTAGCAAAGAAATTTGTTTACCTAAGGGCAATGACTATATGGCAAATCATTTGAGAGGCTCTGTGGTGATTTATTAAAAACATCAGTTTCAGAATTTATAGATTTCAGGTGTTGGAGCAGAAAGTCGATAATGAACTTGAAGATTTCAATCCCATCAATTTAAGAAAAGTATTTCTGTTAATCCCCAAATGACATTTCATTAGAGAAATGGTTCATTATTGAAATCTACCAGAAAATGCAGGAACTGCAGGGGCTTGCATGCCAGGTGACTCATAACTGGCATTTGATCAAGTTCATCAATTGATTTTCTAAAAAGACAAAAGGGACATGTTACTTGTCTTGAGGTCAGGCTGCAATAGTTGTATAATTTCCAAAGTCTGTGTATGTTATTTGTTGAAGAGTGATGTGTGTGAGCAGAGAAAATCTATATGTTTTGCTGCCTGTCTACCCAACTGTCAATCACTGCATGGAACAGGAGGAGACCTTTCTGGAACACAGCACAAGTAAAAATTGTCTGCAATATTGCAGTGTCATGACTTCACTTTGAAAATATATGAAACGGAATTCTGTCGAGTTTCATCTACCTACAGAGATCTTGCTTTCCCTGTTCAAGTGTCATTATC
Source organism: Sialia sialis (assembly GCA_009812075.1). NCBI lineage: Eukaryota > Metazoa > Chordata > Aves > Passeriformes > Turdidae > Sialia > Sialia sialis. The sequence goes on along the minus strand of VRYO01001269.1, from coordinate 13,964,945 downwards.
TCCACCCACAGATATTTTTTGTGTCTTCCTCTCTTTCTTTCCATTATTCTAATAAATAATGATAAAGGAAACAAAAAATCAGAATTCTTCTTACATGGAATTAAAAGGCAAGAGTCAGATTACTTGCAAGACAAATAAGGCAAATTATTTCATTAACTTCCTCTTTGGCATATGAAAGTGATTCTATACTTAATATCCCTGCTTTATGTTTAAGGAATTCACCAAAACTATTTGATTTCTATATGCTGGCAGATTCTACAAGAAGTATTTAAATCTCATGAGATATTTCAGGATATTTCTGCATAAAATAGTATGGATGAAGAAGAAATATTATTAGGCTTGACTTCCATTAACCTAATAAAGTTTATTTTTGGTTTTTTGGGGGTTTTTTTGGTTGGTTGGTTGGTCCTCTTTTTTTCCGTGGTGAATGTGCTCTCATCCCTACACAAAAAGTAGATGAGAGAGTTGAAGTAAGACAGATAATGAGTCTTTACAAAATTTTCTTTCAATCCCGTGAGTTAGAGTAAAAAGTGTGTGAAACCACCATTGCGTGGTGGATGGTATGTGCAGAAATAAAATGAAGAGCACAGTGGTTTGTTTCAGCCCATTTTGTATGATGAGACAGGCAACAGAAAGAGAGCTGGCACAGGCTGCTAGTGCAGAAGATTAAGAAATTTGATGAATGCATTATATGCTGAATAACATTCATTAAAACACTACTTCAAAAGTGAAGAAAATACAGTATGTTTTTTGATTTAAAATGTCTGAGTATTTGAAAAGATGTTTTTTATTCTTTGTGGGATATTCCACACCTACTAAAGTAGAAATTAAGCCTGCCAGAAAAGAAAATATGTATAATAAGACTATAGATGGGTAGAAAAAGAGTTGAAACATTTTAACAGATGGAACAGTTCAATGAATACAAATATAAAATAATTATGACTTTGATGGGTCTTTATCACACAAGGCCATGTTCATCGTAAATTATAAGCTATAAGAAGGATTTCTACAGTCAAAAGACAAGCCTGTTTGTATCATTAATGAATGATGAGCAACAGAGACACAGACCCCAAATCTCAGTGTGAAGAATAATGACAACTTTGATAAGTCCATTAAACAGGCTTTCCTATGCTTTGTAAAATATGTAGAATTGAAAATACAAAGATTTTTCTTTTAAATCCCTCAAGGAAAGCCTTTGTGTGATTAAAATTTAGTGGTTTGCTGTAACAATTTTGAAATGAAAGAATGAAACTACTTTAAACTGAGAAACAAGTAGATCACAGGCTTAATTAAAACAAATCAGAGTGAAAATAAGTTCAACATGAATTTATTCTAGAGTGCACTTATCAGCGTTTCATGAATAATGTATTATTTCAGTGAATAGTGTAACATATTACACATCATATACATAGTATATCCTCTCATTATATTTTAACTTAATACAAGAATCCTGCAAAATTTTCTGCCTCAATATCCATTTCCACAGATGTAAAGAAGCATTAAGGACAACCATCAAAAAACTGATTTACGTTTGCTAAAAATTCTATCCATAGTAAGATTTTTTTCTTTTAATCAGATATTAGCAAGTAACTCAGTTTACAAGGAACAGCATATACTGTAAGAGCAGTCCATGTTGCAACCAAGCGACTCACAAAAGAACAGAGTATCTGTCCTCGGTTTATTGGAATGAAACATAGAAACATCCTCTAAAGAGATAAAGTTGAATCTTTTTTCTAACCTGGACATGACAGAATAATAGTAAAGGATAATGTCTAACGAAGAGGAATGATAAGTGTAATTTACAGATGATAATCTAATTTACACAGTGTCTGCTTAAACTGACAGAAGAAAGTGAGGCTGACACGCGTGGGTTTTCCAAACTCCCTCTTGCAGTTTACCCTTGCCTTACACCATGCTTGCCTGTACTCCCATGGCAGCTCAGCTGCTGAAACAGATTTTCCCAATCCTGGCAGTGTCATTGGACTGCTTACTTCATAAGAGGTTCTTTTCAAACTGCAAAGGAATAAAATGATATGTCTTGCTCTGGTAGAAACCATGGCTGAAATCCATGGCGCCAAATGTAGAACCGTTGCTCTTTCATGAAACTGCAGGGAGTGAAGTCTCATACAGTGAAGATGGAGTTCACCAACACAGACTGTTATGATGAATATTAGCTAAGTTTAAGCTAGTCAAACCAGGTTCATTCTGCAGTCAAAGGAGAGAAAAACAAGGGTGGTTCCTCTCACTTTGAAATGGTTATTAATCTCTAGAGACTGTAGCTGTGGCAGTACTCTTGTTGCACCACATGTTACACTGGTTAAAACTTCTGTTTAATCAAAAACACCTGCTTTATGAAAGAAATTAGAATTTTCAGTGGGACAGCATTTTAATAAAAATATCATATTCATATGTAAAAAACCTAAAAAGTCCAATTTTGTCCTGATAGAAAAATAAATTAAAATTGAAATGTGCCATATGCTTTCCAGATGTATAAATTATGGTTTCACATAAGACAGGCTCCTATGAGTTGCAGATCCCTGGGGAATTGTCCTAGTTTCACTTACAAAGCTAGGTGGTTTTAGAAAAATTTTGATTATGGCTTTTAAATTTTACATATAAGATCCATGAGCTAGTATATTATGAATTTCAATTAAGGCATACTTTGTCTAAAGAATTGTTCATCCATTCATTCAATTCACAGCCTGGCAAAATCCAAAGTAATTTCAAGAAGTTACTCTGTGACTAGGATTGGGTAAATTCTTCAGAGTAAAGGAGAGAATGAGTTGTCCTTCTGTGCTGGTAACTTTAGGAAGCTACTGTCAACAGTTTGTGTGCCCTCTTGCCCCGTGAGCTGGACAGCAGCCACATCTCTACAATTTTTAGCTCTTGTTGCAGCAGACCTCTTACTAGGGGTAGAAATGAGCCAAGACAGAGACTGCCATTTGACAACATGAAAAGGGTCCTGATTTATTGTTCTTTGCAGCTTATCCATCCTGACTCTGACTACAGCTCGTACTGCAGGGTCCAGCTGCAGACTCTGACTGCTGGCTATTTCCTGCTGGACTCTGACTGCCAGTATTGGTTTGCAGACTCTGAGCACAGCTTTCACCCAGCTCAGCTACGGCTGCAGGCTGCAACAGCAGCTCTGACTCCATCAGAATCAGACTGATCTCACACCACATCTTTCACTGCAGCAACTCTCTTCTCTTTGTTTACTTCTTCCTCAAGGCTCCTCCTCCAGGTCCTCTGCCTCCAAGATCCTCCTGACCAGTCAACCCACCCTTTTTATCACACTTTGTTAGTCAGAGCAGCAACCCATTAAGGGCAAGGCTGTTCCTCTTTGGTAATTGGTACAAGAGTGACTTATCATGGCTGAGGTTGCCTGTAATCTCTTCTTCTGCACCTACCGATTCCAAAGATGGGTTCTGTTGTGCTGTGCTCCAAGCTATGTGCTTATAAATAAGAGCCACCGAAGCTGGCACACTGTTTTGAAGTCCTGAAAAAGGCTTGGTGAATACTCAGGGCACTATGGTGTTCAATAAACCTTGGGAGACAAGAAATTCTTGGGTGTTTCTATTGTCTACTCAGTCCTAAAGACTTCTGTCTTCTGTGATGTCCTGCCTGCCTTGTTACTACTGTGAGTCTGAGTGAATTCACAGATTGCTTGAACACCAATTTGGCTGAAAGAGGATATATTTGAAGTAATAAACCCCAAAAATATTACCATTTTTTTGTGTGCATGATAAAATCAGACATGATATACAACTTTTTAAAAAGTTCTAATCATAGGAACATAATTTTAAAAAATTATATTTTTTCAGGATTTAATTTTTTAAATATATTTTACTCTTTGATATGGAATAGAAAATACTTGAATATTTTTTTTTTTTGTGAAAACAGAAATTTGTAGCTGATAAAGTATATGAAGTAAAAGATAAAAGGTAGCACAAAATATAAAATGCATTAACCAGTGCACATTATAGCCACAATATGTTTTAAAATACTATGCAAACTTTTAGAATACAATTTCTAGTTGCATGCATAATAAGAAATACAGCTTAATGCATCCCATTTGCTAATATTTCTGTTAAGAGCTCATCTGTAACAGTTGAAGAGAAAAGTGAGATTATAAAAAATAAAAATAAAAGGTTCCACAAATCTAATTGAAACTTTTCATTAGGCTGATGTTATTTTTAGAGTGTCTCAAGGCTTCATAATTGAGCCTTTTCAGTTGTACAAACAAATAGAAGACCGGTAAGAACCTGAAATTCATTATGTTTACTAATGAAGTCAGCCTGGAAACCTCTTCATTGAATATTGCAATTTGATTGCCATCATATTCTGATTGGATCCTTGATTTAAATTTTAATGAGCATATATTATTTCAAATGCAAACCAGGGTGTTATCAGGGGTATTTCTGACAAGATTAAATGAAAAAACATCTTATGTTCTGTTTTATAAAAATAAGAGAAGTTTAAGTGCAAGGCAGAAACATTTTAAAAAAATGGAAAAAAGAAAATTACTTATAATGACTGATATGAATTAATTTCAGATTCCTGTGAAAGAATGTACTTTAAGCTCCTTATTGAGAAATTAATTTTAATTATTAATTTTTTTACACTGGACACCCAAATAGATACCTAGACTTTTTCTTTCTCATTGGTCTTGAGATATTTATTGCTTATGAAAAAGAAGAAATACAGAAATATAGGAAGAGAAAGAATTTTTAAAAATAATTTTGTCTCAGTACATGCAAACTCTAGATTAATTTACTATTTCTTGAAATATTTATTTCTTATTTATTTAAATATTATTAATTTTTGTGTATTTTACTTAATTTCTTATTAATAATATTAATTAATTTTAAAAAAGGTATTTGGATCTTTGCTACAGTTTTACTTAGTGCTATCAAACTTTAAAGTAAAAAATAATATGGCTTCTTCTAAAATCATTAATCAACAAATTAAAACATGGAAGTAATAACTTTTTGTCCCCTTGCCTATTCTTAATTCTATCACTAGATAGATTAGCTGTGAGGAAAGGCTGGTAGATAAACATGTTGTTGGAGTGGATACAGAAAACTGTTGAATCGATTGGAGCTTTCCTATATTGAAATGCAATTTAAAACCCCCTAACAACCAACCAAACAAAACCCCAAACACACACGAACAAACACAAAGCTAGCAGAAGTCAGAGCTCTGTTCAACATAACTTAGGAAGCTGTCCTGGGCTAGGGCCATTAAGCCAAACACTCCAGTTAAGGAGCAAGTTGGCTGCTCTTATCAAATAGCTGAAACTCCACTGCATTTGGTGAAGCTGCTCTGCACTGGACTATTTCCAGTAGGTAACAATTATAAAAATTGGCTCCAAAGTGCTTGTGCATCTTCCAATGCTCCTGAAAATGAGAAAGGAGAGCTATATATGACAGGAGAAAAGGTTATTTGTATGCAAAAACGTTATTACTTTTATTGTATTTTGATATTTTGGATCAGTTTTGTTTCAGGTTTTTAAACAGTTTGTTTAAAACACAAAGCCAGGAAGTGAATGCATAACTTTCCAAGCAGTTGTGGAAACATCTGTTTGGATTTATCTGCTGCAGTTTTCTTTTTTTTTTGTTTGCGTAATTTACGTGAGTTTAACTTATTACTATTGGACCATATCTGTTTTCCTGCATAAATTACTTCATGTAAATCTGTCCAGATCTTGATAAGATAACCACTCTAAAAGAATGACATCTAAAAGATGATTAATCATCATTTTATGGAATTTGTTTCAAATTTCAGGTCTTTAGATTTGTTATTATATTTAATCATTCTTTATTGAAAGGCTTTACTGAAAAACTGAAAAGGAGAGGGTGAAGACAGGTAAAGAAAACAAGATGGAGACAGTCCAGTGAAGAGTCAAATCCCAAATAAGAGGAGAATGAGGAAATGACTTAATCTTGGGTTTAAATTCTCTTGTAAGGCTATACTAAAGATATAATTGATACATCAGACACTTTTCCCTGTTATTCACAGATTGCATTGAGCGAATGGAGTGTTCTAAACCCAGCCATGAGCATACGCATGTGTTGAAGCAAGCAGATGTTGAAGTAGATGTGATATGGTGAGAAGATTAACAGGAAGAAATGAGAGTTGAAAGACCTTGCCCTAAAGATAGAAGACCTCTGTTCCCAGAGGGGAAGATTTTCCCAATGATAAATGAAAATAACCTTTGTTTTTATACTAGGGTAGCTCCTCCTTAAAGTTGCACCCCAATAAGCTGAGATGACCCATGGTGGTAGTTGTGGGAAGAGTCATACCATGGGAGGAACTTCAGGATTTCAGATTTCCAGTTGGCTGCTACTCGTGAAAATTAAAACTGAAAGGGAACTGCTTCTTCTAGAAAAGTCTCTGTGGCATGGCAGGAGACACTGTTTATTCTGATTCTTATTATTCTTCTTTTAGTTTTGTCAATAAAGCTTTCTTTATACCCGTTAAAATTTTGAGCCTGCTTTTGCCCTTCTCCTAATCCTTATCTCATAGCAAAAAATTAGTAAATAATTTTAATGGGTGCACTGGCATTTGGCGAGTGCTCAATCCACTACATTAATTGGTGCCGTGACTCAGATTAGCATACTAAAACCACTACATCCTTCTACTTTCTCTGTCTTGTCCCTCTGTCTCTCCCCCACAGCCCAACCTTCCCTGTCCTTCTTCTTTCAATCTCTCAATATTTACTATTAAATAAAATCCATATAAATTACTTTGCCCTGTGCTTGTTCACACCTTAATTTGGACAGAGGCATCGCTTTATAAAGGGATCATAACAACATCCTCCTGTAATAGATTTTGGGAAGCATTAATGCAGTTGGATTTTGGTTTCAGGATCTTGGCTTTGGGGAGAGGAAGGCCATCCAGTCTTGGAGTTGTTACACCAGCAACTAACAACTCCCAAAGCATTTGAATGTAGAGCTCGATTTTGCTGAAAAATTACCACCAAAAAACCCACAATGGAACAAATTTGGCATGCTGTGTCTTGTTTGCCTGCTGTTTCCTTGTACAAGGGACTTCTTTTCTGGTTCAGCACTATTCCAGCAATCTATCACTTTGTTGCAGTAGTCTGGTAGAGTAATCTCTAGACAGTGGGAAAATAAAAATTTTGTCACCACTTTTCCCACTTCTGAAAGGAAAATATTTTTTAATTTCTCCTGAATTACTCTTAGACCTATTTTTATTTAAAAGTGCTTGATACATGGTGAGATAATCATTGTTTTAAATGCATTTCCATGATGCAACAGAAAAAACCCAGCTTTGGTGTATCTTCACTTGTTTAGGTAAGAGGTACATCTTGCTCTCAATTTATTTTTGTGTTTCTGAGAAATACTGAAATCCAGCAAATGGAAAAATGAAAATTTGTGAGAAGTTGTTCCATTAAATTGAGGATTAAGTTTGACTCAAAACATTCATCAAAACTTTAACAGTTTTCATTGCTTCACTTCTCAGTACAAAAAACTTACAACAGAGCAAAAAATATACCAAAAAACAGGGAGTTGCAAACATTTGATTATTAAGGCTAAGGACAAACTTGATCAGGAGTGCTATTGAAACAAAGGCTAACCACTTCAAGATTTTCTATGCAGTAAGTGTAAAATAATCCCTGTAAGTCACCCCTGATTACTCTGTGTCATTTGTCTACTGTTTCTAAGTTAGGTTTGACTTTAGCCATATCAACTCCTTGTTTATGGACAATGATTTCTGGGATTTTTTTGTCTGAAGCTGTACCTTAGCTTTCATGTTCTTTGGAGCTACTACCTCCTTTATTACATATTTGAGGATTAGAGTTTTATAAAACATTAAGATATACCAATCAGAAACCATGGCACTACTCACAAGCAGTTTCATAAAAATAAAACTAAACTTTTTCATATTTTAAAGAAGAAATTTCCTACATACTTAAAATATTTAAGGTGCTCATTTATTCATCCATCATCATCATCCGACAGACATTTTTTTGTCAAATGTATTACTTTTTTTTGGTTACAGAATTTTCCATGACAATTACCATATATTTTACCATTTTTCTGTTCCCTGCAAATAATTTTCAAGTATTTATAAAAGCTTTTGATTAAATCAAATAAGAACAATTATTCTATTCAGTTTTCTCCTTTAACATGCAAATATTCATGGTTAGTTAAGAGCTTAAGTTGTGTGAGACTTTTTCTAATCCTTTACAGTGTGATATAAATGCTTAACACCTATCTATTGTGGGAAAGGAATGCCAGGAGAAAAAGACAATTCTTGGATGAATAACAACATATGCTTCGAGTGTGGTTTTATTTTATTGGTATCCATAAAAAGTTTCATAAGTAACCAGCTGTTGTTTCAATTCTCACAATTAACTCAATCCTCAGTAACACAAGCCAAATGTTTTCACTGAAAAAGGGAATTTGTCAAAAGGTGTGGTGCAATCATCTAATAATCAATTTTAAAAAACATATGTATACTAAGCTCTGGCAGAAGGGAAAATCTTGCAAAAAAGGTAATTTTTAGCACTATGTTTATTGCTTGTCTGTCCCTTCATAGCCTAACTTCTGTGTCCAGGGGGGACACCTTCACTTATGACTTGGCACAGTGTGAACTCAACAGATGGGCAGAAGCAGCCAAAACCAGTGCTCTATGGACATTTAGGATATTTGCCAAAGACGGGATTCTCAAATAGGAATTTTTAAACAGCTGTCAATCCTAAAGCTATAACCTTCTGTTTAAACTGATACGATACTACTAACTCAGCTTTGAGATATTTCTACTTCAGAAAATATTAACTACCAAAGTGTTCAAGGAAAGCTTTCATTTTGATTTCATTTGGGTTTCATTTTTGTTTTTATTCTGTGAGGCATATGAGCTGCAAAATGGAAAAAAACCATAAAGCTTGAATCTTGGGCACTGCATTCTGGACATTATCTCCTGTTTGATCCTGTGAAAATATCCCTTTATTAAGTGCAGCTGATAGCTGCATGTTTGGACACCAGGCCAAGTTGAATGGTGTCATTTCATCACAAATTGACATATTCATGCGGCAGACAAAGGCACTTCAAATTTCACTGTCCACTGAGGACATCAACCCTTCTGAACTGTCACATTCAACGGGATCAAGAGAGGTAAAATACATGGATTGTTTAAAATTTCCTGAAGATACTGTGAAAAAAATCTAGCTGCTCCTCCCAAATCCTTTTTGTCTTTAGAGTCAAAGGATTGTATATGGACCCTGTTTGGTTCTGTCAAGAAGAGCAGGAGTTTTGTACTCTCTTTCAACATCTGTGATAAATATTTGATCTGTGACATTCTGGTTCTGGGGAATATTGCCAACAGGGATGCTAGACAAAAATATTTTGATTGTAAGCAGAGTGCTGCTAAGCATTTTTGGAAGCAGAAGAAGATGTTTTTCAAGGAAGCACACTCTCTACAGAAGGTAATCAACTAATGTGATCAGAGGAGCTGTGACTTTTGTGTCCTGTATTCTTATCTTCTTCTTGCTTCCAGTGCTTAGTGGCACTTGTCCTGTCACCTATTCTCTTTCTACTCTGACAGAACCACTTATGAAATATTGCAATACTTTTAGTTACCGTTTAAAGGAACTTGAGAATTAACTCTCATTTATATGTACTTTAAGGTTTGAGCTGGAAAATGCTAATAGAATAGTATACAGCATTTAATAAGAGTGAATTCATATTTTTATTTCCATGGAATGTCTGTCACAACAGTCTTTATCCATGAGGAATACTGAGAAGATCAGGACTGGGTGATAATAAGCTTTCAGAATGGAATATTTTAATAAAAATTAAGAACATGTGATAAACTGTAAGTTATTAATGCTGAATGTATAATTTTTAATGTATTTTTTAATTCTGAGCAACTATTACTCTTCTACAAATACCTTTTTACGTTGCCTTAAATTCCTATGAAAATCTTTCTGAAATGTCAAGTGTCTATGAAATAGCTGAAAGAAAGTGTTTAAAGACAAATATAGAAATGCTATTTTTTTGGGGTTTGGGGGGTTGTGGTGTTATTTGTTTGTTTTTTGTTTTCTTGTTTCACAGTACCTTCTTTTTACTTCATAATGTTTACTACACAGTGACCATCTGAAAATGCAGTCAGCCACAGGATTTAGCTGATTGTACAACTATCAGTATGAGAGAGCTTTTGTGTATTTTGGGGTCCCTTAAACACTTCCAAATTTGTTTTCATACAGTCTAGACAAATAGGAGACAAGTAGTGCTGAAAATGAGCAAACTAGTCCACCAATATGCTCTGCTGCTGCTTTGCATTCTGCTTTGCTCTGTGCTACCAGCTGGGGTCTGTTATTCTAAATTTACTACAAATGCTTTCAGCTTGAGCTATGGCTTGTCTATTAGACAAGAGTATGATTGAGAGAAAGCTGATCATGGGACCCGGCAAGCATGAGCCTTCTCACAGACATGTCCTTATCTCTCTTGCATGGATCTACATGGAAGAAAAGGGTAAAACCAGAAAAGCGTGCATCTGATTTTGTGCATAGTCTTTCTTGAGAAAGCTTAATAAGATAGAAATATCCCTAATTCCTACTATCTGTAGAAAATGGAGTTGGATAAAAAAAAGGGGCAGCAAAAGTAAATGTGGATGCATGTGATAAAGAATATCTTAACACAGTTTTAGAAGAGAAATATTATATTGTTAAAAATTTCATTAGGATAAATAATGTCTTATCTCACTAGGGATCATTTTGAGCATATTATAGTAAAAAGTACTTATTTCTCACTCACTTAAAGTTGTTATTTTTTATACATAATGATGTAAAGCAGCTTCCTTTTCCAGGACTCTCCTGAGCATGGAAAAAAAGTAGTACAAGATGTTCTATCTTACATTTTTGGCAAGCTATTTAACTGCTTTGGCTGAATCACACTTTAAAACCTTGACAGTGACTTAAATCGCCATGGATTTCAGCTTTGCTCCTAACATACCATAATGTCATAACTCTCCTCAGCAAGGCAGTGATGAGCAATTTTAAGCAGTGCAATGCACTCTCTGTGTGCATGTAGTCCCTCATCTCTCCTTAATAAGCATGCAGAGACATATATTTTACAAGACACAGCAAGCCAGGGGAAAAGCACCCCATTAATCTCCAGCAACTGGAGCGGTTTGTTTTGTAATGAAATTTTGTTCTGTCCTTCTAACACAAACTTGTGCCTGTTTGCTGTTACTTTTTAGGTTCAAAAGAAGTGCTCTTTGACAGAAAATTTCTCTCTGCGGGTCATGCGTTTTCTACACCAACATAATGCAGAAATACATTTCCTGCAGAAATATACTCAAGAAGGATAGATCAGGCTCTAAATTCATACATTGTTGTCTACTTCTCTGTTTCAATAAAGGGTGGAAATTTATTTGTGCAATACCTGCGTCAAACCCCTTGGTTTATTATTAACCCTGTTCCATATCCATGTTGATAGAGGCAGAATACCTCAAGGCAGCTATTCAGGGTTTCCTTCATTTCTTTCACACTACAGTAACACAACAGATTGATAAAGCTGGTCCCATCAACCATAATAACTAAAATTCTGGATCTGCTTCTATTTTCAGTCTTTAGACAAGTAAATTTTGTTCATACCTTAAGACCATATGAGTAAATCAAAATAATGCGTTACTATCATAAACAATTAAATATACAGTAATTTCAGAATTATAAGCCACATCTGGTTATAAGCCGCACATCCGGGTAGATGACGGGATTTGTCCATATATAGGCCGCACCCCGAATATAAGCCCCATTTTTATTTTTTTTTAAAAGCGAGGATCCATGTGTGACAAAGTAACGAGTTAGTAACAGAATCGCGCAATCACGAGGTTTGCTGTCAGATGCTCAAATTGCAAACAGTTTTCACAGACCGGAGGAGCCTTTAAACACAGCTCTGCCACCGCTAGCGGCCCTGCTCTGCCCGTAGCGGCACCGCTTCCCCTGCCGCCCATAGTGGTCCTGCTTTCCCTGCCACCGCGAGCGGCCCCGCTCCACTGGCCCCGCTCACGGCTCCGCCGCCCTGCGAAGCCCACTCCCCACCACCCCCTGCCCGCCTGGCCGCGGCTCAGCGGCAGCTCTCCGCCCAGCTGGCTCACACTTCTGGGTTGGCATTTCGCTGGGATTTGTCCATAAATAAGCCGCACCTGATGACTAGCCGCACTAGTGGGGAAGGCTGCATCCTTCAATGAAAAAGGTGCGGCTTATCTTTGTGAAATTACTGTAAGTCTTTTAAAAACAGTACTGCTGGCCTGAATTTGATGTGTTGTCCAGTTGTTTCTGCAGGTATTTCTACATAATGAAAATCTCCTTTGATTCATAAGGAAAATTTACCTTAATTTGCAAACTCATTACCTCACCCCTCTCCGTAGGAAGCAGTTATCTGCAGAAGATTTTTGTACTGGAATACAGTTCCATATGTACAGTTCTAGCAAGCCAAGGCTCTATATCTATTTAAAAACATTTAGTTTCCCTTTTCTATGAAAAACAAAAAGATTTTCTATAGGTCTTTACCAGCCAGGAATTTTCAAAATATTTCTGATAAGTATCATGGGGTTTAATATGTAATAATTGTATAATAATTACTGTATAATAACTGTTCAAGGAGCTGCTATTGTACATATTGAAAGAACAGTTTCTAAGGGAAGGTGTGGAACAAAGAAGTTAAAACTACAGCTGATAAAATGTTTTGGATGGCCTTGTGCTAGAGATATATAATATTTAAAGGAAAAACAAAAGCAAAAGTACCACAATATACTCTCTCTTGTTAAAGTGCTAAAAGCAGCAGAATGCTCAATGTTTTTAGGGAGTCATTAAAATGTTAGGTCTTTTAACAAGTAAAAAATAGAATTAATTCTTAAATATAGCAGACTTTGTTTATTATCCTGAACCGGAGTATTTATTGTTTGAGAGAACACTGATAGTAGAGAGAATTTCTTCAGATTATCAGAACTTCACAAACTTCATAAAAATTAGTATAAATGGTTGTTTGAATATTTTCTGACAAAGGGTATGCCCTTTTGTTATTTATTTTTCTCCACCTGAAATGCTTCATATGCTGAAGTTTTACAAACACTGTGATATACTTCAGTTTGTGAATTTCACAATATGAATAATATATTCTGAGCAATTTTCAAATAATAAAAGTTTAAAGAAACTTTTCTTCTAGGCAATTCAACTGTTGAATTTCAAAAAGTTCAAAGAATATCAGGATCAGTTGCATGCCGTTGGCTGGCCAAAACCACAAACATGATTGCAGTTATTGTTATTCTTTTAGATAATTAAGCATGCAAAAAATGGACAAAGCCTGCAAGATTAATATACCTCTTAATACATCAGAAGTAACCAAAATCAGCATATTAATAATTAATAAAATTATGCATAATTTATAATATATTTTTCTGTGAAGGTAAAATATGGGTTTTTTCATACTTAGAAAGATTGATTTTTAAATTATCCCTCAATTTTTAAAGTCTTGCACATGGAGGCTTTTGGAATGAAATGTAATAGAATTACATTTATTCCATAACGATAATTCTGGATTAATGTTTTCATTTTTGCAGTGCATAAATGCGTCTAAATTCCAGTTAACTGAAGCTTTGCAGATGATTTACAATAGAACATTAAGAAAGTGGACTCAAATGTCATTCTGGATTAATTGAACCCTAATATAAAGAGAATTTAGTGAATATCTACAATTCTCATTTTGCTTGGAACCAAAAGTGAGGAAAAAACCCTCATGAATATGAGACTATTTTTTTTTCTCTCAAATATTCTCTTTAAATCCTTTTCAGTTGCTTTAGAATCCCATTAATTCCATCAGAGACACAGAATTCTACAGCTGTGTAGGAGTTTGCAGAAAAAATAGTGGTCAAACTACATTTTGACATGTTAAAAACAGAATCCTTACATCTTTAGAGGTTTGAGCTAATGAGATTAAATCTTACTGTTTTGAAAGCATTTCTGCCACTTTCCAGCAGGCTTTTGAAATTAAAAATGTGTTTTTTCATGAAGAGTGTAAGACAGTGCTCCTTAAAATATGAAAATCAGTCTTTTATCCAAAACATTTTATCCAAATTCTGTTCAAAGATGCCACCCTTTTATCTGCATTGCAAAATGTGTACAGGTTTTGTGGAAATAATCGATGTGATAGAAAATGTTTTAGTTCTTACAGCCATTTTACTGCAAGGTAAGTGGATACCCTCACTCCAGAGAGAAACTTTGTAAAAAATTGATAGAATGACCAAAAGGAAAAGTGTCATCTTAACAGCCCCAGCTCTCTAAGCCTGGCTCCACAGGAGAGGCTCCAGCTCTTTACTCATCTCTGTGGCCCTTCCCTGGACTCACTCAGGTCCATGTCCTTTTGTTGGTGGCTCCAGAGCTGGGTGCAGTTGTCCAGTGGAGTGACAGAGGGGCAGAATCCCCTCCCTGGCCCTGTGGCCACTCTGCTTTGGAGGCAGCCCAGGATGCGGTTGACTTTCAGAGCTGCAAGTGCAATTGCCAGCTCATGCGCATTTTCATCCACCAATGCCACCAAGACTTCAGGGGTGCTCACTAAATGTATCTACTCACATTGGCAACTAATTTGTGAAGCTCAAACATATTTAGATATGAAAGAGTATCAAGAGTTCAGGTGAAAGAATTTTTGATATATCCAGTTAACTGTATTAAAACTACCTAAATTAATTTTCTGCTCAGAAGATACAAAACTATACCCTCCCCTAAGCAGTTAAAAAACTCCTAATACCTGGATGTCCTTCTAATCCTTCTGATTCTAGCTGATGATGGAGCCCTGCTCACACTGGAATAAATTTGTGTTTATAGATAAATTTTTCAGATTAAATAGGAAGTGTTTACTGCTACTTGGGAGTGCAGGAGATCCTAAACAAGGTTATTTTTGACAGTATTAGAGGCATATGTACCTGAAGCTTTTGGCAAGTTCACCTTTGTCTTGGCTCTGAGTAGCTCAATTACATACATCTAAAAGCCTGAGTTTATCAAATGTCTTGCACTGTGTGCCAGTAAACCAGAAATTATAGCTGCAGGCAGCTACAGTTAGGACTGATGATTGCGCTTGTGTAAAAACATTGGCACTACATGATTATTCAAGTTTTCCTACAGTCATCTGAAATACTGCTTTAGTATTCAATTTTGTTATATAGACTACACAGAAAAAAAACCAAAATGGGTTGCATTTAAAATATAAGTAGCAGGTAAATAAAAGAAGAAGATGAAAGCAAAATTTATTTTCCTTTTATTGACAACTCCCTTTGGGATTATTTGAAGTCTTTTGAGCCTAGCTGGCCAATCAGTACAGAATCCTTGAGTTTAATTTACGTCATCACATCAAGATGTTGGTTTTAGCCAAAAACCTACTGACTTGGATTAATGGCAGAAACCAGAAGAGATAGAAGAAATAGAAGCCTTAAAATATTGCAATTTGTAAAACAATAACTTTTCCAAACACTTGCAACGCTGTCATGATATATGCACATTCTTTTGTGCAATTAGATGATTAAAAGGAAAATATTTGTTCACATTTCATTTGCATTTATTAAAGTGTTAGTGTAGCTATCCATTGAAGGAAAGAATATATTCAGGACAAATAAGCTGAATTTCAGAAATTAATAAGTAAAAGTAATTATATTAATTCTTGAAATTAATGAACTTCAAGAAAATCTGCATCAAAAATCTATATTAATTTGTCTCTAAAAATACTTATTTGAAGAATATTAGAAAATCATAACCTTGAGGCAGTAGGTCAAATTCAAATGGATTTATTTTGAATAAAAAGAAAGTGAAATTTGAATGACATGGTGCATATATATTGGCTACTAGCATTCAAGATAATATTCAATGTAGTGAAGCATCATCAGGAAGGTCATGTGGAAACATTAATCCTGGCATTTAAAAAAGGAATTTGTAAACAATTCAAAATTGAATGATCAAGTAAAGTATCTTGGAGCTGTTTTATACCAAGGGAGACTAAAATAATTTTGTCTGTTTGCCCATAGAATTTATGGCTGATTTTTATAAAAAAATATGTTGTTGTGTAATCACCATGGAGGGAAAAGAAATGTTTAAGAAAAAGGAAAAAAAGCAGGGGCAAAACTGAAAGCATATAGATTATATATAATGAAAAAAATGAATTTGTGTGCAAGATGTCTTATGTTTCCTTTAAAATGACATTTAAGTTCCCTGACTCCATTGACTTTCATGTACTTCCCCTCTGTGCCATTGGTAGCTGGTTTGACAGACTAGAAAGCTCATGACCCCTTGCGCTAAACTAAACTCTCCCTGTGCTCAGTTTTTATAAATCACATTTCAGAGAATGTAGATACATGACTGAGGTCTCATCTGAGTTTTCTCTGGACCTTATGAGAGTCACTGCTTCTATAAATAAACAATATTATCAGATATGATCCCAGAAATGACAACATTTATATCTCTAGAGGAACATGCAGAAGGACTATCTTACAAGGAAGGTACTTAATGTACTGCTGTCAAAGAGTAAAAAACTCGGCATATTTTTTTCCAGAAATACAAAGTTATTCCCCTATGCACCAAGTCAGTGTAAGCAGTGATCCTACAGTCGTATTACAGACAGGGGAAACAGAACTGTTACTAACAACAGTAAATTCCTTTATATTTCCCCATATTATTCTTTGTTACTTATATAATTCACAAAATGTAAGACTACATTGTTGTGTCACATAGAACAGAATACCTAACATAGCAAGTGGATTGTACTTTGATAACAGAAGGGCTGTAAATCCTAAATTATGCTCTGATTCTGCGGAGGTGGTGGAGCCACCATCCCTGGAGGTGTTCAACAACAACTGGACATAGCACTTCATGCCACGGTAGCAATCAGTCAAAGGCTATCCAGCCTCATTGGTCTTAGAGATCTTTTCAACCTAAGTATAGTAATTTCACAATTATAAGCTGCACTTGATTATAAGCCACACCTCCCGGTAGCCAGGTAGACCACGGGATTTGTCCATATATAAGCCGCACCTGAATATAAGCCACATTTTTTTTCTTTCTTTTTTTTTTTTTAAGTAAGGATCCATGTGTAACAAAGTAACAAATTAGTAACAGAATCCCTGCCAGCTGGGTTTGGTATCAGGTGCTCAAGTTGCAACAGTTTTCATAGACCAGCAAAGACTTTAAAGGCAGCCCCAGGCACCCTCCCTGGCTGGCTCTCACTTCCAGGTTGGCATTTCACTGGGATTTGTCCATAGATAAGCCGCACCTGAATATAAGCCACACTACTGGTGTAGGCTGGATTCTTCAATGAAAAAGGTGTGGCTTATAATTGTGAAACTACTGTAATTCTGTTATTCTGTAATATTATTTACTATTACATAAAGCCTCTAAATTGTCCTATACAAGAAGATAAAGCCTTGTGTAATAACGTTTGTACATTTTCATATCTCATAGAGGTCAGGTCATCAGCCATTTAGCTCACTGTTCTTTCATCAGCTGGATGTCCTGGCCTTTTTGAAGGTGAAGGTAAAGGCATGTTTACTTTCAGAAGCGTTCAGCTGCTGCATGGCACAGTGTACAGGACAGCAGGTGGTGGTGCTGAGTTTTGGTAATCACAGTAGAAACCTAGAGTTGAAGTTCTGAGGAAGTTTGCTTATTGTTTTGATTAGAATTGAAATGATTTTGTGACAAATGTTATTTAAGATGGAAGAAGAGGTAGAGATGGTTTAGACCAAGGTCTCATCACTGTGTTATGTCTGTGAGAGTGTCTTCTCACTATTCTTATCAGGTGCCCCTGCAGGGGACAAAGCAGCAGAAGCAGTTCATTTGCCCTGTAAACAGTTTGTGACACACCTCTATAAAAGTCAAGGCAGATAATTTGTCTCTCCATATTGCCAAATTCAGCCAAAAAGCCTAATCATGGCTGCAACGTAAATATCATTAACATTATCAATGCCATCTGCAGGTATAATAATATACTTTCTACATTTTTAGCAGAATAATAGGAAAGATTTGCACAACAACTTCACCTTGCAGGCTGGATAGCTGCTTCTTACTACTATAGATATAACAATTAAAAAAAATAAATTCTTTGCAGCTATATAATTATTTATGATTGGTTAGTTTAGCAAAAACAGCATAATCATTGCCTGAGGGGTGATGAAGGAGCTCCTTGTACATATCTGATAGTTCCAATTCCAAGCCTACCTGGGCCTTTTTCATTAGGTTGCATTTGGATTATAATTTGTGGGAGTTTTTAAAATTGTATAAATTTCTACATAATATTTATAACATTTAACAAAAAGAATCAACTTCCACAAAATCAAAGGTCTAATTTCCAGCTAGCACCTATATATGTATATATATGTAGGTATGCATATCCATGCTATAGTATCTCATGATTGCATTTTTCTAGAATTAGAACAGATGCACAAATTTAATTTTATGTTCTAGTCCACACATTTTATCTGTTTTAGAAAAAATTCTCAAAATATAGAAACCCTGCAGGCTCTTTAAAGCCAAATTTCTTGGAGTAAAAGGAGAAAACGTAACTTCCTAACTAGCTTATTTTGGCTCAGGTTTTTTTTGAGGCAGATGTTACAAATGATGAGACGTGTCTGTTCTGGGCCTCAGTGCAGAAATTATTCACCACAGCAGACATAGTCCTTTCAATTTTATTGCCAGTTATGAGCTTGTGAGTAACACACCACAGTGCCCTGATTAGTTTTTGTTTTCACTCCCTCATGATTATTGGTAGGACTGGAAGAGAATGATAAGAATATTCTTTCTGATAAATATGATTTTGAAAGATAGCCCACTTTCCATGTCTTTGTTCACATGGTTTTGTTAAATTAATCGAGCTATTAGCTCTATGAGTCCTTATAAGAACTCATCTGCCTCACCCCTTATTGTCTTCAGGATCCTTTATTTCTCACAGACTTTCTGTAACACTGTCTTGCCTGAGGTCTGAAATACATGAGGAAAACTCAGTGTTATTGAGGGAGCGATTAATCTATATCAATAGGTTTTTTTCCCTTTATGTGCAACTCGTGTACCTTTTAAACCTGAATATGGATATGTTCTGAAGACTTTTTTCTTCATTTTGGTTGGGAGCCAAAAATCTAAGAACCATTTCTTGATTTTTTTTTTTTTATATTTTTTTTTTGGTGACATGTATTTTAAGTATACTGATGTCTGGGTCCTGTTTCTACTGAAACCTGTAGAATATACTCCATGTAAAAAAAGCCAGTTTCCTCTGAGAGCCTCCTAGTTCCTCATAATCTCTAGTTGTGATTGCATATAAAATACCCAGTAATCAAAAAATTATTAACAATATGACCTTGAAAATGTCCATTTGGCTCTGGGGAAGGAGGTGGGGGACTGGAGTTATTATTTAATGGGAAGGAATTTTAATTTGCCTAAGATCATGTGACAGAGCCACTGGCTGAACTTGTGGGTAAAGTTCCGGTGTCATCTAAGGTGATAAAATTTGATTTATCTAACCTACTTCAGTGCAACCAAGGCTTCAGCCCTGACTGATGGCATAGTAGATTAATTACAAGGGAACCCATGAATTAGTGTGGGATGGTGTTTCAATAATTTCCTCAATCAGAAAATTTTTATATCATGCCCTAATACTATTTGAAAAAATATATAGCAACCATCATGGTGTGCATTATAATAAACCAGATTGCCAGGCTGGTGTTCTAACACACTCACAAACAAGATGTTCCACTCTGAGTTTTGTATGAAATTTTTGCCCTTAGATAACTCAAAATAAAATGTCTGTAAAAATTATTAGCATGCCAATGATATTTATATGGTTTGGACTACAAAATTCTTTAAATTATTGCAGAATACTCCCTTTTTTTTTTCATTAGAGTTATTAAATTAATATATAGTAAACGTAAATTAAAATTCTGTATGGTTCAGGCTGAACTTCTTTTTTTAGATTCAGATTGAGTTTTCAGGACTGAGAACACTTAAATTTGAGAAATCAGTTACCTAAATAAATACTTAGATATCTCATTCCTAGGAAAATTAAAAATTGTTCTGTTTAAACATCTCTGTGCCTCCATTTTCCTTCTAAATGGCAAAGTGAATGAAATTTTTTAATAAACACTTCTGACATGGTTCCTTGTATTGTGAAACACCCATTTATTTTAGTTTTGGTGTAATGAAAGGGAACATGCCAACAGTGAGTCCAGAATATTTGATTTTTAAGGGTAATTACCATTGTTAAATACCCTCTATCATTATTTTTAGAATCACAATTTGTTAGATGTCTCAGAAATTGTGGATAGAGAAGAAAAAGGTTGTGTGCAAAATCACCAAATTAAAAAATATTCTGATACAATTCTATTTTTCTCTCATCCCTGTAGAAAGAAGGAAAATGCTTTATAAATGATATATATTTTTTAGCTATTTTCCAAACTGAGCCTATCTGTGGCACATTCTAGGAAAATGAGTTTTGTACTGCTTTCATCATGGTGCACTATTAAGAAAGTTAGTATTGTGTAATTGTCTTGATTCCTTTAACTGGATTGTTGCATTCTGATGAAGAAGACTTTGTTACGAAAACCTTAATTTCGGGAACATCAGAATTTCCTGAAGAGCAGCAATAGAATGGAAACTTTAAGTGTGTAGTAAAAGTGAATCCCCAGAGAAGGATTTTTCAGTTCAAAAAATATCCAGATTTTGTGTAGAAGCAACTCTAAGGTTTAGAAAGGCACATAGAAATTATTTTGTTGCTGTATCTTGCTGAAAAAACAGCATTTCTTAATAATAATATATTTGTAAGTATTAAAAGATGTCTTTCTCAACGTGTCCTTCCTTGAATTGCTGCACTACAATTTGCTATGTTTTAGCCATGGAGAAAATGGCAATGTTTACCAGATCATTATATGTTTGTTTTCATTCTTGTTTGCTAAATACTGACTAAGAACAAAAATTAATTCTGAAATCCCAAATGTTTCTAAAACTGATGGGCAAAAAGCTAAACAAAATGATGCCTTATTTTCCCTAGCAACAGTCATGCATGATAATAAATGTCACAATGGTTTTAAAAAAAGATGATTCATGTTTAGGTTTAGTTATCAAAATCCACAGCATATAGGCTGACAGCTTTTGAAATACATAAACTATTTCTGTCTTTTTTGTTTCCATAGCAACTGAGTGCTCAAAGCTTTAGTTTTGCACTTGTGGAAGGAAAAAACACCCTCTCAGAGTAGGATCTGGAATAGTCTGGAACAAAAGAAGAATGGGCGAAATGGAAAATTAAACAACTACACCGGCATCACCACCCTCTCCCTCAAAATAACCCAAAAATCAACCAATCCCAAACAAGCCTAGCAAAAAAGCATTTCTCCTTCAGTTTGGTGTTATGGATTTCTTTTTAGTTGATAGGTGCTTTGCTTTAGACATTTATGTAATCAAACGCTGGCCCATTTCACTTTGCAGTGCTTCGGGAGAGTAAAATATTCACTGTGACATTTATTTAGCTGATCACTTTGTTCACCTTGAAATGGAATTTCATTAAAAACACAAGCTTAATAGACGCTCTTTATCTTCTTTCATAAAGAATACTGCTATTCAGAAATGTGTCATTGAGACTCTGTCACTGTTTCTAGTTTTTTGATTTGTTTTGCTTAAAAACCTGCTTTAAGGAGGAATGCTGTTGTTTCAAAATATTTTGGTAAGATTTGTACATGATGGAGACTATTTTACCAAATTAAAAGGGATATTTATGCATATGTAGAACCATATTTATTTAACTTGCAAAACATTAATCTGGAACAGAATTGAAAGAGAAACAAGGTAATGGGAGTTATACTATGTGGATAATATATGACTAGGAAGATGCTACAATTTAAAGGGTTTCCAAGCATATTCAATTTTGCTGTTTATTTCCTGAAAAAAAGAAGTAAAAGCAAGAGAATGTCCCTGAACTATTCATCCTCTACAACAACTAGCAGTACACATTCAACAAAGGAGAAAACTTGATTGCTTTCAGGCATTCATGGGAATGGATTAATGGATTTAATGTTTTCCATTTATACAAATATGCAGGTTTCACCTTTTTCTTACTTACTAATTTGTCAAGTACATATAGTATTCATGAAAGAAGGTATTTTTGCTACATAAAATATACGAAAAGATTTTAAGTGCAGTGAAATTCGTTTGATCACAGTATTCTGTACCATTTCTCTTATAAAAGTAACGCACGTGCTATAATTCTTCCTTCTGTGACAAGAGGTGCAACTGGAATAGATCTATTGTCAAAAGGTATCATACTGATTTCAAAGTGGACTGTTCTTAAGTTATATTAGTCAAATTTAAGACAATAAAGATAGGTATAATATGATTTTAAATTCCAAAAATTTAATTTGTCAAAAACATAGCCTATAGAACTAGAATTAAATTTGAAGTAGCAGCATACAACATTGTGTACAGTACGTAAAAACCGATTTAAAATAGGCTGTATTGGCAGTACATTCCCTTTAGAATATTATCAGGCTTTTATCACGAGGCATGATCCCTAATGCATAATGTCCAGATTAACCAAAACAGCTCCTGAAGAGCCATTCCCGTCCACTGGGTAAAGGCCGTATAAAATGACATATGAATGAATACAGTCTGGAGTGTCTTCCTGGTATCTGTTTTCCTTTGTCGAATAAATAAAAATATTCCTTTTAATAGCTAGAATACATACTGGTTCAGCAGACCATGAAGATATTCTACAGCATACATAATATGTGCTCTTAAAGGAGAGTAAGCCTTCTGAAGCACTCACTGCTGTGGTTTGAATGAAGCACCCAGGATTTTTGTGTATATAACAGCCATTTGTAGATATGTGTTTGTGATAAATTTCAACCTTCCATCCTATTTATTCCAGGGTTATGATCAGTAAACCTTCACTTTGGTTCAGATGCAACTACTTCTATTGACTTATTTTTTTTGTGTTTGAAAGAGCTGGAAGCACCCAAACATCCAAATCTTCACTAGAAAATTCTCCTATACTTATTTCAATTTAATGTATTTTATTTGTCTGGAGAGCTCTCATGAATTCAGATTCACTTGGGGTCTGATAATTTAAACAGTGTTTCTTTTTGTGCTTCTGTTTTATTAATGAAGTTTATCAAGCAATTATCCTGCTTCTGTTATGTGAGATTATTGTATAGAAGGAAAGATGGAAGATATATTGGAGAATTTTTTCCCATGTCTCACTGAAATATGTCATGGTGTGTAGACCGCACATGGATATTAAATACAGTATTCTCAAACTTGGGAATTCGTAAGTACTCCTGAGAAGGAGTGCTGTTTCTAACAATATGCAGCAGCACTGGTCTTAGTCAGGTTTGGATGACACAACTTTGTGACATGAATGTGATTCACCTCTTGAATTGATTATTTTTAATCACTTCTAAGAGAATTCAGGATTTTCTCCAATTTTTTATAATTAAATTGGTTAAATTTTATTTTAAATTTTCTTAAGCATTTTCTTAAGCAAGTAAAATAAAATAAAAAAAATGGGCTATGGTTAGATTTCAGAAGCACTGACAATGAGTAAGTTCATGTTTATTCTGAAAAAGAAAGAGACGTGCTGCAATCAGGACTGTTTGCTAGCCCACCTAGGTTTAAACAAGTGGATTTTCAAATGTCTTTTCATTTTCAGTAAACACAGGAGAGCAGAGAAAATGTAAGAAGGGACAGGTGGTTGGTTTATTCTTGTAAAATATAGAGAAGTTATATTTATTGAGAGAGCACACTGTTCAGATTCACAGAGAGAGTATGCCCTCAATTTCAGTGCACTATACCAGTGTTCATTCAACTGATGAAGTTCTCAACTCAAAGGGCAGTGTACACTTTGTTCTAAGTTCCTGCTGGAATGGAAAAGCTGACGGGGGAAACTTGCACAAAGGATATTGTGCTGTTAAAGTTTGTTCAAAGCGACAGTTGTAAGATCTCTTTGAAATGAAATTGAAAAGGAAAAACCAATTTTCTTCGAGGACAAAGTTCAGCTCATTTGTTGTTCCTTACCTGTCTAATTTCCTTCCCTGTAAAAGAAATTTTGACTAGGTCTATTTGAAAATGCAGTTTATCCTACTACAGGCATAGCTCAGAAAGTTTAATTCCAGTTAACGTAATATTTGTAGACAGTAAATAAAAATTAATTTCTTTCTGCTTAGGATAATATAGATACCAAATTTTGCTGAAAGGATTGGATTTTTTTCAGATAGATGACATAATTTTTAATGGAGTTTTCCATTCACTTCTTGACTAGTGAATAAACAGTGAAATTTAAGATATTTCAAGAATAATTTAAGCTCCCAGAAAACATAAGCTATTGGGGAAAAAATTTAACTACCAACCCAGATAACTAGTCAATTCAAATCCACTAAATATTTTTCAAGATTTCCAAAATATATAATCTCAATATATATTAATTTGACTTCAGGTAACATTACAACAAATTATAAATATATAATAAAACGTGTTTATTAATGATGAAATTCTACAGTGTATATGATTATAATTATGAAAATAAAAGCTAATAAAAACACCACGTGTTTTATGAAATGATTGAATATTTGGATACAGAAGATATTTGGATATAGTGAAATTTAATTAAAAACATACATGTTT
>VRYO01001269.1:13928635-13939284 GCA_009812075.1 Sialia sialis | reverse complement strand
GAAATTACTGTGTTTTTATTTGTCCCTATTTTTCATGGAAAGGAGTCTATCTGCTGTGGTACTTGTAAATGCATAACATACATATATAAAATGATATATTTGATCTAAGGACAACATTCTTGAAATTCATTTATTACCTACTTCAAGAGCAACACACTTCTCTGTTACAGTATATTTATCACTACTCCTTATCCCACTTCTATGTTAATACAATGTCTATGCTCAAGACTAACACAATCCATCTATCCATTGACAAAACTTTTTGAAGGGGCAGTAAACATGTTTGGAAAAATCCCTCTACAGGTGATGGCTATTCCAGTCAATATTTCTTCTCCATTATGGCCAGATTAACCACTTATTTTACCACAGGTGTATATTAACCCATGCCAGACCTCCAGTTTTAATATTATTCTTCAACCCTTTGCTGAGCCAATCTGCTCTGAGCTGTTTCACTCAATACCTGATCAGCATGATCAGCTAGTGGATCCAGAGAGTTGTCCACGCTGTAGCTTAAAATATAATTAATAATGCTATAATAAATGAAATCTAATTATCTAACTGAAATGAATTTTTTTTTTTTTTTTTTTTGAGGGAATAATTTAGCAAGGTTTGCACTGTGGAGAGATGATACTCAAAAGGATCATGGAATGATGTCTGTGAGTGGATAAGCTTGCTTTTCTGTCTTAACACAGTTTGTTGACATACAGACAATTGTTTTATAGTACCTGTATCTAAAAGTAGGGAATTGATTCAGATGTATTTTGGCCCACCCTTTAGGGTAAATGACTTTATACTGGCATTTTTTTCATAGAGACTAATCCCTAAATGGTGTAATGCAGCTCATCTCCCACAGCTGAAGTGTGATGCAATTACAAGTTTACAGATGGACATCTGAAGCACAGAAGTAAATGTTGTTTTCCCTAAAATCAAACACTAGTGTTACCCAGTGTACAACTAGGGAGAACAGTTGAAATTGGACTTCCCCCTTACCTTTCCTTCCTTTTTTTTTTTTTTTTTTTTTTAATATATAACATAATGAGAGCAAGCGATCTCTGAAAATTTATTCTTTATGGCCTAAGAAGATAAGCAGACTGATCACAACTACCAATAAAATAAACTGAACATATATGTTGGAACCTTCACAATATGTATAACATATGTATTAATAACACGGCCACAGGGAGGGCAAAACAATATTATCATCTGTGTGAAGTAGCTGAACTTGTTTCAGTCAAGAGCTGCTTCCAAAAACTGTGGTTATTCAAGAGTAAGAATATGCAACATTGGCTTGCCATCAGTTTTCAAAACAAGTGCCTTTTCCTTCAGCCCTGGAAAACTATCTGCAGATTCATTGCCTAGAGGAACTCTTTTGTTCAGTTTTCTGATAATGATAATGGTCTGGTGTCATTAGGAAAGAAAACTGTGCCCTTTAAAGGGTGATAAAACATCCTGGAGGGATAACAGAAAGCATGTATTCATCCCAAAATTTTAGAATGTTCATTCTACCTGCACCCGGGGAGGGATGTATTGAGTCATATGCATTGATGGACAAACACATTTTAATTTTTAAGGGTACACTGTATGTTGGTAATGTGCTGCTGAGAGCTAAGAAATTTTTTTTCATGTTTTTCTAGCCTGTTCTGAAGCTAAGCATATTAAAAGCCTGCTTTGGTGCAAGAAGCCAGCAGTGACGTTTGGCTCAACCTCTTTTCAATGGGTGAATCACAGCCAGTTCACATCTTGGTTTGCATTGCTGGAAAAACATCAACAGACTGGCATAACAGAAGTAGGTTAAGCTTCTGTTTAGTTTGCAGATTGGCAAACAGATGAGGATCACTGGTATTTCAATTATCAGTGAGCCAATGGCCTCTTCTGGGTACAACAAAACTGAAATATGTTCAGTCCTGGAAAACTTCAACAATAGTGTAACATTTGCTCTCAATTACTTCTTATATGACAGGATTTCTGATGGAAACAGAGTTCAGAAAATATCAGCGTACTATGATCATGCTACTGTAATCTGTCAGGCAGTCATAAGGCTGGAAAAAGGTACACTATTTCAACCACAGAACAATTTTCTGCTTGTTAGAAACAAAGCATAATTTTAGACTGGAGAGATATGTGTACATTTATGCACTTTGAAGAGACGCATTTTTGTGGCTAATTTTGTGCAATTAAATTTCAGGCAAGGATGTGGTTGGAACCTGAGATTGCCAGAATGAATCTACTGCCCTGACAGTAGAAGTAAACACAAGTAAGCCAGCTAACTTCTTGTTTGATCTGCATATCTTAGAGTTCATGCCTGTGGGGAAAAAAATGTCAACCAAAGATTACAGGAAAAACATTATTTGGTATGATAGGCTTATATGGTTGTGCTTAGTTGGTTTCAACTGACAGAAGAAGCTGGTGCATCGTTCCATTCATGTGTAATATTTTAAATATGGATTAAATATTTTAAAGATGAATTTGCTTTAGATAAGTCAGCTAATAGGTAGCCTTCTTTTCAAGGAATGGATGACTCAGTGATGTGATGTGGTGAAGCCAAAGATGGCTTGCTTCAGAAGAAAGGAGGGGAGAAGCCTAGAGAGGTAAGGACTGAGTATGAGCATGCCTGTGGCACTTCAGGAAGATGCTGATTTGACAATAAGCTGAAAAGGTGAAGCTATGTTTGTATTTACAGATGATTGCATCAACCAGGTTCAAAAGAAGGTGTGGGGATGAAATTAAATTGGTAGTTGACGTGTATGTCGTGGATCAAACAACAAAAAGAAACTTGTGTTAATGGAAATTAGATCTTGAATTTTAATGAAGTACAACTTTTTACTTTGCTTACATGGGCAGCTTTTTCTTTATTTATTAAACTGTATTTATGTCAACCCATAAATTTTCTAGATTTAAGATTTCCTTTCTTTCTAATCCCACTGGTGGGGGATGGAGTGAGCAGCTGCACAGTGCTTGGTTGCTGGCTGGGGTTAAACCACATCAAAAAACAGTTACTAACACAATATATTTTCATGGCACTAAAGTAGACAATTAATTACTGGAAAGCAGAAGAAATCCCTGTGAGGAAATAAAACCTGAAATGTTTATTTTCCCACATATGTAAGAGAGACTGTTCCTGCCATTTACTTAGGCACCAAAAAAAAATCTATTTAGAAAAACTCTCCTCTGTTAAAGCAAACTTATATGACGTTTTAATGAGTGGCAAAGAATGAAAGGTTACCATTCTATCAAATTTATACTTAAAAACTTTTCCCATTGTTTTCACTTTCTAACATTTGCATTGAGGAATTTGGCAAGAGCTATCAAAACCCAAGTAGTGTAACTTGAAAGCCAACTGCACAAAACAATCAAGGTCTAGCGGGATGTATAATAAAATATGCCAGACTGTGTCATTATAATACAATTTTGGAAGAATTATACATATTCATTCTTCTCATTTAGCAGCTGAATGACAACAAGCAGGTGAGAACATCTATATGATACATCAAGCAAGACAGTTGCCATTATGAACAAAACATGAGTGTGACAGAGCTGAAAAATGGAAGGAATGTTCTGTTCATACCTTGCAGGCATTGTTGTTCTTTGATAGTGAAATGAAGCTTGCTGTGGAGAGGGGTATGTCTTGTTGTCATTGTAGGTAACATTTCTGTGACAAATTGCAAGAAGTGTGTATTTCTTAATAAAATTCTCAATAAGTTATTTAGAGGTATTCTTTGTTTGAGGAAACTGGCAGGTTCTTCTCATTTCTATTGTTATGTACGTGATTTTTTTTCTTTCTGTCAAATGAAGGCGAGCTTCACTAATAAACTCCAAAAAACATAACTTTCTGTTGTAATAATGAAAAATAAAATTATACCATGACATTACTGAATGACAAAGTAATCAACTCCCTTCCCTATTTCTACAATGCGTTTTTGGATGGCAAAATGCTTCTTTGTGTCTGTAAAACAAATAACTAAAAGGTCCTTTCTGAACTCTGATTTTTCCCTTCCTCTCTAAAGTTTTTCAATGCAATACTGACAAGTCACTGTCTCTTGTCCTTCAAGCCACAGTCATTCTCAGAAAATTTTATCAAAACAGATCTGCCTGTAAAGAATTAAGAGTTGTTGCTTTGTAACAAGATTACATTAAAAAACATAAACTTACAAAGGCTTATCAAATATTCTAGACAAATCAAAAATATGAATGAAGTTTTGGTCTGGGCTATATTTCCAATAACAGATATTCTGGAATAAAGAAGTGCTAACACAGTTGAAATAACTAGACATTCAGACCACTGTTTGCTTTTTTTGTTTCTACAGCAAAACATTCAATTCTAAAATTTTGTTTGGGATTATTCACCTTTTTTGGAGAAAAAAATCATTAGCTGTTAGTCACTGGTAATTCACAACACCTGAAACGTTGCAAGATATGATATTTTATAGCAAAAAGACATACTAATATGTGGTAGATGTCATGGATAAATCTTGAACCATCTATAAAATCTGATTGGACATGAAAGTATGTATTATTATCACTTGGATGCTGAGTTATAATGAGTGATCACTGAAACTTAGTTTAACTTTTTTTTTCTTCCAATATAAAAAAATAACTTGGCATGAGTTTATACATAAGCCTATATATTAGTTTTCAACACCATTACCAAACTAGCCCTTCTAGTGACTGCGAAAGACTCTGAGAGAAAAACTTTCATGGACCTTTAGTGGAAGAGGTACAAAAGTAAAATTCCTTTTTATTCTGCATCAAACACTGTTAACCACATATTTTCAAAACAGAAGAGTGGGGGGGAATCCATCCTTCAGTAGCCTTTAAAACCTATAGAAGTAGAACTTGAAAATTCTTTTGACAATTGATATAATATCTGAAAAGAAATAATATTTTAAGATCTTGTTCTCTCTTCTTGACATTATCAGCAAGATTTTTCTCTTCCTTACAAGTCAGATATTTTTCTCTCTTGATCTACAATTAATTTTCTTTGGATGGAAGCATTTGCATCTCTTTTAATCTCATTTCTTATCTTCTTGAATCATAAGTGCAGATAAATACAATTTCCCCCTCATATTGTGCCTTTAATTTTGGCATTCTTTACATTAATGACAGACTAACATAAAATCTGATTGCATACTGGCTGCATTTGGTCTTTAGGCTTAAGTGGCAATTATAAGATCTGCAAACAGCAGATGGGTAGAAGAATTTGAATTGTTTCGCCATACCAGAGATGTGCTGAGAATTTTGGCAAGCATATGAACTTTTTGAATGGGTAATGAAAATACTGGGCATGGGATACATGAAACAAAATCCTGTGAGGTAAAACAAGCTACTTGGTCTGCTCAGTATGTTTGTCTGTGGTGAAGAAAAACAAAAGCAGTTCTAAGAGCAATGGCAGAGAATACAGAGACCTGAAAGGACTCAGCTTCTATTTCAAGAAAATGTTTCTTGTGGAATTTCCAGACAGCAAAGCAAATGATTATAAAACTTATCAGGTTAATAGAATTATTTAGGTTGAAAAAAGATCCTTAAGATTAAATCACAACAAACCTAGCACTGCCATGCCTACCACTAATAACTACATAGAAAATGTTTGACATATATCATGTCCAATTTAACTGTTCATAAGTAATGGTGCACATGAACGCATAATGGAAGTCTGTGGATAACAAAAATCAGTTTCAAAACTTGATGGCTCAAGTTTAAAAACTGCCTTTGAAAGAAAATTCTGTTATACATGAAGGGAAAAAAACAAAATCACCTTAATTTTCTGAAACATTCAAAAGTATACAGGGTACTCCTGTATCCATTTCTATATTTCAATTGTATGCTTAGTAAACAGAAATATTTTAAATTTATTTTATTTCTTTTTGCTGCCACTGATTTTTCATTGTGGTCTTAGTTGCTCTCCAATATCCATAAAATATTTTGTCTTTACATAGCAGGTATATAATTTTTTAGATAGGTGTTTTTCTCAAAATTTTTCACTCTTTTAAAATGAAATTTTCTTTTTTATTTCAGCTATTTTCAGCTAAAAATGTATATGGTTACTGAAAAGAATAATACTTAATATTTAGGATTATACCAAAAAGATAAAAAACGTTATTTAGGACACAGTCACTTAGATCCTTTTATCACTCTCAGCAAGAACAGTAATGAATTAATTACAAACATTAAAATTATAGAGCAACAGCTGATATGTTAATGTAATTTTTCAATTCTTTGTTATACCTGCATGAGTTACACATTGATTTTAATTGTGTTTGTGTTTTCTAATGGTATTTGATTTGGCTGATTGATTTATATTGTAAAGAAAACTCTCACTTTTTTTCTTATTTTGGAATTACGGCAGTTCTGTCCACTGGGCACTTAATCAGTCTCAAACAAAGAATCTGCAGAACATATCCCAATCTCAACCTGCCCCTTTGGCATTTTGGATGATCTAATATAAGGTCAATATATCTCATCATAAAAACTATCTGATATTTTACTCATATCTGTAATCTATCCCATATAATCTAGCTATACAGATTAATTTATTACATTACTTTTAGTATGCATTGGCAATTGTTGGAAAAATTGTGTAAACGCATTACTCAAGGGCTACACTCCTGAAATCAGACTCTGGATAGTGTGAAGATAGCAGGAATAATGACTTTACAAGTTAAAGCTTATTAATTCTGCACTTCCAGAATGACCACTCTTATGTATCTTCTGGCAGTGAAAATCAGGTGGCCAGAATTAAAGGACTAAAGGCGGCCAAGTATTGTAACAATTGGATCTGCCACTAACTCCCATATTTTCTATTACAGTACGATTTTCTGGATTAATTTGAAGAACAGGAATGATTGAGGGTAGTGTGTCTTTTCAGTCCTTGACAGAAAAGCAGGAAAAAAATAACTGACTCCCAACTTCCCATTTGGCAGGAAGCATGCAAGCAAATATTCTGGATATATTTTTCCAACAGTTCGATGATTTATTATAATAAATTATTTCTCACATTATTTCTATATACCACATCTGCTACGACTTATTTAACAGCTAGAGAAGGCAGGTAAGCCAAGGGCTTTCTTGTAAGGAAAAAGGAAGAAAATTGAAACCTGATCTATGGTCTCCTTATCCCCTGCTGGAATGTTCAGCCACCACAGCTGGACTGGTCATCTTGGAAGCTTCCAAACTAGTTAGAGACTTATGGGTCAACTGTCTTTGTACCCTTTAAGGACTTTCATCACTAGATATGTTTGGAGCATGTTATTATAGGCAAGAAACAGGCTACCATCCACAATCATTTTCATGCAAAGACACGCAGACCTCCATTAAACAACTCTGTCTGCTGGCAAATATATTCCAAAGGCAATTTCTGTCTATAAACTTAAAGCAAGGAAGACAAAGGGTAATAGAGAAACAAAGTGATAAAATAAAATAAAAACTAAATTAGTTTCAGACCATGATTGAAGGTGGGTACATGAGAAGGTAAATTAAATAGTTGCTATGGACCAATGCATGCCATATAGTGAGTAAATAGGTATTCTGAATGGCTCTTATGCCTCTAAACTCTTTTCAGGATGGATTAACCAGCGCTGTTGCAAAAATAATGCATTTGTTTCTCTTTTCTGGGAGAGGTCTATCTTTTCTAGACTTTCTAGAATTTTACATTTTTGGACACCACTAGAGAATTTAGTTCCTTCTGGAGCCAAATATTACATTTAGAAAACAGGAAAATATAGTAAGAAGGAACTAAATTTCTTCAAGAAAGTTTGAAGAAAAGAATATATCAATAAATGGAATTTTTTCCCCTTTTTCAGCATAGTGCTTGGTCAGAAACATATTAGAAAGATCTATGATAATTTATTTCTGTTCATCATACTAGTAATAATCTCATTAGTGCAGAAAACAGTGATTTATGGTTTTGAGTTGAGAACAACAGTGTAGCATCTATCTATAAGTTGCTGTCAGGGCATTAAAGAAGTTAGGAACATCAAGAAAACTTATATTTTTAACTTATGTGAAGTCTTTTTTTGGCTAGTTTGCTGAGAAGCAGCACACATCTTCCCAGCCTATAATATAGAATTTGACTGATCATTATTTGAATTTTTTTCATCATTGAACTTACATTTGTTTTAAGGGAACAAAATATCTTACACCAGACCTGACTAATCAACAAGATATACCATATTCTGAAATGGAAGATAAAATAATGTCAATATGTGAATCACCTTGGAGATGAATTAAATTGCTGTAAAACAAATAATTTACATTTAAATAACATCTCTTTTTCACCTAATTTAAAAGTAATCTTCACTCTTTCTCAACTAATACCTAAATTTATGAGCTAGTTTGATCATATTTGTGCAATAAAATAGAAAATTTTAGGTATGGTAGGTAATCAGTTTTAGTCTCCTCATCTGTGTTTCCAATCTCATTACAGATTGCAATTTTCGGTGCAGATTACATGATGACCCATCAGTGGCTTTGTTGTTTCTGAATTACTGATTCCTCAACTATTGCCAGATAAGAACAAAGACTATGCATCAGTCTGACAGCTTGCAAACAGAAAATGGGCTTGTAGGATTGGATTTAAATCCCAGGTGTAGGGGATAATTACCACATCAGTCATGCAGTAACTGAAAAATGGTATTTCAACAAGAAAAATTGCATTCCTTTTATAGTGCCAACAGAAATCATTTTTTGAGGCTTCATATTGATTCAGTGCATCATTACTTGCGCACTGTACTCATTAAACTTAATGTTTGTTAACAACCTTAAAAACTTATTGTTTCAGATACTTTCGTGGCTGAGTTAGTTCAAATCAAGATTTGTGAAACCTTTATGATGCTGAGGTCATTTAAAGGTATAATATATATTATACAGGTGAAACAACAGCAGAGCCCAAACCATCCAAAACCTTTTCTGTCTTCAGGGGAAAAAAAGGAGACTAAAGTAGAAAAGCATAAATCCTACTTTAGAAAATCCTTTGGGGTTAGACCCTTTGATGCAGGCCTTTCATTAAACTAAATAGAATGGTAATAAGAGGCTATCATCATTTGTGTGGGCTTTACTCTGTGCGTTTCAGTAAACAAGATACTGTTATCAATTAATTATTTTCTAGGCCAACAAATCAAAAGCATGATAAAAATAAACCATAAGCAAACTAAATCGTTAATGTCACACTATTGAAGCAGAGATTAAGTGTATCACTTACTTTATAGGTTGATGACGGTAAATTTTACTTTATTATTAAAGAGACAGTAAAGCAATAAGAAGGTGTTACAGAGTACTCTGTGGGTCCAGAAAATTAGCAACTAGCAATTTGAAGGGAGGAGAGGGAAGATAGACTTGTTCGTTATCTCTGATGGAAATTCTTTCCCTTTTATCAACACTGAATGTCTGAATTTTGCCAGCTGGACCATCTGTGCTCTGGATTTTCCATGGATAAATTTGGCAATACCCAACTGAGGATTGTAAAGGCAAATGTCTTCTATAGTGTATTTGTCTAAGCTTATAAAGTGAGGAGATAAGGGGTTTCATAATAACCACTTCTGGCTTTTGGAAGCAAGCAGGAATACTTGGATTATTTAAGGACATAGAAGGAGGACAATCAGTTCCAGGCTAGGTAAAAGGGTCGTCTCAATGAAACGAAACATGAGCATGCCATCCCCAGAGCTTTTCATGTAGCTTTCCATGTCTATCCTTTCATGTAGCTTGCCTGGCTTATCCTTGGCATTCTTACAATTAATTATATGTCAGACACATGTTAACTACTGGAGAAGCTGTGAGCCAAGGCAACAGTTTGTAAACTAGTATTTTAGACACCGTTGTTAGATTTGTAGAAATCCAGCCTGGGTCCAACTTCCCTTTACTACAAAAAGAAACTACTTCCCTTTATCTAACTAAAGTTCATCTTCCCTTGGCATACAGGTTTCAGGGATGAATACTTCTACCTCAAATGAGTTTCATGTGAAGGGGTTAAGGTACCCCCAAGGTACTTTCTGTATTCAGCACTCATATCCTCACAGAGGGCGTCTGCTAAATTATCTCCAAAACTGGCTTCTAGGAATGTTAAGGAAAAGTACAGAATGCTGCAAAAAGCAATCGGGAAATTTGCATAACGCTGATAAGACTTTTAGGCTCTGGGAAAACTTTATCCAGTGTATTACATTCTTTAAGAGGTAAGTCCATAACACTTTGCTCAAGGATCTATTCTTGCAGAAATTGAGCAAATTAAAACTTTATTTTATTGTTTGGTACTGATAACTAAGCATTGTTCATGATGCCAGTTAATTCAGTTTTGTGGGGAGGGAGAACTGTGTCAGGTATTTTGTGTCTGAATATTTAGAGAGGATGTAAAAGACCACTTGACATAAATCTGATGATATTTTCAGTGCTTCAAGATACTTTAAGAGAAGTAAAAGAGAGACTATCTCAACTTCAATTAATTCAGTGTCCTGAATGTATAGAATGAAGATTCACAGGTAATAATATTGCCATGAACTTCAGTAGGATGAACGCAATATGAACATTATTGATTTCCAACTTATTATGTGTCTTTGTAGCTTCCATTTGTTTGCACTCTCTTTTGAGGACTATAACAGTTGCACATAAAGGAAATTACAGTAATTTCACAATTATAAGCCACACCTGATTATAAGTTGCACATC
>VRYO01001269.1:13838410-13927635 GCA_009812075.1 Sialia sialis | reverse complement strand
GCCCTGCTGCCCCGCCCGCCACCGGGGCTCCACCAGGGTGCGGGGGCTTGCTGCAGGGAGGGCGCTGCCAGGGCACGAAGCCCGCTCCCCAACTGCCCTCAGCCCACCTGGCCACGGCTCCATGGCAGCTCCACGGCAGCTCCGTGGCAGCTCCCTCTCCGGCCGGTCCACACTTCCAGGTTAGCATATCGCTGGGATTTGTCCATAGATAAGCCGCACCTGATGATTAGCTTCTCTACTGGGGAAGGCTGCATTCTTCAATGAAAAAGATGCATCTTATATTCGTGAAATTACTGTAGTAGTTTCAAAGGATACCAGGAAAACTTGAAATGGTAGTGCTGTGATATTAAGAATAGTAATATAGAGTTAATTTAAGATCAGGTGGTAGCATTGCTGCATTGCTATCTCACCAAGAATGAAACTAAAAAGTACTATTTTGTTCTGATGTGGAAATGCCAGCTCCTGTAATGCTGTGGCGAATGCAATTTAACTGCATGATTGCTGTAAGTGACTTACATGTCATAGGTAAATTGTAGGGCCAATATAAAGCAGATTTAGGAATTCTAAAATATTCTAAAATATTTTGCAATTGTACAACATTTTGAAGACAAATGACTGACCTTTTTAGTTTTCATGAAGTTTTTTAATCTCAAGCATCTTAACTATTTTGAGTTCTCTTTACTTTAAATGAAATATATTTTAAATTATAGCATTAAAATGACAGACATGTTCTTGTTGCAATTAGTTTGACTGTGCAATGGACTGCATCAATCTTCATGCATATGTTCTGAAGCATTGGCTGTTTTGGAGGATAGCACTAACACTATGATTTTAATACATCCTACAAATATGTCTTGCAGATATTCAATGACATGAATATTACATCTCTGGTATAGGAGTGAAAAATATTTTCATTTTTGCTTCCCAAGATTAATATCTGTTTTTTTTTTCTTTTCATTCTTTTGTTTGTACCCTAAGATGCAAATTATCAGACAGTCATTTAACTTGAACACAGCAAATACAAGGACAGCAAACAGGTAAATGGGCATGCAAAACACTAATTTACACTTGCAAAACAGGTAATTTCACGCACTGGTGATAGCCTGCACATACAATTATTCATCTTGTTATGCATATGCATGATTTCAGCACAATTGCCTTTTTACATATGTGCATATATTTCACTGGCATAGTTTAGTCAACGATATTTATTCATTATGATTTGTGTGCATGTTTAAACCCTGTTTTGTTCATTCAGAATAGAATATAGGTTCATGATCCTTCTGCATCAGGTAGCTATATCATGTCAGTAAATACTGATCTGTCAAGAAGAACAGCTTCAACAAACCTTAAGGTTCAGAGCATTGCACACTACTCAATCTCTTTTTTTCAGTAGCAGCTCTCACTTTCACAAAAATGCACTTCCATCTTCTTTACACATTAGACTTTCAGTATTTTCAAGGAAAATATATGAAATAAAATCTCAAGATGTGATTGGGTAACAAATAAAATATTTAAAATATGTTATGCTGCCTTTTACTATACAATATTATTAAAAAGAAGAGCTATGGTCCAGTTATAACAATTGCAGACTCTTAAAAATTCAAGTGTTGCCATTTTATATTGCAATATGAGAAATGCCAAAGAAGTCATATCAGACCCATTTCAACAAAAATTGTCATATACAACTTCTGTTATAGTGGAAATTATGCTACTTTAATTCTGAATCCTTCCACATAATAGATGTGGAAAAGGCAGAGGTCTCCCTCTGAAATGTGCCTGAAATGCAGTTCAAACTATGCCACAGTCATGCTCCCCGTTGATTTGGACCCTGAAATTGATCCAGATAATGAACTCCCCAGCCTGAACTTGGGTGTGCCTATGACTTGCCCAGAAATTCTGATGGTGTGTCTGACCCTCATTATGGTCTCCAGGACTGGTTCTAACCTGGACTCACTGTCGTGATTTCCCAGCTTTTCCTCAGACAGACCTCATCACTATGGATTTTTCTCAACAATCTGTCTGTCCTAACTTGTCCCCACCTATCCTGCTGGTGGCTGGGACTATGGGACGGTCCTGGGCTACAAAACACACACCTAGGGAGTCCATGTGGTTTGTAACATCCAGAATGCAGGGAGACACCAGCTTGTGCAGCTCCTGCATAATTCAGCATTCATGGGCTAGTGGCATTCTCTATGACTGTCTCAAACACCAGGTGAGTGAAAAAACAAGGGTCTAGGGAATGTAATAACTGTTACACTCCAGCATGACAGCACTCTCCTCAGCTAGAGATACTGTTTTTAGATTAGAAAGAGGCCTACCTTATACACTCTGCCTAAATTGAGACACGAAGAATACACTTAAGAGGACTTAATGTTTGCAGAGATCAGTCCATCCACAGACTGTGAACCTATAAAGTTTAAATGACACACCTATGTCTTTAAACATGGGTCTATTAAAGAAAACAGCAGTACATTTCTTATTTTGAAATGGAAAGCTGGGATTAAGCCATCTCCCTATTCCTCTCTGTTCCCACCAAATTATATTCTTTAAAAGCTAGCCACATATTTCAGTTTCCAAACCTCAAACAATTACTTCTGGGCCATTACAAGAATGGATGCTTTCAGCTTGAGAAATAACTGCATCAGAAAAAAAAGGAAAAATGAGAAAAGCTGATTTGAATGGTTCAAACATTTTTTTCATCAATTTTCAGAGGAAGAAAAAGGCAAATCTATTGCCATACTTTGCTTAAACTGTCTCAGATGTGCAAAAATGAGTAAAATAGAGTTACTCTATAGTTATGATATTGGATGGGATTTTGAAAGTCATCAGATATTTCCACCACCCAAGGATCATTGTATGTCAATAGAACTTGGGCTCTTCCTTCTTTTCTGTGAATGAAAACTGATTAATTGCATTTGAGCAAAAGGAACGTAAATTTAGTGACCTTGCAGTATTTTAAGGGGGCCTGCATGAGCATTGGAGACTATTCATCAGGGAGTGTAGTGATAGCACAAGGGGTAATGGTTTTAAATTGGTAGAGGGTAGATTCTGGTTAGATATTAGGAAGATACTTTTTTTTACTCTAGGGGTGTGGGGAGAGTGGAACAGATTTCCCAGAGAAGTTATGGATGTCATCTCTGCAAGCACTCAAGTCCAGGTTGGATGAGGCTTTGAGGAATCATGCCTAGCAGATGTCCTTGACCATGGCTGGGCATTGGAACAAGGTGTGTTTTAAGGTCCTTTCCAAGCCAAATCATTCCATGGTGAAAACTATATTCTACTTAAAATTCACAATCATCGTATTTTTTAAATAAGGACTTTTTTTATCCCCACACTGAATTCTCACAGAACAGCAACTGATAGAAGAGGAAGAAGAAAAGAAATCCTTGACTCCAAGCAGTATGCCCACTCCTGTCTGCTTGCCCTTGTCTTAACTTTATAACTAGAAGAAATATTACACCATTAAAAATAGTAACAGAAGTTCTTGGTGCCAATCAATACCCGATCTCTTCCTGTATTTGGGGGTATATAGCATAAAGCAATAAACTAGGCAGGTATATATACATTCCAAACACTAATCCCAAACTCTAGCCTTGCTTTATGGTTAGAAAACTCATCAGTAGAAACAATAGGGAATATAAGACCTTGGCTTCATCTGACAAGAACATCTGACAATCTTTTTCTTATAGGCCAATATCTTTTGTCATTTATTTTGTGTAGATGGGGCTTTTAATTTTATCTGTGTGTTAGGATTAGGTTTGGTGTTGCAGTTATGGATTGGAAATCCAGCACTTCAAATGACCAGTTTATTCTGGATACTGCCATGACTTCAAAGGTATGGCAAACAAAATATCCTTTGAAATGGAAATAGAAAGTGTTGTAAGAGTAGCTTTTTCCAGAGCTTGCAGCCCTGAGAAAAAGCTGATGACAATTCAGACAGCTGTGTTCTTCTTTTTTCTGATTGGAGTAGGTTTCTTCTGTTGGATTAAGGTTAGGGTTTATTTGTAGGTTAACTTTCAGTTTTAGGAACTAAAGCATTAAGATCACTATTTCCTTTCAGTGTTCTCAAGGCCTGTAAAATTTTGGAGAGGTCTGGAACCTGAGATATCAGTGACCTAAGC
The DNA here is from genome assembly GCA_009812075.1 of Sialia sialis. Lineage (NCBI taxonomy): Eukaryota > Metazoa > Chordata > Aves > Passeriformes > Turdidae > Sialia > Sialia sialis. The sequence goes on along the minus strand of VRYO01001269.1, from coordinate 13,923,511 downwards.
CCTTTCTTACTAACTTAATAATGCGAAGGCTTTGCCACAGCCTGTCAGTTTAGTGTTGCTGCAGCATGCCATCAAGAGTATAGGTTTCATGTTTTGGGATGTAGTACAAAAATATAAGAGAGTTTCACTGGATACAAATCTACAGATCCAAGAGAATCAAAACTAAACATAAATATTCTGGAAAAAATAATAAAATTAATAATACATAGATAATACATTTAGGCTAGATAGCCTGAGCACCAAAGGCCTTGAAATTCACATTTCATGACTTTATAAAACGAACAGGGAATGCAGTGGAAGTTAGGGTTTATATTTGCTGCATCTAAACACGATGTTTCCTTCTCCTTCAGACTCAATGACAATCATAAGACACTAAGTTATGGAGGAGTGACATCTGGCTTCTTGACAGACACCTCAGGCAACTGTAGTAATAGCTTTGGAGATGGCTGTGTATCTGTAATAGAGTTAAGTTTGTTGTCTGGGTTGTATTATCCTCTTACTCCCTTAGACATTTTGTCCTATAGCTCATACTGGTATTACTGAAACACTCATAACCCTGATTTATAAGCCTTTTTGTGTTTTTTTATCTGCTGCTGTTGTGTTGGGATTTTTTTTGTTTGGATTTTTTGCCCCTCAGGAAGATGTGAGCATACTTTGAAAAAACTTCTAAAGGAAGGTTTCAGCAATTGGAAAAAAATGAATAATTCTAATAATAAAATTTAAAAAGCAAACAAAATAAAATACTTCTTACAAGATGAATATGTAAGAAAGTATAAGGGTAATTATAGCATGTGGTATTTCTAACGGAGCCGAAATATTCATGAATGTTATAAGGTCAAAATAGTTGCCAATTTGATGAGGAAAATATACTTTCTTTGTTTTTATTTTGGTTTTGGTTTTCTTTTGGTTTTCTTTTTTTTGTTTTTTTTTGGTTTTTTGTTTGTTTTGTTTTTATGTTTTATTTTTTTCTCGGCATATAACGAAATGTATTAAAATCTGATCTATTAAAATGCCAAGAAACAAAATCACTTTATAACTCTATCTTGTATTATAACAGACTGATGTATGTGATGTATAAAACCTAGAAATAACGATTGGATGCATTTGTTTCCTGGATAAAAAATTGTACGTACCTCAGGCAGAGCTCCTCAGTGTATGAGATTCATCTGTATGGCATATAAAACTTACATTTTCATATTTGCAGCCATCACATCTGGAGCACTTTAACTTTTCCTTGCTGGTATACTTATAAACTTATTCCTCTTATGTCAGCTGGTAAAAAATAATTTAACCCTTAGGCAGCAGTACCATAATCTGTGCTGGTTAAGAGGTAATTTGCCTTCAGAAGGCACCTGAAATCAGTGGAAAAGACACAGCACAGAACCTATGCAGACAGCAACAGATCCAGTGGGAATCCTGATTCCCTGTGGGACACAAAACCGTGAGGGGATATCGGCATGTCTGTCTTTTGATCTTAAAAGCACTACAGAGTTAGAAACCCATCTGCCCTGTGATTTTATCTTCCATCAATTATATGACAGCACTATGCTATATCCATTTTTGTGTCTGAACATGCACATGAACTGTATTCTGTGGTGGCAGAAATGACATATTTTATGGCTGGTAAAGTGGCTTTCATGTCATCTCAGGGATTATACCATCTAGAACATCACTTTCACCAGGAAAATAACTATCAATTATAGTCAATCCAGTAACTCAGATGCATTGATGAGACAAATGTAAACAATTCTAAGTTCTGTTCCTTAGGCAGAAAGATTACACATCTTGTCTAAAATGTATTGAAGTACAAAGATCCTACCATTTGTAGACTGTTCTTCAGCTGTGTTGCATATGCATCATTTAACCTCCTTTGGAACAATTAAAATTAAAAAAAATTAGAATAAGGTGTTTTTCTAACTAACAAGTAAATTTCTGAGCTAGAAGAATCTTGTTACAAAATTGAAACTACTTAATGCTGAAGATACACAATATCATTTGTTTTCCTGGTTTTTGAATTCAAAAGAAGGCACCATGTAGATATTACTGCCAACATGAAATGCCTTTCAGTTATGAGTTATTCTCAGAAACAGTGAAATTTTCTCAAAAGTTGTCAGTCTCTTGTGTCTTCCTCAACACAAACTTCAACCTGATTAAAAACACAGAGCTGCTAGTCAAGGTGTGAACAGATGTTTTATCTCCACATTTTGTGCATAAATGCAAGTACTTGGACATAAATTGATCAAACTGTTGAAACAAATCATTTAAGATTTGTGCAGTGATTAATAATAGATGCCAGTAATCAAATCTCCCTGCCACTAGCACATCTGTTACAGAGAGTTTCTGGTTTGCTCTATTATGCAAATGTGCAATAAAAAAAATAAATTACTTGATTTAACAGCTGGTTGAAAAACATTATTTTTAGGTGATTTTTTTAATGTATTGTTTTTACCATTGATAGCCACTTGATGTAGAATAATCCAATTATGCTTTGTAGTGTCACAGAATTGGGGAGGGAATCTACCAAGTCTGCTCAGAAGCTGCTGCAGAATTTTAAAGATATCTAGAATTTATCAGAAACTCATGGCTTCTGAAAGAACAAAGTACACAGGAGAAGAGAGTTTTCCTTGAATTTAATACTTCAGAAATACCTTCATATAATTTGCCTCTTCAATACTAGAAGTGTCACTTACATAAGTAAAGCTTTGCAGAACCTTGAAAAGACCAGCATTTGATTCATCACTACACACTGAAATAAATACCATCTCAAAAATCAGTTTCTGGACATTTTGATCTATAGGCTCATGAATCGAAGAGAGGAAAATATCAGCACAGAGTGGCCTTGATTTAAGATATGCTTAGACTACATTGTCTGGTTATGGATGCTGCAGATTTCAGCAACCTTTAGCACCAGGATCACAGTATCATAGAAGCTTAGAAGTTGGAAACGACCTTTAAGATCATCAAGTGTAACCACTAACTGCCAAATCCACCACTAAATTCTGCGCCTAAGTGCCCTATGTGTATGACTGGGGAATGCTTACAGGGACGGATGAACCACATCCCTGGGCACCCTGTTCCAAAGCTTGACAGCCCTTTCAGTGAAGACATTTTTTCTAATACACACTCTAACTCTGTCCTGGTGCTACTTGAGGACATTTCTTATTGTTTTATCTCTTATTATTGAGGGAACTTTCCATTTTTTAAGCAACATAATTTTCTGCCTTTTTTGTTTCAAGGATTTGTGACAGGTTGTGTGAGACCTGCCCTTTTTCTGCTGTCCCCCAAGTGTATACTGGAAGAACCAAGATTACTTTTACTTCTGTACAATGGAAGAAAAGCCAAAGAAAGGAAAAAACAGAAATAGTAAAGTGTCTACCTAAGAGAGAGCTTAGGTCTGAAAATATTTGTTCCCTTTATTTTTTTGCAACCAAACACATTTCTCCCAAAATTTTATATGCTGAATTACACATTTTATGGAGCAGTGCTATAAAACCAGACAAACATTAATTTCAAGCAAACATCATCTTTCAGCTCCCTGGGTTACCAAATAACCAGCTGTGTCAGCAGCATATATTGCTCTAGAGGGACACATTTTAATATAGAGCAGAGCAGAATATGTTGCTTTATAAACCAAGTTGAAAAATAGCCAAACAGATACATAGAGATAGATAGAACTCACCCATTAAAGGAAGATGAAGTATAAATATTTTTGCAATTCTCAATGACTACCCAAAAAGTTGTGAAAAACTTTTGCATCCTGTTATTCTGTATGAAAAAGTTATAGGTATACAGGAAGCATATAAGAATATGAAACTCAGTCCTTATTCCATTTTGCTGGAACTAGAAATTAAATTTGTGCAGTGCAATGTATCTTTCTCTTTTGAAAAGGTGATTATCAGAACGTATTAATAAACATTTTGATTGAAATGTCAAAGTCTGTCAGGGTGTTTTCTTTCTTCTCTACTTATTTTTTTCTGTCCTTTTATATGTATTGCAGAATAAACAACTGATTCAGAAGAGATCTTTGAGTGAAGGCATTATAATTTGAATAAAGACAAAAGTGTGGAATATTGTCAATTATTCAGTAAGAAAAAAATCCTGGACAACATCTCGACTTGTTTGAATTCCAATAGATCTCCTCGGCTGAGAAATCAAGCTTCAGAAATAAGAGGAATGGAATTCCTCTAATTCTTTGTCTTGACTGCCTTGATTTTGGGAAATCAAAAATCTCAACTAAAACTTCCCATCAATATTCTTTGTAAGTTCTAAATGAAGGTCAAGAGTATAAAAAGGGTTAAACATTTTTAAATCATCACTAAGTATGTGTTTCCAGTTAGTATTTTCACCAAAATGTGTAAAGCAATGCTACTTCTTTTTATCAAAAGAGGTTGGCAAAGCAAGGAAATAAAACTTCTTCTTGAAAGACAGAATTGATCATGGTCTCTGTAGAGTTATTTAGAGTCAAAAAATAGATATCTAGTAGTACTTCAGAAGCCTTAATGTATTCAATCACATCGAATTGAGGAAGTATGGCACTGACACAAATCAGTCTTGCTCCCTTCTGGAAAGTCAGCTAAAGAGCAGACATCAGATCTTCTAAAATAATATTAGATGTTACCTGCTTTGTTCCCTAATAATCTCATGCTTGATACATCATAGAAAACTTAAAATGATTATGTAGCTTCCTTTCCGCATTCTTTCTCCTAGGGACTTATTTTCCAGATTACTGAATTGATTCTATCTTTCAGACGGTCTTTGCAGTGAAAAGAATGTTGAGAAAATACCACACAAGGAAATAGAGTTGTACATTGTTTATGTAAAATTCAATGGATTATCAGCAGAAAAAGTATGTTGTCCAGACCTCCTCAGTCAACTCCTTGTATCCCTCCTGCCAGAAACTAAGCTGACAGAATTCAAAATTAAAAGATTAGTATTTAAAGTTGCAAATGTAGCCAATGATGTTATCTTGTAATTAATCAGTGAATTTTAAGACAGTTGGATGACTTTGAGAGTCTAACATTGCTTTCCATCTCTTAGTTTGTAGCTGTGTGAACAAAAATAAAACCAAACTGATAATAGCCAACCTTTGGTGGAAAAGCAGTTTTTAGGAGAATTTATCAGCATCAAGGTTCAGAGTACAAATGTCTTTGATCTGCTTTAACAAGGACATTGTTATCGTTGTACTCTAGACTGAACCATGGATAGGAAGATATGTGACCTGAGAACTCTTATGGCCTTACACTTTTGCATCTCTACAATGGTGTAGAGGGGTCATTTACAACATTTGGAAGCTTGGACAGTCTTCAAGGGAATCTTATTTAAACCAGAGAGTGATCCAATTTAATACAAAAAACAGAGTTGCAATTCCCACATCCCTGTATGGATGGGATTTGAAAAACTCATCACTTTCTTTGAGAAGCAGTTTAAAAATATTTAGCAAGCAACATAAGTAATCAGCAGGCTGACAATAATCATTCTTGCCAACAGATGAGATCTGCTAAAAACAAAACAAACATTTGTAATTTGGTCAGTTGGCAGGAACTGAATAACAGGAAATACAATAAAAAATCAATACCTTTGTGGAGTTGCACCAGAATGGAAAAGAATGTGCACTTACAGTGACAATGTACAGCAAAAAAAATTATATAGAAAGGGGAATGGAACTCAATCACTTGATCAGAGAACAGAATTTCTTTGATAGGATCAGTAGAATTACAGAAAACTAGTGAATGAACTAAAGTAGGAAATAAACCAAAAATGTGAATGTATATAAAAGATACCTATTGTGTAACTGGGAAAGGCACTGATATCAGAAACTTGGCCACAGAAGGCTGTGATAATAGAAATTGTAAAGAAATAAAATTAAAATGAAGCCTTATAAAAACCAAAAAAACCAAAACCAACAAACAATGAAATCTGTAAATCAGACAGTGGAATAGTGTTAACTGTCTTCACCGAACCATCCCCCTTCCTGGCTTCAGCTGTTCACAGATGTCAATCATCTGCTTTATATGCCCTCCATAAAATACATTAAAAAACACATATGGATCTGATTTTTTCTCTGTCAGCAAAGCAGAAATACAGAGGTGTTGCTCAGCTAAAACTGTCATGAACTGATTGTATCTTGTTCACCTTAAATACCTCTTGATTTGAGCACTGTATCTTGTCTTCTTGTTCTTCAGAGTACTCTCCTTCACTGATATCTGCAGGTTCACAAGGGAAAAAGCAGTTGCCATGTCCTCAGAAGCATTCATTTGAAACTTCAAGGTCAATCTTACACTACTCCCTAAGTGCAGATCAGTACATTAAATGTAATCAGATGGTTGATGCTTTTTCCTTGTGGAAGAAATGATCAGGCTCTTGTTTTTTTCTGTTTTCTATATACAGTAATTTCACGATTATAAGCCGCACCTGAATATAAGCTGCACTTCCGGGTAGCCGGGTAGACCACGGGATTTGTCCATATATAAGCCGCACCCAAATATAAGCCGCATTTTTTTTTTTTTTTAAGCGAGGACCCATGTGCGACAAAGTAACGAGTTAGTAACAGAATCGCACGAGCGTGGGGTTTGGTGTCCGGTGCTCAAGTTGCAAACAGTTTTCATAGACCAGCAAAGCCTTTAAATGAAGCCCCAGGCCCCCGACCCGTGCCACTGGCCTTGGGACTCCCGGCCCGGTGCTGGCTGCTGCAGCCCCTGCCTGCTCAGTGGCAGCGGCGGCTTGCTCGCCCGTGCAAAGGCAGCAGCGGAAGCGTGCTCCCCAGTGGGAAGGCGGTGGTGCGCGGGGGAGGGGGGAGCCTGCTTGCTGTAGCGACAGTGAAGACGCCGACGCCTGGAGGTGGCGGGCCTGCACGATGCAGCGACAGCGAAGGAGGAAGCGTCTTGCTCGCAGCAGCAGAGGCTGCAAAGGCGCCCTGCTCGCGGCGGTGGAGGGGGGAGCCCTGGTTCGCTCGCGCCAGTGGAGAGAGCGACCCTCGGCTCGCTGGCGCCAGCGGAGAGAGCAACCCCCCGTTGGCTCATGCCAGTGGAGAGAGTGACCCCCGGCTCGCTGGCACCAGCGGAGAGAGCAACCCCCGGCTTGCTCGTGCCGGTGGAGGGGGGAGCCCCGGTTCGCTTGTGCTGGTGGAGGGAACGAGCCCTGCCTCCTCGCACCAGCGGAGGGGGCAAAGGTGGCTTGCTTGCTCATGCAAAGGCGGTGAAGCCAGGCTGGCCTCGCCAATCCAGCGGCAGCCTGCCTCCTGCTCGTCAGTGGCTCCAGCTCACTGCCCATCCGGCAGCGGCTCCGCTGCAGCTCTCACCCCCGCCAGCTCTCACTTCTGGGTTGGCATTTCACTGGGATTTGTCCATAGATAAGCTGCACCTGAATATAAGCCGCACTACTGGGGTAGGCTGGATTCTTCAATGAAAAAGGTGTGGCTTATATTCGTGAAATTACTGTAAATTTTAGGGACAATTTTAACCATCTATCACAGTAAAACACCCTATGGCAGAACAAGCTGCATTTGGGTAAAGAAGCTGTATATTGTTCTGATGGTAACTATCACACAGCTTCTTCATGGTGGAGAGGATATCATGTTTGCTGATCCTCCCCAGCATTTGCCTTAATAAAGCACTAGTGGCTGCTAGCCATGAGACATAGCAAGACTAAATACCACTCTGTGATAAGGCAGACACAGCCTCTGTGAGAATAATCCATATTTTTTCAGTGAATTGTTCAATAATCCAGTTGGTAGCAGAGACAGTGAAATAGACTGCCACAAAGAGAGCACCTGTATGTATGTTCGGTAACATCATTACAAGAAACAAAATAATCCTCTTCAGCATAAGTACTATGTATCTATGAAGCTGACATGCACTACTGCCCAAATTAAAATCTATACTTAATCAGATTATCACTGTATTGTCTCTGCTCTGAGATGTTTATAATTGAAATAAAAATAGTTTTTCTTCAGCTCCATATTGTAGGAGATTTTCTTTCATCAAAAAATAATGAGGCCAGTAAGCCTCTTAGAAAAAGTTCAAAACTTTCAACATAGTCCACCTCTAAGAAAATTCAGTTTAATAGTGATTCTGATAGCTTCCTTTAAAGCAAATATCAAAAATGGCAAGTATAAGTTCAGAACAATATACTGCAGAATGTTCTGCATTGTTCTGCAGAATGCCATTGACTCCAAAATGAGACACTGGAAAAAGTATTTTAAAATGCTTGTTTGCAACTGAGTTCTAGCATCATTGTAACTATTTGGGAATGGACAGGTCACACAGGCAAGTGGCACACCATATTAAATGAAATTATCAGTGAATTACAGGATGCCCTTGACCATGTAAAGGAAACAATCCCTATTCTGTTAGGGACAATCCAACTAGACATCAAGAAGGCAGGCACTGCTAAGGCAGAAAGCACACAACAGACTGAAGAAGCAACGTGGTCTTTTATGGACACATGACCGACTTGGCCAACGGAAACAATGAAAAAAAATCTTTATTACAATGGAAAAATTTAGAAAACATCAACCATACAATTGCAGGAGTTAAACTTGTTGCTTAGGTAATGATTTGAAGGAATGAACCCTTCTGATATTGCTGAAAACTTGCTGTAGTAGATTACAGTGACAAAAAAGTGTTTAACCCTCTGTCAATAAAAAATGACAGGTCATGAAATAATATGTGGAAATGAACTGCTCTGAGGATAGATTTAGGACAACCTTGAGAATGGTAGCAGTATGATATACTAATAAAAAAAGAAAGATGATGCCCCTGATCTAATCTAGAGCATAGAACACCTTAAAACATTAACCCACTTGTAGAAATTATTATACACTATTATCTCCTGGAGGGACAACACAGCAGGAGGTTCCTGGACTGTGTTGATGATAACTTCCTTCTCCAAGTGATAAGGGAGACAACAAGGAGAGGTGCAATGCTAGGCCTTGCTCTCAAGAAAGGACTGGGTGGAGAATGTGAAACAAAAATACAGCTTTGGCTGCAGTGACCATGAAATTTAATTTCAAGACCTTTAGTGCAGTAAGGAGGATGCACACCAAATGAAACTTGGAGTTCAGGAGAGCAGGCTTTTTCCTCTTCTGGGATCTGCTTGGTTCACAGGAAGAGACTGGGGAAACAGAGGAGTCCAAGAAAATTAGTTGATATTCCAGGATCACTTCTTAAAGGCTCAAAGTGATGCCTCTCAGCAAAGGCAATTTAGCAAAAATGCTGAGAGGCCTGCATGGTTGAGGCTGGAGCTCCTGGAAAACACAAGCAGAAGAAGAAAGCCTAAAGAGGGTGGAAGCAGGGACAGGTAGTCTGGGAGGAACACAAAAAAATTACCTCAGCAGCCAGGGATCAGGTGGATAAAGCTGATAGAATTAAACCTGATCAGGGATGTCAAGGGCTGTGAGAAAATCTTCTATAAGTACATTGCTTATAAAACAAAGACTAAGAAAAACATGGACTAGCTCTGGAAGGAAATGGGAAATCTGGGTAATTGGGATATGGAGAAGGCTGAGGGTTTTTTACCTCAATCTTCAATGGCAAGTGCTCCAGACACTCTAGTCAAATCACAGAAGGCAAAGGCAGGGACTGAATGCAGCCTCAGCAGGTTTGCCAGTGACACCAAGCCGTGTGCTGGGTTGACATGCTGGAGGGAAGGGATGCTGTCCTGAGAGATCTTGACAAGTTTGAGAGATGGGCCATGTAGCCTTCATAAAGTTCATCAAGGTCAAGTTCAAGGTCCTGCAGCCAGGTCAAGGCAATCCAAAAAACGGATACAGGCTGTGCACAGAATAGATTGCAAGAAGCCCTGGGGAGAAGGACTTGGAGGAGTGTTGGTTGATGTGAAGCTCATCGCAATGCAACAGTGTGCAGCCCAAAGAGCCAACCCTATCCTAGGCTGTACCAAAAGCAGAGTGGCCAGCAGGACACTAGAGCTTCTTGTTTCCCTCCACTCCACTCTTGTGGCACCCCGCCTTGAGTACTGCATCCAGCTCTGTGGCCCTCAGCACAAGATCTGGAACACCTTTCCTATGAAGACGGGCTGAGAGTCGGGTCTGCTCAGCCTGGAGAAGAGATGGCTCCAGGAAGATTTTAAAATGTCTTTCCATGAGCTAAAGTGGGTCTACAAGAAAGATGGAGAGGTATTATTGACATGGGTATCTAGTAGTACAAGGAGCTGGATTTAAACTGAAAGAACACAGCTTTAGATGAGTTATTAGGAAGAAATTCTTTACTGCGAGTGTGGTGAGGCACTGCAGTAGGTTGCTCAAAGAACCCATCTCTGGAAGTGTTCATGACCTCATTGGATGGGGTTCTGTTTTAATGGAAGAATTATTTCACATGCATATTTTAATTTTTTGAAAAGTGGCTTTTTGTAGAATTATGCTAATGCTGCAGGTAATTCTACTACCTAAAAACATGTCATGATTTATCTAAGAGATTTGGGCAAGTAAATATAAATCAAATAACAACAACGTTATCATCTACCTATAACCAGCATTTGAATTAAAAATTAAAATTTAATGAAGACAGAGGGGATTTAGGGCATGGTTTTAATGAAACGATGATGAGAGGATAGCTTGTGATTATTTTAAAGTTTGAATGACTATTTTGCTGCTTTCTCAGACAAAACTATAGTACAAGTGTTTCTTCTCATTTTTGTAGGATGAATTACATATTTAAATACTAAAGCAGCTTCACTCACTCATTTATGAAGAAATATGTCGGAATAATTGCAAACATCATTTGCATTGAACTTACCACCTGTTTGAACATTACCCCTTTTATCTCAAAATTTTAAATTAAGAGCCATAGTAAGAAGTGAGATATCAAAATGAGAATAAATTGCAAAAAAATATCCGATTCTGTCCTCCTTCCTTAAGTGACTTCTCATGGCACTAATTCATAAACACAGATTTTTCGGCTTGAGAAATGCAGTACATTTCCTACTTTGTGTAATGGACAGGAGGAAACAAACAATGATAGGTAGAGCATAAAGCACCACATATTTTATCCAGCACAATAAAATTCTACCTATTGTCATTTCAGTCCTGTATATTTGGATCAATTTTTGAACTACAGATTCAGGTTTAGTATACCAGGCAAATTGCCTCTGGTAAACTTTAACCCACTGAGTTCTATTTTTAGAAGCATATGTGCATCTTTCCAAAGAAATCTACAAAGCTTTTTCTAAAGGAGGAGTTTTCCTATTGTATGAGGACTTAACAGATTTATTTCTCTAAGGCATTTTGTGCTATTTTTTGGTGCTGAATACATTATCTCCTAGTGATCTCATTTCATAAGCTTGGCCTCTAAAGAACATGCAATGTCTCTCACCTGTAAAAGGTCCTGTGACTCATTCTGGTTTAGAAATGAAAGAATATTGATCATTCATTAAGCAAATTTAGTGCATGGCATACCGTCCTCAAGGTGGATATAAGGTGATATGCAACACGGGAACAATGAGACTGCTTAATATTCTAATCTTAATCACTTATCTACTGCCTGTATTTGGAACATTGCTCTCAGTGGACATTTTCTTTTGTCCTGAACTCAGGGGTGTTTTATTGTAACTCACTGGAGACTATTTGGTTGATTTAAACTCCTACTTGAATTTGGTACAGATTAATAAAGTTTTACAACTGAGATTACAGAAAGCATTGCTACTTTTTCCTACAAGTCTGAAATTGAAGTTAGATTGACAAAGTGACCTTAGTCTCCTACATCGCCATTTGGCAAAAGGATAAATGCAACTGTATTCCATTTCAGCAACAGCTCTTTCAATTTTGTATTATTCCACTGGCACATCTGTCGTTTAATTATTTATCTGTTAATTCTGAATATGATCCTGTGATTGGAATTAAGGATTCCACATCTGGTATTAGAAGTAAAGGATAAATTAATTGATTTCTAAATTTTCCTTCTCTAGGGGTAGAAATTGGTTTGTAGGTTACTATTCACTGGAACACCCCACAGCCTTGACAATAAACAAAGCAGTTGCAGTCACACTCCACTGGGCAGCAGAAAATCAGATTCACAGAAAACCCTTATCTGTAAAAAGCAGAGGACATTTGTGAGCAGAACAAATATTTGCAGAAATTTTCAGTGATTGTGCATAACATTAATGCTCAGTTAAATTGAGATTTCTAAGGCATATACTATATCTTATGGCATTTAAATTTTACTTCCACCACAACAGTAATTTTCAATTAACTTTTACATTAAAAGCACTGAAATTTACAGATGTTATTTTGATGTTGTTTCCTTATTTCTGGATTTTTTTTTTCACAGTTTATTTTCAAATTTTCTAACATATGTAAATGTCATCAAATCTGACTCAGTGTGAATTAAGGCTAATAAATCCTATACATGAATAAAGCATGACTTACCAGTCATTATGGAGTTCAGTGAGTACAAGAAGAGATGGGGCACTTAGTTCAAGAATCCATATGGTATGAGACTATGGTAGACTGTATAGGCATCACTAGAGGGAGTCATGACCACACAAACCAGATGGGTGTGTTTCATAAACACTACTGAGCAGAAATCTGGGCCCAGAGCATGAGCTCCGTGCCATATTACACAATAGTCACCTATGGAAACATGGGAGATTTTTGGTTGCTTTTTTTCCTTTCTTTTGAGAAAGGGACAAAGACAACTTTTTGAAACAAATATTAAAGGGTTTAGCAGAATTTATCCATTTCATAAGTAACTCAAAGAAATTTCTGTGGGCAACTCAGTGTGTTTCAAGGATTCTTTGTGGACAACCTGTGCCAGTTCTCAGTCAACCCCTTAGTGAAATATTCTTATTATGTTTAGGCAGAATCTCCTCTCAGTTTTCATCCCTTTGCCTCTTGTCCTGTCACTGGATACACCAAAAAGAGCCTATCTCCCTCTTGTTTACATACTTCCTCCAGGTATATGCATGAGCAAGGCTCCTTGAGCCTTCTTGTCTCCAGGCTAAACAGTCCCATCTCTCTCAGCATTTCCTCACAGGGAAGATGCTCTAGTCCCTAAATCACCTTCCACTGGAGCTTCTCCAGTGTATTAATGTATCTCTGCACTGGGGAGGCCAGAACTGGACACAGCACTATAGGAATGGCCTAACCAATGTCACTCACAATGTTTCAGAGACATACATGGGATGTGTATTCTTAATGAAACCAAAAGCTGATACGTGGCAACAGATGCAAAGACCTTGATGAAATAGGAAAACCTTGTAACCAAAATCCAACTTTGTTTTTTTGTACTCTGAAGGAGTAGATAGGATTTTTCCTAAATTCTAGAAACAACTCCAAGTAAAATCACAGCTGTCACCAACATATAATAGCGCTTTTATAAGAAAACTTCTGGTTTGAGAGCTTCATTGTAACCAAGGTGTGTTCTTATCAGAACCAGGCTCTTTCCCATTGTTTGGCTTCAGTATCATTTGTACTTGTTAGGGCTGAGAGCTGCAAGATAGCCTCTAATCTTTGTCTTGAAACGGCTGCTGACTGTACTCCTGTCCTTGTCTGGTCCCAGTGGGTGCCTATGGGGATGAGTAAAGAATTTGAGGTGATGTCTTGCTTTTAAAATAGCATTAAGGGCAAACTAGGAGAGGAGGACCTTAAAAGAAACCAAGTAGAGCCATCGTATAAATGCAACCAATAAATTTGACCTGTGCATTGGTAAAGAGTATTCACACAACATGAATATTTTTTCCTAAAACTGCTTCAATAACACAGATTTTCTAGTAGCAAAATGTCAGTCAAACACTTCTGAAAGGAAGGCAAAGAAGTGAAGCAGTTAAAAAAAGAAGTGTTTTAGAATGCCCTTACAATTCCTTTTGAAATAGGCATGTACCACTCTCTCAAATCTAATGAAAAGTATGGTGCCCTTATGCAACACTTTACCAGTTACCAATGTTCATGCAGTAAACAAACAACATAATTTAAGGTCTTTGCCAACTTGTTCAAATGATAATGGAAACTTTACACTGTCAGAGGTATCAAACAAAAAGATTGCAAGCTATTCGCAAGCTAAAATTTATTCAAACAAATCTCAATTTCTCAAAAGGTAAAGTAACCTCAGAAACAGACTGTGAAGAGAGAGAGATAGAAATGTGCAATCTAAATTAATAACAGAATTCACCAATTTGGCTACATAATTTCCAATTGCTCTTTTCAAACCATCTTTATTGGACTCCTCTGGAGACTACAAAGAAAGTTGCTTTGTGTCCTCATAAAGATTTTTTTAATTGAGGGCTTAAAGAAATATTTTTTGTTTGTTTTAACATGCCTTTCCCTTTCCTACATGTGCATCTTCCCTTGCACTTCTAAATGCTCTCGATGCAGCAATAAATTCAGTGTCTCTGTCCTCTTTCAACTGCACTTCTTTCCCTCCCTACTATTTCAAAGTTTAGCAGGATAGTTTTAATGTGCCCTTAACAGAGGACCCTCAACCTGCTTCTCTGCAGAACTGTTTGAATAATTCATCAGACTCAATCTCACAGAGTAACTAATGTGCTAATTATGCAGAAGAATCATTTATAAGGTTGGGTTGGGTGCTCAATGCTAAACATCACTATAAAATATTCATTTGGTATTTGGGAATTTTCTGAAAAATGAAAATGATCCATCTTCATGGTAGACATCCATGAAGATGGATAATTTCCTCAGTATTATGGTCCTTCTACACAGATATGATTTATCAGGAACCCTGCATCAAGTCCTGCCTCTTGAAGAGGTAAAATCTATTCTGACTGTGTTAGAAATATGCTTTCTGTATATACTACAAAGGTTTTTAAAAATAGTTCATAAATTTATATGACTCCTGTAGTCACAGCGCATCTTTTAATTTATAGTAAAATCTGAATTTTTTATTGGACTCACTTTCAGGAGGTTTTGTTAAAACTGCTAATGAAATTTCTATGCAAAGCTTAGAAAGATTTGGCCTTATATTTTGGCCACAGTAGTTTACCGGGAGCTGTACCTCTGAGCTATGTTTTAAAGGAAACAAATAGGAAACTTTTTAATTATTAGAGAAAGTGGAACTCAGTAAAAAAATAAAAAATGGTATTTCTTACTGTAATAGATAAATTTCTTTCAGCAATATATTAGGTAATACAGAAAGCAATAATAACCAAAAGGCTACACCAGCAGTGCAAAAGCCAGGAAGGCTACATATCCAGAGGCTCGATCTACAAAATTTCTGTAGCTAAATGAAATAGGCTTCATTTTAAAGTATATACTCCATCTTATTGGGGATGTTTTTTTCTGTCAAGGTAATATACCAAATGGAAAAAATATTTTCTTGTTTTATTTTAAAATCTATAGTTAGGAAAACTCATTAGCTGCAATTTTGTAGACTAAGGCAGAGTGCCTCCAGTGGTGAAATAGCATAATTCCACACACTTTAGGCAAAGCAACTGGATCATCCTGGCCATTGTTTTGGTCAGCTCAAAACAACAAAAAACATTTAGAATAACTGACCTAGAAGGACCTCTAGGTTCCAAGGTAGCCATGGCAGGTATATTCACGATGTGAAAGCAGATTGCTGGAAACAAAAAAATGCCCCAAAACCTCCTTTGAAATGTTTCCTGCAGTTCCCATGTAAAAAGGGACTAAATTAAAACCTTATCTTTTCTTTACAAAAGATGCTAAATTTGTGCCACTCCATGTTATTTTCACAAGGCAAATACTTTTTCATACCTAGTGTCAGAGTTCTTTGCTTTGCTCACAGTCTTCTTCCACAGGTCAGTGCTGCTTCGAGCTCATGAAAATATCTCTGACTACTCTGTGGTTTGCACAAAGACCTTGACTTCTGATGCCTTGAGGCTACAACTCCACACCCAGCAGGATACCTTCTGTCAGACTGGATGCTTCAAAGCCTTCATGAGGCTTTGCACATCTTGCTGTCCACAAAATTTTTCAGCTCTGCTGTTCTCATACCGTCTTTCTCAGTCATGGCTTAAAACTTCAGATAACTAAAGCTAAAGTGCCTTGTTTTCAATATACTTCTCTGTCATACTATGTCTCATTTTTCTTACTCCTGACTGGTTTAGAGATTTGAAGGGTTATGTGAATTGCAAGTAGGTTTAGGTAGAAAATATCTGCCAGTAGTAAAAACAGCATAAGATTCTCATGGATGTATATGGACACTAAAAAATGAATGTTCACATGAGACAGTTTTAGGAGATGAGGGAGTGAGCTGATGAAGATGTGTGGTGTGACAACTTTATGTTTGGAAGGACGAAGTTAACTGACAAAAGCTAAGCTCAGTGAAGATAGTCCTAAATCTAGTTGGAAAACATAGAAAAACAGATGTAAAACCCACAGCAAGGATGAATTTTCAGTGATGAGTTTCACCTATGATTTCTAAGGGATTCTTTTGCAAGGAGACAAGGAAAAACTAGATATTACAAGCAAATATTCATGAGAATTTTATTCTGCTTTTACTGACTTTGAGAAGGGTGAAAGATAGCAAGCAGTAAACAACAAATCGTTTAAAATACCACAGAAGTAAAAGGCACTTTGTTTAATACATTTTCTCAAAAAAGGAAGATAAAATACACCTAGGTTAATAGTATAGTTTGAGATTGTGTATGAGGAGGAAATAGTAATGGTTAATTGGAAGATTCTGGTTTTATAAGCAAAGAGTATGCGTATATTAATTTCAGAGATAGAAGAGTCCTTATCTCAGTAAGAATGGATCTTTAGTTTTATTTATTTGAGTAGAAGAGAAACAGCACTGTGTGGTTGCTATGGAAGAGAGATTTCCATGTGCTGGAAAACATAAGTGTCCATCCTGAAGAGCTCACAAGTGAAGCTGAACCTTACTCCTTCTTTGGAAGAGCCTGTAGTGCTCATATGTCTCAACTCAAATATTTCTGTTTAGATTGTCTAGAATACTGATAGCAACTCACAGACTGAACATCTTTGGCTAGCATGGATTAGTTTGCTGGGTTTGTTTACACAATATGTCTATTAAATACATGTTTTACATGAATACTTCCTTGCCAGTGAATTGCAAATATTCATTCTGTTAATGCAGTGCAGCCATCCCTTGAAAGTGGGCCCATGAATGAATGATCATGCAGGGTTCATTAGAAAATCAGACGTTATGGAATGTATTTAAAAACTCAATTTTTTTCTTTGTCTGGTTTAACTAAACCTTTGATTATGCAGATGACTGTATGTGAATATACCATTGACTTCGACTCAAGCCTTTTTCATATATGACTATGTAAATGAGATAAATTTAGATTCCAGTGTAATTAACTGTCTGTTTCTGGACTTATTCTCTATATTCTGTCTTCATGAGCCATAAAGATTTTTCACTATAATGAGCATTTATATAGAGTCACAGAGTGTGATATGCCAGATGGTTGCACTACTATTCAGAGACAGAGAAAGAGGCAGACAGAAACCACTTGAAGCTCAACAAAGGGAAAGGCAAAGTCCTGCCTCTCAGAAAGAATAACCTCAGGATCCTCTAAACAATGGGGCACAACGACCTGGGAATCTATTTTGCAGAAAAAGGTTTTGGTGTACTGGTAGAAAACCATCCTACCCTGAGTCATCAATACACCTCCACAGCAAAAAAGGCCAACAACATCCTAGTTGTGTGAGCAAGAGTGTTGCCAGCAGACCATTCCTCAGCATTGACGAGGTCTCATCTGGAGTCCCAAGACTATCCAGGTGATCAGACCTCTGCTCTGAAAGCATTGTATCACGGATACAGGATAGCTGAGGTTTGAAGAGACCTCCAGAGAGTACCTACTCCAACCCCACTGCTCTGAGCAGGTTCACCTAAAGCAGCTTTCTCAGACATAAATTCAAATCCTACTTCAAATTTGCTTTTACATTCCTTAATAGAAGGACTTTATGAGGAAGGGGTAAATGATTTCCCTTCAGCTGGACTGGCATATACATGTTTACACTGCATTTAAGCAGCTGAAGCTGGCTGGTGCAATCTTTTTTTCCATCTAGAAGAGCTGAACAAATTTGAATTACTATTGTGCAAGGGTAGACAGAAAACCACTTACAATTTTGCATTTACTGAGGTTCTTGTATGGAATGATATACACGAATATGCAAACGCGCTCAGAACCTTCATCTATTAAAACAGGTATTGCAGTTCTTTAAAGCATTCAAAGACATAAAAGTGGGGTTTTTTTCCATTACCGATTATAGGAAAAGATGGAAAAATCATTTGATTGCTTGTGTACTTCCACATAGTATTGATAAAAAGAACCTACAATGCCGTGTAACACGGCATTGGTTGGAAGATGTTACAACCTGCTAGATTCCTGTTTTCCCCTCTGGATTAATTGATTTTAAAAATCGGAACAACCCCAATCCATATAACAAAACAGACAAAACAAAAGCAAAAAAAAACCCCAAATCAAACCCCCAAGCAATTAATTCCCAAATATTCAGGGCATGGAAAAATGGAAATTCTGGAAATTTTTTAAACAGCAAAGTCAGTGAATTTAAAATGTATTTACTTAATTTACAAGTATGCAACTTACATAGCTAAAATCTAACACTTGAATAATTGGAAGAACAATTTTCTACTTGTGACTGGCTTCACAGCACATGAAACTGAATAACCTGGAGGACTTGGTTTTTTTTTAATGTAGTAATGCAAGGATAGTAAAACTAGCAATTCTACCATGTTTTTTCTCTTCCAGTGATGTTTATTTGTTGCAACAGCCTACTTTGCAGCAGGTGTCTGTGATAGTCACCATCTGTGAATGCACCTTGGGAACGGCCCCAGAAAATTTACTACTGTGACAGCTTTGTGCCCTCAAGTGAACAGCCAGCCCCAATTTTGTATGTATTGTACACTGGGGAGAATTTTGAGAAGAATCTAAAATTTTGGTAAATCATTTATTTATTTCTGAAAATTCAGAGGGATTTGCAAGGAGAGGGCAAATCATCACAGTGGAATTGTTCTGCATTTTGCTGCTTTCAGTATCCTTGTATGGGAACTTTTTATGCAATGCAAGGATCTAACCACATTGCACTGGCCAATGCATCTTGGAGAACAATTGTTTCACCTACTCCAGCAGTGAAAATGAGTGAGAAGAAGCTTTTATGTCAGTGAAGGATCTGAAGATGAGTGGTAAATCCTGAGGAAAGCTTTAAAACTAAAGGTGATTATGTACTTAGCAAGTATACCTCTGCCTTTTGCTAGCTCTGCTCAATGCTACCATCCAATCTTCTCTGAGAGAATCAATATGCTAATTTAAAAAAAAATTATATCTAGTATTTGTAGCTTCTCTGTGCTCTAAACTCTGCCTTTGGAAGATTATGCAAACCTGCAGGCTGGCGTCTCTTATATCAGTGGGGTAAGGTCAGCAGAGTCCTCTGAACACTTTTTCTCTTATTTATAGAGTGCAATAAATCAGCTGGTATTCATAAACATGCTACACATCTGGAGATATAATATTAATTGGCTATAAACAAAGCCAAATGGAGCCAGAAATGCTATTGTTTGTAACTTTAGTGCTTATTTCTTGCATTATTTCTTTATTGTCTTTTCCCACATTTCTAGCTGCTGCCTCCACTTGCAACACGTGTGGAGGCTTCTTTAAGAGTTTATTATATAAGTTTTTTTGCCAGGGGTGGGAGTTCCTTGGGACCCAAGACATTGTCTAATGTGTTTTAAATCGCAAAACCTTCTTTACAAGGAAAGAAGTGACAAGAGATAAAGTGAATTAGTTGAAGAATGCAAAAAGTGGATCCAAAAGAAATATAATTAATAACCCCATATGTATTATCCTTATTCAAATTATTCCCATACTAGTAAAATTTTTAATTCATTGTGTAAATAATGTCTGGAAAAGATTTCTCAGATGTTATTCGATGATTTGGTCTGTCTCTGAAGCAAATGAGATAAAATTTTGTAATTTAGCTAAGAAGATGAATACAAAAGAAAAAAATAATTAGTCAGTTGTAACTGAAGTGTACTGAAATTTGAAAATGTTTTTATTGTTAATGACCCCCATCACTATAATTTCATTTTCTGTCATCTGGCTTTTGTGAAGTAAGTATGGATTCTCTTAATTCCATGAGTTACCATACAGTCCAGACAAATTAGGTGTTCTCTACATTTATAGTTTAAAATTTTGTTTTGGAAAAAGAATTACAAATTTGAGGTTATGAACAGAAGGTTCATGCACAAAAGAAAAAAAAAAAATCAAAATTTCCCATTTCTAGTGATTCTAATTCAAAATTGTGATGCCTCCTTCACTTTATATTACCTTAACATACGAGCGATTCTTCTGAATTGTTGCAGAATGTCTGTGTGCAGGAAAAGACAAGCACATCAGATGTTCCCTAGCTGAAAAGGGTTATTCATTTCTTTGATTCATTTTTGACTCATTCTTCCGCACTTACTTTAATTCTTTTTGCAGTAAAAAATTTACATTTTTCTGAAGAAAGCTAATACAAAAGAAGAAACTCTCACTACAGCATTTTGTATTTTCTTTTTTAGTTTATTTTTAATATCTAATCGCTTGCTGAAGAAAAGTAGTCCTTGGCATGCCATTTGTAACTGAGGACTCTTCCTTGTTATTATCAGGGTCTGACAAAAATTGTTGGATTAAAACCTCCTTTTTCCATTGCTTGCCATTTTGTGCTTTAAAGCAGATGTATTACCTAACTTGTGTGATGACAAATACACACTTTTCTGCTACAAACTCATATTATATTTATTTCCTACTCTTGTTGTATTCGGTTTTAACTGTTCAGCAGCGTACAAGGCTGGCATATGTCTCTCCATATTATTAATTCTACAAAGCTGTTAGTATTTTGTGAAGTACCATAATGTACTCTTGACTGATCTTTCATTACCAAAGGCCTCAGTCAGCCATTAAAGGCTGAAACTGGCAGGCAATTCAGCGTGCCCTAAGTGTAACTTTGAGACAGCAGGAGCTGGAGCTCTCTGTAATTATACTCCCTGATTGTGGAGTCTGCTCCCTATTGAGATGGGAAGAGCAGCATCTGTTGAGACATTTGGCTTAAATTTAAAGAGGTACACAAGTTTGTTGATGCATTTCACTGTGAGGAATCTTCTTAAATATTATTTTTAAACTGTTTTGGTTAAAAAAAACCTGACAAAACCATAAAAATGAAGCTGTGGAAAGGACTTCATGTTGTTATGCTAAAATACTGTTTCAAATTGTTAGCTTATTGTTAGTTATTTGTCCACAAATGAAAAGAAAAGAAGAGGCAGTCAACACCATGAGCACAGAATAAAACACTCAATCTGGACTCTGGGAAAATATGTATTTTTACCTTATTAGTTAATTTATGCTTTCACCCACCTCCATCCTACTTGTCTGTACTTTGTATTTGTAGAGTTGGGATTTGCCCTAAGAAACATAAGCTGTGAAACCATATTTCTAATTAGTTCTGTCTTTAATGCTATTGTAAAATCACAGAAAAAAAAAAAGAAACTCACTTCATTTTATTAGACGGTAATTGTTTTCCTGGTTTGCTTAAGTCATTCGGTTAGTCTGCCATCAATTCCTAATATTATCAATTTCTAAAGTATTCTTGTTTATAAATATTTTGTTTTGCAGCTGTTAAGCATAACCTCAGCAAGTAATTTTCTCCTACAGTATTTCTTTTATATTAGATCACAATATTCTTCTAGAAGATTTATTTTCATCATTGGCACTGGCTGTATTTGACACTGGAATTCTTATGTCTGAACAGAATTGTCCACACACAGGTGTCCTTTTCAGAATTTCAATAATTTTTCCTCACAACATTTACTTATTGCATAAATAATTTCTAATATGCTATTTTTTTTACATACGCCATCATAATTAAAGAGCAAAAACATTTGGAAGCTCTAATGCAGGTAGACTTCAAGACTGGATAAAGAGTTTTGACCAGGACTATTGACATCCCAAAATTCAGGAAAATAAAATATAGATTTCCTTTTCTATATAAAGTCCCTGGGTCTGGAAAGAAAAGTGTCTCAGAAAGCTTTAAGAAACTCTTCATGTTATATAGAACTGAAGGGAAAATAAAATAAAAAAAAAATAGTACAAAAACAGGTAGCAATTTTCTCTTCTTAGAAATAGATAGATCTTTCATTTACATAGAACTCCTTGAGATTTTCAGGTTTTGTCTTTGTCTGCTCTATTAAAAATAAATTGTGCAAGATTGTATGTGGTTTTCAATATCAAAATTGTCCCCTTCTACTGAATAATTATTCCAAAAATATAATTTTAATATATGATGGGAAATTAATAAACATGGAAAAGGTGTAAAAGTGAGGTAATTATTTTCTGTTGTGGAATGAGTCCAGAATTCTTTTCTCAGTTCTGAGGACTCTGGAAAGAATGAGCATAGGCACATATGTTTTACTGCAGATTTGCTGATGAACAGCTTCAGAAGAGCATTACAGCTCCCAACATCTATGATGAGCAACATTGCCAGTCCAAAAAATCACTGGCCTATTCGCTTAGGAATTAACAACTTGTTTTGTGCAAGTAAACAGTGCCATAGAAAAGACTCAGATATAAGTGCATTGTAATTTAAAACTTGCTATGGATGAGATGGATCCCCAGCATTCCATTCAACTCCCATCCATGTACTTTTTAAAGAAAATAGCTTGCAGAATTCCACCTGCACATGTAGCATTCCAGACAAGTTTCTGTGACAAATTTCTGTGACAAGTTTCAAATTTCCAGAAAGCTGAATCTCTCAAAAATCTTTTATTTAGGAGAAAGAAACAAGACGTACTGAAAACATCCACCCTTTTGTCAGCAATATCAATGAGGATGAGGATGAGGATGAGGATGAGGATGAGGATGAGGATGAGGATGTCACTCTGAAGAACCTGCTGGGCAAATAGTCACAAGTATGCAGAGCAGTTTATTCTTCAATAATATCCATAAAGCCATATTTTCTCTAGGTATACATGGACAAATTAATCAAAATCCATTTATTAATATATTTTTAATAGAAAAAATTCTCCTTTATGTGCTTACATTAAAAAAAACAAAATAGACCAGCGCCTATCAGAGAATACGCAGTGCATACTTCGGTGGTTCATGCTTTTGACCACCAGAGAAAAAATTATGAGATGTAATGGAAAGTCTTGGTTTGAAAACACAGGAAAATTATCTTGCTTATCATTCATCCAGGATAGAAGAGCAAGCCTATGGAAAGAAACCAAAAGGACTGAGAGATGACTGTCCCATAAACCAGCAGTGAAGGGAAGACTGAGAAAATTCCAGAGAGATTGATGGAATCCTGTCAATGGCTGGTGACAAGATGAAATGTAGATGGCAAATCCCTGAAAGCAGAATAATCATATACATAGATTTTTAGCCCTAAGAAAACTTAGTGCTAGGAAACTGCAGAAGAACTGAATACAGTAACAGTAGTTAAATGAGATAAAAAGTCTTAGATATGCTGGAGATCTATAGTCCACAATTCAGAGCATGAAGGTGATAGCTAAAGGTTCTTGGATTTGCCAGTTAGTTGGGATTACATTGTATTTAATGCTGTCTGTATTTATTGCCTACAGATGCAACTAAGAGTAGGATTCTATATTGAGAAACAATTAAAATGAAAACTTCCCTCAGACTTTTGAGTTTTCATGTCAGCCTTGAGTGTTCCATGTTGTACACAGCTTCCATTCCCTACACTGATAAAACAAGTTTATGTGGGAATGTACAGTGGGAAGAATTGCATCTGTGGATGATGGAGGATCAAAGTGACTAAAACAGATTTGTGACAAGTGCATAAACTTGGTAGGTAGGTGTGGGTCTGCAGGATTTCCATAAGAAAACCATATGGGCTCAGGCCAAGGGTTTTGTCTCAGGCAGTGGCCAGAAGGGAAGGATAAGTCAAACAAATTATTGCTCCCTCTGCAACTTTCCTTTCATCAATTATATTGTGCTTTGTGCATTTTTAAATGTATTGTGACTTCTTTAACTTCTTTGTATGTCTATTTTTTTTTACGATCACAGAGTTTTGTGTGCACAATAACTGATGGTCAGAAATTCAAAAGGTCTGTTGTTTTTCCTATTAAGAGCTAAATTATTTGATTTAGTTTGAGCTTGACTTTTACTATGTAAAATAGTAATAATCTCCATGTAAAAATCTCTTATTTTTGTTATAGGGATGACAGTGACAACAATTTCTTATTTATACTCTACATGACAATTTTTTAGGCATTTTCTTTATGTGGTGTCCCATCCAGACTGCAAAGAATGTTTTCTCAACTATTATATGCCAGATCTTTTATGCTTTTAAACACTTTTTTCCTTCCCTGAAACTTTCTCAGTTCTATTGAGTGCATTTTGGGGATAAGAAGACCAGTTCTGTACATTGTATTCAATGTTTGGGAAAAGCGCAGATTTACACAGTTACTTCGCTATTTTTCTTTCTTTCCTTTTATTTTATAATATTTTCAAGTATTTGAGTATGTTTTTGGTCCACTAAGAAGTACTGAGACTTTATATTCCTGAAAATATGCATCATAATTCCAAGGTTTTATGTATTTTGTTTTGAATTCAGATCCTGCTACTTTACAGATTAACTGGTTTCTTTTGGTATCACTTTATGATTTTCTATACTGATTTTTTTTTTGCTGTTTCATTGCTATGACACTCAGTCTTGTAAGGTTTCTGTTAATTCTTTGCAGGTGGCTCACCTCTTTCACACTTTGACCAACTTTTGTCATTCCACAGAACTTTCTTTCAAGCTAACACAGAGAATTTGCCAATTTTGGCTGTCTAGTGGACGATTGACGTAGGTGAAGTGCACTGCCACAAGCAGCCTTAGGCAAGCCATTGTCTCTCACCTGATTTCCTTCAGCCACTGTTGTAGTTCAAGGCCAGCTGGAGATGGAACATCATGCAGTAGATCAATTCCCTCTCTCTCTCCATCCTCCCACAGTGGAATGGAAAGGACAATCAAAGTAAAAACTGTATGTTGAGATAAGGATAGTCTAATAATTGAATATAAATTAAGATACAGTTATAACAGTACATAGTAAAATATGATAATTATAATAATAATAATAATAATAAATAAGGGAAAAACAAGTGATGAACAATACAATTTATTTGGTACAGATTTGGTGTAAAGAAAGAAATGACAGGCACTATAATGGAGCAGCAGCTGTAAGATTGAATCCTCCAAATGAATCACAAACTTCTCAGCAAAGATGAATACCTTCAATGTGTCAGTAGATTATCTCAAAATGAGCAGAGATCTTTGAAAACCTGGAAATATGAAAACTGAGACAGACATCTCTCTTTTCTCCAGGTAAGAAGGAAAAAGTAATGTTCTTCTGAGGAGTATCAATTAGTCTGTAAACCTTAAACCTGGCAAGTTAGAAGTACTGAAATTAATATAAGAAATTGGACTTTTGTCACTTGTTTAAACATGCAATTTTGCCTAATAACTAAAAAGATTAATGGTGAAAAAAAAACACTAAGCAGTAGGGTAGATAAAATGCTTGTTAAATCTTGACTCAGCCATTTTAACTTGCACAGATAAAAGCTCATATTTCCTTCTTTTCCAGTACTCCTGGCATTACTGTCTACATAATTTTCTTCCACAATTTCAAGTATAGCTAACACTCTTAGAACAGAGCAAAGGAAAATGCTTTGTTTGAAGTACTTGTTTTTTCTTGGTTTTGCAATTAAATCATATGAAGTAAGAAATATTCCATCTCATACAGACAGATGACTAATTTCAAAATCTGTAAATCATATTTTTTATTTATACCCATAACATTTTATCAATTCCACCTGGAATATTATGCATCTTTCTAGGTCTCAAATACATGCATCTATTAGATTGCAACTACTAATATCAACAAGAATTTTTAAAAAGTTTTAAAATTTACAAAAAGGAAATTAATATTTTATTATAAGGTGAAGTTATAAAGATGCAGGTTTGTGGTAAAAGAAGAAATAGCTGTAATCAGAGACTGCACCTTTCTTAACACGGAATTCAGCTGTAGCAAGTAAATTGCCTTTAAAACATTCATAACCAACAGTATCTCTGTGCAAATAGTGAAGCGTGTTATTGAAAAAAACATGAAATATTGCCTGAGAAGACAGATGTTTTGCTGTTGTTTGTATGGATTTAAGGAAGTTTGTTTGATTTTCTTACTGCTGCTTATGCATTTTTACATGGAAAAGTCTGTTTTCCTTCAAAATATATAGTCCCATAATAGTGTCAGCTGTTTTCTATTGTATAGTTTCCTGAGTTTATTCCAATCAATGCCTTTATGCAAATCAAGCAGTTAATATCTATTTGGATTTTTTGGTCTGTTTCTTTTTCACTTTATTCCTGAAAATAATTTTTCTGTCAACTTTTAAACAGATTTTTTGACTTACAAGCTCCCCACGAACAGATAGTGAATGAAACAGAGCTCATATTCCCCACATCTCCCATGTGGAGAAAGGCTAGGAGTGCTTTTGCAGGGAAAGATCCACCTTAAGAATTTGAGCAGGTGTCATAATTTCCTGTTGCCTGTTTGTAGGGAAGTTGCTACTGTTTTTGGAGGTTAGCCCCAGTTCTTGGAATTCATCACTGATACACCTGTATGATTCCTATATCATAGCCATTAAGAAAATCACTTGGCTAGTGTCAGCAGTCCTTTTAGGGAAACCTGCCTTTTTAAAACCACCTTGAGTATAAACAAAAAAAAAAAGTTATTCAGAGCTACTTTAGTGCCTTCATTATCTTCAAAAGTCCTGAGGTTGAAGATAGCGCTAATTGCTTGATCGAACTTGATCTAGAACTTCAATCTCTACTCATTTTAACAATTCTACATGCCTGTTATTTCTAATTGATGAAAGACTCTATCATAAGAACCTCCAAAATGAAGAGTAATAATAACAACAGCAACATACAAGCTTGTCCTGATTCTTTGCTCAGTAGTAAATTAAGTGGAGAATATAGGAAAGATAGAAATACTTTTACCTAAGAAATTTATATTTATGTTGAATAATCATTGGAAGGATTAAGCAGAAATTTCTGAGACACAGTGAGAATTTAGTGGAAAATTTAGGTTCAGGGTAGGGGAAAGCAAGGAATAATGTAGGCAGACCACAGATTTCAGGCAGGATACCAACTAGTGCAGAGACAGGTGTAGGAAGTAAAGAGAAACAGAAGCCAAATGAGATGATAGTGAGGTGGTCTTTATTAGGAAAGACAGCAGTATCTGCTTGCATAAAGATCCTGCAAACAGACTTCAATAAAACAGTCTTTCTTCTTCAGTATTACCTACAAAATGAAGCATTTCCTTGGGGCAGAAGTAATGTGATAGACACGAATTTCTTCATAGGCTCTCAGTGCCTTTCCTTTCAGTATCATTTTTAGTCCATAGAGAGCTGTCTTATGTTTGATGAAGTTTTTGTTATGAGTACAGTTGTGAAATGAAAAGAAAGAACCTTGATAATCACTTTGCAAGAGACCTGTGTGTGACAGTTACATGAAGCAGTGAGTGATGAACTCTGAAAAAATGGATGAAGAAAAATGGGAGTTGCTGAACTCTTTCAGTCTTCTAAAGATTTTTTATTGTGAAAAGGAATAATTCTTCACGTAAGCATCTGAGAAAGAAATTATTTCAGATAAGGCCTATGCCTTTTGACATATTGAAGTATCCCTAATTCCATAAAATGTGAATTAGAAAATAGTATTTAAGTAGGCAACTGAATTGAAATATAATGCAGTTGAAATGAAATGCAATTGTCTATAATGAGAAAAGTGGTTGCCCTAACTGCAGCTGACCACTTTAAGTCAAATGACTAACAAATTATGTTAGTTAAAGTGTAAGAATGGAATGCATAAGGTAGAATATCAAAATTACTTGAAAAGTTTCTTGATAGTATATGCCATGCTCTTGTTCACGTCCTGCAAGAGATTATAAAAAAGACAGAGATGATAACATTCCTTGGTATAATTTTTAATTGAAAAATTGCTACTCAATCCTACTAGGATTGGCTTGTCAAGTCTATGAAATTAAGACATGAGTAAGGAATTGTACTGCCATATATTGCTGCAGTCTCTAATGTGCCTCAGAAGAAAATACCCTATAGCAATATCGTTATTCTTGTCATAGTGTATATAGAAAAAATAATTACTTTATTATTCTCTACAGAACCTGAGGACATGTGTAAAGTAGAAAATAAATCAACTTGAATATTGAAGTACCAATGCTTTTTAATCCTTTTTGATCCAGGAATGTAAGCATACTGTTAGAGTTTCAAAAGAAAATGAAAATAAAAAGAGTAGAGAGAATTAATCACAACTGGCTAGATTTATTTTTTTTTAAACCACAAACTTCATAGTAGAATTACACTGAAATCATATTAAACCCTAAAAAATTATACTCCAGCTTTATCTCTTAAAAGCACTATCTCTCAGTTTTGTTCTGTTTTTTGTTGTGGGCTTTTTATTTGTTTTCCTTTTGGCTTTGGTGTCACCTAGAAATCCCTCTTAGTTAATATTTTATCATGGCAAACTTAGCCATGGATAGGAGTTAAGTCTGACCTTTCAGAAGTCTCTTCAGATCCTGCCCCTCAATATCAAATATTCTGGCATCATCTACTAGTTTCATAGTCACTTTCATGTTTCTCCTTTTTAATGCTTTATTTTTTCCTTACATGTTTTCCTTCTCTCTTCTCCTGCTGTTTCTATTATCTCTGGTCCAACAGGTTCCCAGCTGTAGTTTTCTTTGTTTCCTCTATATGCCTAGTGGCTCCTTTGAATCTGTCCCAGTATTTCTGGATTGTTCTGATGGTAATTGTTCTCCTTTTAATCAATGCCTTTCTTATTTAAAAGCAAGGTGTTCTCTGAATTGACCTGAGTTCTTTCTTCCTACTGTGACTAAACAGCTAAGTAATTTTCTACCTTTTCTGAAGGTCTACAGTACTGCTGTCTATCATTCCAGTGATGATATATCAGACTCAGAATGTCAAAGAAAAAAAAGACAGAAATAATGTATCCATTCAATTAAAGACAAAAAGAATGCATGGTGAAATATTATTTTTTTAACCATTTTGGAACTTAGAGATTGTACAATGGATTTTGACTTATGGTAGAACATTTTTTTCTCTCATTAACACAAGTCAGAAATTCTTATATAGACATAGTGTTTGTCTCATATGAAAACTCACATGGATATAGACCTTTCATTCATCTACTACTGATCTGGGAAATGTATTCTCTCTAAAACCTGTAAACAATTGCTATATCAAAACCACGCCTTACAAAAGGACATTCTAAATTCCTTTAAATTCAGAATTGTCCTAATCTATATTCCTTTCACTTCCTTTCTAATAAAATAAGTTGAAGAACTAGGTATGTAAATGTGATTTGATTTGAATATCAGATTATTGAGAAAATATCATGCAGAAAATATCCTGCTGCCAGTCTGCTTAATAACTAAGCGTAAAAAAGAATCCTGCAATGGTATACAGATATATGTCTTCCTAATACAAAATTTTCTAAAGATTTTTAAAAATATTTTTCTGAAATTTTCTATTCTGTGTTGTTGTTTTAACTCTACAGAATATTTCAAACTTCATTTAATAACCTTTTGACTTTACCCCTTCTAGTTTTCTCAGAATGTTTTAACTTTAATATTTCAAATTATCTCGCCTGT
Source organism: Sialia sialis (assembly GCA_009812075.1). Lineage (NCBI taxonomy): Eukaryota > Metazoa > Chordata > Aves > Passeriformes > Turdidae > Sialia > Sialia sialis. Next base: position 13,893,881 of record VRYO01001269.1, on the reverse strand, counting down.
CTAGAGAAAAGCACCAGCCTGCAAAGTAACCAGACCTAGTGAATTCATGAATGGACAGATTAATCTCAACACATTAAGTTGCAATTGTGAACTACCTGCAAGCTGGTTACACTACATAGCAGTTACACTGCTCTTTCTTGCTCTTGATGAACACTGTTTTCAAGTCATTCTGTCACCTCATTCCTCAAATCTCAGTAAAACACTGTCAGTCACACATAAAAGGGACTAAATAAAATGTACAAACTGAGAAAAATAATTGAAGTAATAAGAGCATGCCGGGTTGGAAATTTCCTGCCTTTTTTTTTTTCCTTTTTCTCTCTGGTTGGGGTTTTTTTGAGGTGATACACAGTTTCCCCACATCTGTCAATATTCATATTTGCATATGGCAATTTTCTTTGTCTAGAGGTAAATAATCTAGAATTCAAATGTTACTGTATATTATTCAAAGATATTTCTATTCAAGGTAGTTTGGTACCTAATCTAAACTATTCTGGAGCTTTCAGGACACTGCTGTGTTACTCATCTTCCTCTTTGGTATCTGTAGTCAGCTGCGTAGCAAAGAAGCCAGGATCATAGGCTCAGAATAGAAAAAATGAAGGTACAAAACACCACAACTAAAACTACGGTGAAATACTGGTAGTTCAGATAGACAGGTCTCTAGTATCTCAAACTTATGATCTGCCTTGTTTATCATTTCCCAATATCAATCCAATTCAACAAAATATGAGCTTAGTCTTACCAATACCAAAAGTATGAATTTTTGGTAGCATTACCATTCAACTTTAAAGATCAGTGCTAGTGTGGATGTCTCTCTGGTGTTCTCATCTTAGAATGAAAGAGCAGAGCACTATGTTGTCCCTTCTTGGCATACTTTACAAAACAGTCTATCAGTAACGCTTAATGGCTAATTGTATCAAAGGCAGCTGAAAGACCCAAACAAATTAGTTTGAAGCCTAAACTCACAGCCATTGCCAAGAGGCATTAAGCAGACAATAAAATATTGAAATTTTCCTGACATGAGCTGATAAAGGTTAAGGATTCTAGGTATCAGCAGGAACTGGGATAATTATATCTATGCCTGTAGATTCTTTCTTTCTATATGGTCCCCCTAGAGAGGAGTTGGTATATTGATTTACTAACCTGAAGATTCAAAAAGGCTGGCGGTTTCCCTTGGAACTCAACCAAAAGCTGAGGCATATTTCCAGGGTGTGAATCAGAAATTAAGGAAAGAAAAACTAGCAAAAAAAACCCTAAGCAGAGCAAGTTCTGCATTTGCGTTAAACAAGTTTTGCCTTGGTCAAGAAACAAGTTAGAAAATGTCTCACAACAATTTGGTTCAAGACCTGCTGTTAATGTAATCCTATAAGAAAAAAGGAATTACATATGCTATAATAGCAAGTTGATTGGAATTTCCCATGTATTCGCATGAATCTGGTTTTCTTACATAAGAAACAGATGCAGTTTAACATTTCAAAATCTACTTGATTCATCAGTGAAGAAATTGGTTGGAAATGACCTCTTTCAAATTGCAAGTAGATTATTTCTATTATATAAACTTCCTTCAACACTATTAAGAATATTACTATTACAGGGTACTAAAAGTTTATATATGATATGCAATCAGTAGCTTGATTTTGATTTTCTGTCTGGGACTTGGCTGTCAATACTGCTGCATTTCACCCATAGTTTTACCCCAAGAAAAGATGGTTTTAACCACGCTAGTAAACAACATCCATGGTGTGAAATGCTAAGGGCACATTTCAAATATTCATAAACCTGTCATTTACAGTGTTCATTTGGATGCAAGAGGAAACAGGCGAAAGGAAAGAGTCATCTGAGAATGTCTGTGTGTGAATCAACACATTCAGGTAACCAAGATGACCACCAAGGCACAGCTGAAATGCAAGCAGCAGGTTTATTCCATTACCTCACCAGCACTGCTGGGCAGCACAGACCGGGGACACAGCTCTGTTAGGCTCAGCTCACCCTGGCAGAAGGGTGGTACTGCCTGCCCTGGTAGATCAAAGAGTTTTGGGCACCCACAGCTCATCTCAAGGCTGTGCTACTGTGACCTCTCCCAGCAGGAGGCTCAAGCCTGTCTGTGAGAGAGTGGTATCCCCACATGGGAATTCTACTTCTCAAAAGAGGCAGAGGATGAGCATCTCTAGGCATAATACGTGGGGTTTTACTGCACCAACATTTTGAGCAGCAAACTGCAAGTTCACTTTGAGCAAGACTCTCTCCTCCTCACCAAATCTTAGGATTTTAACCCTTTGCTCCCAACACTCTGTTCACAGAGTCTGCATCTAATTCTGCACCTTGAAGATTCCTGTGTGCCACCATTATGAGTGAAGGCAGGCAAGTCCTTTTGGATCTGTGACAATTTGCATCTCTGGAATACACACGCATGCTTAATTAAACAGGGAATGCACTATCTAGAGTTTCAATAGCAATACAAATTCTCTTCAAGACACAGAAATATTTCCTTTCCAGCTAGACTACTTCAGTATAAGCTCAAACTATGGGAATAATTTATCTCAAATATAGGTTTATGTGTCATAGATCTAAAGTAAAATACAGTTTAGAACAAAAAGTGGGAGTTAAGTTTTTTGTTATCTTCTCTCACCAAGTTATTTGAGGTTGGAAAACTCTCTCAATACTCCTGGGTTTCCATGGTTTATTATTTTAATTGAAGACAATGCTAACACAATGCATGTTTTCAGAATAAAAGGTTTTCCTGAATAAGTGGCAATATCACTGGAAAACTCAAAGGTCTAAAACTCAGAGAAATTTAATCAGAAATTCAAATTATTTCTCCCTGATGACAGCAACATAGGATTTGGAAACTGAAGGTGCAATAGTGAGTATATCTGTACATTAGAAAAAAATACGTGGGAGTGTTCTTTAAAAATGAAAGGGATTCCTATTTGTGGTTATCTATCCGAAAAGAAAATAAATAAAACTTGATATATAAAATATATATAATGTATATAAAATGTATGTTTCAGATATTACATTTAGATAATATATTATATCTAATATATAAGAACCACAGGACAATAAAATGGATTTTATTGTCCTGTGGTTCTTACAGAGCTTAACTAACTCTCATAAAGATGTTGGTAAAATTGAAATATACATGTCACAAGAATTAAATAGATGACCTTTTAGAAAATATTGCTACTCTCTTTCCTTTAAGCTTGTCTGTCTTCCTCCTTCAAAATCTTTTGACACTACAACAAGTGGTTTTTTTTCTTAAACTCCTTATGTTGCCTTGATCATGAAGAATTCAGTTTGATTCTGACCCATAAACACTACTCTACAAATATATATATGTACAATTTTTATTTTATATTTTAGGTAAAATACTTTCATACCTGTGGCAGCTATTTCTGGAAAACAACTATGAGCAAACACATTTATGATTGATCAGTAGAAAAAATAAAATTGAGTGCCTGTTTATTAGGATTGAAAATTCAAGTGCATATTCACAAACGCACACATGCAGAATTTAACCAAGGTTTTATTTTAAACTGAGGGTTCTGTCTTGGTGGTAAATATTAATATTCACACATCTTCCCGAGCTGTCATGACATTTTCCTTCTTAACAAATCAAAAAGGCTAGCAAAATTAAGTATCAAATGTTCTAGCCTTTGACTCTAGAACCTGAAATAGAATATCAATCAACATAATTGATATTTCACTTGTATTAAAGAACCAGAGCCTTGACCCACAATAACAAGACTTTTGAGCTATTCTTGCATTAACATATAACACAGCAATAATATTTTTTTTTTTTTTTACTGAGAGAAATCTCTATTTTTAGCTGATGGTGAATGGTAATCTAACAAGCCCTGTTTCCAGAGGTTAATTTTCATCATTGCTGAGATCACTGTTTATCCTTTTACAAAGCAGGTGAGTAAATATTGCATTGTCTGTATTCCATGCCTCGCTTCAAACAGAGGAGAGAGTAGAACATCCAATTTTTGCAAAATTGAAGAAAACATAACTTGTAAGGAGTAAAATGTGCTTCTTTTTCATTAAAAGATTCAAAAAGACAGAATGAAAGGAAGAAAATCAAGCTTTCAGTATTGACAGCATAGTTTGCCTAGGAAAAACAAATCTATCAGCAAGCATTTATTATTGTATCTTAATTTTGTGGTAAAATTATAGATGCACATATGATCTATATTTTTAACTGAAAATTACAATCGTGTACATATGTGCATATGATTTTAGAGTGAAATACTAAAAATTAATATATTCCAGTAATTTATTGACCTATGAGCTCAGGATGACTGACTCTGGAGTGACGACAATCCGGTATCACATGCCTGAGTCATCAACAGCTGGTCACCATGACATTATTTCTGAGTTACCTGCAACGCTGTGTCAAGGGAACATTTTAAATATCAGAGTCTAAAGGACTCTGTACAAGTGGAATTTTTTTTCCCCTTTACATTTCTATCTTCTTCCACAAGCAATGAGAAAGCCATTTCTGCGATCCTGTACTGTCACAATTTCCTGAGGTAGATTTGGAGGTAAGACTGAAGAAATAGAACTTGGTCCCTGTATTCTGTGCCTCATCTTCTTGGCAATGAGGTGAGATAAAGGGTGCATTAATATGGAATGTTAATTAATATGGAATGTTGCCCACCTCCCCAGATAGGGAACTTCTGTGGCAGTAATAGATATCTACCTAAATCCTGTCTAAGACCCAAGATTTAGGAAAAAAAAATCTCTCTTCAGGTGATAAATTTGGGTGTTTTTGTGGATATTGTGTGATTTTCTATAGTATTTTGAGGGCTTTTCAGTTTCAGACTAATGCAATTATTAAAGCATGGTGTTGCTAAGGCAACCTCCTAGAACATTCCTTCCCTGAGGTCCACAGAAAATCCCAAGGAGCAAAGACAGTAGTTAATTCTTACCTACTATCAACTAAAAGTTTAATTTTTTCTGGTATATACTGTATTTTTTCACATCTTTGAGCTCATTTACTTGCATAGAAAAATAAGGAGGAAAAAAAATTCTCCTTAACATTCAGGAACATGTCTCACATACTATCAAGTCCATGAATGTTCTCTATTGTAAAAATCATATATCTCTTTTGACCTTGTTGTCTTTGTTTTGTTACATAAATTATTCAGTTTTGACATGTTCTATAGGTCAGACCCTGAACAAAAACCATTTCAGAGACTTAAAAAATCAGAAGGAAGTTTGCTTTCCTCCCCCCACCCCTGCAATCTGTTCAAACACAGGTTACTGCAGAAGTTGATTAAATACGCAATATCCAAATAAAGTATGCACTTTGGAATGAATTAAGTTTGTGCTAAAGCTAGAATACTCTAGGGGTTTGAAACTCAAAGAAGGAAAATTAGCCTGGAATAGATATTCCCTGCTTGGATGGAAAAAAAATAATTAGAATTATCATTAGCAAACCAGCTCAAAGGATAGTACCTAAGTTAGGTCATCTCATATGGCTTCTGACATGCATTTGCCTCTCAGAAACAGACCTTTGCTTTTTTTATCACATATAATTTTTTTTTATTTAACTAGTCCAAGCAAAATAGCTCATTCAATATGTGACATTTTCAGTTTGCTTATTTTAAATGAAGCACAGTGGAAAACAGATTTTTATTGAACTACCAAGAGACTGCAATACATAGAGATTCATTTCAGTGACTTTGCAGATGTCTTTTTTATCCATCTCTCCTCTCCTTACACTCCTTTAGCTGATGCTCAGGAGAAAACATCCACTTAGGGAAGAAAATTCAGGTTTTACTTTCACATTAGTTTTAACATGCCCATTAAAGTCTATGTACATTAAATACATTAGGAGTTTGAAAATAGTAGATTGTAGCCTCAATTAACTCCTGTACAAGGCAGTATAGGCATGCTAGATTTGCTAGCTGCAATTAGCTTTGTTATTTTTTTCTCTTTTTTATCATTTGACACTTCTCAAACTGTCACCACCCCTAGTATCTTTAGTGCCATACATTTTTTAGGACAGACTCATAAACGATGCATACCCTTACAGGGCTTATTAACAGGCTTTTCCCAGACCTTTCCCCTCCACATTCCAATTAGGCAATTCCTTGTCTATATTTTGCAGGCCTCCACTGTAAAAGAAAAAAAATTAACTAGTATGCTGGAAATCAAGTGTGCCAATTTGCACAAATTCTAGAAAATACTAGTTCCTTGAACGTTTTTTTACAGAATAAGGAGAAAAGGCTCTAGTATTTCCAAACTCCTGATCTTCTATTTATCAGGTTTTTATTCTATTTTATTATATTATTTTTTTTTCTATTATTATTCTCTTTCCCTCATATTCTTGATAAGAATCCAAATCATTTAGCTTTTCTGCTATCACAGATTCAATTCAGATAAAAGACAGAGAAAGTAAACTATAAAATTGTTGTTCAAGTGAAAATTTAAACAAAGTAATAGAAAGATGCAAAAGGTATCCACTTCCTTCATATATATAGTCTTTACTCTCTAAACTGAATTTCCATCCTGTGATTTTTGAGGGTGTCTTCTCCTCCTTGCCTCCTCTCTTTATTCTCTACACAAAGGAAAGAGCCAAAAGAGATGAATTTTTTTGTTATTTTTTTAAAATTTATTAATATTAGCAATTATATTCATGACAAAATCTGAAAAAATCTGAAATTTGACAGAATTGGCCATGTAAAGGAAAGATGTAGTGAATTAACTGGAGGAAAGGTTGTTGTTTTCTACCCAAGGAACATGACACTTAACTAACAAACATATTCTATTATTCTACCTGAGAGAACCACCAAATTACTTGAGTGTTTTGGTTTTTTTTGTTGATTGTTGTTGGTTTTCCTTGCGTTTATTTTTTTTTCTTCTTGGTTTGGATTGTTTTTTTGCTTTTGCATTCCATTTCATCCCCCTACTTATTCTATTGAAATCATGATCTGGAATGTGCAACATCCCAATAACAGCCAAAAAAAGGTACATACTCAATAAGCAATATATTAACAGCACAACCAAGAAAAAGAAACTGAACAGATTAAAAAAGTGAAACAAGAATTATCTTGACAAATTTCTGCTGAAAGCTGCAGAAGTTACAGTAATTTAATGGCTAGAGCCGGGTGCATGTTCAAAGAGAATTTTTTTAAACATTTTTTTAGCAGTTTCTCAGCACTTGGAATAAACTACTCTTCATCTTCATGGCACCTAAAAGTTTTATCTCTTATATAATCTGAGTTTTGTAAAACCAAGGTATGAGATTTGGAAATGAGAATTTAAGTTTTATTCTTCTAGGTTTATCATTCCATAAAATTTGTACACTACAGAAATTAGCTAGTTGCCTCATTAATTTTTGTGTACACAGAACTTGAACATCTCATGTGAAAGTTCTGAGAACAGATGTCAAATGAATTATCATTATATGGTCTCCAGCTTATCCCTCAAAAAAAGAATCAAAAAATGAAAAGATTCCCTTAGGTTATCTTAGGTTACTTGGGAAACACCTCTAAGTAAGGAACACTGTGATGAGGATTCATTCCTTTCTGTTTTCAGGTTAAGGTCTTCAGATTGATAACAATTTCTCAATGAAAGGAGGGATCTGAGGAAGTGGTGGGAAATAAATGAAAGAAAACTAAAACATCACACTGAATTAATTATTTATTTTAAATGGAAAGTGCTTCTATCTGCACAGAAAAAAACCAAAAAAACACAGGATTATAACTCTTAAAATTTGAATCAATGTTGTTCGATAAGTTTAGTGAAGTGGTACAAATTTTACAAGAGATATCAGAGAAAGCTAAATTATTTCAAGGATTATGAGACTTAAGGAAATGCTGAAAATGAGAAAAATGGAAATAGTGTTTTATGTATGCTGCATGTACATGTCAGTAATAAAAAGGCAAGCATTTTAAAATATTTTCTCTGAGATATACATACATATATATATTGACAGTGTTCCTTCTTTGGCAAAGGTAGTTTATAGTTAGAGTTGAGTGGGCTTTACCTATAAATTTCAGCTTTATGAAACCTACTATATAACCTCAATTTTATTGCACGCAAGATAGAATAATAAAAAGTATATGACATCAGCTCAAAAGCCAGCAGGTTTAAAGTTACTGACTGAAAGCAAATGACATAAAATGTAGAATGAGAAACCCCTTGAATTTATTAAAAAAAGCCCCCAAACTTGACTGGACAAAAAAAGGTGGTACTGATTATCTTGTCCAAATTTCAGAGGTGAAGTTGTTTGGTCCTGGGTCTCAGATAAAAGAGTGCAGTCCAAATCTTTACCCTGACCCAGGTGATGCACAGAGCTTCACCTTGAGCAAGGTTTACTTCCAAGAGAAGGAAACCTATTCAGGGAGGTTCAGGTTCTAGATCATGTCAAAATTTGAAATTATTTTTCCAGCTCTACATTAGTATCACTTTGCTTAATTCTCAGGAAAATACAGCGAGGGTTATCTCACTCAGCTGCTTGAGACAGTTTGCATTGCAAGTGCTTGGCAGTCAAACCATGCAAGACAGGTAATAATGTAGACACTTGATATTTCAACTTCTGATTGTTTAGGGCTTTCAAACTGCTGCCTAATGAAATCTGACATCTGCTGGTATGATGAGGATGGGAAATGCCAATTTTTAAACAGCTGTGCCTATATTTTGCTGAATGGTTCTCTGTTGTTATTTGTCTTCACTGTGGATTTTTGGTAATCATGCCTCCTATTAAGCCCTTCTATACATCATTTTCAAAGGCACTAGAGTTGTGTATAATCTCCTCAGATATCTTCCCATGTCATGATTTCTCTAGAGGGTCTTCATTTCAGCAGCAAACACGGAAGGATGAAGAACTCCAGCTACAGCTAAGGATCACCATTTCTTCTTTCATTCATTAAGATGAAGATATGGATGCTCTTCCTGGAGTTTCCACATACATCTATGTCTTCCAGTAGAATGAAGCATATCAATCTTTTTACTGGCCTCTTCAAACATTTACTTCTAAAGCTGTGGAAATGAGATTTCTGGTATGTTGAGGATTGCTTTGACCATTTTCTATGATAGAGAAAACAAGTTTTCATACAAATGGAGTTATCTGTTTTGTGGACAAATACTACCTGCATTTTAAAGCATTTGACCTAGCAGACAAAATGTTTCTATTCCTATATGAACCAGCAACTTTAATGATAAGTAATCTTTAAAGTCTTTTTTGAACATGTAATGGAAGATCCCTTACCTATAAAAATATCCTCTCTGAGAAAAGAGTACATGAATACATGAAACAAAAACAAGACAGCAAGCTTCTTATAGGTCCTAAAACATGATTTAAAAAAAAAAAAAAATCATTAAATGGGTAGAACATATAACTCTTTTTCAGAATACTTGCACTTATTCACATCCAGTTGGTAAGAGAATTGTATCTGTAGACATTATAGTAATTTCGCACTCATAAGCCACACCTGGTTATAAGCCGCACTTCTGGGTAGCTGGGACGACCACAGAATTTGTCCATAAATAAGCTGCACCGGGTGATAAGCTGAACTTTTTTTTTTTTTTTGAAGCGAGGATCCATGTGCAACAAAGTAACAAGATAGTAACAGAATTTCACAAGCCCAGGGTTTGCTGTCATGTTCTCAGTTTGCAAACAGTTTTCACAGACTGGCAAAGCCTTTAAACGCAGCCTCAGGTGCCTTCCCCTTGCCGCAGGCCCCGGCACTCCCGCCCCCGGCGCTGGCTGCTCCCCGCCTGCTCGGCAGCAGTGGCGGCTCCCCACACCTCTGCATGAAGCCGGCGGAGGCTTGCCTCCCACTCGCCAGTGGGTCCAGCTCGCCACCCACCTGGCAGTGGCTCCATGGCAGCTCCTTCCCCAGCCAGCTCGCACTTCTGGGTTGGCATTTTGGCAGAATTTGTCCATAAATAAGCCGAACCTGGTGATTAGCCACACTTCTGGGATCAGCTCGATTCCTCAGTGAAACAGGCGCGGCTTATCAGTGTGAAATTACTTTAAATCGTTACAGTTAAATGTTGTGGGTAAAGAAAAGTAATGTGCATGCTGCACTGTGGGGGGAGGGCCACTCTCCTTTAATTTTTCATTTACAGTCCAGCTATAATTCACTGTGTCATTGAGTTTAATTTTTTTAATAATAACATTCCTTTGTTTTCTTTTTATTTCAGGATTGCTTCAATCATTCAGTACCAGTAAACATTACCTAAGTAGATATTACTTTTACCTACTTTGAGAGTCAATGACAGAAAAGAAAAATGGTATATTTGATAAAGGACTGGTGATAGAGTTGGAATCTGCTTCAGGAAGCCATTGCTGATTCTTAGTCCTACCTGGCAGCAGAGGGCAACCTCATGTTCTTCTGAAGGTTCTCAGACGTTCCCATGTTTCTAACAAAGAGCACAGAAACTCAAGAACACATCAAAGAAGTAGCACCAAGGAACTGCTTTGCAAACTGCTATATCTCTCTCTGGCGGTTGTGCTCTGTCCCTGATTGTTATGCTGACCCATACAGACCCAAACAAGCATATACAGCAAGACAGAGTTAGATACTGCTGAACTCAAACCTCTGGTCATGCTTCCTGAAAAGGGGCTGTGCAAGTGGAGGCCAGATTTAAAATCAACCTCTAATGAATTCTGAGTGAATCATAAGCCAGCTTATACAATTATGATATAAATCAGGGCAATGAAATTAGATCTTTGAGACACTTCAGTCTTTCCACTAGGCTCTGTAGGCTTTGGACTGAGTCCCAAAAACTCTGAGTTTCACCAGCTGTTCTGTTAGAATTGCAATATTCAAACTCATTTGCTCTATTGTTCCATTGCATTTAGATGTATTTGAGCTATTTATAGATGTGCTGCATCTGTACATCTCCAGATCAAATCCATACAGGTAAAATGTTCAGAAGCATAATTTAGATTCAGACTAAAATAGATGGTAAATTTCATTACTGGAAGATTCTGCAAAGCTGTAGATCCTGTTACTGAGAGAAGATATGAAACTAATGTCATATATTAAGTGGCCAAGGGCCAGTGGTCATGCTTGAGTGAGACATATTTCAAAGTGTATACAATATTAGCAGTTTTGTGTGACTGCCAAAGGCTCTCCATCCAGATATGTAATTTATACAGAATTCCCAAAGTGCTTTAACTTACACTAAATGGTATAAATGCCTTTGTATGTCAACATAATAGAATCCTTCACAAAGAGCATTTATTTTTGAATTATCAGAACTTTTAAAACTGAGTTGAATGCCAGCCTTGGTAGTACTGCAAAAATGAGGCTGTGCCATTAATTGATTATTTTCCCCTCTCAAAATTGTTATCCTTTGTTACCCAAACAGCATTGAGGGGTTCTGCATGACTTGTGTTTTCTCAGCTGATGATGATTTCTCATTCTGTTTGGACAACGTAGACAAGGAAGATCTTTTCCATCAACATGAAGTCAGCTATCAACTGAATCATAATCAGTCACAACCTGATACAAAAAAAACACTTAAGATTGCTTGTCTCAGAAAGACTAGGAATGAAGACTGCCTTCAGTTTTTACACCTATGTTTTAAAACCTTTGAATAGAAGGTGTTTTTCTTGCAAAATTCCTCTATATTTTAAAAAGTTTGTAAGAAACTGGAACACTCCTCAGGTCTCTATTTGGTTTGCTGATCTATTGGAATTTCGAAATAATCCAGACCTCCATAGTTTTATCTTCACAATTCCCTGTGTAACCATGAGTCCTAAGGAATTTTCTAACATCTGGGGCTTATAGAGTTTGTAAAGATCTTATTTATTATATATCTGCTCAAGTTCCTTACTTTTAAAAATCTAATTCTTTGTACAGCCTGGCTGCTTTAAGCAAAAATGGTAAGATACAGAGTTATGCTACTGAACAAGGACCCAGAAGATGTTTGAAATTAATATATGCTTTACATTGTAAGAATTCTAAAATAAAAGTGTCTAGGTGTGTTTATGAAAAATCACTTTCTAAAAATGACAGACAAAGAAAGTCTTTGGGCTCTCTCTTCTTAAATAAGATCCCAGGTCTGAATGAACAAAATGAAAATAACTGAATGAACAGAAAAATCAGAACCAAATCCCTGGATGCCATTCTGCTGGTGCAGGGTTTGGAGCAGGAAAGGCAAAGCAAACATTGCAGCAAGTCATTCTCTATTGGTGGATTCAGCTCTTGTCATTAGGACCTTGCATTTTAAGACTTTCATGGTGCAGTAAGGAGTAATGGGAAGGCAGGAACATGGGAGTGAATGTCAGTTACACAAAAGACACAAGCATGAAGAAGGGAGATGGAGAGGAAAAGAATGAGAGAATTATTAACTGTACCCTTTCAAGGACTGATCAAACTTTAAATTGTCTTTCATAAGGAAATCAATTGAAATTATTTCTTTACAATGAAATTTTACCACGTTATGAAATTATTCAATGCTGACTCATTATCTTCTCAGAAATATCAGGAAACAAGTTTGGAAGCTTTTGCACATCACTATTAAGCAAATTTCTATACATTACCCTCTTGAGTCTACCCCATTGAAAAAACCTTTGCAGCATTATTGTCTTAAGTACATATTTATCATACAGAATGGATCTTGAAAAAACAAGAAAGAGGAAAATTAAAATCAAGGGGAATTTTACAGTGTTTGCTATTACTGTGAATTAATTAAGACCCAGATCCAAGACAGAATCTCAAGCTGAGATATCTAGTAATGGGAAAAAGAGTGGAATTTGCAAGGGGTTCTGAAGATTATCCAGAGTAATCAGAAAGGCATACAGTCTCATTTCTTTTATGCAAGAGCTATAAGCATTCTTCCATACTGGCCAGGCTGCACTTAAGTGCTGAGTGTCTTCTTCTTACTTTACCTGTTGGTAAACACAAAGGGAAAATAGATTGTGAGGGGTTTTGGTTCTTGCAAGAATGCCAGGGAGAGGAAAGAAAATAGAGTACAAAAAGATAAGAAAGACTAATAGTCAAGTCATTGAAAATGATTAAGGACAGCAAAGCAGAAGAGCAGAAAGTGCAGTGATGAAAACAGAATGATGATAACAATCTGTATTTCCTGTCTTTCTTCTCTAAGATAGGAGGCTGTTAACTGCAATCATACATTTAATTAACCTTCCACTTTATCCCATTATTTACATTGCAGCACATATTTCACTTCACTTGATGTTGACAGTAATTTATATATACATGTGATTATAAATTATTATGGAATTATTGCATAATTATCTATTCGCTTAAACATAATGAAACAATGCTTAATAGTAAAAAAAATTCAATTTCCCCTTTGTAATGGAAAAAAAAATATTGGCAATATTTCTGCTTTTTTAAGGAAAGATTTCTGTTTTACTGACATTGGAAATACCAGACATGAGAAAGTAGCTCTGACAAATAAATTAATATTTACATTTATATATTTAGACCTGCAAAGGAAACCTGTATTTAGTGTGAATGCATATGTGTGTGTGAATATGTAAGTGGATTACATCATTAAAATTAAATTAGTGTTTAATAAGGCTTCCAAATGAACTGCAGTTACTAACCTTGAATTCAGAAGAATTGTAGATTAAGGTAAAAAATATAAGCCCAAAGTCAATTAAAATAATGTGATTTATAGATTGATTTTACTGTCAAATATTCTCCTAAACACTTGAATTATTTCCATGTACAGACTCAGACCTTCATAGCTCATGAATATAGGTTCTATATTTCAAAGATTTAAGAGCCCATACATCAACATTTGATTGCAATGACTGTATGAAGGTGGGAAATCTGGTGAGAGCCTTGAATCTGAAGACTGCCCCATGCGCTTATTCAGCACTTATTTTGTTTAAAGTGAAGACCCTCTACTGTATTCCTAATAAATTCAGACTCCTCTACAAATAGAAAGAAAGGGGGTCTGAAACAAAAAGTGATTTTGAAAAAAAAAAAAATTGAGTTCATCTACATCTGAACTTACTGTTCAAATGAGAAAGCTGGTTTGAAATATTTATATTTAACTTTTTTTTTCATCATAAAATTTGTAAGTCCAGTAAGGTGTTTTTAAAGGATTAGTTCTACAGTTACTGCCTTCAGTGAATATATTGACCTCAGCAGAGTATACAATTGTAGATCTACTTCCTTCTGGGAGTAGTATTTGCTGTTAAATTGGTGGGATAATGACAGCTCACATTGTGTGATAGGGAGCAAGATAAAATGGACTCATAAAGCAGCATGAGAGCATATTAGAGAAAATCATGGTATCCTGAAATCTTTTGGATTCTTCCTCTTAAATCCACATCCTTTCCTTGTCTCAAAGCTTCACTGCTTTTTTTCTAGTCCATTTCTATGTAATTGCTGTGTCTCTTCTGAGGTTTTTTTTACTCTACATACATCCATAAAAAACCTTTATTGCAGCTGAATGGGAAATTGCTGGGAAAATTCATACCAACTCTGGTATCATAAAACTTAAACACGTGGTACCATGATTATTCTCTAGTGAAAGGCAAACAAGTGAAATTTTGATTGGGTTGGATAATCTTTTGATTTTGGAAGCCCCTAGCTCTATTCCTGACAAGTGGCCTGTTTTCTGACTGTAGCCACCTCTAGTGATGAGTTGAACATAATGTGGACTGGAAAAAAAACTGCCCTGAACTTGGTACATCTGTTGAGCTTTTAATGCTAAGAATTTAAAAAAATAATTTAAAAAAAAAGCGCCTTATATAATTTTATATAAGTAATAGAGCAGGAGTGATTTTTTTTCTGGTATAGAAAATAGGAATTACCAAAAATATTTTGATTAGTAACTAACAGGCTGTAGGTTTTGGTCTTGAGGCAGCTAAGCAGCATTTGGCTGCTGACCCCTTACCCTGCATCGAGTGGGACAGCAGAAGAGAAATAGCAGAGAAAAAGAAAGAAATCTTATGGTTCAGATAAGAATTATTTAATAAAGAAGAAGACATGGAGGAAGGAAGAAAGAAAAAATAAACAACCAAAAACAATGATGCAAAGGCAGTCACTCATCACCTTCAGGAGCAGACTAATTCTCTCCCAAGCAAAAGATGGCAAACCATCCCAATACAGCCTCTTTTTCCTTTTTATTTTCAAGGATGACATTATGTGGCATGAAATATCTGGTTTGTTTGGTTATCATCTTGGTAGTGTGCTCTCACAAAATCTTCCACATTCCCCTGTTCACAGGGGAAGTGCAGCTGAGTGACAAAAGGCCTTGATGCTGAGCAAGTTCTGTTCAGCAACAGCTGAAATACTGGTTTGATATCAGCATTGCTTTAGGCACAAATCTAAAAACCCATTACCATATGAGCTGTGTGAAAAAAATTAACTCCACCCCAGACAGACATAATCATAATTTGCTTAGGAAATTTACATATTTTGGACCACATGTTAAAATAATTTGCAAACTAGAAAACTATATTGATTTTGATAACAGTGGGACAGATACTAGTTGACAGAACTGAAATTGTGGCAGTCTTCTTGTGGCTGACTGTAATACTGACTTGAATTTCATCAGATCACTCTACTGAGAGTAGTTGTCTTACTTCGGCCTCATGAGAAAAATTACCAGAATATGGCTCATTAAAGTAGTATTTATACTACTACTTGCTGTTATTTTTGATTTTAGAATCCTCAAAATTTTCTTTAAAATAAAAAAATATGTTCATATACTTACATATATCCACATACACACACGTGCTTACAATCACTCATACATACATACATATTTATATATAAAAACTATATATCTCTTAAGTTTCACCCAGAAACTCAAAATTTATTCAAGGATACTGCAGATCATGTTTTGTCATTTGAAATTCAATTAAAGCGTTTAAAAGTAGTTTTACAGTGATGTTCTGAAGAAACTGAAAAATTGTGATGGATTTGCATAAGTGTCAGCAGACTAGAATTTAATTCAGTAGTATTTGTATAACATTCAACTGGCCAAATTATCAAAATTCTGAGGTAATCCCAATGGAATAAATTAACAGAGGATTAGAAGTGTCAGGAATGTTCTGGGAGGAAATTTTGACTTTTGAGAAGCCATGATGCCTAAACATTTTAGAGCCTGACTGAATTGTGTTGTCATCATTAAAAGGTGTATCATTGGAAGGATTTTAACAGATGTCAATCCTCTTAATTTTCTATCTCTCTGCTGTTAATAATTTACCTTGATTTTAGCTAGGGTTGCATTGTCAGTAACTAATGAATCCAATGACATCACTAAGAAATTGTGGGGAGTTTTATATTTCATTCTCTTTTAAATCCTTGAATGTGCTACATGAACTCAATTTACTTTCATAGAGCACAGAAGTCAAACCTCTACTCTTGTGCAATCCCTAAAGTTGTCATTGGAGTAGCCATGCTACTTTAGTGGAAATAATTGTTCATACACAGTGTTATTACAGATGCCATCTGGGGTAGTAGCAGAAAATGGCATGGTTTAAATGATGGACAAGAATGTGCTGCGAGACAGGCGAAAATATAAATGTAGTATAACATTGTGAGTAGTTAAGTGTTAAAGATCCTCTGCTATAAATTTCCTAGCTGAGGTTGGAAGGACATGGTGATGTTTGGCTACCTTCAGCTACTGGTATGGAAACCAACTGCAAGAAGAACATATGATTTAAATACACTTTGAATGGGTATTAATTTCAATGCTCTATTAAATGTTATTTCAGAGATGAATAGTGGTGTTTCCTGTTGATTTTCCACCATTATAAATCCCCACGACTGAAAAGAAGTAGCTTGTAATGAATGACACATTCAAGGTAAAGTGAGATTGCTACCTGCTGTTACAGCTGGTAAAAAAAGAAAAACAACTAATTTATCTCATTTTTCTCCACACATCTTAAAAGATGAACATTTGACCTAAATCTTATGATAAAAGGGGCATTTTCTTAAATTTAAATTTTTTTATTTGCGATCCAGCTGATACTGCAGCTCTGAAATACTATTTTTACTTCATTACAATTCTTAAATACTTAATTTCCTATATTCCCTTTAGCACCTGGCAGAAGAATCAGGCTAGAGTCTTTGGAAGGCAAAAAGAGGACAGAATTTATCCTACCAAGGCAAAAAGTATAGAAGAGGTGCTTTTGGAAGATGGAAGAATTTTGGGGATCCTTGAATACTTCTCTCCTTACCTGAATAATCCCTTCTTGCTGGTAGAAAGATTAAAAGGTTGAGAGGGATCTGGAAACTCTGTCCAATACTTATCTCCATGCCTATTTTTTTCCTCTGTCTCCGGTACTGCTGAGATATGTTACAAAGCAAAGTTTACTGAACCACTGGGGTAGGTAGACTTACACTACAGCCGCTTTGCACAGATGAAGTTAATGAAATATTTTGCCAAATGGTTCATCACCCTTCAGAGAAATGGGACTGATGAACTCTATGACTTTGGTATTGCCAACATCAAATGTTCAAATGCATACACCAGGTAATCTTCATAATAGGAGTTGCAAAATCTTTATGGGATTCACAAGCATTTTTTTTGTTTGTTTTTCAGAATATTAAAGGTCGTATTTTCCAGTCCGAATTGCAAGATTTACAATACAAAGTCCTTATTTAAAAGAATATATTTACATGTACAGTAATGAAGATCATATGTTATTATGGATTAAATTAAATCTTGTTCTAAGAAAGATGTCAAATATGTTAAGACTTATGATAAAGTCACAAAAAATGATGAAGAGTAATCAGTGTTTCTACTGGATTTTTTTTCACAGAAAGTTAATTCTGATATATTATCATTAAACAGGTATTGCTTTTCTGGAAGCTAAGAATAATGTGAATCAACATAAAATTATTTCTAAGGACTTCAAGCAAAGCTTTTAAAATAGTAGTTTGATATTTTGATTAATTTGAGACTATTGAAAACAAAAGAATATAAATACCCTCTTCTTCCTCTCACACCAGAAAAGATGTTGAAGGGAGAATTTTGGGACTGCATTACTACAAGGGAAAAATATGAGAATGACATTTGAAACATCATATCCATTATTACTGTTGTAGTTTTTCTATCCATTGGCATACTTGATCTTCAGACCCCAGGGAAAGAACAGAACAGTAACAGTTTGTCTTGCTTAGCCAGCACCCAGGAAATAAATAATCTGAAACTTACACACAGTCTTGTTCTTCATGCAGCAGGTTTCCATAGTATTCACTGTTGTTGACCAGAATTAGGGTGAAATTTTGATGAAGATTAAACCACTGTTGACACAGTGTAAAACCAGAGACTTGTTACAACCTCTCCTTCTAGTGCATGCGTGAAAATAAAGAGATTTTAAATTTTTTATTAATGTGATGGAAGAACACATTATTTTGAAAATTATAATCCAATTTTATTTTTTTAACAGCAGGATAAATATAATGAAATTTACCGCTCATCCAGTGGCTGTGTAAAAAGCAATACATTGACAAAACACCACTGCACAAGAAAAAGTAGCAGTATAATTAAACTGTCATATGTAGTAGGAGCTATCTTAAAATTGTCTGTCTTCCTTTTACTCTCCTTTTAAATGCATTCCCACAGCATTTCTTTGGTAGTAATTGTATTCACCATTACTGACAGTAACTCTGCATCAATACAGAATGTACAAGAATGCTATTTCTTTGAATGCTTTTTCTTTTGATCACTGCTCCTCTAAATAATATAGGAGATTACCAAGATTCTTTTCTTTAGCGTCAATTTATCACAAAGAAAGCGCCATTGCTTCTCACTGCTTTTAAGTGATGCATTCCTGTTGAAGTCTGATTTGATACCACAGCTATTACTAAAATACAGCGTTACCAGGTTGGAAGAGTGGATTCTCATGCACAGAATAGATGTACAAAATTTATTCACTGATCTGCTGACATTAAAAATTCCTTAAAATTTAGAAGCGCATATTGACCTAGTGCCTTTGAATTATAGTATGTCTCAGATACTATAATACTTTTTATGTTGTGGTGGGTTTTTTTATTATTTTTATTATTTTCTAAACCTCCCCTCCCCGTTGTTTTTAAGACTATTCTCACACTGCAGAGATTGAGGAGGGAGACATCTATTTTACATTTTATGGCCCAGTACGTGACATGGAAGCCAAACTTCAACAGCATTCTCAAAGAAAACTTCTGCTGTTTGTCTCCATTATTTAGCTCTAACTTCTTTGCACAAGAAAATATCCAGTAACTGCCTAGAACTTAAAAAGCAAAGGAATTAAGTTGAAATCAAAACTGAATAGTAACTCAATAAGTGAAAAACACAAAGCCAAATAAATAGATAAGCAAGCCTATAAAAGGAATTCATACTTTCAAAGCTTCAATCTCTGATTGCCAGACAGCAGCATGGAACATTAAGAAATCTCTGGGAAAAGAAATTCTTCTATTTCTTGGCATACATATGTGTTAAGTGCAGTCAGTTTGTGCAATATGGGTAGCTGAAATAGATACATAAAATAATTTATCTTCAGATATATTTAAAAATTCACTAGCCCCAGTTGGCACAAAGGATTAACAAAATCTGAATTTATATCAAAACATACAGTCTTTTTCATAATGCTGCTATAGGTTTATTTTGACAAACCACATAATGCATATAAGAGATATATGTATTTTTGTTATCTACTGATAAGTAGAGTTTCAAAAGAATATGAAAATGCAGAAATTGCAAATATAAAGGGATATTAGGTTAATTAATTTTTATTTCTGTCTTTCTCTGGTAAACTTCTAGAAAACTGAAGTGACTAGAAGCCTGTCACTTAAATTCCATTAAGTCTTCTACAAAATTGCACATGTAGTCAGGAACACTACATATTATCATACATCTTCACTGATTTTATGGAATAATGACCTAAAGATGCACTATTTTCAATCTCCACATAGCTTAAGTGCTGAGTAGTTAAAACATTTTGCCTGAAAACAGAATGGAGAAAATTAATGTTCAACATGGAATATAACAATGTCTACAATAAGGAGGCATAGAAAGGAATTTGCTCTTAATTATAAATGGAACTACCTGATCAGAAATTTATTTTATAGAATTAGTTGGGGTCCTTAAAGGTCATCTAGCTCCAGCCTCCTGGAAAGGAGTACTTTCCAGTGCCAGGTTTGTGGAATTCTGACATTTCAAGTTTTTCTTTGAAATTCTTGAACTATACCTTTGAGTTAAGGTATGTGAGAGAATTTAATGGGTTTAGGAAAAGTGCTTGTATCAGCTGCACACAGGTGAGAAAATGCAGAGGAAATGCAGTTTAACTATGCACCTAAGCTGACCAAAAAATCTCTCAGAAATCTGGAATTAAATCTGGCCAAGGATGTCAAGGAAAACAAGAAGAGCTGCTTCAAGTACTTCAGTACAAAAGAAAAACAAAAGATTACAAAATAAAGTATTATGTGAGACCAGGGGTAAAAGGAGGCAACAAGGAATGCAGAGAAAGCAAAGCAACCAAATGCCTTCTTTGCATCATTCTTCAATGACAAGACCAGCCCTCAGGGATCTTTGACACAGGAGACCAGGGTAAAGAACATTGGAAAACTTTCATTTGTTCAAGGAAAAGTGAAAAGAGAACATCTAGGAGAACTTGACATAAACAAGTCATTCACACACTGTTGTTTCTCTCTTAATAGCACAGAAGGCCTTGACAACATAGAAAGATGTAGTCCTAAGAAATTAAGAGGATTTTAAAAGTACTTACAAATGTTTGTCCTTCCCTTATGCTTTGCATTTATTCAGTTTACATTCAGACCATGCAGACACTACAGACCTCAAAGACAAGTGGTATTGGATAGCAGGACAAGCAGGCAACATTTTGGGATGATGAACTAACACATCTTTGAGTAGATCCAAAAAATTTTAGAGGAAAAAAACTAACTCCCTGCCATTTACATCATAGATGCAAAAATGATCACAATATGTCTGCACCAAGGAGCAAAATTCTACTCTTTGGAAAACAGGCATTTTTTGCCTTTGGATCATCCTCATATTTAAAAATGACCAGGATTAAAGATATTTCTTAACAATGTCCTGGTATAAGTTCCAGTTCCTATGCAGTGCATTTTTTATGATATCATACAAAAGAAAAAAATCCACAGTGTAAATAATGGGAAAAGAGAATTATTATAGGTCTAAACAGAAGAGTAATATAAATATTAACAAAAGGAAAATTGGAAAATGAAAAAAATATTCGTAACTTTCTGAGTGATTTTAAATTACAGTAATTTTGACAATTATAAGCCGCACCTCTTTCATTGAAGAATCCAGCCTACCCCAGCAGTGTGGCAGGTGCGGCTTATCTATGGACAAATCCCAGTGAAATGCCAACCTGGAAGTGAGAGCCGGCTGGGGAGGGTGCCTGGGGCTGCCTTTAAAGGCTTTGCTGGTCTATGAAAACTGTTGCAACTTGAGCACCTGACACCAAACCCCGCTGGCAGTGATTCTGTTACGAATTTGTTACATTGTTACACATGGATCCTCTCTTTTTTTAAAAAAAAAAAAAAGTGCGGCTTATATTCAGGTGCGGCTTATGATTGTGAAATTACTGTACATTTGCCTATGTTCTTACATTTTGTTTGCTTTTCCCCTGCAAGTCCCACAGACTATTATGGAAGGATGATACATGAATATTTCCATAGGACTGAAAAGTGATTTTGAAATAGCTGCAATTAAACTAATAATAAATAAAAAAACCCTGTTTGGATCCTGCATTGTCTGCCCAGAGCTATCATGGTAGTAATACAGATGATGCATTAGTTACTTGAATTAAAAGAGGCTTTCATTTTTGTGTGAGACAAAAACTTCACAATACAAGACTAGAATCTGTTCTCTCTGAGGCCCTTAAATTGTCTCTCTGCTGGAGATGCCACAATTGTCACCAAACCCTGGTTGTACCTACACAGGAGACTCAAACTTGGTCTTACTCCCTTTCATATCAGCAGTAGTGTTCCCAGCAACTTGGGAGTTGAGTTAGGACTCAAGCACTGCCTTCATGGTATTATCTTCCCTAGTTCCTGCTGCCTGCTAAGAAAACCTTGAACTTTAATGTCTATAAATCCCACAGAACTCATTCCTACATAGAAGGCAAAATTTGGTTATGCATGTGGCAGTGATATACAAAGGCTTTTACTAAATGTGCAAACCCTGGAATCAGCATGGTTCCGGACTGAGCCTCTCCCAACAGATATTCATCCATAGTCATTGAGAGAATTTCATTTCTGAGAATGAAATTATTAATGTCAGCAAAGGGGATTTAAAATCAAAGATAACAAGTGTAAGAAGTCCTTTCTGCAGAATAACTCTGTTGACAACAATATTTGACAAAAATAAATTAATGATGTCCCCTTCCCATGAGACAGCAAGGATGTATGATTATAATTCTGTAAATTGGAGAGTGGACAAGACAGGTAAACCTGTTATTTCATCACAATAATTTTTTTGGTATCTCTTCCTTCCATGGGTATGAAGTAGCTCCAATTCAAACACCTTCAATAACCTTGATTTTCCATGTCAGCAATCTACATTATTTGAGGTCCAAGACATACTATTTGTCCTCCTTAAATGGAAAGCTTCTCCCTTAGCTGTGTGTCTGGTCAAAAGGTACTACCTTCACTCTGTTTGGAGTGATGTCAATGTCTAGAGAAGATAATAAGCTAATCTTAGAAAAGGGCACGAGGTATCATGTTGAACATATAAAACATATAATATTGAGATGAAAGAGTTCAAAAATATGATTTTATGACAGATTTCTGAAAGTGGTGATTCCAAAACATTCTAAATAGCTTTTATTTGAGCCAACCCATTAGCTTGTAAGGTTAAGGAAGGATAGCATGAACACATCTTTTTAGCTGCTCTGAGCACTTTATCTTTTTCCTTCAATCTGACTCACACCAAAAACTAGATTCTCTGATTTAATTCCTTATTAGCAGCAGTGAATGATGAAAAGCACAGTGGCCTCCACAGGCATTTCAGAGCTGACAGCTCTATTCTTTGTGGGCAAGGTAAATTATTACTGATAAAATTTTCACTTTCACCTTAGTTAGATTTTCTAAAACGTGTGCTAAAAAATAATTTGAGCAATTTGGGAGCTTCACTGCAAGTTTGAATAAGATTCAAACAATGTCCGGATTATGCTTTGCTTGTTTTACACAGCTCTTCTCCAAGGGTACAACATATGTCTGAAATAGGAGTCTAGATTGTGAAGTTTAACACGAGATTACTAGGATTAAGTTATCAGTGTAGTTAAGAGTGATATAAGTTTAGGGATGAAAGAAAATTTTGTATGGTTTGCCATTTTGTTTGGTTTCATTCCTCCAGTCTAACCTAAATAATGTGTTACTTTACTGGTGTACTTTCTTTTGAATTATAGTGAGGTACATATAGGTTTCCAAGTATTGACACTGAGAAATTGCAATTATTATTGAGTTGGACTTGGACATATTTCATTACACTGATATTTATTTCTCTCTCATGAACTGCAATATATAGCTGTCTTCTTCAACTCAAAACACACCAAAGTTTTTAAAGAACTTGAGACCATTACTGAAGTCACATTGCAATAACTCTAATAAATTGCACCTGTGAAGTCTTCCCTGGTTTATTTATATACTGTATCACAGGTTATTAACAGAAAATAACCCACTGAGATACAACATTCTTGTTTACAGTGAGATACTGGTAGTGACAGCAGGAATATAAAACATAAAATCAACAGGGAGCATAGAACTAATAAAAAGACAAGGGTCTATAAAGCAGGAAAAAAATCCAAAGCCAACTGTGAAGGCAAAAATAAAATAAAATAAACTTCCATCATAAAACAATCAAAAATCTGCAGTATATTTATAGATACTAGAGAGCACAATTACCCACCGAGCTGGAATACTTATGGCTGTCAGGAAATCTGTGAGCTATTCAGAATCAAAATTTGATCAGCAGATCATATATTTCAAAAAGTTGGTTAAGTCTATTTCACTATAGCAAATAAAATGTAAAAGAGAGAAGAGAAGAGAAGAGAAGAGAAGAGAAGAGAAGAGAAGAGAAGAGAAGAGAAGAGAAGAGAAGAGAAGAGAAGAGAAGAGAAGAGAAGAGAAGAGAAGAGAAGAGAAATAAGCTACTGTTAAAACTGTGCTTAAGAATTAAAAAATAAAAGTTATTTTTAAAAAAAATGAGAAACTGAGAATATTTTGAAACTCTTTGGACTCATTATTCCCCTTAAAATTGTTTACAGATGATCATTTAGTATCTTTACAACTATCCTGCTACATACTTTAGATGTATAGATGTGATAGATGCTATGATATACTAAGAATATATACCAGAATAATAAGCATCCTGTAGCTCAGTACCAAAATTTCTCTTTGTGATACCAAGAGAAAAATAATCTGAGACAAGAATGATAACCTGAAAGTGGTGAGGATATGATGATTATTTTATATACTGTATTATATTTTGTGGGATGCAGTCTATGGAGATCTGCAGAGCTCCTTGTCATTCTACAATCCTCCACATCGGGTTTTACTTTTAACGTGCTGCACAATACCTGCATTTGTTTGATGGCACCTTATTTTCAAAGGGACAGAGGGATTTTTCAAATAAAGAGAAAATAAAGGCCTTTTTTGGGCTTTTTTTTTTTTTTTTTTTTTTTTTTTAAGAAAGGTAATAGGTGGGGAGTATCTCTTCCTGCTCCTGACAGTGCAAAACAGGGAATGTTACAAATTTTAGCACTCAGTTAAATTCAAAATTGACATCTATCAAACTATATTAAAGGCACAAATATTTCCTATGTTGGAAAATATAGCCACAAAATGCTGGTGGGGTTAGAAAAGGCTGAACTTTGGTGTAAGACACACAATTACATCCTCAGCTCATGTGAAGCGCACCTTCCCAGTTATGTCATAGTGAAATAGTACTTTTCTGGTATAAAGCCATATCACTCAGTCACAGACAACACTGCCAGGCACAGAGTAACAGAGTCCTGAGGTTTGAAGATGGGACAAAAAGTTCATATTTGTCACCAGGAGAAAAATAGAAACACCAATAAGTTAGATAAAATTGTTGCTGGCTAGCTCTTGAAAATCCAGTCCTGCTTCTTCTCTGAACCAAGATTCTCTGGTTCATACAATGAATTCTGAAATTATTTCCTCATCCCTCAGACCTATTTCATTATCCATGCACAGAATTACTACAGAATCGTTCTGTTAACCTTACAAAAGTAAACCTTATCTATCCTTACCAGCAGGATATAGCTTAAATCAGTCGACATGGAGTCACACAGCGCCCTATCCCATTAGTGTTGACTCCAGGAGTGTGAAGGTTTTACAATGTAAATATTATTCCAGATTTCTGCCTCTAGTTCTAGGTGTTTGTAGTAAAATACAATAAACTAATTTCAGTCAGTACAGGTACTGCTGTCTGGGCTTGTCACTGACCCACTGCATTAATTCCCCACAGTATGCAGCAAGGTTAAATGAAATCTCTCAGCTTTCCAATCGTGGGCAATTTCACTGACTCCCCCTGGATGCCTTTCTGCACCTCTAGCAAGCAGTATTCCTGTTAGTTCTTTGGGGTTTTTTTTTACTTTTTAAAAATTTTTTTTGAAATTATTTTTCCGCTTCTTCATTCTGAACAAAATGCTTCACAGTGTTGTTGAGAAGGCTGAAGTACACAACTCTCTGTGCTATTTTTTCAGCTGAAGGGAATCATCATTGTTACAAATAGCTTCACTTTATGTATCAGCTTAATGTTTGCCACTTCTAATGAGCAGAGATATCTGATTTATTCACTTCTTTGTGGGTTTAAAGTCATTGACTGTAACAGTTGCAGTGGAAGTGATATACAGCCTGTATGTAATACACATCCTTTGTGAGGTTTTCCAAGGAGAATATCAGCACTCTTTTATGTTTTTGAGGAAAATCTTGCCCTAACATTTACTAACGCATAACGGGCAACAATTCTTTGCACAATTTCCTGCGCACCTCTATGCAACCCATCTGCCTCTGGCTAATTAGCATTCATAATTTAAGAATTAAATATCATTACGATTAAAATCATCTGATTTTTTTGCCACTCTACCAAGCACTCTTCTGTTATCAGCAGATCTTGGAAATTAACTGATCTGATCTGATCTGCCTTGGGATAAAGTTAATATGGAATGTAACCTGCACTTTTTTCCACTTCATCCTATATATATTGCTCTGAATTTAAATTGGGTACTTATCAGTAATATTCTTGTTTGGATAAAAAAGAAAAAAATGAGGCATATTTTTATCTGTTGTTTCTTAACCAGTAATGTAAATTGAACTTTAACTGCCAAATCAGAAGTGGCCACCTAATCTACAATGCAAAGTTATTTTAATTTGTAATGGACACTTTTGCTTAGCTCATATGAATCTGATGTATTTAAAAGAAAATAGATTAAAAATAAAACATTAATAAAAGAGTACAAAGGTCCCTGAAGACACAACATCTCATTTTCAATTCAGTTGGCAAGAATACTAATTGCATTATCACATATTCAGCAGCATTCAGCAAAGTTTATTCACTCATCCTTAAGACCTGAGATGTCTGGCAGGTCGCAGGCAATAAGCACTACCTTGAGAATCTCAAATGATGGTATACAAAGAAAATTGGATGTAGAGCTACTGGAAAAAGAATCTCTCACAAAGAAGCTAGACCTCTGAGATTTCAGTCTTTGCCAGCTTCATGACTGAGTGAAAAAATGTATTTGTCTCTATGAACTAAACAAGCCCAAAACTTTCACAAGCATAAAAGAGAATGAAGGAAAAAAAGGAAACAAAAATATATATAGGATGATCTGCAAATCATAAAGCATGAGATTACAAAGGATAATACATGAATCAGGAGTCAACATGCCAAACAGGAAACTTCATCCCACAGCCTTGTACTCTATAATGTGTGTCATGCAATCAATTTCCCTGACTCTGAAATAAGAAAATGAAATTCCAAAATTATTTCTAATTTTTTATTTCCTTTTTTTCAGCAAGTTTGGCATTAGATTAAAGCCTGCACATTTCACAGGATGATAGGAAGAATCAGGAAAAGTGATGATACTTATTATTAGGAATAGGAGCTTCAACAATGTGCTGTTTAAACACAACAGGAACAAATTAAGACTCAAATAATAAGTTTAAACAGCAGTCATACTGTATGGCATCCTGTCCTTCAGATGTGTCAAAGGGCACCCCTATAACTCAGTGTCGTCTGCAAATGTGCTGAGACTGAACTCAATTCCTCAGTCTAGGTAATGCATGAAGAAATTAAATAACACTGGGCCAAATACAGACCTCTGAGGGACACCACTTGTCACTTGTCCATTGGGACTCTGAGCCATTGACCACTACTCCCTGCATGCAACCATCAAGCTGCTTTCTTATCCAACATCCACTAATCAAATCCATCTCCAATTTAAAGACAAGCATGTTGGGGGGACTGTGTCCAAGATTTTACAGAAGTCCAGATAAATGACATCTGTAGCCCTTCCCTTGCCCACTGATGGAGTCACTTCCCAGTAGGCCACTGGCTTGGTCAGCAGGACCACTGGCTGACTCAAGTCACCTCCCTGTCCCCTATGTGCCTTATCACAGTTTCTAGGAGGATCTGTTCCATGACCTTTCCGGACACAGAGGTGAGACTGACAGCTCAGTACTTCCCTACGGACCCTCCTTTCTATCCTTTTGAAAGATGATGGTATCTTTAGGAATCATTATTTTGTATCATTTATGTATCATTATTTTGATAATCACCTGGGACTTCACCAGATTGCCAAAACTTCTCAAATATCATGAAATGTGGCCAGACACTACATCAGACATATCCCCTCAGACTCACTGATGCTTCTCTTTGGACCCTATAGACTTATGCACATTCAGGTTCTTCAGGTGGTCAGGAACCTGATATTTACTTACAGTGGGAAGCAGGTCACTCCCTTAGTCCTCATTCTCCTGGACATCCATTCAAGAGATGTGGGGAGAGATGTTGCCAATGAAGACTGAGACGCTTTATTGGGGGGCTAAATTTTCTTTGACCTTCCTTTTCTGGTTAGCATACCTGTAGAAGACCTCTCTGTTTTTCTCCATGTCTCTTTCCAGGTTCAGTTCCATCTTACCTTTTCCTTCCTCAACTCATCTCTACACAACTGATCTTCATCTCTATGCTCTTCCCAGGTTACCTGTCCTTGTCTCTATTCTCTGTGCACTTGCTTCTTTCTCTTTAGTTTGACCAAGAGTTTCCTACTCACCCGTGCCAGTCTTGCTACCCTTGTTTGATTTCTTACTCCTGGTGATTGCTAGCTCTTGCACTCTATTGAAGGTTTCCTCAAAGATCTGCCAGGTCTGTTCCACTCCCTTGTCCCTGAGAGCATTCTGCCAGGGGATTTGATTGACTATCTCCTTGGAAAACTGGGAGTTTGCTTTCCTACAGTTTGGGTCCCTAACTTTATTCCTTACCTGATTCATATCCCTGAGGAGTGCAAATTCTACCAATGGATGATCACTGCAGCCCAGCTGCCTCCTTCAGTTTTGATGTCCCTGATTAGCTCATTTATATTGGTGTTCATCACATCCAGTATTGCATCCACTCTGTTAGGGTTGTCTATTACCTGGCTCAAGAAGTTATTCTTTTATTCCAGGAGTTTTCTGGATTCCCTACAGCTCACTGTGCTACTTTTCAGGCAGATGTCAGGGTGGATGAAATTCCTCAGTAGGAAGAGTCTGAAAGTGTGATGCCTCCAGCTACAGGACACTGAAAGTGTGCTGCAGTGTGACTAGAACATTTCAGAAACACTGGCAAAAGGCACTCAGTAATGACTACATAAAAAAATTCCTCAGAAACATCTTCTCTAATATGACTCAGTTGCCATGCTCAAACAGTCAAGCAATACCCCTTTAAAGCACAACACTATCTAAAAAGGTCACTTTCTACTGTCACAGTGATACTGTTCTCCTTCACATTGTCACTGATTATAGAGTATTGTTTTCCATCTAATGAAATGTGGGATAAGTGGCATTTTGTTTGGTTTCGTTTGCAATGGTTGTTGTTATATTGGGTTATTTTTTTCATTTAAGTTCCATGAACATTAATTTGGCCATATAAAAATTAACATAGTTCAGATTAACATCTTCTTCCAAACAATTCAGAGTGGTCAGTTTACTGGATTTGTACTTACTGTTATTTATCACTTCATTAACTTTTGCTGTCTTAGAAGTGAATGGTCTGGGTTTCTTGGGGGTTTTTTATATTCATGGTAATTTTTTTTTCAGTATTTTCACTGGAAGATGTTTCCCTGAGTTGCAAAATACCAATAGTCTGGACCTTAATATTAATTTCATAT
The DNA here is from genome assembly GCA_009812075.1 of Sialia sialis. Lineage (NCBI taxonomy): Eukaryota > Metazoa > Chordata > Aves > Passeriformes > Turdidae > Sialia > Sialia sialis. The sequence continues at coordinate 13,864,570 of VRYO01001269.1, read as the reverse complement.
AGTTTAATTGACCTATACTGCATTAATCCAAGTCACTGGACAGTATTTGAATGCATTTTCCAATGTTTCCAATGAGCATCATGTTCTGCTTTGTTACTCCATACTCCACCCTCTCCCCCAAAATCTTCAGTGTACCATAACTTACCTATAGCCTTCTTTCCTTACTATCTTTGCAACTTCATCTCTCAGTATTAGTTCACTCTAACTTGATTATCAACAACTGTAGGATCTTTAGGCATTTTTTCCTAGTGTCCATTAAGTCTTATCATTAATGATTTTCACAGCAATGCAGTATAAATAGAAGAGAGTGAATTTTTCAAACACATCTCAATAAGGATATTGTGTCTTCATAACTGACAACTGAGGAGGCAATGAACCAGAACTTAAAACAAGTGCCGTGTTATGACTTTGCTATGTATTACTAACAATAACACCAGAGCTGAGGAAACAGCTCACTGTATTTCGGTGGGGTTATTTGTGGAGTGAGCTACTGTCAATGTAATGGCAGCAGCGTCAAATTCATGGACTACGTTCACACTGTGCTACATTGTTATGCTAACTGCAGTAGATTTCCATCAAGATTTCTTTAATGGGAGAATGTGGAATGAAGTATCCTCCAAAGTCAAAGTGTGTTTAAATTCAACTTTTTGATCTCTGCTAACAGCCCAGTACAGAATCTGAAACAGAAGAAATCTCATTTCCAGGCTGCCAGTTCAGTCTTTATACAGGTGGGCAGGCACCTCTCCGTTGGTTTCACAGTGGTTTTGATATAGCTCTTTGCCATTAGTGAGTCTGCTAGAAGTGACATTGTCAAGAAAACATAGTGGGATTTTAATATATTCTCATTTCCTTCTGGCTGTCCATGTAGCTTACAGTCTTCTGACATTGCTTTCAGAATTGGACCAACACTCATGTGAGCAGCGCTGTCATGGCCATGATGGCCTGCCCTGCTTATCCAGTTTGTGCAAAGACAGCAGGATGCCATCCCAAACAGAGAAACTATTATATTAATATACTGGGCTGTAGAATTGATAGATTACTGCTTCTGTCAGGGAACGCAGAATGCCTTTTTCTCATCTATAACCTTTATATTTTGAAAGTTAAGTCTTCCCAAAGTGTATCATATTAAGAGCAGAAATATTTCTTAAAGAATCAAACAAACCAAACAAAACTAGTTTGTTTTTAAAAGATTTAAGCCAAAAATCATTCACTGATATAAGTTATCATTCACTGATATAAGTTAATGAACTTTATAGGTCTTTATAAAGAATCCATGTCTACAGAGCATACCTTATGAGCAATCCCAAAACATACATTCTTGTAATACTCTCTGCCTCACGGATATTCACACACACACACACACACACAAGGACGTTTGTGTGTTTGTGTATACCAATTGTGTCCTTTCTAACTCAGGCCTTTTGAAATTACTCAATTCACAGTTAGAGACTATTTCCATACAGGCCACATTTGATTAATGAGGCCAGCTCACATTAGTCACAGTTCTTTCAAGAAAAACTTTGATACAGACCATCTGTTGGAGTCCAGTAAAACTATACACACATGCAGGCTAAAGCATTAAGCAAAGTATCCAAAGAGAGATTAAGAACACAAAAAGAGGCTGTGTTCTGAATTAGTTCCTCTAATCTGCTCAAAAGTGATTTGGCATCAATAAAAGCAAAACCAGGGTTATTTGCTTTCCACTGCTTCTCAAATAAACTTTAAATTCAGATCTGCATTTTTTTCCCAGATATTAAATAAAATGGACTATTTGTTTTTTTAAGTACTATGTTAAAGGCATGTAGTCTTAGTTAAAAAAAAAAAAGACTGGCAATTCCCAGATTCATGCCTTAAATTTCCTTGCAAGTCAGTATAAGTGAAGGGGGATGTGAACTGCAGCATGCTTCATAGAAGTCACCTTCCTGTCTTCCTGCGGCAGGCACTCTTCATAAAAGTCATAACTCAGCTAACAGTCTCTAGGTTCCTGTGAACCCTGGCAATTTGACTTTCGTTTCATAGTGAGAAGCCTGCTCATCTTGGTAGGCTATAAGATTTTAGAAAAAGTACACCATGCCTGGAAGCTTGTGGAGGGTGCAGAGGGGAATGAAAAAATGGACTTTTTATGAGGTCCAGGTTCTATGATTTTCTATTTTGGACCTTCTGTAAGACAAACTTACAGAGCTCCACCAGAAAAGTCAATAGTGCACATGCTGTATCTGGATATCCAGGAGGGACATAAAAAAAACTGTGTTTTCAGCCTTTGGTACACAGCAGGGAGAATGCCACCAGTAACCTGGAAGGCACTCTTACATTTTATGCAAAAACTGTTGAGACAGTTTGGGTGTGAGTTTGCTTGTGTACAAAGCATAAAAGCAGAAAATCAACAAATATTTGATTTTTCCTTTTCAGTCCTCAAAGGTTCTGCAAGTAGCTTACGACATTTCAATTGGAATCACCCTGAGTATTCCTATAAAAACTTTAGCCATAATCAGGTCACTTCTGAACAGTGTATTATGAGTACTCAATTTTGCATTGCCAGATAAATAGCTTGGTTGTGAATATTCACGAAGGCTACAGGGGCAAGGTTCTGTTCTTCTTAAACTTACTAGCTCTTGAAATCAAGCTCATTATTTTCTGTGAGCATTTTTCAATCAGTGAAAATTCTGGTTAGTACAATAGTTTGGACAAGAGGAATTAAAATAATATGAGTACATTGAACAGATATTCCATGTAAATTTTGATCATTATTCCTGTATGGCATTGTTTCTGCATCACATGATTGTAGTTTACTGTGGAAATGCTGTTTTTGTTTTTTTTGGTTTTTTTTTGTTCCTGTCTTCCAGATGCTAGTACCTGCAATGAAATGAACTAGATGCTTTGTTGTCATCCTTGACCTTTTTGTTCAAATAAAATCAGCATCTAAAACCTCCTTTAGGGTATATCTGTTACATGGGACAGCTGGTGGAATTAAAGGGAAAACTGGTTGGAAAGATACAGTGTCTAGAACGAGACTGAAGAATTATGCATTAAGCATAAGATTTCCCAACATTTTCAAAGTAATATGTCATGGAAAGTACATTACAAAAATCAAACTTGAAGAGAAAGAGAGAGAGAAAAAAACAACATGGAAATCTAAGCAACAGCTGTGGCTTGGGCAGCCAGGAGGATTTAGATTTATAAAGGTTACAAATCCTTGAAACAAATGGTGGGCATACCTTTTAGCTGTATAAATATGCCCACTTTTCCTGCCTGTTTCTTCCACTCATAAGTTAATTCTTTTCATGTGTCTTGCATAAAATAAAACACCATATATTACTGCTTCTATTATTTTTAATTATGTTTCTTTCTTTCTCCTTATACATCTACTGTTACACTCCTATTGAGAAGGCAATAAGGGAAAAGAGTACTGGACGTGACATAATTATCATAAGACTCTTAAAAAAGTATTTCTCTAGCATTCTTGGCAACATTGGAAATGAACTAAGGCTCATTCAGAGAGGATGATCTGGATAGATCATGCCCCTGCACCATCTCAGACACAAAAGTAAATTCTTAACATATCCACTGTATTTCAAAAGCAAGCAAGCATCATGCGACTAAAAATACAGAGAGGCCAGTGAAGACACCTGTTTCTATTCCATGACAGAAAAAGAATATTAAATGCAACCATTGCTGCTGAAATGACCTGTAGTCCCCTGTGCTCATAGCCCATGCCCAAGGAATGAGTAGCTGTATTTTTGGCTTTCTCTTTGCCTCCTCCATACCCTGTTAAATTCTGTATGCTCCTATAGAGTAATTTTTCAATGCAAATCCTCATCTTAGTGAATTTCCTGAGCTCATATGGCAGCTACTTTCCCAAGACCAAGTCTTCAATGTATTCAGATAAGAAAGAACTGGTTCGGAGAGTTCAGGTAGTTTCATAAATTCTCTGCAAAGCTATAAATCATATTTCTTGATAGCATTCAGTCACAGTATGGTTGATAACAGGAGAGACACAGTATGCTTTGCCTTATTAAGATTTCCCATGTGGCAAGATAAATTTCATACTTTACAACAGAAATATATAGGTGATTTGCACCTCTTGGGTGCTTTTATTTGGTCATCTCACTTCTTGCCTGCATTGGCGTAGATATCTGAATGACAATATCATATTTCAGGCACTGGCTTCAGACATTCAGTTGTCTCGAGAACTCTTTAGCCTTAGATTCATCTTTTAGAGAATGAAGTTTAGAATCACCTTCAGCTTCTCATTCATTGCATTGTTCCATATTGGTATCTTGATTATTAGACAGTAATTTATACAATAATGTGTCTCCACAAAATCTCCAAATGTATTCCAGCTGATTTGTAGCATCTGCTCTCTTCTTAAATGACCATTTTTGTCCTAGAATCGATGTTTTGCAAATCTGCATCTACTTTCTCTGTAATAATATAGTTCATATATTTTATGGGCAAGAATCTAGGTAAAAATAAAAGAAATTTCTTACAAGTATGTAAAATATTTTAAATCGTTGGCTTCACTATTTATTATGAAATATGGATTTATAGACCTTTCTGATAATATAGAGTTGTATTTTTTATTCCAGCTATGGCTCTTGAAAAAACTGTGCTAGATGTAAGGTGAATAAAATATGGCTTTAACAGATAAATTTATATAAATACAGGATTGTAAGACCCAGACAAAGCTAGCTTTTATATTTACTATATTTACTTTACCTTGCAAGGCTTTGCTAGAGGGGTGGCCCCTATGAGAAGAGCCTAAAGGTTGTGTTGGACATACCTAATTCCAGACAGCTCCAAAATAGTCCCACGCTGACCAATACAAAAGGTAAAAAGTGCACCTTTGAGAGACAGCAGTTAATCAGGAAAACTGATTTTTAAAAAAATCAGAAAAAATTTGCTCATAGGCAAACTCAGGAAGTATGTACTTGACAAGTGGACAGTGATGTGGATTGAGAACTGCCTGAATGGCAGATCCCAGAGGGTCATAATTAGTGGCAAGGGGTCTAGTTGAAACCTTGCAACTAGCAGTGTCCCTCAGTGCTCAATATTGGGTCCAGTCTTGTTTTATTTATTCATTAATGCCTTGGATGAAGGTTCAGATCCCTCCTCAGCAAGTTCACTGGTGACACCAGTCTGGGAGGAGTGGCTGATACCCCAGAGGGCTGTGCAGCCCTGCAGAAGGACCTCAGCAGGCTGGAGAGATGGGCAGAGAACTGTCTGAGATTCAACAAGGGCAAGTGCGGGGTCCAGCACCTGGGGAGGAGTAACCCCATGGACCAGCACAGGCTGGAGACTCAGCTGCTGGAAAGCAGCTCTGGGTAGGAGGACCTGGGGATGCTGGTGGACAACAAACTGTCCATGAGCCAGCAGCTTGTCCATTGGCCAAGAAGGCCAATGGGATCCTGGGGATCATTGGGAAGAACACTGCCAGCAGGTTGAGGGAGATGATCCTGCCCCTGTTGAGGCCACATCTGGAGTGCTGTGTCCAGTTCTGGATTCCTCAGTACAAGAGAGACATGCAGCTCCTGGAGTGAATGCAATGGTGGGTGTCAAAGATGATAAAAGGACCGAAACATCTATCTTATCAGGCAAAGCTCAGAGAATTGGGCTTCTTCAACTACAAGATAAAAATGAGAAGGGACCTCAACAATGTGTGTGTGTCTGAAGGGAGGGTGTCAAGAGAATGGATCCTGGTTCTTCTCGGTGGTGCCAAGTAATAGCAAAAGGGACAATGGGCAAAAATTGAAGCAGAGGAAGTTCCACCTGAATTTGAGGAAGAATATTTTTATTGTGTGAGTGACCAAGTGGTGAGGGAGTATCCCTGACCAAACAAATTCAAGAAATATTTGGACAAAATGCTATGCAGTGTGCTGTAGGATAACCCTACTTGAACACAGAGATCTGACCAGATGACCAACTATGTTTATGCCCATCTGGAGCCATTCTGTGTTTCTGTGAGCAAAATGTGGGAGAAAGACCTCTGTAATACACCAAGGTCAGTAAGGAAGGATGGGGAGAAGGAGTGAAGAGGCTACAAGCATCAGAGACTTCACTGCAGTCTGCAGAGAATATACAGTGAAGCAGTTTGTGCCCCTGCATCCAGTGGAAGAGCCTGTGCTGCAGCAGGAAGCAGTGACTGAAAGAAATTAATGCCCGTGGAAAACTCAAATTAGAATTGCCTCCTGAGACAAAAGGCAGCCTGTAGAGAGAAGGCTATGTAGAAGACATTCTGACAGGACCTGGGTCCTATGGGGGATTAACACTTAATCTTTTCAGAAGTCTGTTCCTGGAGAATTGCATTCCATGGAAAAGACCTACGCTGAAGCACAGAAAATGTGTGAGGTAGGAAGAGTGGCAACAATTCTGTGGTTTGAACTGACTGCATAGCCCACTACCCATCCTCCTGTAGTGCTCACGGTGACAGGAAGTAGAAGAGACAGGAACAAAGTGCAGACTTTAGCCAAATAAGGAAAATCCATTTTCTTTATAAGTGAGATGTAGGTGTTGATGAGATTAGAACTAATCTGAATATGGACTTCCAGCATTGCACAGAAACAGGAGGGAATCTCAAATTTATTTCTATTTTACTAATTTTCTACATGATTGTTGTGTTAGACAAACTAAAATTACTACAGAAAGGGTGTTGTTTCTATTCTGAAACAGAAAAGACAGAAAAATCACATAAGAAAATTTGTATACAAAATTTTGCCTAAGAACTTGAATGCCTGTGCTAGTATAAACAGTAAACTGAACATAAAATGCAGTCCATATGCAATCGTAATTGTTTTTTGGGATAAGCAGCATTTTAAATAAATTTATCAATAGGAATATCCACTCTTTTTGGCTTCTGTATATGTCTCTGTGTTTGATGGACAGCATCTTCTGATGTTAAAAGGAAACCAGAAACTAAGATAAGTAACAAGAATATATATATGTTCATATATTCAACATTTTGAACAAGTAGAGATGTATTTGAAAAAAGTACACAAAACATGAAAATGCTCAATTCTGACGTAGCACCAATCACTGCAACTTGAATTCATCTTTTATGCTCAAAGGGAATTCTTTCCTTAAGGAGAGTGTTCTAAAGAATTGAAATCTTTGAGTCACTGTGTCATTCTGTTATCTCACCGAGCTCGTTATCTGAACTTTGTCTTCTCGGAGTTAGAAACAAGGTATTGGGCCTCCAAAATTCCTAAAATTTCCAATTTACCTTTTCTTTTTATTTCACTGTGAAATTTTCTTTTGAATTCACTCTGTGATATTGTGTGAGACTATGGCCTTGAAACTCTGTTTTATGGGAGAATATTTTGGTGATGGTGGAATATTTTATCCAATAATGATGCTACTAATGCTTGTCACCAGAGTGTGCTCACCATGATTTGGTTTGGCTTTTACGACTGTTCAGCACTGTTATAATGAACTCCAGGTATCTTATTTAGTTTAGAATATGTTGTGTCCTTCTATTAAATTGCATCTGCTAGACAGCTGTCTATTCACAATAAGTAGTGTAATTCAGTAACTCTTAGATCTTACATACTGTCGTTCAGGCTGTTGTTTCTTCCACTGATCTGTCAGGGAAAAATAAAAATCAAACTAACTGACAATTCTCTCAATAAAAATGCTTGGTGTGGTGGAAGCCAAGAGTGAAACAATTTGAAGAGAATTTCCTATTCACAACCAGTCTCCATGTGGTACTATTGCACTGGAGAGACTGCAGGTTACTTGTATAATTTAAATTAACAGGGAAACAGGAAAATGCACAGAAAGAAATAAAATTTCATGCCATGTGCCTTCATAATAAACATATTGTAGTGAAAACTAAGGCTATGATGTCTAAAATGACTTGCTCTTCATCAGTATTTGCTTTGAGAATAATCAGTGTACACAACAGCCAGTTCCTAAAATTTATTTATTTGGTCATAAATGCCCATGGAACTAAGCAGAATCATGAAAAATCAAGATATGGTCCTGTAGAGTATTAATTTACGAAACACTCAAATTTTACATATGTGTTCTCCTGGTATTTCCTTTATAACAGAACAAGTCACAAAATTAAAAGAAAAAGTGCTGTCAGAGAGGTGATACATGTTTGCTGACAAACCAAACATGCATGAGTACAGGCACAAAATTTTTTTTAACAAGATGTAAAGTTTGTTTTCGTGAAGAGACCAGGAATTAGTAAGAATGAGAATGCATTGTCTGTTTCCAATCAAACAGACACAGAATTGGAAAGAAGTCTTAGAAGCTGATGTTAACTATAAAAAGTTAACAAGCCTCATCTGTGTACTCAGTGTTACTCTTGGGCTGTAATTAGCTGTTTTCTACCTGTCTCTCATTTTTCTCTTTCAAACAGTAACATGGAGTATTGATGAAAGATGTGAAAAAATTGTTCCTCCGCATCATCTCACTTATTCAGTTTGCCATATGTGGTACAATTGTATTTGGGGTGAAAAAATATACTCCTTCATTAAAAGTATAGGATAGTGTTTCATGGTAATTCAGGAAGAGCCAATGAAATATCAGCTGAAATTATGTAATCAATGGTAGATAGAAATTATAGGAAAAATATATTCTCAGAAAGAGTCAAGAAAGAACCCATTAGGGTAAATCTAAAATTCTTAGTAATCCTTTCCATATACAATTTTTGTTTCCATGGATTCATAAAAGGAAACACTTTGCATTCTGCAAGCAAAGCGATTAGACTCTTTATGCCACTGAAAACAATGATGCCCATATAATCTAAGCTATTATAAGCCAAACTGTGAGTATGAGTAATAGTGTCCCTGAATCTCACTGGAATGCATACTCAGCTGCCTTTTCTGCAGTAAAAAATAGGCTGTAAAGGGGAGAATCTACAATAAGTGGATAGATTTAAATTACGCTTTAGTCTTCAAAAAAATGTAATGACCTCTGGGAAATGTTGCAAGACTGATCTTTTTCTGCAGGCATTTCCTCATTCATAAATCTATTTTAATTGTAGTCTGTGGGCAAAAGTGCAAACTTGGCCCTGATCCACAGCCATGCTCACTGCTGTCACTTTGGGAGGTTCATGGAAAGATCAAGGATAGTAACTGTAGCAACTAAATATTTAGTCATTATTATTCCTTCAGTACCCTATGGTTACACTCAGCATCATTAATAAATGAATGTACTCGTTAGCTTACAGTTTCTCCTCCTTTCTTCTCTCAGTATCTCTTTTTCTCTCTCCTTAGGGAACTTTGCAGCTTCTTTAGGAAACTGCCCTTTACTATTCTTTATTAGATTTTTTTAGCACGTTGGTGAAAGCCAGATTGCTAACTGGGTCTGAAGAAGAATTATTGTTTAACACTGAAAATGAAATGTCATTAATTGTTCTGGCTGATTTAAGGAATCAACAGGATAACAATTCACCATTTTTTGAATGTATCATTTTATAAGGTTACAGATAAAAGTTGATGCTGTCATACTGTCATATATTCCACATGGTATGCTTTATGTGGAATGACCTACCTATTGAAACTTATGGTTATAAACATTTTATTTTTCTTAAATAATTGACAAATCTGAATACAGTGATCCACATAAATATGCTACATACTCTTACTTGAAAAAAATACAGATTTTAAAAATGCTGCTTCCAAATATTATTTAAAAGATTTTGTGAATAGGCTATCTTTACCAGCTGTAGGAAATTTAATAAGGGAGTGTGCTGAATTCTGTGATGGAGCAATCCTGGATGTATGCTCAGACTAGGGAGAGACAGGCTGGAGGGAAGCACTGAGGAAAGCAACCCGGGAGTCCTGGTTGATAACAAGCTGAATATGAGTCAACAATGACTGGCAGCCAGAAATCCAACATGTGGCCCCAGGTAGCCAAGCCTGGACTGCATCAGACACAGCATCACCAAACAGCTGAGGGAGGTGATTGCCCCACTCTGCTCTGAGCCTCTTGTGGTGTGACCTTACCTCAGGTGTACAAAACATGTACTGTTTTGACCACCACAACACAGGAAGGACATTAAGCTATCAGATAGAATCCTAAGGAGGGCTATAAAGATGATGAAGAGCCTCGAGGTGAAGCCTTTCAAGGTGTGACTTCTGTTCAGTCTGGAGGAGACTGAGGGGAGAACCTCTGCAGTTACAGCTTCCCCATGATGGGGAGAGGAGGGACAGGCGCTGATCTCTGCTCTGTGGTGACAGGGACAGGACACAAGGGAATGGCCTGATGCTGTGCTAGGGGAGGTTTAGGTTGGATATTAGGAAAAGGTTCTTCATGCAGAGGGTGTTTGGTCACTGGAACAGGCTCCCCAGGGAAGTGGTCACAGCACCTGCCTGACATAGCTCATGCATTTGGCCAATGGTCTCAGGCCCATAGGGCGATTTTTGAGTTTTTTCTGTGCAGGGCCAGCAGCTGGACTTGATGATCCTTGGTAGTCCTCTCTATCTCAGGATATTTTATGAACGTAGTGCTTACGTTCACCTGACTTCAGTCAATGGGGCCAAAAATCAGTCACTTTGAAGACTAATGATTTGCCATCTGGTTCAAGTTGAGGAGGAGATAAAACACAGACCATGAACTATCTTATGTTTAAGCCTTTTAGATACTCTTGAGAGATAGTTAGCAACTTGTTTGAAGCTACATCTCCATGTCTAATTCCATGCTTTGGCCTAAATCCCTTACTCAGTACAGACTTACTTTTTTTTTAATCTTGTGATCACATTTCTTGACCTACGTCATGGCATTGCTGTAGGCCTTTATTTGAAGCTCAGGTGACAGACTACTTTAATCTTCAGTAGCTCCTTTTTCTCTAACTCGGATAGTGAATACCTAAATCATCCTCAAAGTCCTTATGAACATAATTTTAATTCAATCTTTGGAATCTTTTTTCTAGAAAAAAATTTTAAAAGGTACTAAACAGTGTTTTAAAAGTATGAGTAATGATAAAATATAAATTTATGTATAAATCTAATTAAATTTAAAAATAACCAATTATTCTCATTGCATCTCAGTGGGTTGCTTTTCCTGGGAGCCAATTATATATAAGGAAAGAGACTTACTTCAAAAAATAATACTTTGAAAGTAAATAATTTTGGATGGGTAGCATAATGAACTTCTCATGTTGGCATCTTGAGGATGCTTATGTGCTCAGAAGGGTCTATGAAAAATATTTCTCTAAGAAGAATTCTTAATTTATGTAGCTAAATCTACTTACATGGCATTTTAGAACAAAATGAGCAGACTGTTTTCCTTGTGTATCACATTTTTGCAAATCTTAAAGCAGGCACTCCTCATTTTTTTTCCAAATAAAGCAGGCTGAAATCCAGTGGGAACAACCTGAAATTTTCAGTTTGTTTGCTTTTCATGAAAACTGTTGCCCTTAGACACAAGAATTAAGAAATAAAAGAATATTCCAGCAGTAAAATTCTTTTCAACTTGCAATTTCATAATGTTATTTCACATGCTTTTTATTTGATGAACATTCACCAGCCATTTTCTAAAACTAATTATTTTTGCTATGACAGAAGGAGAAAAGAGAAAAAATACTACTAAATTCCAGGAATATGAAACTTTTCAAACTAAAAGTCTTTTCAAGTCTGTTTTAATGGTAAATATCAGACAGAAAATTAATAAATAAATAAAATAGAAGAAATATCTATGTATACTATAACACCTTTTTGGCTTATATTTCTTCTTGTACCTTGTAGACAAGTTAAGAAAACAACCATAAATCATAAATAAGGCATTAAATTAACCCTGTGACAACCTTCTTAGTCTATTACTGGCTGCAGCCTGGTAATAATTTCTTTTCTTGGCTTACGTTTATGCTGTGTTTGGCTGGGGTAATTACTTTCACAGTAGCTAGTGTGCATCTGAGTTTTGGATTTTTGCTGAAAACAGTGTTGATAATGCAAGGATATTTTGTTGTTGCTGAGCAGCTCTCAAACAGAGTCAAGGCCTTTTTTGCTTTTCACCCCCTCACCAGATAGCAGGCTTGGGGTACCCAAGGAACTGGGAGGGGAGCAGTCAGGACAGCTGACCCCAGGTTCCAAAGGGGATATCCCACAAAAGCTGTCATCATGCTCGGTACATAAAGCTGTTTCTCTGGCCCGCTCCACCGTGGGAGAGTAAGTGAGCAGCTCTGTGGGGCTGAGATGCTGCCTGGGATTAAACATTGAAAGCATTTTGTGGTTTTCTTTTATTTGTTTTTATTTTTACTTTTTTTTTTTTTTAGTATGCCTCTGTAAATACCATGAAAAACAAATGTTACCATGAACATTAACAACATTAAAGTGATGTGAAAGTATTATTATAAAATTATGTACAGTGGAGAGTTAATTAATTTCTATTCCTTTTTACCAAGATAGGACTGTATCATCATAATTAGTCCATTCTATTGTGGTACTCAGAGATATTTAAAATTTAGACTAAGACTTTCTGTAGAGCCTAAAGTAAATTAAATCTTATCTCTTAACTTTATATCTTCTTCTTTAGTTTCCTTTCTATTTGATGTCTTAGTTTTACTTAACCTTAGATTAAGATCTAAGTAGAAATATACTTCTGTCTTAACTCTTTTTAGATCCTGAAAAGGGTTTCAGCCCTTCCAACTCCAGCTTCTTTATCATACCTTGCCATATTTTCATGAATCACACCTTTAAGATCTTTTTATGCCTTTACAGATAAAAGCCTTCATCCAGGAGAAAATTAAAATACATGTTTTAAACATTGTATTGCTTATGAGATTTGTATGTTCTGTTCATTTTGTCAGGAAGAAAGGATCAAGTACTAGTTTGCATTTGTCAGTACCTTGCATATGCAGATGTTTGTTAGCTGCATGTTTGTATTTGATTTCAACGAATTATTATTTTAATAATATTAGTGTAGTAAGGGGCTGTTCTCTGGTAATTTTGAATAATAGATCTTCTAATCCTCTTATTCAGTCTGAAATGTAACACATTCACTGAAGAAAATTGAAGTTATTCCTGATGTACACAATTGTTAAATTTGAACTAATATGTCAAAAAATCACAGTATCATGAGTTAATGGGACCAAAATTCTACTCTTTCTTCTTGTAAACACACAATTTAATATTAGTAAGAATGGAAATACTGGATTCCTAAATTTTTTGTGTTTGCTCTTGCAAACATATAGCAAAATTATCTTGTAATATTGCAATATCTCAGTATCTTTTTCTGTTAGAGATGGACTGAAAATAGTGATACTGATAAGGCTCTGATGTCCTTGAATACTCAGATATATCTTCCTGATCATTGTGTGAAAATTACGTATACCATATAAGTGTCAGCACAAAAAATATTCCTTGCAGGACACACCAATTTAAATCCTTTATTCTATATTACAAATATTATGTACTTCTTACTTTTTTAAACTCTATTTTTGAATTGTAAAAAAACATTAAAAAATACATAGCAGCTCATGACTTTCTGTCCCATCAGGAAGACTGAAGCAACAAATCTGATGTTCTTAAATTTCTTCCAATTAACAATAAGAAGTGTTCATTATATTATTTTTCAGAATTCCTAAGCTTTCTTGATAACATTTCATCACATGACACGTAAGCAGTTTGTGTAATTATATTTTGTTTATGAGATTTTCTATTTAGATCTTGCTAACACTCTCATTTTAATAATAAGAAGATTTTGATTCCTGCTCAGTGAATTCACCCTTTCCGTTGTCTAACTGCATATGAGAGATTAAAGTGATTTCTTTGAAATGACAACAAAGAAAACATAATATTCCATACCTAAGGACTAAGGATTAAAAGAATGTGCTAATTCCATTTGTGAGTAAAAAGGAAGCAATTTTCCTGCTCTAGTGCGTATGTGTTGCAGCACGATTACTTCAAATCGACTCAGTGTGTTTCCTGTATTTGGCCAAATAATTTTTTTTACTGAAAAACTATTTATCATTAACAATAAAAGTTAAATACTTTCATATAAATTATTTCTTTAAACCATAAGAAAGACAATGGAGCTGGACTGAATAGAATTTAATAAGCCTACATAAATTGCCGTGTCCTTCAAAGGTTCAACCTCTGTTAGAGGCAGAATCTATTAAATCTCTAAAGTCATTCATTTCTCACTATTTCTTCTTCAAAGCCAGCCAATACACAATGCAAAAGGCAAAATGCTACAAACCATCCTTTCACACTGCTAATTACTCTGTCAGTCCATCAACATAGATATGTTTCTTCAAAAACCTGATAATTTTGTAAATGCTTAGGTCTCACTTTAAGCAAAGACTCTTTTTTAATATTTTGAAGTATTTTCCAGATTTCCTCTTTCTTAGGTTGCATTATGGAAAGAATTATTTTATTTTTTTTAAGTCAAAATTGATGTAAGCATGATGGTCAATTTCAATGCTATCATTCAGACAAACCAGATTTTCTTAGGAACAAATAAATTATCTTGTATCAAAAAATTTCCAAATAGTCTTCTGCTACTTCATCTAATAGTGCTGCTTTTTGTGCTACCTAGAAGTGAAAGTATAGTAGCATACAGTAAGAAAGATTAAGAACTAAGAACTGAGCAAGCAAGCAAGCAAGAAAGAAGGAACCTTCTGAACATCTGTAGCATTCACACATGAAATGTCACTAGATGGCCAGTTCTAGTTGCCTTCATTTCACATTGAAATCACCCCATTTTTGACAAATACAGTCTGGTTTCTACAAGTGCTTCTGTTCATTATTGATGTAGGCAGCTTCTGGGTGACAGTTTCTGTTGCGTCCCAGGTCTGATTCAGTTCATTAATTTGTTTCAGAGGAAAAGGAAAGTGAGGATGGTCATCACCTAGGCAAATCTCTTCAGGTTGTGTGGGTCCTGGCAGCCCATGCCTTCTGAAGCACCAAAACCAGCAAAGCCTGTGCTGTGCCATGCTTGCTTTGTTTTCTGGCCCAAAAAGGCACATTTTGTTTCCTGTTGTGAGAAGTTGCACAGTTCCTTCCCTTGATACATAAGATGTATTTAGGTACCTCTTCAATGTCAGTTTAAATTAATGGGATTAGCACAGGCATCTCCAGTAGTTACTGCATAGAGTAACCGCAAGTTTTCACAGACTGCTGTTGGTGACGAATTTGTAACAATTTCAAAACATTACTCTTAAATCTTTAATGAAAATGGTTGGCTAAAGTTTAAAAGAGTGTACATTTGTGTTCATGTCATGAGGATTCTTTTCTGGTAATGAATGTAAACTGTATGTTTGTCACAGAGTTAATGTCAGGAGTACTTACATAATTGCTGGTGTCCTTGAGGTATGGAAGCATCCCAATTTATAATTTAATTATCCTTATCTTAAAAATAAATACATGTAATTATATTTTTTTATTTTATGACATAAGGACAGTTAACATATTCAAACAAAGAAAATACAATTTTTATTCCATTGATGGAATTCCATGGGGTTGTATTTTTTAATTATGCATATTTAATTTTTAAAAATAAACCCAAGAAAATACATATGCAAATTTATTAGTATAAAAATATATTTTTCATTCATTATGTCTAGTCCCTGAGAAATAAAACAAATTCCAAAGGTAATTATGTTTGTGTAGCAAAGTCTACACAATGTATTAAATTTCAGTTGCTGCAGGTGATGCCCAAGAAGAAATGGATAGAAGGACCACCAGAGACAAATGAAAAATATCCTGTAGCACCAAGACCAGTCAATAAAATTTCTATCCTACTGGTGTACTTCTGTAACAAATAAACTGCCCTATGTATGGAAGTACCCTATAGACCTGCAGCAAGTTTCCCAGTAAGATTTCAGTGCACATAACACAGTGTCCCTCCTCCCCTCACTTTCTCACCCCTTCCTGTAGACCAACCTAAGTGGGTAGGTAGGGTTGAAGCTGCCTTCTAAGAAACCTGAGGTCAAGTTCAAGTTCCTTTATGATTTGGGTAAATGTGTTAAATATATTCTAAACATGGAACCCCATAATAATATGAAGTAGAAAATGTACTGTGCTCTAAGTCTACTTTACATGTTTTACTGTGAATCTAGCAGCAACTTATATCTAGACTTGTTAAAAATATGATTACAGTGAAGATTCCAAACAAATTAAACAAACTGAGGCTAAATAGATGGGCAATATCATGTATTATGTAGCTTAGTTTCTGGTACAGTTATAAAGCTGCCTGACGATAGAAGACTGAACCAGTAGTATGTCTTTTAGTTTTTATTACTATACTCTACATTAAATATGATGCCACTGAAACTTTATTATGTACACAGAAAAAGCTAGAACTTAGTAATGTATGTTGGACAAAGTACAACCTATCCCAACTTGCTTCGCATTAAGTTATGAGTAACATATTCACAGGGTCTTTCATCAGCAGGGTCATAACATAATGAAATGGATATAAGTTAATTTCACCATGTATTTTGCAGAAAAAAAAAAGAACTATAAAATTTATTTAGTAAAGAAACTTTACCCTCAGTGGGAATGACCCAGGCACAGTGACTGCAGTTCTCTGCTGTCTTAAATAATGGATCTTGTGATTTCTAGGCAAACTATTTTGTCAAATTCTGAACATAAATTAATTTCTTATTAAAATTTATCTCTTGTCATGGCCAGAAGCTGAGTAGCCTGTTTCCCTAATGACAGAAAAAAAATATATCTGACCAATAATTTCATAGTTCAAGACTTAAAGAAATACTCACATAGGTCATGCACATCACTGAGCACTTAGCACTCCACTGCCTTGTTAATTTGCTACTTTTTTCACTTTTCACTCTTTCCACTTACAGACTGAGAAGCCAGTTTCAATAGACACAGGTGTACACTGCTTCTTGGCTTGGATAAGCAGTGTGAATAATCTATCAAACATCATCATTCTGACACATGTTAGGACCATAAAACTATTTTGGAAAACAAAACAAAAAAAAAAAGCCCACAGGTAGTACCACAGCAATGCTGAAATAACAAGAAAAAACATTTAACAAGATTATAGGTCCCACATTCCCAAAAATTAGTTTTGTCCCCAGAAAAATAAAGCACATACTATGTTCAGTATGCAATCAGCTGGATTTCAGTTCTTTAAAGGACTGTATTTGTATGTTGATTTTCTAGTGGACTTTATCCTTGAGAATGAGACCCTTTTATTATAGAAAATTTTAAAAACAATTTTTGAAAATATTTCACTTCTTTCTTCAGGTATTTGCTAAAGCTGGAGATATAGCACCTTTCTTTTTTCTCCCTCCCCCCATTTTGTTTTTCTTTAATAAAAATGGTGGAGTAAAAAGTGTGTTTACAGTGTCCAGCAGAGCTGTTTTAGCAAGCACAGTTAGCATCTGTAGGTGACCAGCTGAGAGATTAATAAAGCTATTTGGAATAGGAAATTTAAAACCATAGGGATAGCACTATATGGGTGTCATACCTACTTAAAAAATAAGCAGGCACATCCAGTGGGTTTTACATAGAGGAAAGAACAGGGAAACACTTTAGAACATAAAGTGGATTGCTTTGAATGCAGCTGCTGAAATGTTGCAAAGCTGTCTTTAACAACTTGCATGTCTTATCTCTCTTCTATTTATTTGCACTGTGAGAATGCTGTAAGAACAAAGCAAATATTATTAGCTTTATGTGTAATTTGTGCTATACTAATATTTTGTAAGAAAGGAAGAATCTGACAGGAACAAGTATTACTCATAAACTTTTCCAGATGAGGAAAGTCCTGTGTGATCCCTTTATGGTAGGTCCAGCCACTTCACCTACACTACTTTCACAACTTCTCTTCCTTTTGGTCACACAGTAGGGCTCTCCTGAGTTGGAAAGGGATGTTTCAAACTCCCATTGCTTCAATTAAAATTCCCTGTGGCAATATGCGTGATGCTGAAAACATGTAAGAATATCACTCAAAGGAAAATTACTTCTTGATTTTTAAAATTTGAATTTAACTCTGTAAATAGAATGTTGTGAAGGTTCATTGACTGCTCTTTGCATAGCACTAAAACAATGAACGTGTATAAGTATTAATTATTACAATTACAATGAGATAAAGAAGAAACAGAAATATTCAAAAGCTAGAAATACTCTAGCCTAAGTTTTCAATGTCATAACCTATCTTTAATATTATGCAAAAAATCCTTGTAATTCAACACAAAATTATAAATTCCTATTTCTAAAGAGCCTTTAAAATTTAACATCAAAATAAACCAACTGTTGGTTAGTAACTCCAACCTTAATGAGTTCTACTGGATCTTCTTGCACAATTACACTGTCTGAAATCTTAAGTTGATGCAGATAAGCAACAGTCATCAATCATGAAATCTGAGGTGCTCTTTAAAGCCTTTATTTTCATACTCTTTTTCTCTGAATAGCATATTGCTACCCAAATAGCTGTGCAAAGACTTTGCCCTAATTCCCAAAACAGTGAAGATTTAGGGGTTTCTACACATCAGTCCTAATTCTCTTATTGATGGAGACACAAGGTAAGCTATATGAGGCCATGAGTCACTACTGTTGCAGGAGGACAGACTTTTTTTTAGAACTAGGAAGAAAGTAGATTTAAGATCAAACCAATTTGCAGGACCTATCTGTGGACATGCACTGCATAGTTTATGTGAGGAGGAAAACTTGGTAATTTATGGACTAACTTGCTAAATTATGGTTGAGTGAGATTTGATCTATATCTCGAGTTGAATGCTTAGTATTTCATATGGATAAGAAAGTTGTTCACAAAGTAAAAGAGCTGTCAGTTTGGGTCATCAGAAATACAAACACAATACATACTGGTGTTGTAGAAGCTACCTGCTCAACAGCATAAAAATTACTGTCTGTAAGGCTGAAATTACTCATTCTTCACTTATTGATGGCTTTGTCATACCTTTTTCTGGAGAGTTCTATAGGCCCCAAAACTCTGAAATCTGATATTCTTGGAATTATCATTAGCATTTTCAGCTTTGAATGTGGATTAGCTAGTACATGTACAAATCATAGAACTCTAAAAAGCCATGGAAAACAAAAACTCTGTGTGGGCATTGTTTTCTGTGCAGTTTTCTTTTTCAGATAAAACCCTACACTTTAAAAATGACTATATTTATGCTAAATATGATCCAGATTATCACAGGTGGCAACTCATAGAGACAGGGAAATGAAGGGCTGTAATTATAGTTATAATTATGCATAATGATATTCACACTGCTGCCTTAATACACAGATCCCTCATAGTGCAAATGGGGCACAAAACACCTTTGTCTCCTTTGGGACAGAGAGAATTTCATCTTGAATAGATCCTTTGAGAAACACTTGGGAGATATGTAAATAAATACTGGACCATTTATTTGCCAATGTGGACATTATGGTCTTTTTTTTCATATTAAAACTAATGCCATAGCATAGTCTCCTTGAGAACATGGCATAACAGGAAGGATAATTTGTCAAGTCCCAAGGTGACTTTTCAGACATTGTGTAAAAAATTCTTGTGCTGTAGGGATAAGGAGGCATAATGAGGCAGGGAAGCCAAATGGAACTCATTCTACACAATACAGTATGTTTGATTTAGAAAGTGAGTTTTCACCTTTGCTGTCAGATTCTGCTCATATGAAAACAGTGTGTTGAATTTTTAGATATTTTCTCTCTCCTGCCTGAATGCTGGAACTTTTGCAGCTTTTTTATCATGAAACATTTTCCTTTGCCAAAGATGATATGTGTCTATCATTATGTTGCAGTGGTTCCAGTGGCTGCTTAGGATTAGAGCACATTTGAAAGCTCATTGAGTGTGCAAAAAACCAGAAATTTGTCCTCCTAAAAACTCACTATCTCATATTATTTTTTAAAGAAAAAGCACACCATGACTTTGACTGCTAGGGACTCCACATCATTGCTGCACAAGGAGCTGTAGTTGCTTAAAATGGAGGAAATTCTGGTAGAATTTGCTCAAAACTGTTTTTCTCCACAGTTAGGTTGCTCAAGACCATATTTCATATTAGGCTGGTAAAGGAGATTGTGCCTTGATATATCAGGTATAAATATAATGTGGAAAATATGGAACATTTTTATAACAACTGTAACTAACACTTGTTTGACAGCATGCTTCCTGAAATATTCCAGCCTCTCAGGTAATAGGTGAAATTGTCACCTCCCCTTCATTGGAGGTGGTGAACCTCACAAAATTTAATCAAGATTCATTGGGACTATGGGAGACTTTTCACTATGCAATGTGCCTCACAAAGTCAATATCCCGTGCATGCTGAGTATGATTGCAGGTGTCATATCTGATTGGCAGTGCCTAGGGTAAGATTTTAGCCATAAGGGGTAGCCGTGAGCTCAGACAGAATAAAAAGTACACAGTAATTTCACAATTATAAGCCACACCTTTTTCATTGAAGAATCCAGCCTACCCCAGTAGTGTGGCTTATATTCAGGTGCGGCTTATCTATGGACAAATCCCAGTGAAATGCCAACCCGGAAGTGAGAGGCAGCTGAGGAGGGTGCCTGGGGCTGCCTTTAAAGGCTTCACTGGTCTATGAAAACTGTTGCAACTTGAGCACCTGACACCAAACCCAGCTGGCAGCGATTCTGTTACTAACTTGTTACTTTGTTACACATGGATCCTCGCTTAAAAAAAAAAAAAAAAGTGCAGCTTATATTCAGATGTGGCTTATATATGGACAAATCCCGTGGTCTACCTGGCTACTGAGAGGTGTGGCTTACAATCAGGTGCAGCTTATAATTGTGAAATTACTGTAACATATACTTCCATTAAAAATCCTGCAGAATCTCAACAAACTATCTGGAAAATCTCTTTTTATAACATTTGAACTTTTAGATAGGGCAGCACCTTCAAATGAAGATCTAACTGCCATGAACTTTAATAAAATATAGCTGTTAAAAGACACATACTAACAAAGTTGAAATATGAAAGACATCACACTCATTATTAGGAAGAGAGTGAAAAGTCTTTTAGTCAGCATAGATAGAGAGGACCCTTCTTTATATACACAGAATTATACTCAATGTCATAGTGGGAAATTAAAAAACCTAATTTTACTAGTTTAATTTAATTTGATGATTGCTGATGTATTTCACTCTTGCTGCTGTCACCAATGTGAGCTGATGGTAACCACTGCAAGATTGCTCATTTTCTCTCTTTTTAAAAATAAAGACAACCTGGAAACCTGGTCTTCCAGCTGTTAAAGAGTAAAGAGATCACCATCTGCTGAGATGACTCGGTGTAACAATCTCCATTTAGTTTGTCCTTCCAAAGTCAAGAGTGTGATTATTCGATAATTCTCGCATCTGATTAATTCTTAACTATGAACATAATTACGCTCTCCAGAAGGTAAATCACTCTTATAAATCAACTGCTGCTGACAGTTCCCTCTTCTACACACTGCAGTAAAGTCTCAGATTGTAGAAGCAGATGATTGTTAAAACACATATTTTGCAGAGGCTCGACTCATTACTGAATTACAGGTAACGCGATACTGCAAGAAAAAATAAAAAGGAAAAAAGGAGAGAGTATGGCATTTGTGAATCCTTCAGCTACTGCAGAAATCTTTTTTATGACCACGATGAACAAAGAAAACAGTGACTGCATATGCAGTCATACTGCAGCAAGCTGACATGAAGAGACAGCTTGACATTTATGAACTCTAATCTAATATTAAATTGCCAAAGGTGGGCTTGGAACTGTGACTGACTTCAAACAACAAATCAAATAAAAATAAATGAAGTGAAAAAATTGCATAATACATATTTTTCATATTGCCTCCCTCACTCATCCTTGATTTAGAAAAATAATTTTCCTGGTTCTAGCTACTGATCACTTTATGCCCTAATATGTAATTTGTAATATCACCATTTGATTGTAGTTCCCAATTGTGTGGATAGCACTCCAAGGGACTTCTCTTCACATGCAGGAAAAGTCAATGTTTAATACATTTCTTGTAGAATTTCTCCAGCTTTTCTCAAGCAGCTGTATAGCCCAAGCTTTATTAAGAAATCAGAAACCTTTAGAGCAGATTTCCTGAAACATCTAAGACAAGAAAAATGACATCATCCCATCATACACAGAGCAACAGCTCCCGCTGTCTAATCCTAAATGGTTTGAGACCTTGATACATTTGAATCCTGAATAACGCCTTTGCTAGTCACAGAGGGACAAACTAGCATGACATAATGATAAGAACTGAATTGATTCTGGGCTTGAAATTAATTTTTACTTTCCATAGGAGAGTACTGACTTCCTGAATTACCGTATATATTTTTTCCCACAGTATAAGTAAATTGCATGAAGTTATTCAGATGAATGCAATATATTTCACCTCTGCCAAATAAATACTCCAATCTACTGATCATATGAATTATTATTTTAGGAAGGAGAGAAAAAAGTATGAGAAATCTTTTATTCCTTAGCTTTTGATGTATTATTCACTTTATTGCATTTTTCTTTTTCTGTAGAAAGCTAAATAGTAGATTTTAAACTCTCTTTGGGTACAGAAGAAATTACTATCACATGTACTTTTAATTATTTCTGATTCTTTTTCCTCTTTCTTTTGCATGTCTGGTTTCCCTAGTGAAATGAAAAATTACTCTAAGATAATGAAATCTTGGAAAAATATATTTTCAAATAACTGGGCTAGAATTGCCCATTAAATCAGTGACACTACATCAGGGATGAATTTATCTTATGTTTGTTCTTTGTGTGTAAGTCCACTATCTCAAATCCACAGTTTCAAAAGGAAAAGTAAAATAAATGTGCTATGTTTTTCAGTTAAATCTAGTTAAAGAGCTTAGAGAAAGATTTCAGTTGAGGCTTGATATAAAAGCAACAGCTTAAAGGAGATATTTTTATAGAGTGAAATTCTACATAAGACTTATTTTAAAAATTTAAACTTTCCAGACTTAATTTTCTATTTTTTATCATAGTTCTGTTTGAACTCTTTTAATTGGCTAAGGGATGAAAGTTTAAGGTAAAAGAGTGAAAAATCTATTATCTGTGTATGATAAGTTGCCACCAACATTATCATTATGTTCCGGAGTACACCTTCTTTACTTTTACTTTGCTTTTCTTCAGCTTTCATTCTGAACAGTCTTACCTCTGAGCTCTACTGCTGAAAGCTAACTACAGTTTTCATAGCTTGCTTAATTCAGAATTGCCTTGTATATATGATACCAGAGCTAAATCTTCACTTCACTCTACATGCACACTTAGATTATATTTGGATTTACTTAACTAGATTTTTAGTCATAACTTGTCCTTAAGATCACTCTCAGTTGTACAGACAGGACATGTTGAAGGAATTGTGAATGTGTTATCCTTTTATGACAAGGTCCTTCAGCTTTGTTCCCAGTTCTATGTAATCTCTAAAGTCTCCCAATCTCCCATAATACCCAAAAGCAAAATGGAAACTTGTGATGAATCTTCTATGAGATTAGTAAATTAGATGTTTAACATTCACTTGTCCTATTATAAGACAAGTTTGTTTATTTGTTTGTTTGTTTGTTTTCTCTTAGAAAAGGAGAAGACAATTTGCAAAGCAATTTTAGTCATAAAATTTTTCTTTGCAGCTAAGTTTTTGGCTCTCCACTCAACTCAAACATCTGCGTCTGGGAAGTTTCTTTTAAACCAGCATACTCATTCTCAAGAAGGGTCACAGAATCACAGAGGGGTTGATGTTGGCAGGGAGTGCTGGAGATTATCTAGTTCAACCCCCTTGCTAAAACAGGTTCTCCCAGAACAGATTGCACAGGGTCACATCCAGACAGGATTTGAGTATTTGCAGAGAAGGAAACTCCAGAACTTTAGGCAGCCTGTTCTAGTGTTCTTCAGCACCAAAGTAGAGAAGATTTTCCTCATATTTGGGTGGAACTTCCTGTGTTCCAGTCTGCACCCTTTGCTCCTTATCCTGTTGCTTAGGACCACAGTAAAGAGTCTGTCCCCATCATCTTGACATCCATCTTTAAGACAACTTTATGCATTGATAAGATCCCATCTCAGTCATCTTTTTCCAGGCTAAACAAGATCTGGTCTCCCAACCTTTCCTCATAAGACAGATGTTCCAGTTTCCCAATTATCTTCACAATCCTCTTATCCATTTCCAGTGGTTCCTTGTCTTTCTTGAATCTTAGGGCCCAGAACTCAACACAATGATCCAGATGTGGCTTCATAAGGCAGAATAAAGTTTTTTACTCTACCTTCTAGAGCCCTCAGTGATGTTGACTTACTGGCTAGAGAAGATGAAACTCCTTTGTTCTGCACTTCAGGTGTTCTGCTGCTGACCTGTTACCCCTCACCAATCATCTTTTGCTAAGTCTTTTGCATCAAAATAGTAGGAGTGGGATGGTTTGAAATTCTCCTTCCCTGTTTATTCTAGTTCAAAGTCTCCATCACCAGCTTGGCAAGCTTATGACCAAAAATGCCCCGCTCTTCCCCCACCTCTCTGACAGATGGATCCCATCAGTCCCCTGCAGACCAGGTTTCTCAAAGTGAGTCCCATGATCTAAGTAGCCAAACCCCTGACTGTGGCACCAGTCCTGCAGTCATTTGTTGATTCTTCCGATTCGACTGGCCCATTCAAAACCCTTCCCTTTGATTAGGAGGTTTGATGAAAAACCTACATGTATTCCAGAGACCTTTACTGCTACTCCTAAGGATCTGTAATCCTTGGTGCTGCTTGGACTGCTCATGGCTGTATCACTGCCCCCCTGATATGAGCTCCCTCTAAGCATCACACCTCTAGAGAATATTCTATTTATTCTAGAGTATTTGGTTTCCTCTTTCTACAAATTCTTCATGTTTACACTAAAAAGGGCATAACTAAAACATACAAAAGAGATATTGGTAAAAAGCTAGATAATGAGTACAGATTTGATGCTGCTGCAATCTGTGATTCCAAATGGAAACTACTGAAGTTAATACATTCTTGAAAATTGCCATTCTCTTTCTACTCATATGGAACTCTTCCATTTGCTTTCATCCAGGGAATGAAGTTTTTTTAAAGTTCTTAAAGCCAAGTTTTAGAAGTCAGCTAGGAAAAAACTATAATTACTGAGGTTTGCTTCAAATATATATATATATTTTTACTTAGATGACATAGGTGTGTTGTAACTGTCTATCAGCACCACTACGTTCATTCAAGTGTCTGTATATGCAATACAAAGCAAAACATGCATAGATGCAATGGAGCCAAATTCCCATAACTTTTAAAATTAAGTAAGTCTAGGATTAATACAGGCAGCTTCTGAGAAGCTCAAGATTCCATACACACTATTTTTGCAAAAGGGGGCATGCAGTTCAAGGTTTTAATCCAGGCCTGTCTTTCACTACAAGGCAAAGCAAGGTGAGCAAATCCCTTATCCTGCTTATGCTCTTGCACACTACAGTGGTTTGAATCATATTTTATAAACCAGATCTAATTTATTTTAAGCTTCTAAGATACTGTATGGATATTGGGCATTTGGACAAATAGATATTGGTATTTGTTCTCATCTCATCATCATGTCATCATCGCATGAACACTAGCTGAAGCATGGGCAAAAATGTTAATGATATTAAAGCTGATTAAGATCATATTCAAGCCTCTGATTAAATGCAATAACATGTTTCACAAATTCCACTTCTGATTTTTTAATTCTTATATTGGTATATCATTTGTTGATACTGTGTAGCTAAAATAAAAATTAATACAACAGACATACTATGGAAGTATATCCAGATAACTTATTCTCAAATAAGTTAGCTCTAAAGAATAGCTGAGACACTAATACTCAAAGGGGAATATACAGGAAAGCTAAAATGTAGGTATGTATAGAGAATTCAGAATTAATGGAAGTTTTATCTAGTTCCTGGTGCTAAGGAAGTTGTTACACTCAGAACTTCAAATGAATGAGTGTTTTCAGGGTAAATATAAGAACAAACATCAGACACAGAGGTGTCTTCCCTGCAGGGAAGATTTGTAACAAAGAGGAACTTCAAAAATAGAAGGTCAAATTCTGCCCCAGACTGCCAAAAGTGTTTTTCTAATAAGGGAGACCAATATTACACTCTGTTTAAATACCAATAACTGAGAAAGTATGTTATACCGGGTAATGTAGTACGAATTCACGTCCTTTTCCATAGCCAAACAATATGGGATATTCATGGGCAATTCAGGAAAAATTCTAGGTATCACTCTGTGGGCAAATCAGATACAGTAATTTCACGAATATAAGC
>VRYO01001269.1:13810360-13830854 GCA_009812075.1 Sialia sialis | reverse complement strand
GCGGCTTATATTCGAGTGCGGCTTATATATGGACAATTTCCGTGGTCTACCCAGCTACCGGGAGGTGCGGCTTATAATTGTGAAATTACTGTATCTTTCTATTTTTCATTTATGAATCGTAATAATTTGCAATTTGTGGGAAAATAAATAATTTTTAAAAGTAACATGTCTATCATATGAAGAGAAACCACAATAGGCCTGTGCCAGATTTTATAGGAAAAATACATTCTTGTCACTGCATCCTATTTTGATGGTGTAAGAGGTTGTTAACAGTATGCAATGTTATACCTTCAAAATAAAATCAGTGAAATGAAAGTAACACATAGTAAAAGTCAGTAGAGGTAAAAAAGCTGCTGATTTGCTAAGGTGTCTTTGCTGGATGGGTTGGGATGACTGCTGCCTTAAATATTGCGTTCAATTTACTGAAATCATCAATGTCCAGTAATGACTTGCAAGAAGGTAAAAACTTATTTTATAACCTATTCTTTAACTTGTAAATGCATTCAGGGTACAAGATATTTGAAAAGACACCAGGTATGAGAGCTGTCTAGGGCATTTTTAAGAGGTTTAATAATTTCTTATGTATATAAAAAAAATATACTGATTTGGAAAAAAAAATAAACAAACCCAATTTCAGACTTTCTGTAGGAACAAAAAGATAGGATCATAAGATCATCAATATTCAGTGCAAGAATATTACCCACACCCATCTTTCCAAATGGGAAATGTTCAAGTATTCCTAAAGAGATCAAAATCAAAATAAGTGCGGAACATGTGACCAATTTATACAATATTATTTTTATCACTAGAAGCAATTAAAAAAAAAAAAATACTAATGTCAAAGTCCAGTCAAGGACTGGGGACAAATACCGAAAATTGCAGTCTATGTTTCTACCCAATCTGCCACTGAAACTTTAATGGTGCTTAGGCTACATCCTTGTCCCACTTTTTGACTGTCCAATGTCTTTGAAACTGGGCTGGCATTTCTGCACCTGCCCACTTGCCCTGGTCTAAGTAATTAAGTACCTACTCTGTCAAGAGTTTGGCTTTCTCATCAAGTGAAAGCTAAGGATCTATCCATTTTTGTTCTTGGTGTTCAAGAGAAAGTGAGGCTGTTGTTGCTTTCTCTCCATTTCAATTTGTCCCAACATTAATCAAAGAAAATTTTAAAACACAGAAAATATAAAAACTGAGTTGATAAATATGCTGAAGAGCCAATATTTTCACGATTTGGAAAATACATATATAGATCCCTTTATTCAGAAGTAGGTTTTGGCCTACGGACAGGAACTGAAATCTGAACATTTACATGATTTGAGCAAAAATATAGAATGTCCTTACAACTGTAAATGCCTCTTGTTCACAGATTTTGAAAACTATTTTTCTATAAGAATGTATTAAGTCAAACAACAGTAGAATTCTAATATTTTTCTAATTCCACAAGACGTCCCTATTGTTAGAGCTGATGTAAATTGTTTTGCTACAGAAACTAGTTAAGCCTTTCTTAGATGAATTTTGCTTTCTAGCAGTCTCCAGTAATAAACAAATAAATACCTTTTTTTTTTTAAATCATGGTAAGATTAAGTGGTTTCAAGACAAACATTAAGCAGCTGGTGAACCCCAGCATTATTCACTATTCCATAAAATATCTAATTATTAAAACATCAAATGCTACAGAATTGTTATTTTATTACTTGTTATGCTCAAAAGGGATATTATTTTTTTATTTGTGTTTCCATTACATGAATTCAGTGTAGACTCTGCTACAAATAATTATTTAAAAATTTCTCCTTCAAGCAACTTATTTTAATGTGGAAAAATAAATTAAGAACCAGTCTTCCAGTAGCCCAACACTGTCAGAAGAAAGTAGAAGAATAATTTCCCTCAAATTATTAATTAATGTAGACAACGAGAGCACGATTTTTGTGGCTACAGGATTTGTAAAAAGGAGAAAGGCTTAGAGAGCGAGAGAAAACAAACATTCCTATAGTGTGGTTTATTTATAGAAGTGAAAAACAAGCACGTCTGCCAAATTTTAGAAATAATGCAATTGGAATAAAAGGGTTAAACATTCTCATGTAACTGGAAACAAAGCCAGGGGAACGTTGTGATACAAAAGAATTATAAATTAGCTATTCTAAACTTATTCTAGCATAGAAAAGGATACATTGTGAACACTAAATACTTACAAACTACTGCTGACTAAGATGGTTGCTAAGTGTGTCAGGAAAAAATACAACTGGTAAATTATATTTTCAGTTTATGTCAGATGTCCTTGACAAAGTCACATGAATCCTCTCAAGTGAGAGGCTTGCTTCCATCCCCCCGCCCCACACACACACACAGAAAAAAGAGCAAAACAAAAATGTCCCCATTCAAGGCAAGAAGCTGTCTCCAAAGGATAGTTACAAGAATGCAGACATGCATTAGAAAGGACCATAAATTAGCAGGTGGAGAGAATGGCACATAAAAGGGCTATTAAATGATTTTGTGATAGCTAACTTCTCAATAGAGTAGAGTGAAACCAAAAGCCCTGTGAAAGCATTCATGCATGGAGAAGATGTATATTTGAGAGAGTTTTAGGTTGAGGGTGAGAGGTGAAGGGGGCATTAATTAGAGACTGTTGCCAGGCAAAGTATATGAGGTAAATTCCCCTCTGATGTGGTGTTTCAATGTACCGACAAAAAGTCCACTCACCTCAAAGACATTGCTATAGTCCCTTCATTACTTTACAAAAACATGGATTAGTCATGCTACTGAAGCTGTTATATATATCCTGCAGGTTTTAACAGGAGGAAAAGAAATCATTACAGAAGCAAGGAGAAAGAAGGTGAAAAGAAGATGGAAATACATTAAGATGCCAGAATGTAAATAGTTTCCCCTCTCCTGAGTCTCTTACACATATATCTAAAGTAAATGTAGTTGCTCAGTGAAGCCAGTGATCTTATCTCATGTTTTCAGCAGTCCAATGCAGCCCCAGAGGCACACAAAAAATTAGTGCTCATTGCTCTTATCTTTTCTTACCTAAAGAAAATGCAGCACTGATGAATAAGAAGAAAAATGTTGTGCCTGTCTGATAAGACAGCATCCCTTCCAGCAGTCTGTGTCTGTAAAGTGCAAATGAACACATTGGAAAAGAAAGAATTGAAAGTCTTAGTTTTGGGGTAAATTCTTTAAAATTCTGAATATAAGGAATTTAAGGTAGATCACTAAAAGCCTAAAGCTACAATCCTTTGGAAAATTGTATCTAGGACATCCAAAAGATGAAGTGTCCTAAATCAGCAGTACATTCTGAAAATTTTTAGTGTCTTCATTCAATATTCACAAAGCAAAGGTAAAGACAAAGACACACTAGGCCAGCTGTTGTTCTGAAATCAGCATTTAGTTTACTGAGAAGAGCTACATGATCTACCTCTTCAAACTGAACCTCTGGCTTTGGACATAAAGGATTAGAGAGTGGTAGCAAGAAGGAAAAGAGGCATCTTTCTTTTTCTGCTATTCACTTTGTATTCACATTTATTTCTCAGTGAACACTTTGCTGAAATCCCTAAATTGGTGAGACATGAAGAAATGTTGCCTTACGAACCACCTAATTTTAGGTAACCAGGTAAATATATTGTCTTCTTAGCTACATATAAAGTAGTCATCATTTACAATAATGGTCTAAATTTATATGAATATTGGATTTTAAAGATACTCTCAAAACTCACAAAAGGTCCAATAACAACTTGATTTTCTGAAGCATTGGAGGGAGCAGAAACACTTGTTTAAATTCTCCATGCTATTTACTTTAGATGAAGGTGGCACAGTAGGTGACTTTGCTGTCATTGTAGTTTGTGATGAGTTAGTGAAATGAATTCAGTGACCCATAAGGTCATGCTGAACTCTCAAAGCACAACCAAAATGATTATTACATTGCACATTCTATACTGGTATGTTAGAATAAAAAAACACTACAACTTTTTACCCTGCATATTTACCTGCAGAAAACTGATATAATAAAATTATGCCTAGATCTAAAGAAAGGTTTATTAAGTTTAGTTTTTAAAACTTCGTTGTCAATTAATAGTGAAAACAGTACTTGTGTGTTTGTTTAGACATGTCAACACCTATAATGGAAGATGATGAGAGAGAGCTTTGGATATATATAAACTCCATATAAACTCTGTATATGTGTGTGTGTGTATATGTGTATATATATATATATATATATATATGCATATTGACTTAATTCTGTAGGGATATAATATAGAAATAAAAGATTACCATGATTTCAATTCTAGACCAGCTGTAGTTGAAGCCTTTTGCTTGGCACTGCAACTCAGCTGTTCTTATTTACTTTGCTTATGCATTATGTATTTATTTATTTATAGACATTTTGCTGCTTTAAGCACCTGAGTATTTCATTGTTCAACACGGACTCATTACTTTGCTGTCAGTGCAATGCACAACATGCTAAGGACATTAAAATTGTTCCTGAAGTGCCTTTAACTGTTGGTTCAAGAACAGAAGTAAACAATTAGGTTAGATCATCCTATATACATGAAATTTGTCATGGTCTATTATTATGAACACAGGGGGTCTTTGCAGAAAATTTAAATATAAAATCAAGAAGGTTTCAACTAATACAAGACTAATACAAGATTCTTTGTCTTCAACTTGATCAGCTTTAATCACACTGGATCTGGAACATTGTTATATCAAAATACACTCTTTTCTTCTGATGTATACTATTGAAATACCTACTTGACATGAGAACCCTACAGTAATTATAGAAATATCAGTAACAATGATCTTTTTGTTTCAAGTCTTTATTCCAGAATATTTTAGCAGTATGGACACAAAGTTTTTTCAAAAGCCAGTTAGGCATCTTTTCTTACATGTATTTCTGCAAATATACTGCTTTTAGCATCAGGTCAAATAAAGCAAAAATATAGAACTGTGTATTTATTTCTCTTTGATCTTCAGAAATGAGCAGTTTTAGGTACCCTCCAGAATTTCTCTTGACTTTTTATATTGTCCACAAAGGATGGCACAAATATTTTCTACTTCACTTCTGAATTACAGAACTTAAAATATAAGGAAGAGCGTTACAGAGACTCATAATTTTGATTTTACCTGTGTTTCTAGCTCTCCCAATTATAATTTCTCACAGTGCCAAATTTATGTTCCTTTAATTTTATTGTTGATTTGCCAAACTCAGCTTGCAGTCACACATGTTCCAGTAGTGACTGTGCTTTAACTGCCTTCGTACATGAATGTCTCATTGTTAGCCAAGACCCAAGCTGCCGTTTTGCATCTTTTAGGACAGATCAGTCAGCTGTCCAGAGCCCTCAAGGCTTGTCAAAGATGCAGAAAATCCATATTGGGATGACCAAGCAGCAGATTATCCTGTTTGAGAGTAAAAATGAAGTACTTGATGTCTGGAAATAGAAAGAAACTGTAGGTATCCTGCTTTAATGTCTCCTCAGAAAATCTGGTGCTTGCCACTAAGGTAGAAAGAATTGTAGATCAGGTGGAATGTAAAGTCTGATCTGTGTCAGCTCATGAAGTGACATGCCCTGAACCATCAACAGGAAAAAGGCCAGACCCACACAACTGGATGCCATATTCAAAGAAAAATGTCTGCATGTTCACATTTTTACATTGTTTTTTAATTCATCTGCATTCAACATTTTCCAGCAGTGTATTTTTACCTGTGTATAACATTATGCTGATCCTTTATTTTGATTTTCATACAGCTATATTTAATCTCAAAAATGTTGGCTAAATCTAGCACTGTGAATGTAGACAGTAACAATTTTAATGAAGTAGAGATAACTAAATTCTTTGTTCCCCCCAAAAGCACGTGATAAGTGAAAGTTATTAGATTATATCAGATCCAAAGGACACTACATGTCAATAGAACAATCATGTCATAGAAAACTGGTTGAAGCTGTGAGAATCTTCTGTATAATGGGTTTCTCTTCTATAATAATGGGTGCTGATATCTGTACCCAGATGGCTGCTACAAATCTGAAGGAAACTCTTGCAGTTACACAGATTAAAGTTGAAGAGAAAAACCAGGTTTGAAATCAAGTCCTTAGAGCTCTTTCACTAAAACCTCACAGCCAGAAATTCAGTGTCTTACTGGTCAAGAATTAGAACCTCCAGCATGACACAATTTTGGTGTTACCCAGAATGTTTGTACTAAAAAAGAGCTATTTTCCCTTCATGTTATTATGGCAAAGTCTTAGTCTTTTTCCTTCTTGTTCCTTTGTAAAGACCTGAAAATAAACACTCTGAGCAATTGGCTTCCAGATAGAATAACTTGTTCTGCAAATACAGTATCGCATCAATGCTTATTTGTGGCTGCTGGAGAGGATTCTCACATTTAAAGAAAAATAAACCAAAACTTGTTTATATTCTATGCTGCTGCAGCAACTTTTTTGATGGATAAAATGCAGTTCTAGAATAGCATCACAATTTGTAATCCATGGGATGTTAAAAGGGTCAAGTAAGGCATCAAAGTATCCAAGTAGAGTGCAAACCTAAGTTTTACCATGTAAAAATCATCTAGGATTCTATCAGGCACTGATTGTTGAGGCTGTTCTGAGGACCTCTGATAAAAAATTTTGAGGTATTTTGGTGATCTGCACAGAATTATATTATCAGAAGTGATTTACACAGCTAGAGACAGATTTATAATGGTATCTCAATCAGTTGTATTTACAGCAAAAAAAAAGTAAACTCAAAAAATTACTTAAAATACCTGAAAGCTTATAAAAATGGAAATATATATATATGAGCTGAAAAAAGCAAATTACAGAAATTAAGTGGAGTACATCTATTGCATCTACAGTTACGTAGGAAATTTAGTCCCAAAGACAACTTTAAGGACTCGCACTTGGCATTGAATAAACTTATAATTCTCATTTATTCTCCTGCAGTGAAAACCTTAAGGATCATGGTGCTTAAATTCCATTTTAAAACTTTTTTTAGTCACCCAGAGTACTCTTCTGGAAATCATACTTAACTGTCATGGATTTTGGTGATTAATAGTTACACAAAGCATTTAGGTCACATTGTTTCCTTTTAATGTCTTTGGATG
The DNA here is from genome assembly GCA_009812075.1 of Sialia sialis. Taxonomy (NCBI): domain Eukaryota; kingdom Metazoa; phylum Chordata; class Aves; order Passeriformes; family Turdidae; genus Sialia; species Sialia sialis. Next base: position 13,823,764 of record VRYO01001269.1, on the reverse strand, counting down.
TTCTCTTTAAGGTTTGCTTTCCCCTTTTGTAATTGTTTGGTTTATTGTTTTATGGGGGGTTTTTGTTTGATTTTTATCTTTGTATTCCTATATTTCATTATTTCTCCCTATTTTATTGGGTTTTTTTTGTTTTTCTAGAGGCAACAGGCAGATACTGATGCACAGGAACTTCCACCTTAATCTGAGGAAGAACAACTTTACTGTACAGGTGGCTGAGCCCTGGAACAGATTGCACAGAGAGGCTGTGGAGACTCCCTCACTGGAGGCATTGAAGAGCACGTCTGCACGCAATTCTGTCCAATGTGCTCTTGGACCACCTGGCTTGGACAGAGAAGCTGAACCAGATGAGCCTCAATGGTCCCTTCAAAATTTAACCATTTTGTGATTCTGTACCTATAATCCTGAAAGTCCTTCCTTGTTCATGTCCTCCTGTTTGCTAATGACCTAAAATCTACATATGCCAACTATGCCTGAGTGCCAGATGCTATAATGCCATTACTATCTATGTACCTCTCCCCATAGCTCTAAACTCATGATTGTGTATTCTATCTGGAATTCCTGGACAAGTCAGGAAGCACAGGAAAAGAAGGAGCGAGAATTTAGCTTGTTCTTTGTATCAGACTTCACAGATCTTATGGATGTCGCTGAATAGGCTTGACTCAAATTTGCTATCTCTTGTTTTTATTGGCCTTGAACCCTTTTGTTCCTATTCACATTCTCAATCTCTGCCCTGTGCCAAGATATATCAGGCTGATGTAGTCTTGATCTCTCTTCACAACAATAATACATAGTGGGCTATAGAACAGTTGCTCTCATTAAAAGAGTAACATTTTTGGAATTTATGTCGGAAGCAGGAAACTGGGAGCAGATTAAAGAATAGTTGGCAGGAACTGTTCTGCACTTCCACAAAGAGAAGCACAAAGTCCTGAACACAGGCAGGAGCAACTCCAGGTACCAGTATATGTGCGTATTTGACAAGCCAGAAACCAGGGGAAGGATATTTGGAGGTTTCACAAGACTTCTTAGGAAATATTTAGGAGGGTGACCAGCAGCAGGGAAAGGGATGGATTTAGGTAATGTGAGAGGAAAGAGCATTAAGGAAATAAAAGTGAACATAGTGTAAATAGTTATCTGATTGATACAACTGTCTGGAATAGAATTTACCTTATTTCATACTAAATTCTTTAACTCTTACCTGGAAAGAGTTACTCTCTCTACTGTCTGTCTGTATGGAGGTCTGGGTGCCAAGCAAGTGCAGTCAGACCATGGGTCAGGGATTCATGTGCCTGGCTGGTGGTGACTGGTGAGACCCCAGCTAAACTCAGTTCCAGCCACAGGACTGGGACGGAGGGTCAGAGGGCTGGCTGCCAGCAATTGGATCATATGAGGATCTCATATGTAAGGACTAGTGGAGATCACGCCAGACTTCCTCTTGTGCTGCATAAGGGAGCAGCCAAGGAGGCGTTATGTGTCTCCAAGGGTGAGACTGTGGGGGGATTGACTACTGGAGATCAGTTGAGTCCCAGCCTGTTTGGGGATTGAGCATGTTAGTGTGACCATGAGTCCAAAGAGTCTGTAACAACAACTGAAGTCAGGTTGGGGCTTTGAGTCTTCTATGCCTCCATTTGACAGTAAATGGAGAGTCTGGGATCCCGGCCCACTGTTGAGCAGATCAAGTGTCTGAGCCTGGCTGCTGGAATGATCCATGTTGTACATGTGTGTATTTTTAACCTTGCTTAGCCAGATCGAGGGGCAGCCTGGGACCATCAGTTCTGCTTCTGTGTGTCTGAGTGCTTTGTGTGTCTTGTCTGTCTCATCAATTTGTATGGATGACCATGGATATTTGTGTGTGTGTGTGTTCTCTGTGTGCATGTGCCTGCTGGGAATACATGCTCAATTTCACTGCTGATTGGACCTGGGACATGGAGCTGCATTATTTTCACCTCACTCAGCCTATCAGGGCTGACACAGTCTGTTTTCCCCTAGCAGGTAATAGCCTAGAGAATACATAAGAAAATCCATGGTCGATTCATTTATGAGAACAAAATTTTCGATTCTGGAGATTGTGAGTACAATGAATAAATCATACACTGCAGATTTAGTTTATTTGCCTTCACAGAAATATTGGAAACTGAGTGCCCCATCCAGCAGCTTTTCTGCTGCCATTCATATACAGAATGTAGAACACCTGCTGCAAGACAGAACATTGATACTTGTTCTTTAAAATGGACATAGATTTTTGGATCACGATTAGGGAGAGTGGGAACAGGCTGAAAATCAGGAACATTTCACTGAAATTCACTGAAACCTCCTGGAAGATGCTAGACAGCCAGGAGGCAAATGCTGAGTGGTGTTAGATCATAAACCCTATCTAGTGCCAGACAATTACTTTGATAATATTTTACCCAAGAAGAAACAAAGCATTAAGAACAACACAGCACCCAACAATGTAAGGGGAGGATTCAAGTTTAGCTTTTATTTTCTCTTCAGGTAGCACACCACATAATGTCATCCATAGAAGCTCAATGCATGATGACTAGAAAACAGCTCTCCTGACACTACCTTCTGACTGTGTTTTCCTCTGACTTTTAGTCTTCTCCCAGGAAGCCCTTACTGACCGTGGGCTGTTACTACCTTGAATTTTAGGTCCTTGAACCAAATCATCAGAGCAAAAATTTCACACACTTCGCCAAAAATGCTCGCAGTGTATACATACCTGTGGGAGGAGAATGAAAAATTTTGTGAATTTCAAGGTGGTGAGAGTTTTAAGTGCAGGCAAGAGGAGCCGAAATTTGTCTGTCAGACTGCCCTTCTTTTTTGGCAGTTTTGTTCTCACCGCTATGTAAGGCTGGCTGGAAATGCCTTAGAGTATCCTGTCTCGTTTTTGTAAAAGTGGTCTGGAAACAAATTAGAGTGATACAGAGCTTGTTACTGTCCTCACGAGCTGTTCCTGTTCTTCAAAAATAACACAGAAAATGTTGGGGGGAAATATTTTTTCAATATTCTTAGAAGAAAGAACAGAAGAAGAAGAGTCCTAATGCAAACAGTAACACATGTTCTCTCTTCCCAGACAAGGACTTCTCTGTGATGCTGCTAACCTAAATGGGCTGAAGACAGATTGTTAAGCGCAGGGAATGACAGGCACTTAATTCAATGGCTTGGTTTGATGGCAGAATGTGAACCCTGTATTTCAAAGTGACTGAAAAAATCACAGATTCAGAATACAGACTCTATCAAAAGATATCATAGAAATATAAGGTTTCACAATTGTACACATGATCCTGAAAAAAATTAAACCACATTCCAGAAGTTGTGGTCAACTGCACAAAGAACTTGATCAGCAATAGCAATAGTAATTCATTTCGGTGGTAAGTGGATAGTGATGCAGAACTTCGTATAAATTTCATTGAAATTCTACTGTAATCCATAGATGTGAGAGCCAAAATTTAAAAGGTTAAGGAAGGGCTAAAGCAAAGTTAATACAGTAAGACATATTATAATTTAATATGCACATTATTATGTAGAAATTTTAGAGGTAATACTTTTTCTAAAGGCCTCTAAATCATAAAATCCAAAACATTTTTTTCTGAGATACTAGATATATTCAAAGACTATAGGAAGTAGGAAGTAAAAAAGCACCAGTATCTTGTCTTCAACGAGTTGAAATTTTCGTTCAAAGAAACTTGTTTCATTTTCATAGAATTATCTTGCAAAGAGGACAATAAACACTAGTTACAACAGTGAAGGATTGAAATGGTCTCCTTAATTGATGCCATAGCAATTAAAATGCAAGAATTTAACTTTTTGAACGATTTTATATAACAATTTTTCAAGGGCAAATTTCATCAATGAGAGTCCAATCTTTTATGAAAACATATTTCCATTCAATCTATCAATAGAATGGAAGATTGCACTTCAAAACTGTGAAAAAAATCCACGTATATTTCGGAAAGTTTAGGACAGGTAAAATATTAGAGCTTAACAAAGGTTACTAACTCAAATAAGTACAGGTGATAACACCAATGCAAGCCCTTGGAGTTCAATAAAGCAATAAATTTTATAAATCTATTACAAAATCATTGATTTTTCAACGCCCAATATTCAATCCAGATCTTGCCAGGAGTATTGCAACTTGATAGAAAATACTGAGAAACATCCGTAGCCTCACCAAATGTAAATGAAATCTGTGTCCATGACATGTTTTTGTCTATAGTTCCAATTTCAGCTACAATCAACTGATTATTTAACTTCATCTCCTTTGGGCTTTGATATTACAGAAAAAGCACTGAATTCCATTCAGAAAAATCTCTGTTTATTCATTCAAACTGAATGTTAGTTGGTTTTTTTTGAAGCTGTGATAGAAGTTGGTTTAAAGACACTGGCAGCACATGTTGTAAGACAGATATTTCAATGTTGTCTGCCCTGTTCCATCTTGACTTTGATCCACAGTGAGATAATCCTGACTCATATGGTATGTAATTTTATTCCTATGAAGTATTGCACTACTCTAGTCCGTACAGATGTTGTAGAAGGGCTCACTTTTGAGCAAAAAGAAATGAAAATCCATGTTTAGAACTTTACTGGTAGTTTTAGCACATTTTTTATGTTTAAGAATTATAGTCTCGCCATACTCTGAGTGTTAGTTTGGTTTGGTTTTGTAATGCGACTACATTTCAAAGTGAAATAAACAATTTTTAAACCCAGAATTTAGGGGTTTCTTTTATCAGTTCAGCTGCTGCTCTGGAATGGGGGAAGCAGAAATGATGGAAGATTGCAAGAGAAAAGTCAATGAAAGGTCTTTTGAGCTTGCAGTCATCTCTCTTTGAAAATTACATTTTTTGTCCTCAAAATACACTGGTCCCTGGTGGAATCTGTGTACTTTAATTAGCAATTTCTTCCCATCAAACCAACCTAAATCTGCAATGACCTGAATTAAAAAGGTGCATCTCACACAGTACCTCTGGGAGAATAGATGACAAATATAATTGCAAACTGTTTTTCCAAACATTTACAATAACTGCATTTAAAAAAATCTACAAAAAAAAAAAAAACAACAACAACAAAATAAAAAAAAATAATTAAAAAAAAAATTTAAAAAACCCCAGAAAATTAGGAAAGAAACACAGCAGAGAAAACAAACTTTTTTACTTATTAATATATTATTAGTCTCTGAAGACCAGACAGAGTAACCTGGAAAAAATCGATATACTGTACAAGCTGTAGTAACAAGCCATAGGGCAGAGTTACCTGCAGGTAAAAGAGGGGACAAAAAGAAATGTGGAAGCAATTCCAAAGCTGAGAGAGCTCCACTACTATTCTTTCCTTCTTTCCTTTCTGTCTCCAAAATAATGATCTTTCCCATTCTGGTGCCAAAGATACATGCAAATATAGACTCATGTTTAAGCAATCCATACTTACAGAGAATTCTCTTACCAAGGCCACAGCCTGCAAAGAAATGTGCTGGGTTTCCCACTGGCTGTAAAGGTGGCACCATTCACCTGCGGGAAAAATCACCACTTACAGTCTGTGTAGGGCAATGAAGATTATTAGAACTGTGGAGTGGCTTCTGAGCAAGAAGGGACAGAAGCTTTGGTTCTCTTCAGTTCTGGAAACATAATATTCTAAATAAAAATAAAATAAGTAAAAGAATGCATATGGTAGAGGTCTATGGAATCATAAAAAGCCATGGATAAAATGAATAGGAATGATTATTCCCTATTTCCTATAGGGTAAAATGATGAAATGCCAAACAATATATTATCATCAAAATATAGTGTTAAATGTTCAAAGGCCGATACAATGGAGACAGTATTAGTTTTACAAGGAAAAAGTTACAAATCATAATGATTTTTTTCCAAAATAAATATTTGGATTGCTTTTCATTTTGTATTAAGAAGCTTTCAAAATATTCTGTCACCTTTTAGACTAAATAGAACGCTACATGCATAAAGCATTTTTTCTGTAGACATGATACTTTGTGTAGATATTGACTGCTATGGAAGTCTTAGACAATCATATGAAGTGGACACACAAACCATAAAACACTTATGTGATTCAGTCAATTCATTCAGTCAATACATCAAGGAGCACACCGCAGGTATGGCACTGAGATTGAAATTCACAGTGTTCAACCTGCTACAAGACAAGAGTGTTTGGGGTCTTTTTTTATCTGTTTATGTAGTTGATAGTCTGTTTACACAACAGAATTACAAGCAGTGTGAGACTGTTTACATCTAAGGCTGTGTTTTGGAATCATTTCTACTCAAGAACTGAATAAACCAGAAGAGCAATATTTTATGAATCTTTGGTAAGCAGCTAATGCAGCTGCTTATTTTATAATGAGAAAGAAAAAATGCCAGATAAGCTGTATTTAAGTTTTTAACTTGCGGAGGTCAATATCTGATTCTGTGCTTTCAGAGAGTGATGATCTGATAAAATTTCAGCAATCTTGGCATAAATTATATTATACGGGATTCACATAAATTAGTATTAATATATTTGCTGAGTTACTTGCAATTTGTCAAAAACTATTTCCATTTATACTTTAAATACTGTGCAAAAAGAGATATGATGAAAATAGTCAATTAGTCTCTATATGAACAAGTAAAATTAAATTACCTTTTCTTTCTACTGCTGCATAATCGAGACCTTGCTGTAAAAGAATGTTTCCTTTTCAACCTCTCCTCCCTATATGCATAATTTTTTTCATTCTTCATAGAATAAATTTAACTCTTATTATTATTATTAACATTATTTTTATTAATTTTATTATATTAAAATAGGATTTAACTGAAAATATGAGATTTATCTTGAAGTTCTTTAATTGAATAATAAATTATGCCATCATTTTGCAAGCAGGAAGGAAAATCTACATCTGTAATTGAGTTATGATAAGCACATGAGAAACAGAGAAGGAGCTATTAAAGGTTGTAGATACATAGAGGGGAAGAATGATACAGGTAAGAAAAGAATATAAAAGTAGAAATAAGAAACTATGTTAGAAATACTCATACGTATTTTATGGAAATGAATAAGATATGCTCTCCAGTAATTCCAGAGATGCATTTTAGATGTTACAGGACAGAATTAATCAACCTGGCTTTCATGAATACAGAGGAACTGTGTAGTAGGTCTTAGGAAAAGGTTCAATACTGCTTTTATACTTGTTTATATAAAGATAAAAGAATATTAGTGTTATCTAGCTACATGTTCTTACTACTGGACTAGGTCTGGCAGTCTGAACAAAAGTGGCTAGAAATCAAATTCTGCTTTACTAGTGCCATTGGCCACACCAGCCTCAGTATCTCAGGACAACTGAGTTCAGCAAATATGCCAGAGGACACAAAATACACTGTTAGTGCATTGGAGTGTTTTTTCATTACCTTTTGAAGAAGGGCTATGAACAAGCTAGAATGTATGTTTCTAAGACTAGAGACAAAATACTGCACTTCTTCCCTAAATGTCTGTATGCCATAGCTGATGTATGTGAATGTTCTAGCTTTATCATCATGTACATGACCTCTGAATTAAGTGACTAATATCATGCTATGCTGAAAACTATTTTTTTCCTTTTCTGTTCTGTATAATGGAAGTGGAAAGACAAGATGCACATGATTTCATGCTGAAAAGCACTACTCTCACAGTGGTTTATGCTATCTTGCTCTTTTTCCTTGTCTAACTTAAACAAGAATATTGTCTGCATTAAATGAAAGATTTTGCTCTCTTTTGTTTAATGTTGACCATCAAGTATTATGCATAAAATCTAATTAGTTTGTTGACTTCATTCACTATCTTTGGGAAAAAATTTTCATTACCATGCTAATAGAAATTGCTCTTGTTTCCACACTGCCCTGATAGACTCTAATATGAAGTCACTAAAAGTCAAATTCCTTCCTAATTTATAGCCTGTGCCATAAAGTCTTGGCTAAAGTCTAAAAAACCTGCATTATCCAAGTCTCTGAAGTTTCACTACAGAATCTGGCTATTCGTGGCTCTATAGAGGCTTAGAACTCAGTTGTCTACACTAGCATAAAACAGTGAAGACTCATTTTTTATAGAGTACATTTTGGAAAACAAATTGTGCTTTGAAGTAATGTATTACATGTGACTGGTGAATGAAGAATGCGTTTTTAAAATCTTAACCATTTCTAAGAATTAGTGCAGCTGAGTCAGTACAGTTTGCATAAAATCATGCAATTGTTTCATTTGGACTGTATCTTACATCAAAAAATGATTAAATGGACAAACACAACACCTGGAAATTATTTGGTGCGGTTCCAGGAAAGCAAAATACCATTTGTCTTTCATATACAGAGTGAGAAAAAAAGTGCAGTGAAAAAGAACCATGAGCTTGTATATGCAGATTTCATAGTCATGCACAGCGCAGTGCCAACAGCTAAAGGCACAGTCGCTATTTGATTTTGCCATCTCACTGGTGTGAGCCCTTCAGGAACAATCTTTCCACCCAGCAAAACTTGATTTCTTTCAGCTATCATCAGCCAACCCAGCTGTCATCCATAACTTTTCTGTTAATGTATGCTGCTTTAATACCTCAGGACTAGATTTTTTAAAGTTGAAAAGTTGGTTGAAATTTAGCCCAAACAACCAATAAATAGATCTGCATTACCAAGTGAAATAAAAAAACATACTAACAATTGTCTTTCTTATGTGGCTTAATTACTTTTTTTGTTTTTTACTTTTAGGTATGTCCAAAGTATGATTATTTAGTGCTGCTCAAGAAACAAACAACAAAAACTCAGCACACTTAACTGCATTCATCTCAGTGCTATGATCAACTCGTTGTTATGTTTAAGCTGAGCTATTTCATTTCCTGAGGCCTTCTCCCCAGGGATCCTCCTTCCCAAATCATTTTCTCAGACCTATGCAATGCATTTTGAAAAGAAATCTGCTGGGATAAGAGCTGAGAAGATGAAATACAAGGCAGGGGATCAGAAAGTGTGAGTATGCAAAAGAAAATAAAAGACAGGAGCAAAAGGGGAGAAATAAAACTATTGGATGAAAGAAAACAAGAAAGCACATGGCAACAGTCTAAAAGATAAATTTCTTTGCCAGCTCAAAACCCTGAGGCTGATTACAGGATACAAATAAATATAAGATGCATTGCTCTTAGAATGAAAAAGATAATTTATTAAAATCTGAATATTCCAACACATTATTTATTTTCTTCTTCATTACTTAAATTCTCATACCATGTGCAAGTGGAACATTCACCAGTAACTTTCATCTAAGATGAGGATTTTTTTTTTTCTGAAATGCAGATGTCATTTTATTAAGTTAGAGAAAGGACATGCACTAAAACCAGATGTTCATTGAAACACTTAAACTTCCCAGTTTTGAGTCTTGACAGCAATGAATTATATCTCTTATGTTTCAAAACCAATATATCACGAACGCCAAACTGCAATGAAAGCACCAAATTATTTCTTTTTCAGAATACAAGCCTAAAGATTTCAGCCAGCATTCTCTGTTCTATACTCATAGTAACCCACTGATCTAATCTAAAAACCTCTTTTTTATATTTTGGATTGTTATAAAAAAATTCCTTACCACTTGTAAAGGAGTGAGTAGTGCTAGAACGATCTCATCCCAAGTTCTGATGAAAAGGAGCCTAAATATGTCATGGTGCTAATATGCCTGTGTTCTAATGAGCAGCTACCCTGTTACACTCATGTAACACTTGCTGGCCCCTGGAAGGGATTTTAGTTGCTAATAATGAAAAGCTGGTTATGAGGTGAGTCCATTCTACCAAAGGCAAAACGAGAACAGAGGGATCTGTAGACACTATGCCAGGTCTTCTGTAAAGGAACATTATTTGCAGTGCCCTAGCTCTAAATGATTTTTTTAAGACTGTCCTTGGGTTTGCACCAGAGGAAATACAATTTTAATTCCAAACTCATCATAATTTTTTATTGTGTGTATTGGCCAATGACGTTTAGACCATCTTTGGGAAAATTCTTGTAACAGTTTGACATAGACATTGTTAGGATTATAAAGAATCACAAAATAGCAAAGCGTCTTGTGCTAATCTCAAGGCAGATACTGCAGCATAGCCTTAACTAATTGAATAAAACTATCCTTATTTCAGAAAATCCATGTTTGACAAATAAATCATCCTTAGCCCACAAAGGGTCCAGAAGATTTCCTACCTGGACTCCAGCTGCCACTGCTGAAGTACAAGGGCCTCCAACAAGCTCTACTTCCAAGTGCCAGTCCCTTGCTTCTACATGTGGTGTCCCAGAACATCAAATGGTACCTTCAGGTAGCTATATCATGCCACACTGCTTAATCTACCACCGGGAAAAAATACAATGTGGAGTCCAAATATCTGATTGCGGATGAAATGGGAATGTGACAGAGCAAACTTTGGACTCCACTAGAGAGAAAGATGCTACCAAGAGGTATAGGTCTTCACATCAGAGGACCTAACCTCTGTAAGAGCTGCTTTTCTATTCACCACTGAGAGAAAATTGAAGCAATCACTTATTTCCATCAGACCTCTGGACCCAGTGAGCAAAATTTTTTGAAAATGGCAAAAAGAAGGTAGCTTTGCATGGATGTTGCTGAGTGGGTGATTTTGTCTCCAAGGGAGAGCTGTGCATACGGGCCCTTCACCAGGAACTTTCCCAGGTATCTCTCTGCATATGGAAAGTGGACAAACTGACGCGTTTGCTGATGATCTCACCTCTGATAAGTCAGTCTAGCACAGATACAGCATTTACAGAGCCATGAACCTCTCAAAGGAAAATATCATATCATGGCAGTAGCCTCCAGAACAGAAGTTCTGTACAGCATTGGGTAAATGTATAACAATTCATTAATTTTTTTTTTCTCAGAAAATCCATTTGTCTCCAGTGTTTAACATAAAAGACAAAGAGAGCAAACATATTTCTCTTCTGTACATTTTTCACTTACTCTATGTTCTCACTTACTGAGACAGAAAGTGAAAAACTTCAAAGGATTTCTTGAAATATATATAAGTTGACCTGGACTAGCAGTATTGAACATATACATGTTAGTACTTTTCCTGGAAGAAATTCTAAACCAATTTTCTGTTTTATATCCACCATTTCAGCAAGACAATTCCTGGCAAGCAATTTCTTTTTCATTTTATTGTTTGCCTGAGTATCATAATAAACTAGGTAGTAGAACTAACATTATTTCTTTTAGTTACAGGCTTTCTTTAATATTCTATAGAGTACAGTCCCAGCCTTGAAGTAAATACTGCATTCCAGAACAAAACTTTTCTGAATGACACCCTATATTAAATATTTTTTTAAATTTTTAAACTCCTATTTACATCTAGTAATGTAGTTAATACCAAAATGCAATTTAAAAAAAAAAAACAAAACACATTTTGGATGCTTATCAGAGACATATTGTCATATTTAGAGAGGCTTATACTTCTCTAATGTCCCCTTGAGAAATGTTTCCCATTACAATGTGAAATTGCTCACATAACCAGGATTAGCTTTAAACTTAAATGACTCAGAGATGACAGTCACCTTTTTAACAAGAGGAACCCAAAGCCAAGATTTAGCCATTGTAAATATATATGTATTATATTTTACTAAAACTAAGAGTTCTGCATCAAAGACTGATGTATTGAAACATTACATCTACACAGGGCAACTGTCAGGGTCAGTAAAGTTAAGATGTCATTCTGCAATACAAAATTTTATTGATGAAGTAATTTCTGTATGAGGAATTCCTGGGGTTTGATGAAAATTATGAAGCAGCCAAGTGGATTTGAATATGAAATAGCTATTTACCACCCTTGTAGGTTTGACTTTTTGGAAAAGATTTTTATTCTAAAGAATATGTGAGGTCAATGACATCTTGATAATCTCTGTCAACAAAGTGGAATAAAGACTAATTTTAATTTAAAAGGCAGAGAGATCTCTTCCTAAAAATAGATTTGATTTTTCTATTCAAAGAAATATCCAAAACACTTTAAGTGTTTAAAGAATGTCATTAATTCTACTCAACAAAGGTCTAAATATCTAGCCTATACTGCAATATTCCAGGGCTGAGAGGAGAGGTCAAAATTTAGTGTCAAAGGTCTGGGCCTCAGTATTTCCTAATTTTACAGACTTTATTGAATATATTCACTTTTCCTGAGTTGCACTTTCCTTCAAGCCTCAATCTTGATGTTATTTCAAATTTAGCATGTTTCCAAAGAAGGGTGACAAAGGTGTTGAATGTTCTGGAAAACATATCTCATGAGTGGCTGAGGAAACTATGATTGTTTAGTCTGGAGGAAAGGAGGCTTGAGGGGGATCTCGCTGTTCTCTGAGGAAAGGAGAACTTCCTGAGAGGAAATTGTAGTGAGGTGGAGGTTGTTCTCTTCTGCTATGTCTCAAGTGAAAAGATGAGATGAAATGTCCTTAAATTGCACCAGGAGAAGTTCAGATTCGATATTCACTGGAAGAGTGGTTAGGCATTTAAATAAGCTCCTCCTCGAGGCGGTGGTCACTGTCTCTGGAAGTGTTTAAGAGGCACCTGGATGTGGCACTTGGTGATGTGGTTGAGGGGTGATTTGAGTGGTGCGAAGGTGACAATCAGACTAGATGATCTTGAAGGTCTCTCCCAGCCTTGTGATTGTGTGGTTCAAAAAGTCCATCAACCCAGTCCCTAAGGTACATGAGAATTGACTGAAGGTTCAAAGATAGAACTTGATTTTCAGTACCTTTGTTCATTAAATTAATCCCATTCTCGCTCAAAATCTTGTTCTCACTTTATATTAATTGAATGATGCTTTAACCAAAGCAAAAATTAGCACAGTTTCATCTTGGTGGCTGTGTGGCTATCAAAAACAGACTGAGATTTTGAGAAGATTATGTACTGTTGTCTATTACAGAATACAAATGTCTTTCTCACTTGCTTTTGTTTTTGCTATAAGGCATATAAGTGAAAAATGACACATTTTTCTTTTTGTAAAGAAAATATAACACTAAAACAAGTATTAGAGATACCAAATCAGCATTGCAAATGCTGGAAAAATAAGATGACTAGTCTGTGAAACTTCATTAAAAATAAAAGGAGATTTTCAGCTATCAATTTCCTCTTTAAAATTTTATCACTACTGTCTAAAATTCAATTTGAAGTTTAATTTTATTTTCAAGTTGAAGATAATTTAGGCTATTGAGAATGTATCTTTGGGGCACTACGGGTTTTCCTCAGTAAGTGTATCTCATTTCTTCTGATTTCTAGCATAGAGCAAAAGGGAGGAGTAAAGATAAATTACCATTGGACCTCTATCTGATGACAGGTGATATTATAAGTGTTGTTAAATATTTAGTAGTAGCACACTGATACTGTCAAATGGCTTTTTCAGGTGCCAGATAATATATTGAAGCATTGCTATTGCAATTAGGACAGAAATAA
>VRYO01001269.1:13740147-13791275 GCA_009812075.1 Sialia sialis | reverse complement strand
GAAATTACTGTAGTCACATTTTGTAGCAAGAAGTGCTGAATTCAACCTCAATATTTTCAGAAGACAGAACACTCAAAACAGACAACAAAAATTCTCAAAATATTATAGGATTCTCAAATTTCTCAGCATGTCTGGGCTCTGAATGAACATTTATTTTTCTTGTCAGTGATTCAGAATATCTACAGCTACTTTCCAGCCACAAGGAAAATGTCATGCCAACTGGGATCAAGCTTTATTTTAAAGTTGAAGGCATGAAATAAGTTCTAAGAAGACAATTGTGCACCTGTTTTCAAAAGTAAAAAGTCATCTCAGATCTACTTTGCTCTTGAGAAGCTGGCTGAGTAACATATTTCATGAGCCCAATAGCTCATAACATTATTCCAAATGTTCTACTCTGTATGCCTAATTAGGCTGCTGCACATTTGCATAACCATGATGCTTCATGATTAATGTATAAGACACAGCATGGAGCCCTGAAAAAATTCATCCACACATACTTCTCTCCATTTCTACTGCAAATAACCAGCATGCCTGAACTGCAGTCTATCATAGCTGTAGATACAGCTTTGAATCATACATAAAACTATATAAACTTCATTATGAAGTCATACTGATCTGTAAACTTTTTTGACTAGAAATATTAGGAACAATAAAATGTTAGCTCTTATAAAGCCACTGGCATTTGTACTTCCTGTGATTTATAAGAGGTTTGTTGGTGGGTTTTTATCCATGGAAAAATTAAGTATGAGCTCTATGGCTTTTTTCTCAAAATTGAACTCAATTCTATTTAAAACAAGGATTTGTTAAATGAATAATCTAAAATTACTTTTATACCATTCCTCTTGGGGAAATATTAACCTAAAGAGAACAATAACTTGCTGTTCAAAGAAGAGCAGCTTTTTAAGAATTCAATAATGCATCCCCTCATAGTCAAAATAAATAGGATAAGTCCTGAAAATGTTAACAAAGGTCTGATGGATAAAAACCAGAGGATGCCACAGTAATGGTGCCCGGAAAATGAAAGTCTAACCTTTGATGGTTAAGTAGTGGAGATATCTGGAGAGACTACAAGCTCATACATATTCTTTTGATTGCAATTCTTTGCACTAACATGACGATCTTTAGGAATCTTCCACTCAAGCTTAGATTAATTTAAAGAAATAATTTAAAATCCACTATTATTTTTTAAAGCCTTTTTCTTTATGTCACAACTAGAATACACTGACTGGGATTTCTTTTCATATATCAACATGACCATTGTCATTGTCTTGGCGAGCAAAGAAAGCTATAAACTGATGTTGTTGGCCTCGTCTCAAAGCTGGGCATAGAGTCAATGACATTTTGTGTCACAGGAAAAAGATAAAAACAAAATTATTTGATGTGCCAAGGAGTGGAAAGTCTATGAGCTACCTCAATTTTCTTTCAAAATGAAATTTAAAAATTTTAAAAGAAAAAATATTCAAAGATTTGTGGTTTGGGATTTTTTAAATTTTTGGTTTTGTGTAGCATCTGACCCCTACCCCTACCATCTCACTAGTGTGCAGTCATTGATGCCAATGATCAGTGGGATTCAAAGTAGTTTTGAACATTTACTTGCATTTTGGTAACGAGAATAAAACCATGGCAATTTTAAGTATTCTAATTAAGGAGAACTAATGTTAAAATCCACTAAATATTATGTTTACATTATTCTGACTTTAATACACATATACACATATGTTTAATCTTTCTACAAAAATAAGTTTATGCTTTGAACTAAATGCAGTGTGGCATGAGCAAGGAACTTACACCTTGTTCAGGTGAATGCTGGTCAAAACAATCTATTTGTGGAACGGATGTGTGTGATAAGAACAGAACAAGCAAAAGCCAAGATGTAAAGCTCTAGAGGAAATTATTCCCCACCTTAAGTAATAAAGCCAACATAAAACAAATCCATTGTATGCTTCTTAAGCAACCTAAAGGATCACCATTTTTGTGTGAACTCCTTGTTCTCCATATATCCATATGCAATAAAAAAACTTCAACATGGCAGAAACATATTGCCAAAAGATGATATATTTGTGTTTGCAAGTGAGAGAATTTTACCTTTTGCCAACTTTGTCTTTTCCTTTTGAAATTTGTATCTTTCTATCTATTGAGTGCACTTGTTAAAATAATTAAAGAAGTCTGCAGAAATTGTTTTCCCTCTAAGTATATGTTAGCCTTGCTTTAGGGCTTAAAAATATTCTAATTCGGTTCTGTAGCAGCTCCTATGAGATCATTCCTGAACTCATGTGTCTCCCTTTATGCAAGTTTTGTGGGGTCAAAACCACTTCACCAATGGCACACAGGCTTTCTGAATCATGTTGTCTTAAGAGGAATTAATTTTATGGCAAATAGTATCTGACAATTCTATAGATAACATTTTTTTTTAACATTCTTATAAAATAAAACAAAATCATGGGACAAAAGGTTGCAGTATAATATGTTTTTTATTACAATAAAGTAGATTTTGACAACATTGAAATTGACAGTTGTAAACATATGGTATATTCAAAGGAAACATTATTAATATTATATCTATAGATAAATAAATATTAAATTCAATATTGTATACTTAAAAATATTTCTACATATTTCAACCAATATAAATATATTTAGCACCTAGTTGAGGCTGGAAATGGAAAACATAAACATTTGATAAATGTTCTAGATTGTATTTGTGTACAACCAAGGTAGTTCCATCAGCAAAAATCCTCACCATTTTCATAATATTGCATACAAAAATAAAGCATCAAAAGGACCAAACAACAACAGCAACAAATTTTAAAAAAACCTTCCTCAAAACATTCAGTAGAAGTTGAATTGTGAGTTGCTTATCTGTGCACTTATTCTCCTTATTTCACTAATATTTTGTCCAAAAAATACTTGGAACAAGTGGTGCCTGTCCAGAATTGTAGGCACATGTAACCCTATGCATAAGAAAAAGGAGCAAAGAAACTGAAGGCCCTTGTATTAGATATGTGCTCTAACATGATTTTATAATTATTCTCTCAGTAAAAAAAATCATTAAAAATTGCACCCTTGATGTCAGGATAATAGAAGATTCACTTATGACTTTGATAACTTAGGTGCCTTTTTGGATATTATGTCAAGACACTCTACTGCTTATCTCTGGTTAAAAGCCAGGCCTACCTCTGCTTCTGTCACTACTCTTGCTTCCTCGGCTGGAAGTTTTCTGCTGCTGCTTGGCCAGCTCTTCAGTGAAAGTATACCGATCTCCTGTGTGTGGTGGTTTCATCATTTACTAGGACATTGGGACTACCATCCATACATCAACCACTCTGCTATACGCAATGTCTGTGACATGACATAGGCAAACGAAATATTCTTCCGTGGACAAAGGAAGGGAGGACTTTCAGAAGTCTGAATCTTGGGATTAGTCAGGTTCTAGGGTCACTGAGTTTCAGCCAAATGCTCACAGTTCACATCCAAGATGGATAAGAAATGGTTTCCTTAACCTCATTCCTTCTCTAAAAAGGTGAGGTACCATTTGAATGCTATTCAGTACTGCTTAGTTAAATATCTGTAAGGGAATCACTTTAACTAACTCGTTCTTAAAAAAAACCCGAAAAATCCCAGTGATGGAAATGCCCAATTTTTTTTCCAGGCAATTTAATTCAGGTGTTGACATCTAGTCAGAGAGCTTTCCTTTGTGCTTCCCATACCTCCCCCACATGAGCTCATTGGTTTGTAGGTGTGCCTCCATCTCCCGCAGTGGCTAAAGAAACAAAGTCAAGCCAGTCAAAGAAAGAGTTGGTTTTATCTATAACATATAGTTCTGTACAGAACTACATTATGGCACTAGATGTGGGCCACTATGGCTTAAAGTTATGCTTTGACAATACCACAGAGTCAGGGTCAATATAATTCTGCACCACTGAAACTCAGATGCCCTCACTCAAATTCAAGAATGTGTTTTTTTCAGGTATCCTGACCTTCTTGGATAAATGGTAGAGTGGGTTAAAATGGCTGTAGTCCACTGGACATGGTCATGAATCATTTGAGCTGTCAAATGACTGCAATTTACATATTTTGGTGGCAAAATATTGTCGTAAAGAGAAAGTTTTAGGTTACTTATCATTTAGGATGCTTTTTATTTTTTAATTTTTTTATTCTCTCTAAGACATAAACCTAAGGAAAATGAAACTATTCTGTTTAATCCACAAATTAATCAGCTCTGTTTTCTATGTTTCTATTAAATGTAATATCACTGCAATCATGCGTGCACACATGCACCTTTTTTCTGAGATAGAAATTAGTAATCTACATTGTCTTATGCACATTTGATACTCCAGAAAAACTGTTTTTCTTTTAAAGAAGAAATATTCTGGTGGTCTCTTGGCCTTCTGTCTTCTTTTCAGAACAGTGTGTAAGCCAGTGAGAAGCAAAATGCTCTCCTAGAACATGAAGGAAATAGAAATATCAGTAAGAATCATATTAAGCAAGAAAGGTTGTTTGAGATGGCTTTCTGAAATTGAAGCTCCTATGAGCTCTTGGTGATCCTATTCTTTCTTCCAACTTGATGTAGAACCACCTCCTCCTCCTCCTCCACCATGAAACCTCACAAAGCTGAGATGGGGAAAAGGTTGTATTAACTGTATAAATGAAGGTGGACTGTCTGTCTGCAGTTCTTGCCATGCTTTGCTAGGCTTCTGAGCCTAATATTGGAAGGAAGAAATACAAGGCTTGTTTCTCACTTTCCCACCATTCCTCTTCTTTTCAAGATGTTTTCAAAAGACATATACATATGTTATATCTAAGTGTCACTATAAAACAATAGTTTTCTTCCTGAGAGGGATTCTGGTTACATGTGTACAAATCAAAATCAAACAAATATTTTTCTCTTATGTCATTATATATTGAATATTCAACATCAATATTTTCAGCACAGAGCAAGTCATCATGTTTATTTTGTGATGTCTGAATTCTTTCCTACATGACTTGCTGATTGATAGGCTCAGAGAAATCATTCTTTTGAATACATATAGGATTTATTCCTGAAGCAGATGAAATGTCTTTTCCATTTGAATGTACCTGTTGTCAGCAGTCAGGATTTCACAAGAAGAGATAATCCCAAAGACATCTTAAATGAGAGCAAAGAGAGGTCTGAAAGTGCAGTTCTAATACCTGAAAAATCTCCCAATGTGACTGCAAATGAGAAGAAATGTGATTCCAGACTTCGTTGCTAAAACAGACTGCCATGTGTGGAACAAATTACATTGCTCTGCCAAAACCGCTTTCATGCCTTCATAAAGTCATCTATAACAATATGCCTAATTATTAATTAATGAGCAATACAATACCACAATACCTAAAGTGAGGGAAGAGGGTGCAGACTTCTCACCTAATAATAGTGGAGATTTCCATGTACATCCATATCTCACGGTATTCAGAACAACAAGGCAAACTTATGCTGAGATTTTTGGGGAGAAAATTCCCAAGGAAATTGTTCTGTTATGAAGAAAGAAAATTTCTCCACACCCTTCCCAGGCAGTCCAATTTTTAGAAGAACCACACAGGAATAATAGTAAATAAAACTTTGTTCTTATTTGTATCACTTCAGACCTGAACATTCAGATTAGTGTATGAGCAGAATAGATGTTTTCAACTGAAAACTATTAAGGAGAAAAATTACTAAAAAACATTCATTGTAAATATGATCATCCTCTGATTTATACTATTAAAATATTAGAGGCCTAAGAAAACTCTGTTTTTTTCTGTTGACATATATCTATCAGTTTTCAATGATAAAAGATGGACATCATTCCTTTACTTATCTTTTTACAGGCAACATTGGAGAATTTTTTGAGATAGTAGCAAACAGTTTTAAAGCCTTTGAGATCTTGGTCACATCTTACCTTTTAGGTTGTCTTGGCACTAGAATGGGTTCTTCTTTGCTGCACTCTAATTTAAACACCTTTTTATGGGAAAGGAATGCAGAAACAGGTTAACAACAGCTTAGAACAGAAATTATTTATGGGTAAAGACAAAACTTTTAAAGAAACTGACCATCCAGGGGCCGTCTGGCATGGTCACTCTTGCACCACATGAGCTGGGACTGAGCATCTTCACAGCTACTCCTCCTACTCTCACACAGTCACACCAGATCTTCTCAGTGGCTCGGCCTCAGGTTTCCCATTGCAGTCTCGAATATCTAGATCCTTCAAATAATTTAACCATGGTGCAATAACCAGATAATAAAACTAAGCCTGAGCTGGTACTTCCAAGTAGGCACCCAGAACAAAGAACCCTTGGCTTTTTATACCATCACAGTCCGAGTTGGAGGGGGGCAAGGGCTCCTGCCATGTCCATTCCCTGGCTGTTCTCTTTGTTGTGGAAAGGTCTGACAGGTCGCAGCCTCTTGCCTCAGGCTCTCATCACCCAGAACTCAACCTACAGCTCACACTGCAGCTTTCAAAAGCTAAGCTACCTGCACTGGGTGTATTCATCAATGAAATTACATAAAAGCATAAACCTCTACTAGGTCCAAAAAATGGTGTTTCAGCAATGCCAGTAAAAATCAAGCATTAGGTTTTATCTATTTACTGTGAAGGTAGCTGGACCTTTGTAAGTATGGATATTTGTTACAATGGATGTTGCCTTGTAACACCTGGATGGGCACATATACTTATGTTCACAACATGAGACATAAACTAGATGTGTACAGTTCCAGGGCTATGATCCTGCTAGGATCACAAAAACATGGTGCCATGGATCCCTTGACTGGTTGCAATGTAAGGTAGGTTAGGAAGAAAAGGTGGAGCAGAGCTTGATACGAGACACAATGTTTGCAGCTATGTCTGGGAATGGTGATGAGCCAGCTAAGAACTGATGGGTCAACATCAGAGAGTAGTGGGTGTCTGATACAGACTGCCTGACCAGAAGGATCAAATTGATATATACACCCTGTACATCAGACATAGGAACAGTCTCTCATTTGCAGGCCCTTGTTCTAGTAGGGCTCTTCAGCATGCTATTTGCTAAAGGGAAAAGACAGAGTGTAAGAGACTGGAATGTTATGGGTTAATGACTCCAAATATTCCCCATCTGTGTAGGTGACAGTGTGCTTTGTTGAAGCCAGATTTGGAGATAGAGGTGGGGAGCTTTTGGGTGTGCAACGGCTAACCTGTGATCTGGTAAGACACATGGGTGAATGATGGGCCATGAGTGACATAAGAGATAAATCCTATAAGGGATAAGATGGTGCCTCTTGTCAGGCTAAATTGTCCTCCTTTACACAAACCACTGGGCTGTAAAACTCCTCCTCCTCCCATCCCCCAGTGAAGGTCTGATGGTCATTCCTTTTCCTATGTGCTGACATGAGAGGAGAAAACAACCATGTCTCAGAAGGTGTCATAAACTGTCAAAGACCCCTGAAGTGCCTCCAGACTCAGATGTGAATCCTTCCACCAGAGAACTGAAAGGTCCCCCACAGAGGAGGTACCTGGACACTCCCACCTAACCTGAGTGTATCATAACCCATAATACTTTGTGTTTTGTAGCCACCTCTGACAAATTGAGACCAAGGGACAACTCTTCACAGGTCAACAGGTGATGAGATTTTCACACTCTTATCCTTTCTCTCTCTCCCCCTCTCTCTCTCTTTTCTATTTTCTATTTTCCCTGAGTGATATTTTTGCCCCCTTCATATTGCAATCCTTTCATGTTATTATATAACTGTCGACATAGTAATCAAAATGGCTACATACTTTTCTTCAAAACCAAATTGTTCTAAAATAGACCCTATGCATATACATTTACAAACATTAAAACATTATTAAAGTTTATTCACTGATTATTCAGTGCCATTTCACTCTAATCATCCTCTAGGGATCAATTAACAAGAAGCTGGATTACCCTTGTCTGTCTCCTGGGATGGACTGTCTCAGAGGGCTGGAGGCTCCTGGAGTGCATCAATGACAACTTCCTTGCCCAGATGACAGAGAAACCAACAAGGAGAGGTGCTCAGCTGGGCCTCAAACTCAGCAGCAATGAAGGGCTCATTTGGGATGTGAAGGTCAAAGGCAACCTTGGTAGCAATAAGTATGTGACGGTGGAGTTCAGGATCATGGGGGCAGAGTGTAAGGGAAAAACAAGCTTACAGCCTTAGATTTCAGGAGAGCAGATTTTGGTCTTTTCAAGGATCTATTTGAAATGGTGTGGAATAGAGTCCTGGAAAAAAAAGTAGCGTGTAAGAAAGTTGGTTAACATTCAAGGATTACCTCCTTCAGTCTGAAAAGAGTTCCATTCCAAATAAGAAGAAGTCAGACAAAAATGCCTGTAGGGTAATTTAGGAACAATACAAACACATTGTGGGATGACACTAGGACAATCAAATCTCAACTGGAATTTCATCTGACTAGAGATGTCAAAGGAAACAACGGTTTCTTTATTTCCTTAGGTAACAATAAGAAGGCTAGGAAAAAGTTATGCCTGATGCTAAATGAGTGGAGACTCTTACACAGGACATGGAAAAAGCTGAAGCAGAGTGCCTTCTTTACCTCAGTCTTTACTAACAAGACCATCCTTCTGGAACCTCAGGTCACAGAAACCTGAGGGAAAGACAGAAGATAGAACAACATAACATTGGTGAAAATCATTGGTAGGCAACCTCCTCCCAGGTTATGGAATACTTAAGCAACCTGGACATTCCATAAACCCTAAAAGAATACTATCACCAGTACTGAAGTGACTGGCAGCTGTCATTGTAAGACCCTTCTTGAAAACATTTGATTAAAATAGTGGTGGGTGGGAGAAGGGCCCTTTTCCTGAAGGAAAAGAAATGGCAGTCCTACTTTCAAGGTCAAGGAGAACAGGCAGAGCAGCTTCACCTCAATCCCTGGGAAGGTGATGCAGCAGCTAACCCCAAAAACCATATTCAGACATATGAACGACAAGAATATCAGTAGGTGTCTTCATCAAAGGAAAGTCGTGCTTGATCAATTAGATAACCTTCTACAACTGCCTTGGTAAGTGGGGAGAGAGTAGACTACAACCAGATTTTCAAGACTATTTCTTCTAAGATCCTTGTCAAGAAGCTAATGAAGTTTAGTCTGGATGGGGAGGCAGTGAGCTGGATTGAAAATTGGCTGAATGTCCAGGCTCAGAGGGTAGTGTCTTGAGAACTTATTGGAGGCAAATAACTTGCAGTTTACCTCAAGGGTCAATTCTGAGTCAAGTCCTGGTTAGTATTTTTTTTTTTAAACTGAATAATGGGACAAGTTTGCCAATGACACAAAATTAGGAGGAGTGGCTGAGACCTCAGACGGTCATGCTGCCATCCAGGACTTTCACAGGCTGGAAAATAGGCTGACAGGAGCCTTTGAAGTTCAACAAGGGGCAATTGCAAAGTCCTGCACAAACAATTGCATCAAGTTTCCCTGGATGTGAACCAGCAAGAGGTTCTTTTCACTCTGCTTCTGAAGTTTAAAATTCCTTTGAGTCAAATAGAAACACTGCACATGTGAAAAAAACTTGTATTGAATCATGTATTTGAATGAATGTTAAGATTTAATGATACAAATATTAAGTGCAAAATTATGTGTGGTAAAAGAGTGTTGTGTCAGTCTACTGAAATGATCAGGTTTTTATAGGAGAGCAACAACCAGTTCTTTCAAGCCTTCAAAGTCTTATAATATCTTTGTTTTACTTAAAGGGGTTATCTGAAACTGATAGACAGCTGGCTTTTCAAAAGAAGAAAAAATGACAAAATACTTCACATGAAAAACAACTGCCTGAAACTTTAGTAGAATGCAGATTTTAATATTAGGAGTAAATGAGGTGACAGTGCAACCTGAGAATGCTAGGATTACTCAAATGATTTATAAGCTTCACCAAAATCCATTCTGTTCGGCATGATCATTGAAAGATCACACAGATTAGAAAGTGGAAGAATTATTCTGCACACCAGTTTGCGAGCATGGAATATGTGATAGGAATGACCATGATGATGTATAAATGCTGTTAGCTCTCTCTCCTGACTCCAAAATGGCTAATAGTAGACATTTGGGGGAGGAGGCTTATCAAGAGCAAGTTTATTTCTGTAAAATACTCAGCATTTTGTGTAAGCCAGTTTCTGCTGGAACATCTAATGACTTTTGAATCCTTATGATACATCATTTACAACAGTCTGTTCTTATTATTTCTACAGTTTTGCTAAGCATCATATGAAAGGTACTTTTCATTTTTCCTGGTCTGGTGCCTGATGATTTTGTTCAATGCCCTTAGTGTGCTCAGCAAGAAGATGAGTAATCATATGGAGCTTCCATCTGGCTAAAGATCAGAGACATTCCATCACAGAGTAATCACCAAGTAATGCAGGAACTAACTAAATGCTTCTCCTGTACTTATTTTGCTGAGAAACTTATAAAAATCTTGAAGGCCATCAGTTTATAAGTTAGAAAGCAAAGAACCAGCATGTCCTGCAGTCTAACTTGGTTGATTTGGGTGTTAATTACTTGTGAAGGAAAGCTAAGGACAAAGATATCTATACTTATCTCTGTGCATGTTTTAAGTGCCACTTCTTTATAACATCATTAACATATGGTGTAGAGGCTACTAAAAGGAAATAGCTATATGTGAGTATACATATTCCTGCAATCAGATCTCTCTGTTGAAAAAATAAACTATTTGCAAAAAGACAGTGATACTACCAGATGTTTGTAAAGATCAAAAAGTGATCTAGAAATAGAAGTCTAGGGCAGATGGCACAATGTACTAGAATTTTAAAGAATTCTGCATGAAAAACCATTTCTGTAGTGTGTACTTCAAACTGCCAAAGAATCATAGAAATTAGCTCATTATCTTGCTGACTCTGTGTCCTCATGTATATGTTTCTTGAGTGCTTTCCCCCCCACACACATTATTTTTACATAAACCAAGTCAGGCCCTTATCAGAATCCTGATACAATTGTATCTTATGTACAGTGCAACCAACAGTTGAGTCTGCTGCTTTTTTTAAAGGATAAAAATGCCTTGTTATTAGGAATATGAGCAGCAATGTGAAAAGAATTGAAAGCCAGTATAGGATTTTAAAAATGAGGAAAGCAATGAAGTTTGGAACATCAACTATTCTTGAATTGTAAATAATTCAATGATTCTGTCCTCTGCAGCCATCTACTCTTCATTAACTAATTTTTCCTCAATGAAAAAACCAACTTCTTACTTCAAAACCTACTACTAACTTTATTCCAACTCAAATCTCATCTATTTCAACCTATTTCAAGTCATATCTCCCTCTTCTTTGATCCTTTGCTTTCTTACTCAATTCCCTTCTGTGTTGTCTGACTCTGACTGCTTGGAGGGACAGATTTGTTACATATGAATAGATTCCACTTTCACTTTGTCCATTGATTGTTAATGCACTTTACCATCATTTGCATTTGTAGTCCGTTTCCGTCAATTCTCATAATGCAGTCCCTCTTCTTGAATTTCAATCACAATTACTTTACATTTCAGCAATTGCTACTCTTATATGGTAAAAATTATAATACCAAAGTTGCAGAATCGCAATGGATATAATGGCAAGGATATAATTTTAAAGAAATGGTAGGAATATCATGACATAGTGTAGGCAACCACTCCTTACAGCATTCACATGCAAATATCTTACCACAACATAATACAAGGGAATTCTAAAGAAAGGTGATTTTATGATGTTCATATCAACTCTGACTAATTTGTAGCCAAAGATTTGAGTATTGAGCAGTGACATGTTTAAGTCATGCTGCTACCTCTTCTGCCAGTTTATATCACCAAGGAGATACAATACGAGACATGTCTTTCTTTAAACTGAGCCAATTTGAGGAACAGTGTTAATTGTAAAAAATGGAGAAAATCATTAGTAACCCTTCACTGATTTCATGAAGAACACAATGGAAGCTAGGAGTAGTTTATCTGTTAATATACTCTTTTTGACATTGCTGCTTCCAGAGCAGTTCCCTAAAAACATTGATAGCTTACAGTGATTCAAAATGTGAGAACAAACTTGTGGAATTTTTGGACAACTTCTGCTCAAAATTTTTATAATGAAAAATTTAGTCTGTTCAAATTTCAGTTTTACCATGGCATTCAAATTTGTTTTAGGTAATTATAAATATAATATTTCTCCTTGGGGCAAGTAGATTTGATTCTTGATATTTTCATTTGTAAAATAAAATCAGAAACTGCTTCAATATTTGTTTGCCCCTGTGTTAGTCCCCAAGGAAGCATGTAACAGCATTTGTTAGGATGAGCTTTTCTAGAGAGAGGAATCATTGATTTAATTATATCTCCCATAAAATAATTCCGTTTCCCCTCTGAATGCATGACTAAAGCTCCTAGGGCAGATTATACTATTATTTAGCTTACCCCACATTCGGAGTTCATAGTGCATATGGAATTATAATAAATCCCTCTGGTATTCAGGTTTGTATCAAACTGAGAAAAAAACCAAGCATCCCACAGTAGCTTGATGAATTAAAATAAAATATTGCAACAGCAATAATCACATCCATGCATCCTCCTTCCTTCTCCTCCACCCCCAGCATATCCCTGATGGAACAGTGACAATAACTAAGGCTGAGCTTCTGGAGAGGGATATCCCAGACAAAGAGTGATTAGTCCTGTGCACCTCACAGTATGTTCACACAGCATCCTTCTGTCCAGGATATCCCAGACAGTTTGCCCACAGTTATTTAATTGCAATATGTTAACATGCATGACTGCAAAAACTAAAATTAGAATGTTGCTTAAAGAAAAGCTTTTTAAGCTTCCAGTGCATGAATATTTTGATGCTTTGCCATACCATTCTAATTCAGGATAAAAATGAGAGTTGTAATAATTAATTTCCTTCAGGGGGAAAAAAAACCCAAGCAAAGCACCTCTACCCTCCTCTACCCCTTTTACCTGTATTATACTTACTTCATTTAAGAGTCATGAAAAAAAATCAGATCAAATGTACGTAATTATGATAAATCCCCAAAAGCTTCTGTTTCTAGGAAAGTAGAATTTTTGCAGTTCTTGCAGAATTGAGTAAGCAATTGCGCAGTAGGACAGAAAACTTCCAGTTTTGTATCACATTTAAATACAATAAAAATAAGATAGAAAGGGGAGATGAAGGAAAATTGTCCAGTTGATCTAGTTAAAATTGACCAGAGATTTAAAAGCAGATTTCTAACATTATTAAAAGTAAAATTGACAGGTAGCAGTGAGGATTATGCATTGGCTTCTCCTCTGCCACACATTTATCCCCTATCTCTGAGTGCTCCTTTAAGAACCAGGACCAGGTTTCCTGGTGGAGCAGGTCCAAGAACATCACTTCTGATGATCCTCCTTGGGCAACTGGCAAGTCTCACATGCAGTTTAAGCCCTGGGGCCAGGTAAACTTCACTGCCAGCAGATTCAGAAACCACCATGAAGACATCAGGATCATCATAGCTTAGTAATGGGGGCACCCACATAAAGTAGAAAACATTCTTTGTTCTGTGTTTGGGGTTTTTTTGTTGGTGTTTTAGTTTGTTTTGGTTTGTTTTGGGGGGTTTTTTGGTTGTTTTGGATTGTTTGGTTTGGTTTTTTTTCTTTTCTTTTTAGTGCTGCAGATTACAGAATCACAGAATATTCTGGGTTAGAAGTGACCCAAAAGGATCATCAAGACCAACTCTTATAGGAATCAAACTCTGAACTTTGGTGTTGTTAGCACCATGCTCTTACCAACTGAGCTAGTCTCAGAGCAAGATAAGGTCATATAAAATGCTTATAACTAAGAATTAATGGAATATGGCCTTTAAAAATCTTGGATTAGCATTTTACCAAGTGGTTCTTTACTTGTTCTGTATTATATAGAATTTTGTAACTGTTGTATAAAAATATTTTGGCCACAGCCTGAGAGGACAGTAAACAGAACAAGCTGAAATGAGATATGTATTCAATCAAAAAGAAAGCAAAGCTCCATAAATCACACAGCTATAGAAAATAATACCGAGATTAAAAAGAAGTAATGTTAAAATAAAGTGCATGTTTATGTTGCACTAAATCCTGTTCAAGACACATGTCTGAAAAAGTCGATTACTTGAATGACCCCTAAACAGCAAAATCTGAACAATTACCAGAAGAGTATTTAAGACATTATGGTGCCAAAAAAATAATTAAAAAAAAACCCCAAACAGTCCAATAAATAATTAGAACTTACTTACCATTCACTCAGTCCCAGCAAGTACCTTTCCTGATAAAGGGAAGAGAGATGTGAAAATGGTAAACATGTGAAGAAAGCATAACTTGTAATGGGCTTCCCAGAGCCAGCAGTAAGAGACAGAAAGCATAATAACTTCTACAGAGTTTGTTGGTTTTTCGTTCCAATGCCAATGCTTAGAACACATTGAGTCATCACCACCTGTGGAGAATGCACCGAATGTGATTGGATATTTTCATACATTTTGAATGCCATCCCAAGGCCAGATTTGCAATCTTCATTCAATTAACTTTCACATACAGTCCAGGTCCTGTTCTTGTGTACCATATGTGTCTTTATTTTGCCTGGTGCCTTAATCTGCAAGGTGCCACAGATGTACCCATGTGGTCATTTGGCAGCTGGATCATGAAGTCTTTCATGACCGGCTATTTTCAATATTTGTATCAGTAGCAAAGCAGGAATAAATGGCAACTACAAAAGGCAAATAATACTTATCTTATTGCCCAGTGAAGGCAAAGTTGGGACAATAGCAGAGCAGCTGTTTGGCATACTTTCTGGGATTTATAATCTCTTACAGAGACCTAAGCACTTGTGTGTCCATTTGTGAGAATCAGCTCGGATGCTTCTGCCAGAGGTCTATAGCTGCCAACATTTCCATGCTCTTTATGCTGGGAAAACTGTCAACTTACCTATACATGCTAGATGAGCAAAGGCTATGAGCACATTTAGGGGAATGACCAGGGAAAAAGCATTTTCATTTATTGTCTCTTAGCACCAAAGAGAAGCACGGAGTGAAATATTGCCACACACATAAGAAGGATGGCACCCTGGGAAAGGCATAAGGCAACCAGCAAAAAGCTAATATTCAGTCTGATGCCTCTTATAAGATACTTTTCTGAGAAAACACACACAAAAAATTAGATGTCATTTTTTGGTATCAGTCATTACCTCTTAATAGTAAAATTTCTCCCTCCACCCAATTGATGGATATACTAAAAAAGTAATATATGAAATAGGTTATAATATATATAAAAATGTATTAGCTATACATTTTCACAACTCATTTTTAGAAGAGGTTAAATCTGATTGCAGATGGGTGAAGCTTACATTAAAATCTTTGTGAATATTCCATAATTAAAGTGGCTTATTTTTGGAATGAAGTCCCTAATATGACCCCTACAGTTCTGTTTTTATTATGGCATGCAAAATAAATAGGAATCCATCTACCTTAAAGTAGATCCTTCTCTGTAGCTGTATTTTGATTCCTTCTCATCTGATAGTATTGATGAGTGTATTGACAACTGTTGCTTCTCTTCCAGCTAATTTCAGTCTGTGCCTGACCTATATGCATCATTCTCTTACAATTCCACTTGTGGAGAGGTCTCATGTCATTAGAACTGTAGTAAAGGTTTGAATTTCATATTTGAACTGAATGTATATAGTACCATAGCACATAGTTGAATATTAAAGAGAATTATTTAGATATTTCTGTGAATAGACCAAAAAAATAGAGAGAGAGGAAAAAAAAAAGAGACAGAGAAATAATGATACCAAGACCTCAGCTCTATATTCACAGAATATAGAGAACATATTATTTCAAAAGTAGTGGATTTTGCCACAAATTAGGAAGAAGTGTAAATTAGTTTTAAAT
Source organism: Sialia sialis (assembly GCA_009812075.1). Classification (NCBI taxonomy): domain Eukaryota; kingdom Metazoa; phylum Chordata; class Aves; order Passeriformes; family Turdidae; genus Sialia; species Sialia sialis. The sequence goes on along the minus strand of VRYO01001269.1, from coordinate 13,775,415 downwards.
GTAAAAATATGCATATTCTCATGTGGTAAAAGAGGTACTTGTGAGTGGAGGGTTTTAAGTGCTTTTAACTTCTTACAAGAATGTTGAAATACATGAAGGTATGGGATACCACCTAAAAGTAATAGCTAGTCACTTTCTGACTGTTTGAGAGTGTTTTATTCTTTTTTGATAGGAATGCAAACTGTAATCATTGTCTGAAAGGTAAGTGGACTAATTAATTGCAGGAGCAATTAAGTAGTATTTTTTCTGTGTTTTTAAAGTAGTGAATAACTAAATTCTAAACTTAAGCCAGCAAGACAGCTTCAATTGTTTCATGCATTAATTATGATCTGCATAATATCCATCAAAGAGAAATGTCCAGCCTAATGAAAGGAAAAGCCTAGAGCATACTTTGAGTCTCTCACTTTATCTGTTTACTTCCCTTTCTCTCTGCTGCTGACTCAGAACTTTCAATCCTTTCTAGTTAATTAACCTATTTGCTGCCTACCTGGGCTCCTACCCCCACTAAAGACCTGGGAAGACATTTGCTGATAGCACAGTTCAGTTGACTTGATTGTCTGTATTCTTGTATGCACTCCATCTGTATGTCTATGCTGCACATTCTTCAAGGTACCACCACTCTATGTCTTGCCAGGCAAACCTGGAGTTTCTTCTTACTTCCTAGTCATAGCAATAATCAACATAATTAATAATAACAGGTATCATATGTATTTAAGCAGACTTCATTATTATTTCTTGACTTTTCACTAATTTTTTGTTACTCGTGTATGAAAACTTCCTTTTTCTTGAATGAGTTTGGCAATTATATTGATTAGGAGAAGCTGTGGACACCCTTGAGAGCAGAGGGGCCTTAAAGATCTGGATAACATCAATATGAAATTTATCATGACCAGGCATCATGGGACAGGATAATCCAGGTTATACATATGAACTGAACCAGAGAATAAAAAACTGGAGAGCAGCTCCAGCTTGGTATAAGCCAGCAGTGCCCTGACAGCCTGGACAGCCAGCCCTGTCCTGGGGTGCATCAGACACACCATCACCAGACAGGACAGAGAGGGGAATGTTCTCCTCTGCCCTGAGCTGAGGTGGCACCACTTCAATTACTGTGTGCAGTTTTGGGTGTCTCAATGTAAGAAAATCAAACTGTGTGTCCAGAATTAAAATGTGTCCAGAAGAGGGAAACCAAGATGGTGAAAGGCCTCAAAGGCACGAATTTCAAGGAGTGGCTGAGGTCACTTGGTTTGTTCAGCTTGGAGAGGAGGAGGCTGAGGGGTGACCTCATCACAGTCTACAACTTCCTCAAGGTGAGCAGCAGGGGAGGTGGAGGAGGTGTTTATCTCCTCTCTCTGGAGACCAATGATAGGACACGGGGAAATGGAATGAAGTTGTGTCAGTAGAAGTTCAGTTTAAATGTTAGTAAAAGGTTCTTCATTGAGAGGATGGCCAGTCCCTGGCTCCACAAGGAACAGGCTCCCCAAGGAAGGGGTCATGGCACAAACCTGTTAGAGATCAAGGAGCATGGGGAGGATGCTCTTACTGATATGCTCCCTTCCAACAAGAGATATTCTGTGAGTCTATGATGTTATGAATTAAGGGAAGGGAACTGATAAAAAAGCAGGCCAAATAAGGAACTTAGGAGGCAGTCATATTTATCTTATAGAATTGGTTTATTAGATTAAAGAATTTATTGTAATTTGAGGCCAGAGTCCTTCATAGAATACGTATTTGGACAATTTGTGGTTTTATTGTTCATAAGATTCCAATTTTTTTAATGTCATCATTAACTGATTAAACCAGTGATTATCTCTGTTTTCAAACTACGGGAAAATAAATGAGTGAAGAATTCTTAGATATTGGGGATTTCCAAAGCTGTTAATAGTTTTGCTATTTGTTATTATTCACTGCATGTTTTTAGGAATATTGTAAATATTTTCAGAACCCAGATATCTTTTAAAAGTAAGATTAGATATGTATTACAAAATATAGAGGCATGCTTGACATCTCTTTCAACAAAAATATAGCAACCACTTGTCTTAAAAACTCTTTTGTCAGTTCAGGCAACTGTTCCACCCAAACCTAAAAGTGTGTCCAGCTTCTGGGTTAGAGGTTGGCCCTATCCTGTGTGCTCTTGCAGTGCCTTAAGAAGTCACTGTTGTCAGTAGACCAGTCCACAACTTCCACAGTATCTTCCTGTTTTAATTTCCAACTCTCTTGTGGCCTATTTCTTCTCTCTACTGTGTATGATTGAAAACAAGGCAGATTCCCTGAAGACTGTATTGGACATTAAGGAAACACAATATGAAAAAAGTAATATGGATTCAGGAGCTGCGGCATAAGCACTAAGTACCTTAGGATTTAAGAGCTCTCAAAGCCTAGTTCTCTCTATCTTAGAGTCCTATGACCTGTTACCAGGTCTGAGGGACAATTGTGATGCATTTTTTCATGTGCCATTTTAAAGACAAATGCAGTCATGCACTCTTTCTCATGATATAAAAATTTAATCTTCCTGGATGTTTAGTGTGCTCTGGATAGGTCACTACTATGGATTGGGATCCTAAACTATGTAGCCAATATTAATTAAGGACCACAGAACCCATTCTGTTGACTTTCAATAAGGTTGCATTGGATTACATGAAAAATCCAATATAAGAACCCACTATTAGATGAGATACTACTAAACGTCTTAAATATCTTAGTAATATATATAAATAATATATAAAATATATATTATATATATTATATACTTATTTATTTATTTAAAATTCCAGACGATAAAGCAAAAAGGAAGAAATATGTGAGAAATTAATATAATGAAAGATTTATTAAAAGATTCATTTTTCTTTCCGTGACAATTTTGAATAATGAGGTAAAACAAGAGGAGGAAGAAAGAAAAAGCATGAATAAGAAAAAGTAGGTCAAGAAAAATGGCAAAGATTCCAATTATTGTTGGTAGTACTACCATTAATAACCCACTGTAGCCATGGAATCTTAATATGTTCCCTTATTCCACAACATGTGATTGTCTCTACACAGAAAAACTGGTTTTGCTTTCTAAATTATGTAACCAAAAATTGTCATCTATTATTTTCTTTCTGCAAAGATATATAGGCAATTTGTAAAACAATTTACACTTTACAAATTGCATTATATTACCTCAGATTCAATTTTAAAGCACAATAAAAGGTTTCTTATATAATATGTTATTTTAAGGAACTTCAAAGAACGTGATTAAAGGACAGGCTATGCTATAACACTTGGTAGCAATTTTGCATTTGTTCTGATGGGTAATTTCTTTCTATTCAGTAATCAGTTATACAGGACTGTGCAGTTTTCATAAGAATAGCAAAATTAAAGGAAAATAAAAGCAAATATACCAATGAGGAATTCTTTAGATCCAAAGAGTTATATATCTTAATTTTAATAAGATTTATGACCTAAGCAAGGAATACTTTGTGGGTGGTTTCTTTTCATGCCGCAATAAAAGCAGGGATAAAATTGACACATTTGAATGTACTTTGAGCTTTGAGTATTTAAGACAGTAAACACATTTAGCAGCATATGCATTAGTTATCCCACTCAATAACTACAGAAACTTTTCTTTTAAAAAACTCCAACTGTAGCACTTGCAAAGAAAATAATCAAGAACAGAGGTGATATTTTACACTCTGCTCTCTCACTGAGTTGTTATACGACCTCTGGAGAGGAGCATACTTAACTTTCCTGAACCTATGCTGACTTTTCATCACATTGAAAAATATAATAATTCTAGTTATATTAAAATCTCTGCAACAACTGGACTTAATTCCATGAAATTAATTTAATGAAATTATTCTCCTTCTTGAAGATCAACATACACTAAAACATATGAGGATTATAAAAGTTGTAGGGTCATACCATAAAGAAATGTGAATATTCCATAGAAAATTTGCACAAATAGATGTTAATAGTAATCAATCTGAAGTAGAAAAATAATTGTCATCCATCATAAATTAATCAGAAGGAACAGCTCTTTGTGGATTCAGCCAAGTTTTGAGAGACAAAAGCACCTTGAGCAGTTAGGCACCACTAAACTTTCATATGCCACATGTATAACTCTAAGCTTCCCTAGAAATAGCTACCTAAACATATATCATTGAATGTTTTGCAACAAAACATTCGCATATCTGCCTGTGAGTACCTGTATCCTTGGTGTCATTTTCATGTTCTGTAATCAAGGGAGTGTACATATCTCCAAGCAGAGAAAAAGAAAAATCTTGGTTGATTCAACACCCCTATCCAGGCCCTGACAATTTTTGAGAATTGCACTTTAATCACATTTTGTCAAAGCAGATTGACTATTCAAAATTTTTGAATATCACTAATATTTCTTCTAGTTGCTGTGCCAAAATAACCATGCAAAATTTCAAAACTTTGATGTTCCAACTTAAAGTTTTGCGCTGAATTGGGCTATAAATAACAGACCTTTTAAAAATATTTTTTGCAGTCATCACAAGACTCAGTTTCTAGTGTTTCTGGGATTTCCAAGCCCTTGCAGTCTCAGAAAAATAAAGGTTAATACATGCAAAATATTTTTCACACATGACTATCCATCATAAGCTCAACATATGCAGTTGTTTGCAAAGATGTGGAAGCATAGAGACTTAGCAACTCACAGTGTACCATAATCATTACTAATAAATTTTTTTTCTGATCCAGTAGCTTTTATTTCATGATTTTTAAATTAATCTAACAACATATAGATGGCTCAAGTGCAAGGTTCATTATACTGCAATTATTATCCTTCAAAATAATCAGCTTGGTCTTTTTCTCTTTCTTTTCGTTCTTTCTTTCTTTCTTTCTTTCTTTCTTTTTCTTTCTTTTTTTCTCTTTCTCTTTCTTTCTTTCTTTCTTTCGGCTTTCTCTTGATTATGAAATACTTTTTCATTTTGGAAAAGGAGCACACAAGTAAGAAACTAAGCATTTATTTGGATGGACAGACTCAGAATTAGGGTAATTTACTGACATGTTCAGGTAATTTATCTAACTTAGCTAACCTTATTACTGATTTAACATCTTTTGTAAATCAGAACCTTCTTTTACTTGGCAAGGAGAGCACATAGTTAAAGTACAGTTCCAAGGCAGGGAGTTTAACTACATTTTATTGGGATTATTCACTGCTACTTGCCAATATGAGTAAGATTTTCACAAACTGATCCAATGCAAATAAAATGTGGCTGGGAACTGGTGGAAAAATGTGTTCACAGATAATCTCATCAACCACATGCAAATTCATGGAAATAACATGGGGTTTAGGGGGGGTTGCCTTCTTTTTTTTTTTTTTTTTTTTTTTTTTTTTTTTTTTTTTTTTTTTTTTTTTTATGGAGAGATTCACTAGATAGCAAAAGCCACTAGGTGGCATTTGTGATATATTAGGCTGGAAGCACTGGTTTAAATATTACATCTGATCCTTGGTTTCAACAGAACAAGATATTTAACATTCCAAAGCATTTAATTCAAGGATTTCCCTCCATAATTAGATAAATGCATAGAATTTGCGCTTCAGCTGCATCATTTGGAAACCCACTTTCTGAAGTTTCCATTCAACCCCTAGATGTTCTCAGGCATGTATTCCCTGACCCCACAGTACCAGCTTACATAAGTAATTACTTGTCTACAATTAAGCTGTAAATAATGCAATCACACCATTCTTGTCCTGTCAGTCTAGTCCCAACCACAACAAATAGGACTAATCACATACTTACTCAAGTGTGTAATTATTTACAGCTAAACTTCTGTCACTTTCACCCTGTTTGGAAACAGTGGAACACAACCTGTAATTAGCAAATGTTGCTGCAGGCACTTTTACTTGGAAATAAGCCATGGATGCAGCACCTATGTGAGCAAAGAGGTAAACCCTTTGATCCAGGAATCTGGCATGAATTCTTCCCCTTGGGCTATTATATTATCAGCCCCCAATAAGGCAGAGAGATCAATGAACTATTATTATGTCAAATAAGTATCTAGAAATTCACTTGTCTGACAGTGAATTTATATGCACTTACATCATGGTTATATGTATGGATATATATGCATATATATACATACCAATGTTATACCAATGTATATGCATTAATGCATATCTGAAGATGTAAGAATTAATCAGATATACACCTGATTTTCTTTGAAATTACTGAAAAATCTTGGCATTCACAAATTAGATTGATGGATACAGGCTTTGACTTGTCACTTTTTGTATGGTCAGTGGTCACTTCCTTCCTTCATTAGAACCTGACACTGTGATAAAAGAAATCATTCTTTCTTGAAATTCTTTCAAAGAATTATATTCAGCAAAACACAATTGCATTAACAGGTGCAGAAACAACTGCATGTAAATATGTCAGCTAAAAATCTAGTCATCAACCAAATGCCTTTATGTCGTGCAATGGTTTATTGTACTGAAGCCTTCCAATTGAGAAATCACTGTCTCATAATAAATTGTGCACATCATACAAGTGACATTAAACCGTATGTGCCCCCATTTCGTGCTGATGCAGGTTCTGTCACATGTACTCAGCTTGAGCTATTCCTTACTCCATCCCAAGGGCTGGTAAAGAACTACTCAGCCTGAGTAAGGAGGCAGAATTCGTCCCATGGAGAAGATTGGGAAATTAGAATGAACTCATTTGCCACCTGCCCTTAGCAGTAATTCCAGAAGCAGATGGAATATGAGATTAAAAACAGGACCTGATTTTTGCTTACTGGCACATAAGCAAATAATTTAGAAGAAAGACTGGGTAAGAATATGCACAGAAAATAATTGCCCTTACACATGTTATCAATTTATCAAAGAGAGTGGACAGTTTATTTCTTGTTGTTCTGCTCCCTGTTTCATCCTCAGTATGCCTATAGCTTATTTTTTAACTGTTCTCATAGATGAAAGTTGTTTTACACCCAGAAATCAGGGTGAATTGACAAATGGTAACACATTTTAAGCAAGCCTTTTTGTGGGAAAACACTGGATTTGAAATTCTTCATCAAATTATTCAATAGATGCATTGGCCACTATCAGAAATGGAATAACTGTATGAGACCCTGCTCATTTTGAGTCTAACAGGTGTTTTTACTGGTGTAGGTCAGTGGAATCAGGTAAGGGGTTTGGCTTAGAGTGTTCTAGTAGACACTGGATGAAAGGAACAAAGGGAGTCAGAGTGCAAGTTATCAACACACCTTTGTGATGTGAATGGTCAGAGATGTATAATATGAAAGTGGAAATAATGAAAATTATTTATTCAGTGTGCCTACCAGTCAGTCTGCAGAAAGTCTGAGGATTTCCTTCCTAGTTCTTAACGATGTCTGGCAAACAGGTTTCAATAAAATGCCTGGGTATCCAATTACCATGGAAACAGTCATACTGGATGGAGTCTGTGGCACTTAGCTAGTTAGTAGTCAGTTGCTGTTGAATTACAGTCATATGAAATTGCTGTAGTCTCAAGATGCTTTTTAAAATGGCAGTAGCTGCCTCCCAGTATGACTTACTTGAACAGTCTATATCAGCCAGAACAAAGTGCTCAGTAAATGTTTTCAAGCTGACAGATATTCTGTTAGGGAGCTATTATTTGCTGTCAATATGATGCAGGGAGAATGCAGACATGCTGGCCTTTGTTCACTCTTTTAGCTGCCAGCTAAGACCGCGACATTTTGCTGTGGATGGTATACATATGTTGAACATCTATTTAAACTTTCTTCCCACCACTGGCAAACATAAACCTCCAGATTACATTATGCAAATTAGCTGCAAGGGACATCAAATAGAATTTTATATTTTTCTACGTAACAATGTTTTCCACATCTTTGTATTTACAACACTTTAAAAATATGTAATCCTTGGAGGAAAACGAGCAATTCGTATAGTTATTGCATATACAGTAATTTTACGATTATAAGCCGCACCTTTTTCACTGAAGAATCCAGCCTGCCCCAGTAGTGCGGCTTATATTCAGGTGCAGCTTATCTATGGACAAATCCCAGTGAAATGTCAACCCGGAAGTGAGAGCTGGTGGGGGAGGGCACCTGGGGCTGCCTTTAAAGGCTTCACTGGTCTATGAAAACTGTTGCAACTTGAGCACCTGACACCAAACCCAGCTGGCAGTGATTCTGTTACTAATTTGTTACTTTGTTACACATGGATCCTTGCTTTTAAAAAAAAATTTAAAAAGGGAAAAAAAAGTGCGGCTTATATTCAGGTGCGGCTTATATATGGACAAATCCTGTGGTCCACCCGGCTGCCAGGAGGTGCGGCTTATAATCGTGAAATTACTGTAATTGTTCCACTATGCCAGAAAGTCTGTCAAACTGTCATTACAAGTTGCCACCTCAGAAGCTGCCCCTCAGTCTTAATTTCCCTTTTCTTCCCCCTCACATCCCAGTAAGATTATTTCCAAGAGTCTGCTAACCACACCTGAAATCAGTCTTTTTCAGATTATTAAAGATTTGTAAACCGCATGAGAGTAAACTACAAGATGTACTGATAAGGAGTTGGGTATATCAGTTATGAACATTGCCAGTTTCTTGTTATCATTTGAGGGTAGCATATGCTTCAAGGATTTACCTGCACACTAAGCTTTTTTCCCAAATAACCAGCTGCTGATTATATTCCCTCTCCACAGTGTATTAAACACATCCTTGTGTCACCAACAAGAACAGGAAATAAAGTGCTCTGGGATTCTTTTTTTAGTCAGTATTCAGAATATTTAAAAAAAAAAAAAAAAAGTTTGATTTGTAGAAGCCACCAGCACTATAAAATATATGCAATTAAATTCATTGTATTAAATAGCTTTTGTCTGTCCTAAGGTATGTGTTTCATAGAGAAGGTCAAGTTTTGTGTTCACAGTTCATTAAAAAAATTTGCTCCATTTTTGTTCATTAAAATGTGAGATTTTGACTGCTTAAGTTCAAAGTGATATTTAATTTACTTAAAAATCCATATGAGACTTTTGTCTAAACACATGGAAAACTGAACTCATGACATCTTAAAATTTGCAATCCATCACACTGAAAACTAAATCTAAGAAATTGATACATGCAGTATGCTGAAGGGTTCAATAATGTTAATGTTACACTTCCAAACCTGTAGAGATTTGGAGTGACTTATTAGAAGCTGTCATGAATTACAAAACTTCTTTTTAAATCCCGAAGGTTGTCACAATATTTCAGTTTTTTAAACTTTCCTATGTCAAAAACTACAGAAACACAGATATAATACATGCCTCAAGATAAGTCTTAATCTGACTGCTGTTTTCTTAGTTCTGAATTTATTGAAATAATTTACATTATTCAGAATATGGATTATATGGATGGTCCTCCATAGCTGAAGGTTAAAATAAAAATAAAAATAGATACAGTTGGGTACAGTTTCAGTATTAAGAAAATAAATCTTAAAACGTGATTAGGATGAATATTTGGAAATCTCTAACATGGTTGTTGTTATTGAGCAACATTTCAAGACTAAGTTAAAAAGTTAAAGCGCATGAAAGATTTGCCTTTTAGTCAGTGGGGGAAGAAGGTATTCTACTTGTTGCTTATAATTTCAAGGGAAGATGAGGAATTTTGTCATTAGTCACTTGTAACTATGTGAGGCAAATCCACTGAATTTATATTTCTTTGCAATGTAAGAAATTCCATACCAAAACACATTTTATTCTTTGTCATTAGATTTCCTAAGCACTTATTCACATCACAGATGTTGAGTCTGCTTCTGCACAATCAAGGTGACCTCATAGATAAATCCACAAATTAAGAACTCAGCATTTGGTAAAATCTGGGTCCTTGATTTTTGGCATAAGCTTTCTGGAGCTGTAGTCTGAAGCTTTAGTCAGCTGGGTAATCTGTGGCTGAGTCATTGACCCCCAGGTAATATTAAACATCGACATGGGGATGTGGTTTACAAAGGTTTGAGTCTCATAACTTCACAGCTCCAGCTAACAGTTTGAAGAGTAGTCCAAGTTACCTCAGGGGAGGGTGTACTTTAAAAATAAGGCGCTTTTGCTTGGAAGTAAACAGCTACAAAATCTCAGATGTTGGTCAGCCTTAGGTGATCTCTCAAAGTCTGTGTGGAGAAAAAAAATATAGACCAAGGAAAGAAGGCAGCAATTCCTAAATTTGGAAAAGTATATTCTCTTAAAAAAATATTTTCTGAAGAACTCTGTCATGGAAGGCTATAAAATACTGAGATTTTCTTACATAACTGTTGCTGAAGGATTGTGGGAAAAGGGTAACTTCTCATTTAAAGCAAAAAATGGCTGATTCAATGGGTTTTTTAAAGATGTTTCCCTGAAGTTCTTATTGATCCTCACTGCTGAAATATTGTAACAGCATGTGTCAAGATAGACACTAACTTCATGCTGTACCTTCCCCATGGCATGGGTCTATTTATTTCCTGTATCATATGTACATAAAGTGAATATTACACTTATTAATTGTGAACAAATAAATACTCATGGATTTATGTTATTTATTGTATTGTATTATTTATTGTCTTATTTACTGCATTATTTATTTATTTATTTATTGTTTATGTTATATATTGTCTAGCATGGAAGCTTTCAGTTCCTTTCTCTCTGCTATTCATTTTTGTACAATCATTCATTTAAATAGTTTCTCCTGAAAATGCAGCAGAAATCAAATGCCTGTCCACATTCATGCTAAATGATAGTTCTGTTTAATGTTACTCAAATGAGTACAAAAGGAATTAATCATCATTAGAACGACACTGGAATGTTTTACTCTTTAGGCTTTAATATACTGCTAGGTTGTCTGACATTAGATATGAATCCATAGTTAAGTCCCTAGATGCAAGGGTTTGGGTAATATTGGGAGGTGTCTATACCTGTAACTAGACTGGGGAATTTTGCTCTCATCTCTCTTTGAAAGTGATACTTATCATGCATGCTCTTTTGAGTTCTTGATGTTTTTAATTGGAATGCTTTCTTAGAGTCTTTAGCCACTCTCTTATGTCAGAGGCCAGAAAGGAGTAATGTTTGCATGGGTTTGTTTGGACACAGGCACTTTGGTGCTAATTAAGGGATACAGTGGGTAAGACTTGAGGATGGAGATGGATGTGGATAATATGTGCTTCTTCTGTAAGTAAATTACAGAAACTTTTCAGGACTATTTCACAAATTGTCTCCACAGGTTTTCTTTCCAGTTATCAATTCTAGTTAATTATGTTTCCTAAATTCTTAGCCAAGGTACCCCTGCATATCAGAGGATAGCAAAATGTAAGTTTCTAACAATTTAAATGTCTTGAGAATTGGTTTAATAATAAATTGCTCATAGCTTTCTATTAATTTCCCTCTAATTTTCTATCACTGCCAGCTCCCTGCTATTTTCTGACATTGCAGTGTTAGATTGCGACCTGAAAACTAGAATCACAATAATACAGAATAAGACAAACTGGGAGGGACCTTAAGTAGCTGCTGCCAAATCTAAAACCATCACAAGGTCAGGCAAAGTTTCTCATCACTTTAAACATCATGTCTTGAAAACCTTCAAGACCAGACACTTTCACAGCTGCTATGGGCAATCTGCTATGCTGCTTGACAGTTGTGAGGAAGAAGTAATTCCTTTAAATCCACTCATACTGCTGCCATATATCAATGTGAAGAGTCTGACTTGGGTTTTGTGACAACACCTTGCAGCTATCTACAGGTTTGTTATGTGCCACCTGGCACCTTCCCTTCCCTGGGCTGAAGCAAACCTGATTCCTCCTCTGCTTTATCATCACGCTTTAGCCAGTTTACTCTTCCTCAGTTACTGCTTTTGGCCAATAAGCTTACTGGCTTCAGGAAAGCTGGATAAATGTCTCCCAGCATGGGTTCCATTCTGGAGAATAAAGACAGAGCGTGGCTGGGTATAAACACATGTGCAGTAATTTGCCTAGTCCTGTTCTACTGATATTCTCTTGTAGAATGAGCTACTTCTAAACATCAAAGTACAGACATTTAGAAGTAAGCAAAAGGCAAATCAGTGCTTATGCATTACCATATTTTTGCATACAAATAACTGTTTATTCTTTCAGAAGTTCTTGAAAGAAGGAGTAATAGCCATTGGTAGACACATGTGCTCAGTGACTTCACTAAATATTGCAACAGATGTATGACAGGGAAAGGCCATGTCAGGTGGAGGACGGTTTGGCTATTTGTCCTCTGAATGTAATTTTACTGTCTCTTCTTATCTAGTTCCTATTTTCTGAAAGGAAATGCACAAATCTGTTCTACCAGAAAAGTCTTTGAATTCCAAACTTCAGTGAAATAGTTAATCCCTTGACCACAGACTCAGAATTTTGTTCTAACTATTCTCAAATTAATAACTCTGATTGGCAGAGAGAATTTTATTGTGAATTGCTCAATAGAATTGCAATGAAAACTTACACAGTGAGTCACTTCAAAATGTGTAAGGTGAATAACTGAAAGAAATGGCCGTTACACGATCATAAGAAAACTGAGATTCTTCATCATTTTCAGTAAACTGCTGCTTATTTTGAAAGCAAGATGATGAGGAGAGCACTAATACCAGCAAAACCAAAATTTCTGTGATCTGACGTGATAATTTTTCTGAAAGTGAATAATCACAATAGTGACATCGCACTAGGTTTGTCCTTCGCATCCATAATTTAAATAAGGACCTCTGGACCACTAGGCCTTGCTCACCACTAAATAAGTGAGGTTTTGCTTTGAAGGTCAGTTCTAGTATCTGCATAAGCATTCTAGCATGTAAAAACCTCCTAACAACTAGATGATGCTTTCAACATGTGATCTGCTCTGTGTAACACTGTCATCATGAGAAACAGTTGAACACCAATTTATCTGCAGCTTTGCTGAAAGGTTTATAGCACAGTGAGTAGTAATCACATTAGCTGCCTTTATCACTTGGACTGTACATTACATTAACATAATACAATTTTATAGCTTTAAGAAATATTAAACTGAAATGAAGGCAAGCAGCGCTTCACTAATGGATTTACAACATCTCTTATCCCAACTCAGCTACAGTGTCTATAATCAGGGAGAATATTTGCACTTCTTTAGAAAGAGCTGTTCATTTCAAACATTGTGTTATTCTGCTAAAGAGTTGCAATCTAATTGGTTTATTGAGAGATTCAGAGACTGCTTTTGTCCTTAATCCCTATTTTAAATTGCTCTAAGTTTTCATTCTTGTCTATATCCATAACAGAGACACACATGCATACGCACATACTTCTGTAAGAGATTTTGAGACAAAAAAATCTCTTCACTACATACCACTGAAATTTGGTTAAGATAAGTAATTTGCCTTGACTCTTCTAAAAACCTCTGATTTTCCTCTAGATATCTGAAGTAATTTTCCTTCCTCTGGCAGGGAACATTAATAAGTGAAATAAACAGCAAAAGAAATCTAATTAATCTCACACAAATCATCTCCCTGAAGTAAGGGAAAAGAACACAGCAAAAAACCACCTGTTCCTGTTCTAAGGAGAGTTTGAATGAGTAATAGTAGAAGCATATTTTCCTTGCTTCTACAGTCTCACAGAAGCATGAAACTTGAAAATAAGAACCAAAGGCATTACTGAATTAATACTTAATCCCTTATATGACTTTTTAATTGTTTTTGCCAGTCTCAGTAAAAATAATTACTAACAATAGCCAGACACTGAAATTGCTCTGCAAATAGTTTACAAGAATACTTATATCTCCTGTCATTGTTCCTCAGTAGCCCACTGTTTTTTCAGGACTGTCAGTGCTCCTAAGCCTTCATTTAAAGTATATTCAGCTTTCTCATGTAGCAAAGATCTGACTCACTGCTCACTAGCTCTGGTGAAAATAAAGAAGGAACCTAGTCTGTTCTAAGTCTCTTGCATCCTTTTATCATCTTCAGTATATTGTTTTGTTCTTTTGGAACACAGGAGATATTTGCTGTCACAAGCCCAGATTATTCAGCCAAACATTTCTGTATTGACTTAAGACTTGGGACCAGGGTCTCACACTGAAGGAGTTGCCCACACTGAATCTTTATGCGAGATGTCCTTAGTCACAGAATGATGCTTACGAGATTTATGTGTAGGAGTGGCCTCAGTGTCCTTGTGTAATTCAGGTACAGTTTTATTGTTCTTTTCTCTACTATCAACTGTTAGATTTTTCTGTAACTGGCTTCCAGGACAAAAAAAAAAAAGATAATTAGACTTCTTAAGCATGATGTATGTCATTTTTTTTCTGTTTAATTCACTTGTCCATCATCCTTTTTTTAAAAATTATTTGTACTTACAACTGATTTACATTTTTCCAAGTTTGAAAAGATATACAGTGGAATTATACTAAGTAAAAGGAGAAAGGAGAAGACATTTTCTGCTTTGTTTGCCTGTTCATGAACTGCCTAAGCTGCTCATGACAATGGCATCGCTTGTTCATGCAATTTGACTTGTTCTGGAGAATTTGCAAGAGGATTTACAGTAGGGATGTGTGAATTTACACACAAATGTATATTTATTGAGAGACTGATAATCCCGCCAACCTTGTAGCTCTTCCAAATGCTCCACCTCAATTTCCAAAAATCTAGAGTTGCCCTAAGAGTCAGAGATGGATTGGCAATGCCATTGGAATGAACAATTACTTTCCAACTCAGGATTTATTATTTTCTCACTTTTAACAGAAATATGGAAACCTTCCTGTCTCTTCACCACAGGATTTATGGCTTCCTTGCGAGTACGATTCTCTGATGGAATTCAAAAGTGAGTTTTGGGAATTCTTGTGTTGACTCTTTTCCTGCAGAAGTAAAAATTAACATCTGTAAAGCATGCACCTGTGTTTATTATTTTATCCTATTTTTGGTTGGCTGGGATTTTTCATTCAGCTACTGTCTCTTCCCAATATCCTTCCAAATTCAGAGTTTATTTATTATGTTGAGAGAAAAGTAAATGTCTTGAAAAAGCCTCATAAGAGTGGGGCATGGTTATATAAAATTATCATCATCTTCCCTGCAGGTGAACCTGGGGAGCACACATAATTACTTGAATTTCAAATTGTGTTTTATATATACATACATGCACACCTATATATATTGCATTTCCCTTACATATTCAATGTCATTATGTGCTACTTTCCCTTTTGGTGCATAAAGAAAACACATGGTCTTGCAGCTAAAATTCAACCTATAAATAAACATAATTGTATTGCTAGTTCCAGTTCAGATACTGACTGCAGCAAGCATGTTGCAGTTTTTATGTGCTTTAGACCATCTAGATGGGAAATAGGGATTAAATATTGTTAAACTTACCTCTTGGGGCTCTACAGAGACTTGATATTTTCAGAATATAAGCAAGAGATGCATGAATTATTATCAACATTGGAATAAATCCACTAACTTCCTTGATGCAAAGTATATTGGGATGTCTCCAATTCAGTGAACTTGGTAAAAAGGGGTACATTTCTTGAAGAATCTCTGCCTGGACTTTGTGTGTTAAATGTTACAACATTTATCGCTTCCTAGTGTCAGAAGTCAGCAGTTGAAAGCTGTGATTCACAGAAAAAAACCCTGTGACCTCCTGTAATGAATGGCCAGCTCCCCTTTGGTCTCTGGGAGGGAAACATGGTGGGGCACTGAATATTTTGATAGTTAACATATTTGCTATTTAAAAACCAATTTGGACATTAAAAGAAGTCTTTATGTAACAGATTTCATTCATCTGCCTAACACAGTTAGCTTTGATTTAGGCAATCAAGATTTTCTTTATATTTAATTGTGTACACTGTTTTTCATTCAGTCAATGAGTTGTCAGCTTTTCATGTATTTTTAAAGCCTCACGAGTAGATGAACTGAAGTGCTGTTAATTATCAATTAAATTTTCTCAGAGTAGATTGTAAAAAGTTCAGATGAACCCAATTAGGAAGAATGCAGCTGCCTTCTGCACCTCTAGGCTCAATTATTTTAAAGTATATGATAGCACGGAAAAAATAATCAAACTTTTCCTATCAATTATAAATGTGTTTTCTAAATGAGATGCTAAAAAGTCAGAAATGCATAATTCAAAAGTGAAATTAACAGAAATACATTACACTCTGTTTGGCTTTTCAGTACTTGCATGGTCAAGTGCTATTTTTACAAAAGAGATGATCTTGTGGATTTGTTGGCCTTTTTATCTGTCATATTTTTGGTTTAGAAATTTCTCTACTACTGGATGCTTGCTAGAGAAATTCCACTACTGGATACTTGCTATAAATGCTGCACTTCTGCTAGCCAGTTATAGTCATGTTAGTATTGGATTGTTTGGATATTTATTTTGGTATTTGAATACTCAGGTCTCTCAGTTTCATAGGAACCTGCTGTTCTGCTGTTCCATCATACCTTTTCATTTACTTCAATCCTTTGATCAATAACTTTCCCCAGCATCATAAATGTACTTTGTGTTTCAGAAGACCAGGCTGACTCAAGTTTATTATCTCAGCACATTAGGCTACTGAAATAAGATGGTGGAAGTAATTTCAAAAGAAGCTTAGAAAGGAGTGTGAAAATATTCTGCCCTAAAAAAGAGAACGATTTTCTGAAAAGAGATGGTCAAAGCAATGAAGGATTGGGGCTGATCAGCATCTTTGTCTTTGCTAAGAGACATGAGACAGAAATCTATTCAAAACTGAATTGGAACCCAATTTTGTCTTAAGACTGAAGAAATTGACTGCTTTGGATAGGGCTTTTACGGCTGCAATGGAAAGCCATTCAAATACCACACTGACAGGTGAAAGCATTTCAGTGGTAGGACTCAGTGTATTCATGAGTAGTTCAAAATCCTTTATTTTTTATTTTAATATTATTTATCTCTTCCCTTTCCGTTTAACTCTCTTTTGTATTTACAAATAGCATCCTTCTCTTAAAACTTTCTAATCCTTTGGTTATCCCAGTAGCACTCACCTTTACCCATGCAGATTGAAGTTTTGTTCCTTTCAACAGGAGTGATCAGAGTAGCTCATCATATTTCAGAGAAGTGATGGGCAGAGGAATACTAATATTTCAGGTTTTGTACTGGAAGCATATCTTCATGCATATTCTAGAATGACACTTACCTTTCTCTCAGCTGGTTTCTCTTTGTGACATCTTCTGATCCCATATGAGACTAACTTCTTTTTCGTTCACTTCTGGCTGATGATCTTCCAGTTAATGACAAATTCTTGGTTAAACTCTTAAATGTCCACCATTGGGAATACTGTATTTTTACATTTAATCCTATTTCCATTACTCCATTCCTATAGTCATTAATTTCTTGCATGTTTTCAGGAAGCAGATTAGGGCAAGGATTTATCAGTCTCCTTTACAGTTCTGATGACATCTTGTTGTTCCTAGACCTGCATCAGATTTATCTTTTAATGAAAATCATAAGCCTATATCATCTCTCATATTCAGTTCCCACGGGTCTGCTTCTTACAAGCTTCCAACTCTCCTCTTTGCTTTCTACTTTTTTGTTAATTATTTTGCATTGAATATAACAGTTTTATTCCTAGCGAGTCTTTTGCTAGCTGTAACTATTTGTATCAGTTTTCAATTTGATGTTTGTACTGTACTGTGCACAACAGACATTTGCTTATGATAGGAGTGTATGTGGCAAAATAAATATTAAAAAAATATTGTACAACAACAAGCAAAATCTCCTTATCATAAAAAGACAGTACTAAGTCTAAACTATGCACAGTACATCTGTCTTAATCTAAATAAACAATTTTACACAAATTGTTTCAGCTCAACTGGGAGACATCTGATGTGTCAACCTTGAGATGCTGGACATTTTAATGCTCACTGCCTATAGCCATAATAACAAGGAAAAGGGTCATTAGTGGAGTGGTAGCTGGCCTCAGCTTTGAATTCCAGTTTATGATGAGAAAAAGATTCAGGTTTTATTGCATTTTACAAGTTTTAAAGAGTGCTGGTGATTTAGATAAGTAACTTTTCTGTGAGTATGATTATTAGTGTCGCCTTCTATTGCATCATTAAAACATGCTTGTTCCTCTTAAAATGTTTTTTCAGGACAGTAGTGGCATATATCCCTGAGTCATATTTTCATACACACTAAACTGTGAAAACGTATCTGAGATCTTTCTATGGTATAATTTCTAAGACAAAAAAAGATATAAACCCTTGCAAACTCAGTCTTGTTAATCCCCTCAAAATAACATGAAAATCTTTCTTTCATCTCAGATAAAATTTTAAAAGAAAATTAAAAAATAAAAATAATAAAAAAGAGCATTAGTTTGAAAATCATCACTTTCTTTAGCTTTCATAAATCTGAGTAGAATGTCTGGTTCTTCATTCCTTCTGGAGACCAATCGCTCCTCTTTCCAGCTTCTTACTATACACACAAGAAGTATATATCCATGTATGAAGACACGTTTTCAAAGGGAGATGGTTATCGCAAAGCTCTGGTTTGTGTGGTTGACCTTAGAAATTTTTAGGTTTCAAGAAAGCTAGTAGTTTCACTCCAGTGTTTTTTTGAAAGTCTGTCTCATGTGCCACCACAAAAAGTGCATGAAAAAGTATCTTTTCTATTTAATCTAATTGTTCATTCAATTTATTAATTCATCTCCATTTTATTGTCTGCTCCCAGAAGTAAATATTTTCCAGAATCACATTATCCAAATTTCATCTCTACCTGTTACATTCGTGGGGGAGGAGCATATCAAAGTAATCAAAACCAGAAAACCAGTCCACAAATTGGGTTTTAACCACATCTTATCATGCTTAGGCTTGATTTATAATGCTTGAATAAAAAAAAAAGGTGCAGCTAATAATGGTAAGTAATCATTGTATCTAAGTGTACCCTTTCAGTGTTTTTCTTGTTTAGTTTATCATTTTAGCTAAGACTTGGAAAAGAAAAATAACCTACTCTGTGGTTTTACCTAAAAATGATATAACTGTATTTTTCTAAAACAAAATACAAAAAGTCTGAAGAAATCATTAGTCCACTGAGGAACTAACAAACAATACTATGAAATCACAAACACCTAAAACGGATTTTATATTTTTTTCAAAAGAAGTTGCTTTCATTCTGCTGTTCTTCCTTAAGCTGTCCATGTTCATGCTGAGCAAATTGTCTCTGCAGTCATATTTTTTCTACCCACAGATAATGCCTCACTGTAATGATTCTCTCTTTGTGCTACCCTGAGTAGCTCTGCTCCCACCATCCACCCTGACTGAGATGTTTCCCATCTACCAAGCCTATACAATTTTTACAGCAGTAACTCACTCTTACTGCATTTGTACCAATGTTCACAAAGGACATCTAATCTCAGCGTGCAGTACCATTTTACAACCAAGTGACAAATTAAATCGCACTGCTGGGGAGCAGTAAATCAGAATTAGCACTTCTACTTACAGAAAAGCGAGTGTGGACTAGAGCCTTTCATGTCTTTAAACATTACTTTACATGTACTTTGTGTTTCAGTGGCTGGCTCAAACCCATGCAAATATGTAACCACTCAAATAGGCACTTTACAGATAATTAGCACTGAACCTGTTTAAATTCTGAAAATGCTTGTTTACTTCTTTCTGAAGATGTTTGTGTTTTGTTGATTTTATTTTTTAGGTTCTCTAGACATCTAGGTTTTGGCCAAGAGTTTCTCATGTGCCCATATTTTTGCAGCTAGGTGCTCTGATATGTGGCCCCTATGACCTGAATTGCATATTCCATTATCTCACATATGGAACTCATTGGAAAATTGCATTGTGAACACACATCTATTTCTGCCTAAAAAGAGAACAAGAAGTAAGATTAAATTTATTCTTTATTTTATAAATTAACTAAACAGTAAATGGCTCAGACAATTTGTAAAAATCTAGGGCTTGTATCATACTCTGCTTTTTAATTTTTTTTCTAAAATGATGACTGTTAGCCATCCTATGATGGCAAAAGGTACTAGGGAAAGGTATTTTAAATTTCTTTTGAAGTTGCTCTATTTTGCACAGTATAGTTAAATGCTTGCTGGGTCAAAGGAAAAAAATACAGTAAGTAAAGCAACCACTAGGGAGAGAAGTAAGAACTGAATATTAGTGTCATTGAACACCTTACATAACAAGTTTTCATGCCAAATACAGCAGGGCAGTTCTTACCCTAGAATGCTCACTTATTGTGATAGTGATATTTCCTTAGAACATGGATGAACTTCCAAATTTCAGCAGGCACTGCAACAGGTGTTTTAATGCCTATGTTACTACATTAGAGACTGAGAGTATCAGAAAATAGGTGATAGATTTCTTGAGAGCTCTATGAGACAAGATTTTGACAAGTGAATAGCTTGTGGAAGAAGTTGAAATTCTGAAACAGACATCCATTCAGACCTAAAGTGAGGCAACAGAAAATATGTTCCTCTATGGGACTGAAAATTGCTCTTTGGTTTGGGTTCTCTTTCTGGCTAGCCTAAACATGCCCATGATCTTTGTGCTGGTTTGTGCAGATTTCTTTCTAAAATAGCTACATTTGTACTGTAAAAAGAAAGTATGTACTAAACTTGAGGCTGTCAAAGTTACCAAGACAGCTATACTGTTGCATAGAAGAAAATCTAAAGTATCAGAGGACTGCTCCTTCCCCTGTATCATGTGGATGAATTATGTGGGCAATTTGCATGTCACACAGAGGACTTCAGTTCAAGCTTCTAAAGATATTTGAGTTGTATACAGTCAGTTTTCCTTCTTTACAGCTTCTTCAGTAAATATTATACATATGTATATGTCTATATACTGGAATGCTGCCTCTAAAATGGTTAAATTATTTTTTTCTTGAAAGGAAAAAACAAATTTAAAAAACCCAACCAACCAACCAAAAAAAAAAATTCCACAAAATATTCAGATAATATTTTACAACTATGAAGTCCAACATGGACTCTGATAAACACATTTTTTCTGTGTGCAAGGCTGCTAAACATGTCTACAGTAATTATTACCGAGATAATGAATATTTAATTTAGAGAAGACACTTGTTTATTATTAATATTGCAATTTATTATCAAGAATATCCTAATTTCCTAATCTGAGTTTATGTCATACATTGACAATCTTTTAAAATTTTGCTTATAACAAAATAATAAGAAAAAATAAAACCAATATTAAATATAATTTTTAATGGATTTTTTTTGTTTTGCATTTCAAATTTTTCTACTGAATTTCATTTTTAATCATAGCTTACTGATTCGAATTAAATGGCTTCAGCTCATCAAATTTAGGTATTTCAAAATGTATACAAAAGAAAAGATAATACAATTGCAGCAATAATGAATTACAGCACTAAGAAGGGACTAGCACTAGGGAGAAAAACTGCATTGTTAAAAGTTTTATCTCAAGATGACAGACCACAAGAAAAGGCTGCAGTGGCATTTGGGAGGGCTATAATTCAAGCAATAGTACAGAATTAAAATTTGTAATTTATTAGTAGTAAACGACACCAATTAGATTTGCCCAATAAATGTGTGAATCCAAGTCTGAAAATAGACTGAAAATGTATTTGTGAGTCAAGTACTGCAATACATTTTGAGTAAAACCTTAGTTTGCCTAAAAGATTTATTTGAGACCATGTCCAACAACTTTATCAAGACTTAACAGCTCCAGCCCCTGAACCTTTCTGCCAATAGAGAGCAATGAAGTAATGCTTTAAGTGTGCCAAATTTATATATTAAAAAAACAAACCTCTTTATTAAATATTGTACTTTCTGCTGATTTTCACAGGAGGCTAGTTAAATTTTTTCTGGAAAAGAGCATAACTATTTGCTGATCCTTTCCTTCATGATACCAAGTGGAGGACAGGGTAGGCAAGCAAAGGATCTGAGGTGCTGTGAACAGAAAGGAAATAGCAATCAAAACACAAGGCTGAAGTGGGATTGCCAGAAGCACAAGGAGGTAAATAAAGAAGTGTTTGTGCCACAGTCCTGTGAGGGAATTTCTTATTCTCTTCATGGGGAGTCAGCACACTTGAGTGCCCCCTGAAATGCCTGTACACTGATGCACACTGTCTGGAAAACAAACAGAAAGAATTAGGAGTCTGTGTGCAGTTACAGGATTAAAACAGTGGAGACATGGTAGGGCAGATGACACAACAGAGTGCTGCAAAACACAAATGCAGACTCCTTAAGAACCACAGGCTGGGAATGGCAGAGGGAGCTGTCCTATGTGTGAGAAACAAGCTGGAATGCGTGGAGCTCTGCCTTGTGATGAGTGAGGAGCTGAGAGCTGCTGTGCTGGGAACTGGTGGGCAGATCAATGTAGATTCTTCCTAATAGGAAAGTAGTAGTTGAGATCTTTGTCAGACTACATGAAGAAGTCTCATATTCCCAGTTGCTGGTTCTTATGCCTGACATGTCACTCTGACTGACATCTGCTCGAAAGACATTATAGCAAGAAAAAAAATAACTTGGAGGTTTCTGAACTGCACTGAAAACCGATTTCTGACACAGGTGATCCAGGAATTAATAAGGAGTAGAGCACCTGATACTTACAAACAGGGAAGGAGTGGTCAGGGATGTGCAATTCAGAGACATCCTTTGACTGCTGTAAGCAGAGATAGTGGAAATCAGGATCCTAAGAGGCTGGACTACAGCAAAAAGCAGAATCACCTCCCTGGTCATCAGAAGCAGATTTTGGCCTGTTCCCTTTAATCAACAGAGAAAAAGATGAAGTTCTGCACCTTGGGAGAAATAACCTCATGCAACAGTGCCTTATGGGGCCAACTGGCTGGAAAGCAGTTTTGTAGAAAAAGACCTGAAGAATCTGGTGCAAAACAAGTTAAGTAGGAGCCAAAAATGTGCCCTCGTGACAAAGCAGGTCAAGGAATCCTGGGCTGTAATTAGGAGTGCTGCCAGAAAGTGGAGAGAGGTGATGCTTCCCCAATACTCATCTGTGTCCAGAGCTGGGCTCCTCAGTGCCAGGGAGAAGGGGAGCTACTGGAGAGGGTCAAGGGAAGGGTTACAGAGAGGGTTAAGGGACTGCAGCACCTTCCACAGGAAGACAAACAGAGACCTGGGGCTGTTTAGCTGGGAGAAGGGTTAGAGGGGGGACCAGCTGGAGGTCAATCATAACACATATCCCAGGGATCAAACACTGGCACCTATACTATTTAACATCTTCTTTAATGACATGGGTGATGGGGAAGGGCTTATCTTGATCAGGTTTGATACAAAACCTGATACTAGATAGACGTGCTGCCATTCAGAGGGTCATAAACAGGCTGGAGAACTGAGCAAATAGCAATCTTTTGAAGTTCAGAAAAAATCTTTGGTTGTCCTTGCTTGAACAGTGGGATTGCTCCACATAGTCTCAAGAGTTTCCTTCCTACCTCAAAAAATATGATTTTGTGATTCAGCACATTCTGAATTTATTTTCTCTGATGTTGATAGGATATCATTAAGTGTCTAACCCCTAGAGGCACGCAATGAGCAAATGTCTCTGAGGGCTATGTACTATCCTGCATTTAGAAGAGATCATATCATAGGTTAATAACCTTTGACAAGGGCTGTAAAAAATCAACTATAAAATATTTTGAAACAGCCCACTACAAAGGACAACTGACTAATTATAGCTCAAGAAAATTCTGCCATATAATTTCTAAGTTGATATTCCAAATCTCATCAGAGTAATTTCCTTCATATCTATTGGCTTAGATCAGGCCCCTTTTGAATAAAATAATAAAAAGTAACAAGACAGTGTATAAAATGCACAAATAAGGAAACATTTAAAAAACATTATGGACAGAAAATATCTACCTCATATAATTTTTTTTGACAAATAAATCAAATTATTGGGAATCTGTTAATGACAGACTTGTTTGGAACTTCTACTGGATGGATCTTTTACAAAAAGGAAACTTAGGAATAAACATTGAATTAACAATCTGTCTCAAGAAATCCTGCCAGATGTGCTGCAGCTTGCTACCTCACCTGTGATGATAAAGCTGTCTGAGGGTAAACTGCACATTGAAACAGCCTGTGTCAAAATACTACTCTTATTTACTGTACTTGGAATATTTTTTAGCAATTTTTAAATTTAATTTTGGAAATGATGCCTCCAAGCTTTATGAGCTTTGCTATAAGACTGGAAAAGGCTGTAAACTTCAGATGAGAAGAGAGAGGACAAGGTGCCTGAGGAAGTGGGACTCTAATTTAGTTTTTGCTTCAAAACCAGAAAGAGTAATGAAATCCCAGCCTAAAGGCTGGATTTGTAAAGATTATTTAGGTGTCCGAAGAGGTAGATAGATGCCTAGTGTGATCTCAAAAGCATTACATATGAGTTTAATGGGTGTTTCCAAAAATGAAGAGCCTATTTCAGTCTGTAATTTCCTAGGTACCTTTCAAACTAAATCTTAAGACTGAAAAGTGGCACAAAACAAGCAGCATATCTTGTTCCCAAATCAGGTTACTACTGAGTCTTACACTTTAGGTCTGAAATCTCTGGTGCCTTGAGATGACTCGTTGACCTTGGATGGAAAAAGCAGAAACATGATTTTTAGTTTGGTTTATATCAAATTACTACCAAATATATTTTTTTATATTTTCTCTTATGTGGATGTTTTTAAATCCTGCTCTGAATCAGGAAAGAATTACTGAAAATTTGGCATGCTCTCTTCCAGATTAGTTTTCACTAGTTTAACTGAATTGCCTTGTAAAACACGTAATTTGATTGAATCAATGCAATATTTTGTATAATTTTGAACCAGCTAAGATGCTTCCCTATGTTAATTCTGAAATTAGTGACTAGTACTATCCTAGCAGATCCTTTACACATGGGAGAGACATCAGGCTATATGTAGTTATGGATCCTTTCAGTCATAAGCAAATCTCAGGGAATGAAAATAAAAGATATTCATAGAGAGCAGGCTTTGTACTTTTTGGATTAAGTTTGCATTCTTAATTTCTCAAATGCATGCGTGTACCTCTGAAGGACTTTCTGCTATTTGCCTGAGACCAAGTTGTAATCAGTTCACATATATGACTTAATGGAATTATTCATGCATGTGAAGAAGAAGAGATAATTTCTTATTTTTTTCATCATTGAACTTGCATTCGCTTTTGTTTAGTGAGAGCAGCTGTTCAATTTTTTTCATATTTTCAAGTAGTCAAAGAGAAAAAGCTATAAAATATGAAGGAGGTAGATGAAAATGACAAGGAAAATTTAGATCAGGTACCATGAAAAATGACTGACTAAAAGACTTGAAAAATATCCCAGAGGAAGTCATGAAGAGTGCTAATCTAAAGATGTGTAAAATCAAGCCGAAAAAAATTACAGTAATTTCACGATTATAAGCCGCACCTTTTTCATTGAAGAATCCAGCCTACCCCAGTAGTGCGGCTTATATTCAGGTGCAGCGGGGAGGGTGCTTGGGGCTGCCTTTACAGGCTTCCCTGGTCTATGAAAACTGTTGCAACTTGAGCACCTGACACCAAACCCAGCTGGCAGCGATTTCGTTACTAATTTGTTACTTTGTTACACATGGATCCTCGCTTTAAAAAAAATAATAATAATAAAAATAGTGTGGCTTATATTGAGGTGCGGCTTATATATGGACAAATCCCATGGTCTACCTAGCTACCAGGAGGTGCGGCTTATAATCCAGTGCAGTTTATAATCGTGAAATTACTGTAGTTATCAGCAAGTGTGCATTTGGGAATGCAGCAAAGAACTTATGCAGGCTACCAGATTTACAGTGAGGCACTACTGTTGCCTTGAAACATGCTCCTGACCCTAGAGCCTCAGGGTTAGCAAGCTCATGCATTAAAAGACTTTATTAGAGAATGCAACGGGATAGTAAAGTTGATAGCCATCTTTTATATAAAAAAAATTGGACAAATGGACTGCCTTACCAGTAGCAAACTAAGGGTTTAAATCCATGTTTTCCAGAACATGTTAATTACTCAGGATTCCTCTGCATAGGAAAATAGATTTTCAAAGCACAAATTTTAAAACATTGTGATCAGGGAGAAGATGACGGACATGAAATAATTTTGTTGGCTAGTGGTTCTGATGATGGAAAGCGACAGAAGTTTAGCTTTTCAAAGAAATATATATAAATATGCATGAACTAAATTATATAGAACGTTACTGAATACAAAGTGAAAGTGAAAACTGACCTAATTCTTCTAAAATAAGTCAGTTTTTTTCTTTTCACATTATTCCAATATCCATCATACTTCTCTCCCAATAAATTATTATTCTAGCAAGCATTTAAATTTTGATGGTTGTGTTATAGTGCAAAAATTCTTCATGCATTTTAGAAACAGCAGTTGGAAGCAAAATTAATGTGATTTTTCTTCCTTTTTTTTTTTTTCTTTGAAGTAGTTGTATGCTCTTTTTTCCCAATTAATTTTAAATAATTCTGCTAGAAATAGCTGGGTTTTACTCATTACTTAGGCTACATCAATGCTATTATGTGTATTACCATGCTCCCACAGCTTACTGCTAGGAGTACAGCAAACCATAAGGTTTTTTGCTCTTCTTTTGTATTTGCTCCTTGATTATTTTCTGGTGGAAATGTTCTAACTGACTCCCTCACAGATTTACATAGGACCACCTTGTGAGTAGACTTTTTAATTTTTTCATTTGATGGAATGGGATAAAAGCAGAATTTTATCAACATGACTATTATTCCATCTGAAATGTTGAAGTGCTCGTACTTCAGCACCACAGTGATAGTAGTGATATATGTAAATCCCTAAGCAGAATCAGAATTACATAAAGGCCAAGTAATGCAATTTCCATTCTCTGGCTTTATTGCAGGTGCTTAAAATTGTCAGGTGTTTTAAAATTTTTTAACTGATGTTATATCACACAAGTGACATCTATTGATAAATTTTTGGGCATATAATCATCAAAGCTTTGTAATATTTTGGTTGTATAGATGTATTTTAAAAATGTGGTCAGTAGGCAGGAACTGTCCTTTTGACAAAGGTGAGTTTATCAGAACAACGTCATCAGAACAACGTTATCAAGGAATTATTTCCACTGCTAGTGAAATAGCAGAAAGAGAGAAGTGAGTACTAATGAAACTCAGAAAGAAACTTACTATCTTCAAACACCAGTCATAGCTGGCATACAAGACTACCTGATGGTGCCTAAATATAAGGGATATACCTCTAAGTCAGCCACATTTGATAAGGACATCTTACATACTCAAGCCTGGGGCTGGGTATGTGGGTTGGGTTCTAGACTTTTCTATATAGGAAAGCATACAGTCAGGAATAGCAGTATTTCCTCAACAAGGCCTCAGAGTATTGCCTTAGAGGTGACTTGTACAACGCAAACTGTCAGAACATTTGGGGCTTTGATAAATGAGCCTTATAAGCAGGAGCTAGAAACAATTTCCACAACTGATAACATCAGAGCTTTATTTCAAGTGCACCTCCAGTTGCAGTCTACATCCCCGCAGTGTGACCATTTTTCCTAATTAAGATTATCATCTCTGCCAGGCTGAACTGTATCTACATCAATTAACTTATTCAAATTGATTATGGAATAGGGCCTAGAAGGAATTATGTGGCACTCAGTGATATTTTCTTTCATATGTCTCTTTGCACATGCCTTTGTCCCTTGATTTGAACTCTAAAAACTCTCACTGAATTGCAAATTCCACTCACCTCATTGAGACAAGTACAATGTCTTATCTCTGGGCAGAACACATTATACAACATGGGCACTACTGCAAAACCAGTAAGCAAAGTGATTATACTTCCACTTTATTATGTTTTTCTCACGTACGCCCAAATTATACTGATACAGAAAGGCCTTTTTAACCTCAGTAGCACTGATGGATATAGGGAGAACAGTGGTTTTTGAGACTTGCAATATTTAAGAAACCAAAAAATAGATTTTTTTTTCTGCCCTGAATAACTTCTCAGGCTCTTGCAATCCATTAATATTCATTCCATTAGAGTTTATATGATAATAAAATTACCTGAAAAAAACCAGATTGGCTTGAACAGTGAGAATAGCTTCATGTACTTCATGGAAGGACTTATACATGGAGAGACTTTATTTGTTTCAGATTTTTTTTCCTCCCAAGCCACACCATTAAAAAAGAGGGTGTTTACCAAATGCTTCATGGGTGCAAATGCTCTCTTAAAATGAAGAGCTGCTGTGTAACCAGGATGTTATTCTCCAACATTTTATTAGCAATTGACTTACACCTTGTTTCATACAGCACTTGCATTTTCAAATCTCTTCATATTTCTTAACATTTCCAGAGCTATTTCAACTTCATGCCGAATATTTGATATTATTAGGTATATGTAGACTATGACATAAAAAGAATTTTGTCCAAAACAGTTCAAGTTTTGCCATAATGAATGGCAGAGTTCTGACTAATCTCTGGTAATGTAGGAGAAAGCTTTTCATGCACGTGCTCTCCTTTGAACTAAGTCAAATGAAAACAACTATAAAACCTAAGCTGACAGTATTCTGACACTGTTCTTCTCTGAGATTTATGCCTGCTTGCTAAGAGACATGTGTCAAAGTGGGCATTAATTTCAAGCTCTGTAAATTAAACTTTCAAAACATATCTGCCCTAGACCGTATGGTCGTAGCCTTACACTTGGACCTTACACTAAGGAGACTTGTCTTTTAATCCATCTGGAAATAAATGATGAGGAAGTCTCCAAGGAGGAATGAGTTGCTGGACTTGTAAGTGTCAGTGACACGAGCCTTTGTTTTGTTTTGTTTTGTTTTGTTTTCCTGCAGCTAGAAGGACTTGTCAGACACAAAGGGCTTAGGCTGACTTGCTTGACTTTTACTGTCTCTGACCTAAATAGCACAGTTATGACACTGCAATATAGTGCAGCAAGTGGTTCAGGAGTCAGGATTGTTTGTAATAATTAGTGATCACAACATGTTGCAACTTTATAAAAGACTTCTCAGTGGTAATGAATCTTTCAATTGAAGTAGTATTCAATCACTTTCAGAAACACTGATATTAAAATTATTTACAGTTGGTCTTACATTTTGTTTACAGGGTCTGTTTAGCCAAAATTATCTCTTTGTTGCTTAGTTGAGGGAGGATATGGGAGGTGTTAACTTACCCTCCTAAGACAGTTCCAGTTTTATGAACACTTCTGTAGAAATTGAATTCTTATTTCAAGTGAGCTAGACAGAAAAATTCTGATTAAAAACACTGTGTCAAAATTACAATTCATTAAGTTTGAAGTATTTGTTCAGGGGGAACATAACATTTTGGCTTTAATATAACAACGTGCAGTCCAGGAAGGTGTTCTCTGCAAAAACCATAACTATAAAAATATATATACACACTGGAAGCATATACTGCCTTTTGTTTTTTAGCCTACTCTACAGCTCACAAACCTGTGTGACATCTTACTGTGCTAAGTGCTTGTTCTATCAATCAGAGAAGATGGATAAACCTATGAAAAATTAATAACAGAGGGTATATTTGATTTGATACATCCCATTATACTTATTATGAAATCAAGCAGATGTGTTCTGAGTGTGTGGAAATGGACAGGGAGTTTACAGACACATACAGCTGTATTTCTTCAAATTAAAAGGTAAATGTTAGCCAACCAGGTCATTTCCTGTCCTACAAAGCATTCTTATAAATGACGAAACCTTGCAAACTCACCTTCTTTGTATTAAAGAACTTCCTTTTATTCTGTTATTGATATTGGAAGTGAAAAAGAAAATTAGACTAATCAATTTATGTTAAAGGCAAGAGAATCGGGGAAGATGCCATTCCAGAACAATGCCATGTTAGGATGACATCTGCTGTTTGCATTCAATACTTTAACAATAAGTACAGAAGCATTTTTAGGGCACATCCATAATAATGTTTCTTTATTTTGAAGGAAGAAAATATTAAACACAGTATTGGAAAAATGCTTAGTAGGAGAATACATATTAAAACACATTATTGCTGTTGAATGCTTGATGACTATTTTTGCAAGAGCTGGAAGTGGAGTTCTATAGAAGAACAATCATCAGGGTTTTCTCAGTGATTTTTATATGTACAGCACTAAGGTTAGACATGCCTAAAATGAAATGGCAACACTTAATTGGTTTTAACAAAAACGCAAGTTATCATATTGTTAATTTATTGAAGTACTGCGTGATTCTGGAAAATGTTTCTTTTCTGGAGCACGTATAACATAAACTCTTTTCAAATCTTATCCTTGGTATGTCTATCTAAATTTTACCCTAGTGAGGAAGGTCCAGCTATTAACATTTAATTTTGAGCAGGATTGATTGACATGGTGAAAAATTCCAATTAGTGATTAGTGATTAGTACCCCCCACTTTAAGTGCTGATGAAAGTCGATTGTATTTTAACAATACCATTCAAATTTTACAGAATAAATCCTCACTGTTCCTGGAGGTCATAGCTTTCTTGCCAGGGCTTTCACTTCCACTAAAATCTCCACTGATTTCACTGGAATTGAAATAAAGGCAAAGCTGGAAACTTTAGAGACCCTTAGCTCACTTTGACAGGTTTTTTGTAATAGATTTCTCTCCTCTAAGTCTTCAGTCTGGGAAAATAACACCATAAATATGCCTTTTAGTTACTATATTTATAGAGTTGCTCACTTGGGCTGGAATTCATCACTTCAACTGTTACTGGATTCTACATTAATTTTGGTCACTGGTACAGAGCAGTTTAGCACTTTCAGAGCATATTGTCCACCAAACCACACCAAACTTCTGTGAAGTTTTTGCCTGTGAGTAATAATATTGAGTGACATAAAAATCTGCAGATACAAGTGACATACTTGCCTACACAGGGATAAATTTGGCCAGCTCATTCACCAATGTGTCCTTTTTTATACACACTTGAGCTTTGCTTAGACACATGAATTAAAGATTTATTTCTTTTAATATTTGTATATAGAAATAAGAATGTTCAGATAAAATTTGAATTAGTGTTTTTCATCAGGAGTTCTGCTTGAGCATAATGTAGACAAATGCATATAGCAAGAGTAGACATATAAATCCAAGGATGTCAGGAACTCTATAGGCCCACTGATGTTGGGAGCAAAAAATAATCCAATTTCTCACTTAAAATTATACTTAGTGATGGCACTCCATTACTTGTCTTGATGATCGACAATAATGATGAAATTAATGCATTAGTCACATGCAATCAAATTGGCTCCCAGTAAGTAATGCAGTCTGATTAGGAACAGCCTTTGTTTCACAATTTCCCCTTTTTATTCTACAGCAAGTGATGGCATTTGATTGGGAGAAAAAAATTAACTGAATTTTAAAGGATAAATTGATTATAACAAGACATCTGAAAACACTTTTAAAAAATCAGAATAAATTTCTGTGAGTTTTGAGTTTATTGACAGTGTATGACTAAGAATTCAGTGAAAATACACTTGTTCTTTGAAGTAGTATAATCAATAGTAAAATATTTTCTTCTTTTTGTAAGCCTATCTGTATTATACACTTCTGGAGTCCTGTGAATTTTGTAACACCACGCTGTTACTGCTTCTTCAATCTTTTCTACATTTCACAGCCTGCAACTGCTCATGCTTACATGTGTTTGTGTGGTAATATAAAGTTGGAAGACCAACTCCTTTAACTGAAATGAAGGAAAATTGCAAATTAAATCACTTTATACAAATTGGATGCAAATTATTTAGTACTTCGAGCTATATTGTCTTATAGATATGTGTACAATTAAAATGTTCACATAAACAGACACAAAGGCTAGCAAAAAATATCGCTGATGTTTCCATCAACTGTCATGTAAAAAGAGGTTCTCAACTATGGCCCTCTTCTGTTTACATTTTATGTTATCAAGCTCTAAATTCTCAAAGCTCCAATCTGAATTTAAAATTAGCATGCACAGCAGAATGTGAAATGTTTCAATGATGTGTGTTACATCCTCTAGGTACTGAAAGAGGAATAATGGATTGTGCCAAGAATAGCTGCTGCCAGGTAAGGCTATTATAACATTTCAAAAAGTCTGGAATGTGACACGTTGCCAAGTAAGCTTTTAGAAGAGAAAACAAGCAGCTGATTTTAAAGTGATATTTAATTTTTATCAACATATTAGAGTAAAAATATTAGTGTTAATTCTTCCTCCCTACCCCCATAAACAAACTTTATTAAGAGCTCATATTAAGAAACAAATGACTCTTATAAAGGGAAATACTTATTTGGGAAAATATATTGAAAAACTGAGATACAACTTCATATTGTTTCAAAGACACAAATATGAAATCTGGTTATCCTTTATTTTTTCTTAAAGCTACCTTTATCATCATAATATCTTCAGTAACATGAAGGTTCTTGAGCTACTTTGCAGTATTGAATGCAACATCAGCAAAGATAATACTTTCATTTTACTTATATTCATTTATATATCTAGATTACAAGCTAATGTCCCCTGATGTATAGTAAGAGCTTTGAAAATATCCTTTTTTTCTTGTGTATGCTTTTTCTTAGTTTATATAGTTTCAAATAATAAATTTATAAAATTTTATAAAAATAAAGAGAACTAAATAAAAGGCTCATTCTTGTTGAGTAGTTGCATTCTATAGTTCTTTGATTTTATTTTTACTACTGACATTTTCTTGAATTCCAATGACATCAAAACTAACTCAGTAGTCTCACAGTACTTTCCTGTAGTATATTCACTGATTATTTAACAATAATTAAATATTGCAAACAGCTTAAAAAACCAAGCTGACATACAAAAATTGAGTGTGAGAATTTTAAATTAACAGCACTGAGAAGGGACTACTAACACAAAATAATTATAGGAACGTTTTGAGAAAAAAAGCACTATGAAATATAAAATGCTTAAGAAAAAATCTGCAATCTGTATTTTTAAAAAAGTACCTCTGAAACCCTGAACTATGCTCCTAACATGTAGGGCAAAATAATAACTGTGACGGTCACATAATCATACCCTAGGAGTGTTGTAAGTTCTCACTATGAGCCTGCCTGCTGGAAATATTTTGAACAAAGGAAGAGAGACGTCTCCAGAAGGAACAATAAAGATGATTAATCTGGCAGACAAACTACTGAGTGGTAGGTTTCAACAGCTTCATGTGACTCTAAAATTGCCTTGTTGATTTAAGACAGTAACCATGTGCTTAGCACACTTCCTTTACCCAGAAAGGATAACAGATAATACACCACAAACAGAATCAATATTAAAGAATTGTTTAATATACAGAAAGTCAGACAAATTATCACTGCTTGAAGTGCCATATGAGGCCAGCAAGAACCACAGCTGGATTATATACTTCCTCAACCAAATGATAAACGATTTCAGGGTAGTGGGTTAGGATATGCAGAATTTTAAATACCAAATATTTTAAAACAAAATGTAGCATGAAACAGAAACAGCAAACATAATTATACTAGCCTGTGGAGAAAACAACTGGGTCTCCATTTTCAGAGTTAGCTAACAATTGGTTTATATATGATATTATACCCTTCTGATACTTAGGGTACTCCTCTTCTAAGGTCAGGCAGGTCTCCTGAAAGGAAGTTACTAAAACAAAGACAAAATAGGGAAATTCAACCTTTTCTTTTGCCTGAGAAGGTTTGTTTCACATATATTGGTGACTCTTATGGCAGATTTTGGCATCTTGATTGTCTTAAAACCTACACCACTTATCACTTGGTAACATTATCCTTGTATTCAGAAGAAGGATTACTAAACTAATTCATTGTCACCAGTTCTAAGACATGAGCACAGGATGAGTGAGCTGCATGGAACCAGTTTATGTGACACATCCTTCTGATTTGCTGTGTTCTGTTGTGTCCTTGTGTAGGAAGAAGACAGACTACTTTTCCACCCTCCTAGACGGTAATCAACTCACATTTGCCCTTTTTTTAAAATTAATAGAACTGGAATAAATAAATAGACCTACCTTTGTTATTCCCCATTATCATCCTCTACTAGTTTTCATGAAACACATTTTTTCAGAAAATGAAAAGGCAAACCAGGTGTTAGATTATTTATGTTTGACAAATTCATATCATTTAAATAATTAAAACTAATTTGTGTTGAGAGCTACAGTTGCATTTTTATTAGAGAAACAAGTACAAATAGGCATCACTACAGAGCTGTTTATTCAATAATGAGATTAAATGAAATGGATTTTGTAGTCTCAATACTTTGATTAATGTGGCAATTGGAACTTCTGTGCCCTAACAATGTGGAAACAGCTGCTTACCCAATATAAATCTGTAAAACTTTTTTCTTTAAAGCTAACCATTTTAAATTATCCCTAAAAATATATTGTAAGCAAAATATTGAATGCTTTCAGTTTAAACGTTTGCATTATAAACCTGAAATTATACTACTTCTTAATTTAATCACAGAAAAGGTTTTATTTACAAATAGCAGTATATATGTTTATATGTAATGTAAACCTTCCTGCATATCTTTTTGCTCATATAATATAGAGGTTATTGTATTAATAGAAAAAATACTTTAAAAATAATAAATTCTAAATTAATTATTCTACAATAGGGAAATAGAATTTTAAGAGAAAAATATATGAATATAGCTACAAACAGAACATGCTGTGTGTACAACTGCCTGCCAAGAACCAGTTAAAGCAGCACAGTACTTACCCTTTGAACAAAAGGCATCAACATGTAATTTCAAGAAGTTATTATAGACTATTAAAGTTTAGAGGAAAAAAAAACCAAAGATGCAAAGCTTCTGGAAGTAAACATATTTATAGAACTATAATAGATGATATTGTTCTCTTTTCATTAACGATTTTTCAACCATTTTTATTAGAGATGCAGCATATTATATGTACAGGGACTGCATTGCACCAGATAGGGACATACTAAGCCATGTCATTCTTGCCTTTAAAAAATACCATTTGAATCTCTATCACTTATAAATAAACCAGTTTCAGTTTGTGAATCTGTGGTAAACAGTAGCCCTCAATCCACCCAAAATCCACATCAAAACATTTAAAATTTGGAGTATGTAGATACCTTGTCTCAAGTGAAACAGATATTTAGGAGTCAGCAGATGGACTAAAGAGTGTACAGACAGAAATGTGTGAGTGTTATCGATAAGCATATAGTAATTTGCATGACCCATCCTTAAATTTTTTAATGATACTATGACATAGGGATTCAATTCACTGTAAAATTACTAAAATCTACCAATTTTAATGCTTTCAGACTGTTTATTTTTTTTTCCAATAGAAAAATAAATCTCATACATTCGAAGTGGTACACAAAAAAACTGGGATAAAATTGATCAGATTTCTTGATAGCACCATTTACACATTCTTTAAAGTAAACATTA
>VRYO01001269.1:13698336-13729604 GCA_009812075.1 Sialia sialis | reverse complement strand
TAGGAAGGCTGAAAACCATGATTTTAGGTTTCAAGTTTCACATGGTGGCATGCCAGCATGTGAAATTACACTGAAAGAGCAATATTACTGATTATACAAAATAGCATCAAAACCTGGAAAAAACAAACCCAAAAATTCAACAGGAGAAATATTTAAATGTATCAGTCTCTGTTTATTCACCTCACAGAAGTGATTCTAAGAGATTGCACAGAGATTAATGAGCCAAGGATCTTTTTATCTATTATTTAGGTTTCTTTTCTCCTCTTTTATTTTAAACAGTGTAATCAATTTTCTGCAACAGTTTCTTTTTCCTTCTGTTAAATCTTTCAACTACTTGTCCAATGTTGGTTTATTTTTTCTTAACAGAAAAACACTTTACAACAAAGTAATCTAACAAATTCATCCCAATTTGTCACAATTCTACGTTTTAGTCTCTAAAGCAAATAACTGCATTTCCTTAAAGCTGCAAATCGCTACATTCTATTTAATAATTTTTTTTTTCTATCTTCTTGCCCATCAATTGTTTTAAACTCTTTAAAACTTTCTCTGGCCTCTGGATTCTATGTCTGAAAATTGCATGCTCTTTTAGCTGCTGATATGACTTCAGGCTGGGACTTGGTGAGAAGGTGTTCTGAACACACCAAATTGTGTAGAGAGCAGTTAGTGAGGAGTAAGATCACCTAGAAATTTTTTGTCTTGTACTTTTTGACTAAGTTCATTACAGACAAGGGGATGCCTGCATGCACTTGGAACTCACAGCCACACTCTGTTTTATCAGGCAACTGCTGGAAAGTCTCTGGCTACACAGCCACTGAGAACCACAGGTTCAAGGCAGCACAAGCTTCTGAAAGGTCATGATTCACCCCACCTATACAGCAGGCAGCCATGCTAGGCAGCTCTGGACAGATGTTTGTTCATGTCAGAATCGGGCTCAGTTTCTGACAGTAACATTACACAGCCTCATGGAAACTACTGGAATTTCTCTGAATATTTTCAGTATCTCTGGATTGGATTCAAGCATATGCTGAAACACAAATTTACTCTTTCAGAGGTGTACTGAACAAATTCCTGATTCCTCAGCTTCAGATTATACATTCTGGCTGCAGAGAAAATTGTTAAAAGGAATAGAGACATTTTTAGAGACTTTTTTTTAATAGTCCAGTTGATACTTATGTACAAAAATAGGCCCATATCCATAAAAAGTGAAGCAGTTTTCTGTAAATTCAGCTAGATCATAATGTAAATAAACCTAGACTGTAAATTGTCATCTTCCCTATGTTTAAGTTCTCTAAATGTCATTCCAATTCAGTTTCTCTCCTTCTACAAAAGAATGTCTAGAACTGAAATACTGTGTGAACAAGTGTGAACACTGGATTATGGGAAGAGATTAGCTGCTACTATTTTACTCAGCATAATGCACTTTTTCTAGCCATGTTTGTATTAGTAAGATTTTCTTCTCATCACAAGCAGTACATACACTTGTAGTATTCTCTTCCTAAATGTTGCCTGCAATTATTCCAAGATTAAGATAATTTTGGTACTTCCCTGATGCCTTTGTGGTATTTCTGATCTCATAATTACCGTTTCTTTCAAGAAAATTCAAGGTTAACTTAATGGATTGAAAAAATATTGCAACTCTGATTTTTTTCTCAAATCATAGTAGATTATTACAAATATAAAAATCAACAGAGCAAACAGATACACTAAGATGTTTGGTTTTGTCTGGTGGAATACTGCAGAAGGATTTTGCACAAGTGTTTATTTTTCTCCAGTTCTTACACTCCCTCAGCTGAGGTTGCATTTATCATTTAATTTTAGTCTCAAAAACTATCATGAAATAGAAACCTAAATTCAACTTAAATACTAAGGAACAATTTACATCTGAAATCATAAGGCTTAGAAAGTCGGAACTAAGCAGGAGAAATATTTACTAGAGATAAGACTGTGTAGAGATGTTTTGCACAAATTGCTCTTTTGGCTTAAATCAATACCATTTTTCAATTAGCATTTGATATTAAACCTTGACTCTTTGAGGCACTTAAAAAAGTCACTCCCACTTCTTTTAGTAACTACCTAATTACAATTCTGCCCACTTTTAAGTATGAACATTAAGATTTTTCTTTCATGCTTTTAACTAAAGATGTAATTTGGAATGCAAATTTCTCACAGCAAGGATCTAGCAAATCATGTTTAAAGGAACAAGAAAAATATTGTCTGGTGCCTGCTTTAGTTATCCTTCTGTCACCAGTGTGTAGGTCTAACTCATAAATATAAAGGCTTCTTCTCTGAAAAGAAGAATGTGTGCACAGCACAGTTGTGTACACAGAAAGAATAATTGCTAAAACAATGTTGCTTATACAGGTGGCTGATTTTATAAAATAATCTAGTCCTGAATAAAGTATTATTAAAATTTTACACTCACATATGCACACATAAAAATCTGACTAGTTTCGTAAGTATCCCTCAAGAAAAAATGATTCAAAAATGTGGGAATGAAATAAACTAACTCTGCTATGAATTCTCTATGATACATAGTTTTAATAACATAGAATAAACTTAACTTTTCTAATTTTTTTCTCAGTAGCATAAAACCAACATTCCATATTTAATGCATAAAAGTTTAATGAGCTTCAAATTACATTTGCAAAGAAGTGTAATGTATTTTGAGAAGCTTCATTTTTAATTTTCACTTTTTTATAATTAAAAAAAGAAAAAATGAGCTGGTTGCATACTAAATTACACAAGAGAAAAAAATTAATAGATCTTCACTCAGTTGCAGAGAATGCAGTACACACAGAAAATTAGACATCCATATTGGCTGTGCTGCTGTTCAGATGAAACATTTTAAAAAAGACAAAAAGCATGATCACTAACAGCTCTGCCCATTATTGTCTAATACCTTCAGTGAGGGTAGAATGTTAACCCTATTCTCTATTTGAAATCACCATAGTTTCCCCTCTCCCTATCTAGAATTTCCCTATTTTTTCTCTTGTATCATTTGTTGTATGGTGTTGTAGGAACACCTGCCAACACTCCAGAGTCAAGGAGGGGTTTCAAAAATGCGTGAATATTTACAGAACTATTAAGTATAGTAATTTGGGATACTTTAACAGAAAGAAACCATATAATGTAAATTCATTACTGGAATTACTGAAAAAAACCACTTCTCAAAATAATTTACATAAAATGTAGATAATATATATTATTTTAAAACCAAATACGCCTCACTGATGGTATCACTAAAAGTCTCGCTGTTTTACACTAGATAGGATCTAACTTATGAACTCATAAAACCCACTCCAGTCTCAAAAGCTAATTGATCTTCCTGACAGGGAGAGGGGCAAAGTAGGTGCATCGCTTTTTTTACACCTGCCCAATCACAGATCTGTAGACGTTACTTTGGCTCCTCATAGCTATTAACTCGTAGTCCAAAGAAGCACTGAACTGGCTGCTTTCCTGACAAAACTTCAGAGGGTAAATACATGAATGAATAGGACATTTCTGCATTCCTCAAGAGAATCCTTAAAAGACTGCATGCATGAGCTTTACAGATACTCCCCAGCAGCAGATCAGCCATAAACTTACTCTGAATGACATGCTGTATTTTAACTAGAAAACTTCCACTTGATAATAGAATAAATCCTATGGCTTATATACAAGATATTTACTAAGATGTTAATAACAAATCTTGGACAGCCTATAAGAGCATGCATCTAGGAACCAATTTTCCACTGCCTTCCAGGAGACTGATGCTTCCTTTTATTTTTTTTCTTTTTTTTTTTTTTTTTTAAATGGCCATGGACCTGCAAGTCTAAGAGAAAACTAACAGTATTTTAAAATAACCCTTTGACTGGAGTACAAGTTTTCAAGATGAAGATACATTGTTAACATTATAAAGCATCACAGCTATCAGTTTTCAGCATAAACTTGGATGAACATGGCTAGAATACACAACTATGTTATTTTAAGAATCAATGCAGAAAATTATATGCATTACTTATGTAATTTAAATAAATTCAGAAGAAAGGATAGCCAATAGAAACATGCTAAGGGACTTGCCATTTTTCTGTCCATGACACTTTTCATTGAAATTGACTAAAACTTGAAACATTGGAAAAACAAAACCCTGGATATTAGAAATACCTTGAGAATTTTATGTTTTGACATTGCTGGCCAGATCACATTATTTTAACAGCATGCTAAACTTTTTCTAAATTAATTTAAGATTTAAATCCAAATATAAAATCATGTTTCAGCATTGCTGGTAAAAATACCGAAAATCCCTCTCTGGAAACCACATTTTAAAATTATTCTATCTATAGGACTGTAAGGATCAAAGAAGGCTAAGAGTTTTATATTGTTTACAGAGGATCTTTGCCACAGCTGATTTCTG
The DNA here is from genome assembly GCA_009812075.1 of Sialia sialis. Classification (NCBI taxonomy): domain Eukaryota; kingdom Metazoa; phylum Chordata; class Aves; order Passeriformes; family Turdidae; genus Sialia; species Sialia sialis. The sequence continues at coordinate 13,725,211 of VRYO01001269.1, read as the reverse complement.
CAAGATATGTAGCACAATCATTCAGGAAACATTTGGCAATCCAGAACAAAATTTTGGTTACCAACTATGTACCAACTGCAGGAGAGATCTCTTTTAAAATAAATTAAGATGAATCAGCAAAGCCATTTCAATTCTGTGGCATGGAAAACAAGGATTTCTAATGACCATTAAAAAATGACATTTCCTTCTTGCTCAAAGCTCTTTGAAATCTTTTTGTGGGAGGCCAAAAGAGAGTTTGACCATAAGCAGGAGGAACTTTATGGTTGCTCATATCAACAGGTTTGCAATTCCCAAAAGAAGTGGGTGAAGTGCTCAGAAAATGGGACAGTTGTTAGTTCCTTTCTTAAAATGCACTGTCTACTTCCATATATAATATTTCCATGCTCACAAATAGTCCCCAATTTTGTATCACAGTCATCTTAATCTGATCTTCTGAAAATTGAAGTTTTTTAGTGAGAATCTGTGGGATTGAAAAAATGGTAGTTATTGAGAGAAGGAGGTAAAAGAAGTGTAACTGAATGTGTTTTGTTTAAATAGCTTTGAGTTTTCATGACCATAAAATAAAATAATGATACTAAACCCTGACATCCCCTCCTACACTATTTGTAATTGAAATGCTGGGGTAATTATTCTCTTCTCTATAAAAAGGAAGGGGAGACATACATGAATTAAAACCCTTGTGGTAACCCTATTAATGTCTCAGGTCCATGAAAATAAGAGCGTATTTATTCTTATTTTCCCCTCCAGACGGCTCTGTATAGCTTCATGGTGTTTTTCACTATAAAAAAAAAATTAAAAAGGAAAAAATGGTACAAAGCTAATGACCAAATGTTTTCCTAAAAACTACATAAATACAATTTTTCTTAGAGTTTGTTTTCTGAAAACACCAATTTTGCTTTAGATTTTACATGCGACAAGATGGCAGATCCAAATAGTATTTTAAACATGTTATCTAACTAAACACAACTAAAAAAAACCCGCCAAAAAAAAAAACCCAAAAAAAGACCTTCTCACCATTCCCAAAGACATATGATTTAATAGAAAAACTTACAGAAAATGAAATAAATAAATAAATGAAGCAAATTCATCTGAATATATATCACTACTACATAATAGTGATACTTTTATATGCACACACAGTACCGTACTATAAATATTTACTGCCATATAAGAATGCCTAAGACTTCATTTACTTGTAAGTAGAAGCAGTCCTCTTGCACTGAGTATCTAGTGAAGAGCTTCAGCTTGGGTAGAGAGCAGAGAAGCTACTTATCCAGTAGTGCCTCTTTAAATAATATTTTTGCAATTCAGCTGATTTTAAAAATAAGGAAAAACAAACCCATATGAAAGAATGCACATATTTGTATTCTCTACACCCACTTCCTCCCAGGTCCATCATGTCTTAGAATCTCCCAGCTGCAATTATATCAAAAATAAATCTGATTAATAAGCACAGAACAAATGAAACATGTCCTTATTTCAAAATCAAGGAATAGAACCCACACTTTGTTACAAAATTATTTCAAGGGATTCTCCAACCTTTCTTGGAAACCAGATTTGTGTTCCTAACAATATTAGGTAATCTAAATAATATATCTTTGGTCTGAGAAGTTATTTTTCACATCCAGTCTATATTTAGTTACAAATTTACAGGTAAGAAAAGACTGAACAGGGCATTTTTAACAGTGTATCTTGGTGTAACCTGGTACCAGTTTTGCAAAGGCACTTTTACACAAAGATCACAAAAATAGGGTAAAATTAAAGATTAAATTTATATTATCATCAAGCAACATGCATAAAATAAATATGGTGGAATAAAGATGACGGAGAGGGAAATATGGCTTCTGCAAAATGCACCTGGTCCATCTAGATGAACTAACAAGATTAACAGCAGCAAGGGTTATGGTTGCTTTAAATCCCTGGTTTTGCACTAGATGACCAGCAGCAGAAGCTTGATCGTTTCTGTATTAAGTAAACCTTAAGTAATAAAACAGAATTTTGTATAGCAGGAACTACTCAATGAAACGCTCAGTGACACTCACAGCTGTCATTTGAAAATTGTTTTCAAATGAGACAGGAAGGACAGTTAAATATTTATATAACCATGTCTCTCTAGGTCATGAAAAACAGTAATTAGAAATTTTCATTTAAAAAGGACATAGCTTCCTGAGTGTGGCTTTACTAATACGGGTGTATGAAGAGGTGACCACACACGAGTATTGTGCTCAGTTTTGGGCTCCTCACCTCAGGGAAGAGCGTGGCCAGAGAAAGGCAATGAATCTGGTGTGATGTCTGGAGAGTGAGTCCTACATGGAACAGTCGAGGGAGCCCAGAGAAACAGAGGCTCAGGGGAGACCTTACTGCTCTCTGCAACTCCCTGAAAGAGGGCTGCAATGAGGTGGGAGGGCAGCCTCTTCTCCCAGGGAGCTGGTGACAGGACAAGAGGAAATATCCTCAAGCTTCGCCAGGGGAAGTTCAGGCCAGACATGAGAAGGAATTTCTCCACAGAAAGGGTAATTAAACACTGGAATGAACAGTTCAGGGAGGTGGTGGAGTCACCATCTCTGGAAGCATTCATGAAATGACTGGAGGTGGCACTCAGCGTCAAGGTGTAACATCATAGGTTGGACTGGATGATGTCAGATATCTTTTCCAACCTAATTTATTTTGAGATTCTGTTACGTCTCCAAACTTAATAAGCAAAGCTACAGGACTCCATAGCTCTCTAATGCTAATTGATTCTCATGACAATTCAATTCAAAACCTTCCTCTCAGAGCCTGACATAATGTCCCTAGGAAGGATCAAAGAACAAAGGTAAAATGAAGCTGTAGATCTCAGGAAATATATCATTAACTGCAACTAAGCTGTAGTTGGCTGACTTAGAATTTCACCCCAGCTGATTAATATCTTTGGTTTATAAGTGTATCTGCTTCTTGGGTAACTCTTGTAAACTTGTAGTTATATGTGTTTAACCAAGACAGCCACAAGGAAGCCAGAAGTAACTACCGCTGTGAAAAAGAAAATGCTGGAGTACGTGGAGACAAGACAGAAGTTACCAATTACTTGAGTAAGAAGAAAACTTTGATAGGTGCTAACTTAGTTCAGTTATCAAAGTCAACTTAGCATATAAAAAAATCCCTATAATTACAAGAGACAAGGTGAAAGTACAATTACATCCTCCTTGTTAAATGTGAAGATCCTGGATTTAGATCATACATATACAGCTCAGTAGGAAAACTGTATATATTTATTGTTAAACCCTGTATTTGCAAACCACGTGGTTTCCATACACCTGTGCTCTGGGTTATATTTATCATAGAATGGGAAACAAATTTCATTAAGGCAAACTATCAGTGGACAAGCACTAGGCACAGGCACACTTGAATTTAGATAACTTGCACCTATTAATAATTTTGCATAGATAATAAGCTCATATAAATATTCATGTGGGGAAGAAAATTACTCCTTATGCAAACTAGGGCTGTGGGGCACAAATATTGCTGTATTTACACATTTAAATTACACGTTTTTATACCTATATAACAAATGTGCAATACAAGGTGTGCATTAACATGGAAAAATACCTTGCACTGAGTAAATTCGGAGGCAGCATCTGAGTAAATTTGATTTAAATATCTTTTTAAAGACACAATGAAAAATAATTTGCATCTAACTCTTGTTCTGATCTCAACTCCTATGCACACTATACACATATCCTGCTTCAACAGCTGACAATTTATTTTTATTTTTAGAGAAAATATACTGAAAAATATGAGAAGAAGAAAAATGAAAAAATGAAAGAGCTGCCTCAAAAATGAGATGGAGATGAGGAAATCAGTAGATTTACAAACCATTTCTGATTTCACAATACATTTGTCCCTTTTTTCTATTTAACAACTATTCACTGTGATTCTTGTTACAGTAAAGACTGTTTTTAGATGGAGTTCAATAAATGCATTTTAAATTATTCTAATCTCACTTAAATTCAGATTTCAAAACATAACTTTCATCCTACCAAAGTCGCAGTCTCCTCCTTTTCTTACCCTGTGTTCTTTTTAAGGTGAGGTAGGCATAACTTACAGTTTATTTTGAAATTGGAAGCAGTAAAGACATCTATCAGAGTACACACACACATTGTGTACAACCAGTCAGGCTTTTCTGTGACTGCTAATGTAATGTGTATCATTTATTATCTAATTACTTACGACATAATTAAAGCAGAAATTTCTGTGAAACAGCCTCTTAATTACTGGCATAGAAGTGAAATACAACCTGTGAAATGTCTTTAACAAACAACTGTTATTTCCTTCTATTTCTAAAGCAATGTGATAACACTACTTTTAGTTTATATTTACAGTTGTTTTATTAAACATTTTAAATTTATTCTTATGAATAAATTTTCTGCAAGGAAACGGGTATCTTTTGGCACAATTTCTCTTTTTTTCTGCATCACTTAATATACATGTGCACAGGTCAGCAGATCTTAAGTTATTACATTTTGGTTTAGTACTTTTTACTACAGAATGCCATTAGCATAGTCAAATCTTTTTCATAAACCAGTTTCATTGCGTAACTGTAACATTTTAAAAGAGCCCACATATAGACTGCATTTCAGTATCTCATGGGTAGGGGGCAGCTGTTAATTTATTATCACAAATACTATTAAGAGAATGAAGTCAATCAATTCTTGCTGCATTTGTAAGTCTTTTAAGTGGACAATAAAGATAATCATAAAAAGCTGAGAAGCACTGAGCTCATGTACTATGCTACTTAGAAACATGAAAGAAGAATTTACACTGCCATGGAAGCGCAGGCTCCCAGAAACTTTAAAGAAATAAAAATCTCAACCATATTTTTCTAACCCCATCCAAATCACAGGTAGTAAATTCACTTGAATGAGTAATTTATCATGTAGAAGTGCATTATTGTTTGATAATGTAAGGAGGGAATAGTCCAACGAGACTTTGATCTCTAACGCTGCACTCACTGAGGTGTCATTTGAGAAGCAGGGGAAAACAGAAGATAAAACAAGCAGCAGACCTTCTGTACCCCCAGACTAATACTCTTCAAGGCTGCAAAGATTCAAATGTAAATCACTGGCATGTAACAGACCAGTGAACCCTTAGAGTCTAGAGTGACAATAGTCCCATTGACCAACTATTTGCAATATCTGCTACTACTTGCAGGAGTTCTAATTTACCTTCAGAGAAAAAACTAACTAACCAACCTAACCCAAACCAAACAACCAAACCCAAAATTAACAAGCGTGCAAATATCTACTAGCACAAAACTAGAGCATACTACTGAATGAGATGCAGTTGCACATTGTTTTGAAATAGACTATCCGAAATCTAGGGTGCAATGCTTCAGGCAAAGGCCTCAACAGATGCAGCTAACCTCTGGAAAGGAAAAACCTCCTACCTTACTCCCTACAGTGCAATACATCAACCTGCTTCCATGATTTGTATACAAAGAACACTCCTTTTTCACTCAAATGGGGCAGACACCTACTATAATTTGTGGGTTTGTCTCACATTTATCTCCGGCTCCTCACCATCTGATGAATTCTCGAAGCATGGAGAAGGCAGACAAGGCATCTACATTCTGTCTATAGCAATCTGTGGTGCTGCACTATACCTACAAACAGCTTGTGGAAATGAAAATATTTCAGGTAGCACAAAACCCCCAATTAACTAACAAGCAGGATCTTCCAGGGCGTAATCTGCCTCACTCAACGCCTGACAGAAAAACATGATATTGCCTTTCCTACATTACAGTCTGCTGTACAGGATCTGTCCTGGTGTGACAGTAAGCTCTGCAGGCTCAATGTTTTTTTTCCACATTCTCATACAACTCTTGATCAATTAAATTCTGAACTCCCTGAAAACCACTAAATTAAATTCAAAATAATTGAAAACTTGGAGTCAAACCTTTATGTGACTGATTAGGGAGCAGAGGAACAACAATAACGTCATCCAGATTTGCATTCTGGAAATTGCTCTGCTCTTCTGTTTTCTCTGGATTGTTCAAACAGCCAAGAAGTCACTAAGTGACTCTTTGTCTGTATACCTAAGAATATGGTTGGATTTTTCACCCAATACTAGTTTTGAATGAAACAGTATGTCTACCATGCTAAATCTGAGTATTTAGAACTCAAAGCCACGGCTAATCGTGGTTAGATCACAGAGTAACATGTTGCCAACATTCATTCTAGCTTATTTGGGATGGAACTTGAACATGGATATATCTAGAATTTTATAGAATAATATTTTAATTTGGTATTGATAAAGGAATTATACTTAAAACGGAAAAAAAAAGAACACAAAGAAATTAAACACCATTTGACAAAGGACATTTGAAAATTTTATCATATTTTGGCAAAGAGAAAAATGCATATTCTCCAAGTTTTATCCTTTTTCCTAAGCAGATAGGACCTTTTCTTCGTATGGGGACATGGAAAAATGCCAAAAGCTATATATCATATCTACAAATATCCTTAAATGAAACAACATCTTAAATTACAGTGAGGGACTTTTAGAACTCTAAACTCAAATAAGACAAGATGATGAAAACTCTTCAAGCCTAAACAAAATGCATTCAATCCAAAAAAGCATAATCTTTTTACATGATCACTACAAAATATCTTAAAGTGAATAAATCCCATGAGAGTCATAAGTGTATTTTAAATTGTAATGATTTCAGCATCTTAACTGAGGTAACAATTTAAAACTAAATTATTTAAATCAAAAGCAGGCTTCATAAAGTCACACTACAGTACGATTTTTATATTTCCTAAATCATCTAGGTCTTCATGAATGCACTCTTTCGCTCTTTTTTTAAGCTTTACTTTTATGTGTAGGCGTTTTGGTTTTTTTTCTTTGTATCTCCTGATTTTTATCTGTGGAGGGAAAAACAACAGAAAAAACTACCTCTACAACCATAGTGAGTTTAAAACATGAGGGAATATTGATTTAACACATTTATCCATTTTAATAGAAGGGAATAGTAATTCTGTTCATTACATTGAGAACATGAATCTTTTTGAAGCAGGGGGTGAAATAAGGAACTAAGTGATTGTAACTATTATCAAGCACAAAATCCAAACAAGATACATGAAAATGGAAACACACTTTTACTTTCAGGACTGCAATTGGCAGGTCATTTATGACTGACATGTCAGTAGTATTCAGAGACTTAGCAGGGAGAATCTACATCTTTCCCCATTTCTCAGGAATGTTCCTGACATTACTCCTACATTTAAGACAGGAACAATAAACAGGGACCCCTATAATTGTTGTGCAGGGGGAGAGAAGAAAGGAAAGGAGCATGGACTACGAACCCAAATTATTACCTACATACCTGTCCCAAGGGGAAAAATTAAAACAGACAATAAGAATAAAATCCCCAAACTGTTTTGCATATAAGATTTTTAAATTGTTATTTAAACACCTTTATATAATTTAAATATACAGTAATTTCACGATTATAAGCCGCACCCTTTTCATTGAAGAATCCAGCCTACCCCTGTAGTGCGGCTTATATTCAGGTGTGGCTTATCTATGGACAAATCCCAGTGAAACGCCAACCCGGAAGTGAGAGCCGCCCGGAGAGGGTGCCTGGGGCTGCCTTTAAAGGCTTCGCTGGTCTACGAAAACTGTTGCAACTTGAGCACCTGACACCAAACCATGCTGGCAGCGATTCTGTTACTAATTTGTTACTTTGTTACACATGGATCATTGCTTAAAAAAAAAAAAAAAAAGGAAAAAAAAATGCAGTTTATATTCAGGTGCAGCTTATATATGGACAAATCCCGTGGTCTACCCGGCTACCGGGAGGTGCTGCTTATAATCAGGTGTGGCTTATAATTGTGAAATTACTGTATATTTTAAGGAAACAACGCAAACAAGCACTGAGCTCAGATACTGCAGAATACTGGGGAAAATGCTTAAAGGACAAATGAAATATATTACGATTAATGTATTAACATAAGGACCAGAAGAAAGTCTACAGCTAGTTCATGGTGGATAGGTTAATTCTGCTTAGGGTTTAGACATGAAATAAAGGATTCCAGTTGAAAAGAAGCAGGAAAGGTTACATCTAAACCACTAGATTCCATTTACTGGAAGAATAATTCTTTTTTACAGGAGAATAATTCTTCCTATCCTTTTCTAGATACACTGTCTCACACTATTTATTATGTGCTTTCCAGTGTGTGCTATAGGCAACTTGTAATCAAAGTCTTATTAAACTAAAACAAGCTGGTTCACTAAATACTTTGGTCATGGTCCATATAAAACATTGTCTATTAGGTAAATTCTCTTTCAAATAGAATATTAGGTTTGTATTTTAGACCACTGACAGCACCATCTGGATGTAAATAAAATAGTCATATTTATCAGTGATGAATCAGATAGGTTGACAAAAGGTCAAATTGTTATATCAGAAAATTACCATAGCAAATATTCTTACTAATCAAATTAAATTTATACCACATTTTTTAATTCTACAGCACTTTTTATAAGAATGCTAAATAATTTTATATTGACTTTTATTTTTAACACACAGTATTAAGATTTAGAAAGATCAAGTGATTTATCCAGCATTAGTCACTATGTGAAAGACCTCATAAGAAAACAGATTTTCTCAATGTTACTGTAATAATTGACATTAAAATCAGGGAAACAAAAATAAATTAATATTACTATTAAATTATCCAAGACACAATATCGTAAATAAGCCTCACATGAAATTTCAAAGGCAAATTGAGATATCTCACTGGCCTACAATGGTTATTGACTGTCCTGGGATCATCACTAAAACTCAGTATTTTTGCCTTAAGATTAAACTACTGATTACAAAAAATATATCATTTGATGCTGATTATTATATGTACTTTAAAAATCCATGTCCTAATGATAACAGAAGACTCAAACAAAGCCTTCTTTCCTATTTCTTCCTCCACATCCCACAAGAAGTTATATGTCAAATATGAGTTCATCAACCCTTTAAAAGCTGTCAGTATGCTTTACAAACTGCCTTTATTTTCAGATTCTACCTTTCATGTGAGGAATGAAAAGATGATACTTCTGCAAGCAATTTTACAAACAGGGCTAGGGTGGGTCTTTAAAGTCAGAGAGGAAGATTGGATGCATCCCTCGTTGCAATTTTAGAGACATCAATCTCCTAACCTATAGTTATATGTATACTATTATATCACATTGCAAGCTACAGACTTTCCATAAATAAAGAGGTAATATAAGCGAAAAGTACAAATTCCAAATACTAAGATTTTAACAGCCATATGCTTGTGCTGTACCTGCTGAGTACAGGCAGTACCAAGAATACTGGCTCAGTCCCATCATGTGAAAAGGTTGAAAAGTATAATTTATTATAGATATTGCAGCAACAAGACAAGATATGCTCAAACAAAAAACAAAACAACAAAAAAGGACTGAATGAACAAAATCTACACCTATCTGCACTCCACAAAATTTATATTATATTGTACTAAATGATAAAATAAGAGTTTCAGGTGGAATAACAAAGCAAAATAAGACAGCATTATTGTAAAAAACACAAATGCCACAGGGAAAAGTAGTGCTTTTGAAAAAGTAAAAATAAAAGGTTTATATAGTAAGTTATTGACTCAAAGTTTGCTATGATAAATCCTATTTTATTGCTAAGCTTAAGCCTATCTGAATTGCAAGGCAAGGGAAAAGGACTCCTACCCATCACTCTCCTGACTCATTAATAAGTGTGAATGTGTTTTGGCCTTTCATTCTCTTAAGCCAGTAGCAAAGGTCAGCAGTGGTACCAATTTCATGGAAAAAGGGAGGACTGGAGAAGGAGACATACAAGTGTCCTTTACAGGTGTACAACAAATAGGCAAAGGAGAAATAAAAACTTAGCTTTATTTGTTTCTCCCTCTAAAATTAGAGTAACATCAGTAAAGCAGGCAGAGAAAAAGCAAAAAAAAATCTTGTAAATGAATAAAAATATGTAAACAGCTTAATTATAGAAATAATAGTCTATCTAAAGTCACTAAACTAAAAAAATAATTCAAATTTTTACCTTTACAAGGTTCTATAGAGGAAAAGCAAGCATGTTCCATATGATGTTTAGTGCATTATTTATCACTTTAGAGATGAAATTATCTTTTGAAGTGCACTTTGGAAAGGTCAAATTGATTTCCTCCTCCTGGTAAATAAGAGTAAAGCTATATTCTGCCAGCTCCAGGGGCATCAGCAGAACAGTTTCACCACTGTGACTATATGTCTGTCAGTGTTTGGCTATAAACAAAGCTGACAAAGTTCATGAAGGTATAACACAGAAGCTCTTAGTCTAAAAATATAGAAAGATTGAATTTGTTTCAGCAATAGGCAGACAGGAGGGGGAAAAAAGTTACTGGAAATTCTATTGCCAGTAACTCTATTGCCTCTTTGGTTCTTTCTTCCTTGGAAAGTTTGGAGTGTATGGATTTTTAATGTGAATAAACGTCCAAGGAAGTTCCACTGAAAAAATAAACAGGACATTTACAAGAATAATATTGACAGATGTATAACTTCCTGGAACAAAAAACTAAAGAGAAAAACACTTCCAGTGAAGATGGTTCTGTTGCACCCAAGGCAACTCAGTATCACACAAAACATGATAGTTCTAAAGAAACTTCTTCCACCAGATAAAGCATTTTTAGAGACTATCCTTTTCTTGAGAGTCATAAAACAAGTAGTTCACGAACACTGCATTTTTCCAAAAACAATTCATCCAAAGCTGAAACTGCAATACAAAGGAGTTATGACCTCATCTGAAAGGAGGCAAAGTGAGTCATTAAAAGGAAGATCTAATACAAGCCAGATTTCCTGCCTAGCTTCCTCTGACCTCTGTTGGCAGAGTTATTTTCTTCTTGCATTAAAAAGTGTGTCTAGAAATTGTTCAAGCTCTGTCAGGGGAACACAACTGACATGCCTGTGCAGCACAAGGCTCACATCAGCTGTTCTCATCAAAGCACAGACTCGACAAGCCTCTAATTGCAATTACTTATGGGGGAGTCCTCCAACCAGGCTTAAAAATCTCACTCCGACAGCAACCCAGCATTAAGTATTGCTAAAGCTTGCTTAATCACCTTTCTAATCTTTAATATAAAATACCATCTTCTCATGATTAAAATATTACAGAAAATTGAATTATCTTAAGCCTAATATGCTACCTTATCCACATAACAGAGTGCACTGTGAATTTGTCTTACACCTTAACACTGAATTTCCTGACATCCATCCAGTTAACTAAGCACTCTCGTGTAATCACAATATAACATCTTGTGAGAAAACCTGTACCTGAATGGTTATTTTCTACTGAGAATCATCTCACACAGCCATATATCAGAACAAACATTTATTGTTGTTCCCTAATGCTCTCCTGTTGGGCGTTCACATGGGCTACTGACAGGTTTGAGATTATTGTGTTGGAACCTATTTCCATGTGACAGCCGCAGTGCAGATACTCGTCCATACCCTGGTGCTGAATGCTAATCACCACCACAGCCTGAGAACAATTGCCAGTGATGTCACTTATCAGTAGAATGAACAGAAAGGCCTTAATTGCCTTATCATGTGCTTTGTGCTTCCTGCTGGAATGGCTAGAAATCACTAGAAAATACGAGAAGTGATAAAATAATCATAAACCTGTACGAGTTTCAATAGTTAATAAACAAAGCAGTTCCAAAAGTCAATTAAGGAACTCATTATTCTTTTTCATATATACAGTTCTGATGCTGTTTAAAAAAGGTCTTGATTACTTGTATAAAAACTAAATTGAACACAGGTTATGAATAAAATGCATTAAAATATGTAATTTGGGATATAGGCAGAACAAAAAGCATACATGTTACTTAACTTGTGAATTTAGCTATATTACTTGACAATATTCTCACAGAACTTTCTATTAAAATAAGTATTTTTAGCTGTTGAAAAGTGATTTGAAGTTTATACACTACACTATAATTCTGATAACATAAAATTCATAGAACAGATGCAAAGTAGGTGCTTCTCTTATGCTAATTAACATGCTCAAATTGTATATCCTGTAAATAAAAGCACTTCTTCCTTTTTCCCTAAATTATGTTCATCAGGATATACTTATAATTTAAAAAAAAAAAAGTGTGAAAGAAAATAAAAATAATAAGAACCATTTAAAATCAATCTCTGCACTCACTTTCAAAACCTTGTAATTAAAATAAACAAAACACTAAAATTAAGTGAGAGAGAATAAAAGCTGAACAGAGCTCATAAAACATCCCTAGCTGTTGGCAAAGACTTTGTCGTTTAATGATGATGAAGCCAAGTAACTGTTGCTGGAATGGAAGCAGGCTGATGAAGAAGGCTTTCAAATTGAAGTCAAGGATATCACAACCAATATTTTTCTCAGTAATTCCTCTATCTGCACAATTTCTTTCTAAACTCCATGACTTTCTGTATTTGACACCCCCTTCAATAAATGTCATGTGTTGATCAAATGCTTTAATACACTTCTGTTCATGTGAAATTGTTTGTTCATACACCAGCAAGTTCTAAGCAGTTCAAAAATATCAGAGAACCAGTAATTAAGAACAGTGTTAACTTCCAGGGCAAATTAGCTTGTGAAGGAAACATTTCTCATACTTGATGTTATTTATACAAGATCTGATAGCGATCTTCAGCTAACTGAAACAGACTGGGGGAACTCTTAGGATAAATACTTGCATTATTTGAACACAAAGTACATTAAGTTTAACAGTATATAAAAATAAGTAAGGTATCTTTTAAACATGAATGAGTTCTAAAAAGCATGGTATGTAGCAATTTTTACAATTCTCATAGGGAAGACAAAGATAATATGATAATTTGTGGACACAACTGGATATTAACTTTTCCAGTTAAAATAAAATAAATTAATACAATTGACATGCTGCTAAAAGGACAGTTTATGCATTAAAAATATGATATGAATTAAAAACTCAGATGTGTTTATCATGTTTTTAGAGGGATTTACTTTTACTTCATTCTCAATCAATAAATTTTCATTTAGAATGCTTTTGTATTTAAATAATGCCTCTATGTTACTGTCCACAAACACATTTCAAATTTCTGCAATAAAGTCTGGTTGCCATTCCTGGGGTGAATTCTAGCTATTTAAGCATGGCTTTAGGGGTAATTCTATTATAATTTAAAACTGATCCAGGAAGAAAATACGTGTGTGCATATATACTCAAACATACATAAAACAAGAGTTATTCTGTCTACAAACACACCAGTTTTGTATCCTTGCAATTTATCAAACGGGGGAAAAAAAACCAAAACCCAAACAACTATTTTAAAAGATACTTTGTTTTCATCAGAGATTTTAACAAAGCCCACCAAAATAAATTAAAAGAAGCAAAATATTTTCCATTTACTTTACCAATTTCTAACAAGAGTTAGATATCTATGGTTATGGGTGTATATATGTGAATGAACGAATAAATCCTTAACCCACCATATCTTTTTCTCCAGTTTGCAAGCTGTCACCCGTGAAAAGTATGGTGTAGATGGTAGGATGATACTGTACCTGATTGGCTCTGGAGGTGGTCATGGGATCAGATGGAGAGGACTTGGTGGTAGTTGGGGAAGATGGCAATGTCTGGGAACAAAGCAGTTCAGGAGCAAATCAACCTTTACAAGCCTTAGACTGAACAGTTAAAAAAATAAATAAACCAACAAAATAACATAACTAGAAAATTAAAAGAAATAAAAAATGCCTAAGACAAAGATCTTCCTCCTACTCATTGGAACTTAATGGAATTTAAAGTCAATTGGATAAATAATGCATGTAAATATGCATGCTTATGCATGTAAAAACAAATTCATGACTTGAAATCAAGATGGTGAACTCACATAAATACTCAAAAATATGCTGACCACATGAGGAATATATTCTTTCCTCTCTCCTCCTCTTGGGGAAAATGAAGACTATAAGTAAACAAAAATTCCAGCAAGTTCAATGAGCACACTAGAAACAATTATCAGTCTACAAGCAGGGCCAGGTCTGAAAGAAGTTAAAAGACATTTATTCTGGCACTTTATAAAGCACCATTCTACAGCAAGGACTTACAGCCAGCAAACTCTGTTCCACACCTTACAACAGTTACGCTGAAGCTACCGAGTTTTTGGCAATATTCTAACTGCTAAAATATTCATTGATCTTTTTTAATCTAGAAGCAGGTATGTAAGCATCAATCTTATGATGGATGAACATGCAACTAATACCTTAATAACAAATAACTACAAAATATTTATGATTAGTGTTAAAATTGTTCATTCAGTTGAGCAAAGGTCAAAAGCTTATTATAGTTCTGTGTTCAAAATAAACACAAAAAAGAATTAAGAGTCATATTTATTGATCATCTTTTCTAAATAATATACATATGCTTAACATTAATTCTTGAACATATTAAAAAAGCACTGCTCTGTTTTAAAATTTTATATACACATTTCTCCTTTAAAAGTATTAGATTGTGACAGAAAAACTCTTCTTTTTATAAATGTAGTAAAAAAGTGAAATTCCAATTTTCAAAACATAACATACAATACTTATTCAAAGCATGTTTTTTGACATCTTTGCAATATATAAATATTATAAAATATCAAATATTACACTATTTTATGTCAAGAAATAAGTGTTAAAGTGCTATACAATGGAATTTATCATATGCTCATATAGTTACTAACCAAAACTAATTAGAAAGAAATAAAAGCAAAATTTCACACTTTCAGCAGTTCTGTTACTTACAATCATTGACAGTCCCTCATAAAATAGGTATACATACTTTTGCACTAAAATTCTTAATGCATATGAGAAAGCTGGGACACTGTGAATGCATAAAGTTGCGTATTAGCAAAATATGGGCTTGTACATATGCACACACAAATATTTTAAATGTCAAACAGTAGGAAGATCCATTTTTCATAGCTTGTACATAAACAGGCAGCAAAAACAGGAAAAAAATCAAACCTTAAGGAACAGATCCCTATTTTGTGCTTCCAGCTTGTAACTCATTGTAAAACAATAAAAACAAAACCAGTTTATGCATAAACTGAGACTCTTTCATGATGGTTATGTAGAAAATACTATCATGTATAGGACATTATAAAAAATACGTAGCCTGGAAAACTGCTATTGGTCACCAGGCACTACAAATTGTAAAAATCAAGGCAATTATAAAGGATTCTCTCATGTCTTTCTGTACCAAACATGGGACCATCACAAAGGGTCCATTCATGAGGGGCTAGAATTGTTTAGCAAAAGATGTGTCTGATTCTGTAATAGTACACAGCTAAGCTTGTTCAGACATAGAATTATACTTTTTAGATTTTAGTGAGATGAGGCAGTATTTCTCTCAAAATTTCTGAAATTGCAATGAACTGATTTTTATCATTTAAAGCTAAATAGGAAAAAAATACAAAAAAACAACCCAAAAAACCAAACAAAAAAACCCAACCAAAAAGAATGGAGAATTGTTTTTTGTCCCAATAGGTTTTCTTTATTACAGCTAGGTACTAAACTTCCATCCTGAAATCCCCAAAAGAAAAACAATAAATGTTAGTATAATCTGACTATGATATTTTAGAAAACTGATAGCTTGTGTTATCAACACCACTGCTAACAAGGGCACATGTGTGTTTGGTTTGGTACGCTAGGTTGCTTATTAAAAGGAAAAATAGTTTGGTCTTCATGTTTATGGTAAAACCTAAGTAGTGGATTGATAGGGAAATTGTAGAACACTTCAACACTGGATAATGACAATCACTGACACCATATCTCAGATTTCAATTCATATCAATCTTTCTAAAGCACAGAAATATCTGGCCGTGATGAAAAAAGAAGTGATGATAATCATTTCAGGTGATTGTTGAACTACAACTTCTATTAAGCAGAAGCATTTCAGTATTTATTTTAGCAAAAGCCTGTTTAAAATACAATGGGAAAAAAGAGATTAATAAATTTAAAAGCAAAGACTATAAATGAACAAGAATCAACTATGAAAAACACCTTTTATTCCAAAATAAATGGCTAAATACTAAAAATAATAGTTCTTTGTCTTGTGTTTTCGGTGCTTTTATTTTTTATATATCAGGTTGTTTGTATTTGAGGCTTGACCTCTCTTACATTGTTTACTGAAGTAATTACTTTTATTTTTTTATATATATATGTATATATACATACACAAACACATATATATAAAATAATTGACAGTGTTTTCTAAAAATTAATCTCTTTTCATGCTTCCATATAATTCTGAAGATACACCTGTTTATTTCCTTCATATCAAAATAACACAAAGTGATTTTTCAAACATAAAGGAACCCACCAGAAACACACATTTGGAGTTTGTATTGAATTTTCACTGGCTGATAATATTATGCAGTCTCAATTGCTTTGTAAAAAATTTTCAACAAAATTGCTTCTTTAAGTTGAATATAATTCAATATTCTGACTCATTATGCAGCATAGAAAGTTTTGGGTTTTTGTTCTTAAATTGGCAAATCTTTTGCATTATGCAAACACTAAAATTTAGTAGCTACTAGGTTTCTGACAGTGAGATGTATAAAGACGTTAGAAATTATAAGATGAATTTACATTACAAGTTTCAATTTTTGAGTCTGATACTTCCATAATGTAACTGAAGATTTCCTGAAATTGCAGGTTGACTACAGGCAACATTATAGAAAAAATAAGTTAGAATTTCTACCACACACCACATCTAAGACTTGCAGAGTGTTTTCTTAAGGTGTTTCTTGAATAGTATAATCTAACCCATGATGAAATTAAACTTCTCTGTTTTTTAAATACTATTACCTTTCCTACTACTTATGAGACAATTAATGAGTTGCAGGTTAGAGTGTGTTGTTTGTTCCAACTTTACACTTCTAGAGCATGTATTTGAAAAAAAACAGATTTTAAGTATTTAAAAAGGAGCCTAATTTTAAAAATGAAGTTGTGTTTTAGTCATATTTGAGTTATAGTGTCTTCTGAAAGTCCAAGAAAATGTCGCTACTTTTTGTGCTCAAACGTTGACTATACTGTGAGAGACTTCTCTCAGGGAACACAACACACTAAAGGGTGTGCAGAAATATGGCCTGCACATTCAATTTCACACTTCCATTATTGATATTTTTTGATTAGCAGAGGAAAGATATAGCTGTGCCATGGCAGTATAGATTACACACAGTCCTTCTGCATGGTGTTTCAAAGGGTCTCTGAGTCCTCTTTTGATTACAATGACACCCTTATTTGCATATTTATACTAAAGAAATTTCAATACTTGCACTATGGGTAATCAATAATACAACTGCACTGAGACAACTTAATTCTCAGTACTTACTAGTATATTTGTATATTTAGGACTAGAAAGAAAAGGCAGAAAATGAAATATTATTTGAAACAGGTTTACAGACATGAAAGCATAGAAAAAAATCATTTAAATGTAGAGGTGAGACTGGACTTACAGCTTATCAATTTCTAGTTTCTCACTACAGAGCTTGCCAAACAAAGCAGATCTTGGTAATAAAATTACCTGCAATAAAGAAATATTAAGACTAACCTAATACTGAGTTTCAGTCCTGCATATATTGATACTGATGCTTTTAATCACTGAAATTAGTGTGATGAAACTAATTTGCTAGTCAATATTTTAATGCACTTTAAGAAAAAGTGTCATCTTTTTTAAAAATGGTATTAAACAGTTTAATACCTTCTGCAGTTAAAATGAGAAACAGAGAGCACTGCAAGGCCCCACTGTTCTGAGTAACCTAAAAGACTGACTTACTGGACTTAGAACATTATCAGAGATAAGCCCTTCTTAACAGACTGCTTGCTTTGCTAAACAGAGAGCTTCTTCACATCTGCTGTGATCTCCTTTAATCTGTAACTCTGGCAAAAAATTCTTGTCTTGGAGACGACTGTATAAATATATAACACATTCCAAAAAACTGAATTTGGATAAAGAAATAATCAAGGAATAATACTTTGCTTACAATTCAGACTATAAAAAGGTTATTTGATGAGTTCAGTGATAGTTTTTTTCTTCCTACCTTTTCACTCTGTAAATAACAGATAAAATAAATTTTGATAATAAGTCAGTCTCTTAGCATTTGGTTTTGCTTTTCTGTGGGAGACAACAGGGCATAAGAAGATACAGAAAGACGAAATGGTAACTCATATGTATTTATGCACTTTTGGGAACCTGACGTTGAGAAAGGAAAGAAGTATGGTTAACCATGATCATGGAGAAAGTTTATCTCATGTTTTGCAAAGACAAGAAGAATAAGAAGCTTGAAGCAAATGACCAGGTGCCATTTGGATCACGAGAGCAACTCTGGATGAAAGGAACAATTTAGAATTCGTATTACAGCAAAAGGGATAAAAAAGAATTAGGACTTCCTCTTTCTTCAAAACTTGTCACAGTAACACAGAACTACTACAAGATCTGGTGCTGTTACATAGAAATAACAGTGAACTGAAGCATGTAACTAGGCACAGCCATGAGAAATCCTTTAAGATATGGGTTTAAGATTTATCCTAGAAGAGAAGGCTACCTTTTCATTCTGGGATACTTTGGGATTCAGAAAGGTATACCAAAAGTACAAATACATCAGAAGGTATGAGAGAACTTCAGAATCTTCTTAAGAACCAAAACATTATTGAAAATTTATGGGAAGCTGAATGCTGCTGTTCATCCACCCCTAAAAAAACAGGCCATTCTCATTCCACTTTTGAAAGCCTGAAGAGTTAATAAACAGCTACAAAGTTGACTGCATTCATAAACAAAGTTCTGTATAAATATCGATATTACAGTCAACACTGCTGAAATGGAACAGAAAATAAAACCTATGATCTGCCAGGAGAATTAAGCACAGGAGGCAGAGGATAAAGTATACATATTTTATGGAATACTAAACTTTTGCCACTGGATCCAATGTACAGAACTAAATAGCTTTTTTAAAAAAAAATTTATTCTTGCAACTTGCAAAGACCCCTGCATTTCCTACTCTACATTGCAGAATGATAACTGGAGTGATTTTTCACCTATGTTCACAAGTGAAAAAAGTTTATGGGGAGTTTGTAGCTAGATGAAAAGACACTGTGATCTATGAAGCTAGTTATTTTTTGTTTAAATGAGAACTGTAATTTTCTCATATTCTACAGTTTAGTAATATTAATCTAGGTGACAGACTTTTGTCTTCAGTAGATGATAAAGGAAAGGCTTCTCAGAAGGGATGGGCATTCTAGGCTGTGCCAGAAGTGTGTCTAGGAGGATAAGTGGTTCTGTCCCTCTGCTCCAGTGAGACTCCACCTGCAGTGCTGCATCCACCTCTGGGGCTGTCAGGGCAGCAGAGGCATGGAGCTGGTGGAGAAGACCCCAAATAGGACCACAAAGATGAGAAGTGGCAATGTCTATCCTAGAGACAGGAAAGCTTCTTGGAGACCTTAGAGCAGATTTTTGTCTCTTAAATGGGGCCTACAGGAAAGATTGGGACAGACTTTTTATCAGGTAGAGTAGTGACTGGGCAAAGGATGAGGTTTTTAAAACTGAGAGAGATAGACCTAGATTAGATACTAGGGGGAAATCTTACTGTGATGGTGGTGAGGCACAAGAAGATGTTGACCAGAGAACCTGTGGATGATCCATATTTGGAACAGTTTCAAGGCCAGGTTGGATGAGGCAACCTGGTCTAGTGAAAGGTGTTTCTAGCACAGTGGTTGGATCTACATGATCTTTAATTTGCCTTCCAAATAAAACCATTCAATGATTCTATGAAGTCCACTGAGCCTTTAGAGTCTAAAGAACTCATTCAAACCAACTATCTCCTCCTCCATTTAAGCCAATATTTTCAGCTGTGTATTCTTAAACTCGAGTTCTATATAGACATTTGGAAGAAAAAGATTTTATTTAAAAATTATTAAGCTTTTTGTTGTTGATCAACATTTCTGGAGTAAAAGCATTTGTTTTCAGCACAGGAACATGAAATTACAAATCTGAGTTCAGACATAAACTTCCATAGATTTTTACTAAAACAACTAGGGACCATAATTGATAAACAGAAGTTTAACTCATGAGACATTAATTATCTACTGAGAAAGCTGAAGTGAAACTAGTTCCAATAAAAGCTTTAACTGGAAGTTCTGTATGTGGAAGTTTTACTCTGGATTTACAAGGAGGAAATTCTAAATAGTTTTCTATGTTTTAAAAGACCTAAAGATTTCATAGAATCAAAGAATCATTCAGGTAGGAAGGGATCTCAGAAAGCCAAACAGTGCAAACTCCTGCTTGAAGCAAAGTTACCTTCAAGATAGGTCCTCTTTCCTTACATGAAATGCACACTTCAGCAATGGCCATCTCAGTTTCCTGGACAGGCTGCTACAACATCTGCTACCTGCAACAACTGAAAACTGGAAGGAAAACTCAACTAGCCTGCAAAATGTTGTAGTAATTTCTGAAGGAGGTGATAAAAGCAAGCCAAGAATTAAGCAGCCTTTTCCATTGTTCATAGCAGTTGCTATTGATTTAGAGGTGAAATTTAAAGCTTTGGATACTGATTGAAAAGACTAAACAACTCAGGCTCATGAACCCTTATGAAAACACTTTTTTGCTCCTGCGAGTTACGATATGGTTTGAAACAGTTTGTACGACACTAATTAACAGAGAAAAAGCAGGCTAAATGCTCATAGAAGTTTCAGGAAAGAAAAAGGGCATAGGAACCAGTTGGCTATTGTTCAATGATACTTAGAAATAGCAGATGGCTGACATCCATGGAGATTGTCTATGTTGTGTAGATATAAAAGATACCAACATTTTTCAATTAAACATCTATCAGACCTACTTGGAGAGGATAACTCTTTGGTTATCTAGTGATAAGTCCAAAGGATGAGGAGACAGAAAAAAAGTACTCAAGAAGGCTCAGAAAGAAGTATATAGATTTGCTTTCAAATCTTTTGCAGCTGAAAAAGCTGAAGTTAAAGGGACGGAATGTTCAGATAGAGATTTCCTTTCACCAGTAAGGAGAAATGCCAGGCCAGAGTCAGCCTCTCCGTGTCCCACGCCTTTCCTGAAGACAGAAAATGCTGAAATCCAACCAGTCAGCAAAGGCTTTACCTACTGCCTTTCTTCACTGAATCTAAAACTAGCAATTTTCTTTCTTAGTTCCCTTCCCTAGGGTGAGTGTTGATAAAGCAGCCCAAGACAGAAATTCCAAAAGAGAAATGAGAGCTGGATGCTCATATCGACATGAGTGGCTTTACAAGATTTCAACTATTGGTATCTTTATTAATGGGGAGAAAACTACATCTTCTTTCTGACTGAAACATTTACAGAGTTCCTAAAATGAAGGTAAAATTTATAATTTCAAATAAAGTTTACATTTTCTTCAATCTGCAATGTAATACTTTGTGTGCCAGTGTTCTTAGGAAAGATTCTAAGACAGGAAGAGCCATGTAAAATTTTGCATTTAAGAAGAAATTACAAATAACAAGGCTTATTTTAAGAAAAAAATCAAAATTATTAGTACTAAAAAATTTACTAATAATTTTAATAAAATTGTGATGTTTGTGCTCTCAAGAAAATAACAACACTAAATCTAAATCACGGCAACCTGTTATAAAATATTATTCTCTTAAATTTTTATATCAAGGTGTTGTATCTTTCATTAAGGTACAGTATACTCTGATGCTGAAAGACAGATTAATTCACTTCAAATTCTACCTAGGAACTAACTAAAAATTTCATATATTGGTAAAAATAATGGATTTTAGGTTTGAGCCAATTTTAGATTGGGTCAATATTTATAGTGCATAAAATTATCTTGAACAGGTATTGCCTCATTAAAAGAGAATTTAAACAATTCATTGTGGTTAAAATTGTTTAACATATGCACATGCATATCCCCAAATATTTGAAGTTATATTATGCACCTGTATGCATAAAAGTAATATATTTATATTTTAAGATGCAGAGCTAGTATACATTGTACTTTAGTTTGTCTTTATTTCATTAGCAGTGATTGCATTCACTAATCCATCCCTCCAGAATTCAATTGAACTTAACATTTCAAAGCAACAAACCCCAAACCAAACAAACTTCCAAAAGAGAGGAAAAAAAAATTAAAAATTTTAAATAAAAACAAACCTGCAACAACTAAAGAAACAACCGAACCAAAGCAACCAACCAATCAAAAAACAAACCCCCAAAATAAAAGAAAAACAACCTCAGCAACTTAGAAAATACATCTTCTTAAAAAATAGTGTGCACAACAAGATATATCATCTTCAGACACAAGAGAGTAATTATTTAGGCATTTTACTAAAGAGCTCTGTAATCTAGCTTCTCAGGATCTTACTGACTTACCTAAAGATCTAGCTCCATTTCATTTCAAAAGGGGAAAAACACTTTTTATTGTAATAGAGACACTAATTTCTTACTGGATTAAAAAATATTGACACAAAATCCAATATTTTATCAGCAGAAAAGCCACTCAAAATATAGAGAGATTTCAGATTTTTCTCTCTCTTTCAGGCACAATCATTTTCATGTCTAGTAATTGAGAAACTAATCCTATAAAATTGGGGGCTTTCTTTTTTAGTATTTTCCTATAAATTAAGTAGAATAATTTGTATGTAAAATTAATGCATACAGAAAAATAAATGGTAGTAAGTATTAGAAATCATACAAATGGTTTATGCACAGTTTCATCCATCTAAAGCAGTTTGTTGCAAACTCATCCTGTTCAAAAAATCTTTATATAAGCATTCTGTCACTGTATACAAAGCAAAATAATTGCACACAGTTACCAAATTATAGGGAACTGAATCTTGCTAGTGTAAAAGGACAAAACAATCTTTTCCCACACAGGATAGGTAAGAAACTAAAATCTATCCTCTGTAGGATAGAGAGACAAGACAAAATTTTACTAATGTTCACTCATTCCTACCTTCATTTTTTTTTATTCAATACAATGGAAAATAACTTTAAATACTCTATGATGCATGTTTCCAATTTTTCTTACAGAGCAAGTTTTTAAAAAAATTAAATTTGTATGGAAAATCCAAGAATAAAGGACTAGGACAATAACAGCTTGCTAATAGTTTTTTGCAGTACCCAAAGATTTTGAATGAAGCCAGTAAAATATAGGCAAAAAGATGCCAAAAATTACATAAAATGAAAGTGTAAAAAACTTCCCAAATAAATTATCCTTATGTTTTCAAGTTCTTACAGGTAAGATTTTAAATTATCTAATTTAGGGTCTAAAAAAAAGCTACCTTTTTTCTTTTGTTTGTATACATAAATGTAGAGAACATTCAGTTAATTTGTGATTTTTAGTAACACTTAAGATTTACACAGGGTTCACCATTTAAGATTAAAATTCAGCAACCTTTAACTAACCTGGAGGTCTATTATCACCTTATACAATAAAGAAAAGTTTATAAAAGAGACACATTAGAGCACGGCATTGGAATTTATAAAACACTGTCTAAAAGAACTGCTGAGAAACATGGAACATGTAAGTACAAGGAAAAAGAGTACCAGCAAGTTAAAAAAGTCTAGGATAACATTTTCTTAAAGAACATGTTATGTTTATCCCTTCCAGCACTAAAGTTTAAAGGCTTCTAAGGAGCTGCTGTGACTCTCTATTCCCAAGCAAAAACTCACTTGTTTGATGCGGTCTGGGTTAACAGTGGTCTGGGGCTGTAGGATGCTGACAGGCTCTGTCTTGGCCACGTTCTGAGGCATTTCTCGAATCTTCTCCGCAATGAAGCCATGAACTGCGTTTAGTGCTTCCACTGTTCCCTGGATCAGACACACCCGCTCTGTAGTACCTGCAAATACCAAAAGTCATCTCAGTCATCTGGGTTCCTTTAAGATCCCACAGGCTGCTTCAACCAGGGCATAAAGATGGCACTCACAGGTAATGGTGCAAAAACAACGAGCAATACATCTCTAAAAGTACAAATGAGAGATTTCCAAACATAATGTGAAGATACTTTAATAAACTCCTTTGGTGTAGATCCCACAATCACGAACTTTGCAAGTCAGCCTGGATAACATCAGTCAGAGTACTCATAACCTTTTTCCAAAATGAAATCTTCCTGTTTGTGCTACAAAAAATCAACACCAGTTCTCATGTATTGATTTTTTATTTCAAAACGTCTACAGGATGGAGAAGATGGATGCAGAACTGTGGAAAAACACTTCCTTGATTGCTTTTTTTGTGATGAGACTGGTTTTAGATGATTTTATGCTGCTTTACTGTATAGCAAAAAAGGACAATTTTACTATTAATGACTATATTGGGTTACAGTTTGATCCATCTTCATGAAACAAATAATATAAAACCCCTCAGCATCAATCCTAAGGACAAGAGTATGACACTTCACTGAAACAATTCATATTCGTGTATTCCACATATCAAACCACTTAAATAGGTTTCAGAAAATTAGTTTTGACTTGAAGAACAGAACCTGACAAGCATTGGAAAAAAACTCCCCAAAAAACCCAAAAGCAACTAAGAAGAAATACTGTAGTTTTAAACTTCATTCTGCAGGAATACCAACATAGGACAACCTACATGCTGGAGTAAAACCGTTTTAAAATTTCACATAATCCATATTTTCAAAAACATACTCTTTACACTTCCAACATACACAACTTCTTTGATATTCATCACCTCACTATTGTTTTCAAATAACAGTAGAACAGTTCTACTAACAGAAGACAATTATAACATGAAATATCAAGATATTAGTGTATTCCTAAAAATATAGTAATACCATAATACTGCTTGTGTTGCAAAGATAAGCCAGATACATATCTCAATTCAATGTCACTACAGATTTTGCTTCAAGACTATGCAGAGGGGGTGCAAAACAACGTATCTGATCCTTGGAATTAGCACAAAAATAAACATAATTTTTCTTTTTCATTTATATACTCCTAGTAAATACTATTGATAAGGTCACAAACTAATGTTTTCTCACATAAAATCCATTCATTCTACCTAAGAAAATGACAAAGTAATGAGATGGCAAATACTAACAAGTTTGCAACAACTTCTGAAGTTCACCACACGTTGGTTGGCCTCATTTCCATTGTACAACCTGCATTGAATCACATAGATTAATGTACCAGAGTGGTAAGCAACCTTCTCCCTTCCTATAAATTTTATTTTTATATAATCAGCTTTTATCATCTTAAGAGATGCTCCTTACAAGAGTGCAACATAGACTTTCTTTTTCCTACTTGGCGCTCTCCCCGTTTGCAAACATGGCCTGTGGTTTCTGTGTAAAGCAATCCAGCTCAAAGGAAAAGCTCTGGGGAGTCTTTACAAGGTAGTATTAATTGTCTCCTAAATGATGAGATGTGAGGTGCACTGATCAATGCAGCTAATGCAAGTGTTCTCTAGGTCTGCAGACAACACACTGAAATAAAACACAGATCAGATTACGGGTGAGCTGCCGGAGCCTCATCCAGACAGCACTTAACAGGGGTGACTTCTGTCAAAACACTTGAATGGAAAACTTTCAATGTAAATAGGAATTTCCTTAGGCTTGACACTAAGTGACTAAAGGGTATTTTGCAATCTGTGCTGTTTCAGAAGGTGCAGCATAATAAAAATATGCTGTGCGTCATACTCCAGGCCAAACACGCTACATTTCAGTTTGTATAACTAGGATGTAGTAGCAGAAATCACTGTCTCATGAAAAAATAAAATTGTGCAAAAACACATCTTGCACAGAGTTAAAGTTTGAAATAACACATTTGCTTTGACAGTCATATGCACAAAAAAAATTAAAATTAAAAAAATGGGGAGAAATTGTACAGCTATAGTTTCTGATTGCCTTAATCTTTTTGAAGCAATGTTGTCATATTCCTTCACAACAGCAATAACTTTTCACTCAGGTACTAGAGTACAATAATTTACAAGAATTATGCAAAAGAAAAACCTGCCAGCTACATGACCAACCTGTATAGCAAAAATAAACCTACGAATTACTAACATTGGTGATATTTCTGTCATTTTAAGAGCTTTTAGGCTCCATTAGTGTATGAATTAAAGTGTCAGATTGCTTATAATTTTCAGTTAATAGTTTTATCCAATACATTTTTCACATTTCTGTGAACAAAAGCTCAGCCGTCTCTATATAAGTTTTTTGTCATATGATTTTCAAAATATGCATTTAAATTACAGACATAATTTTTGAAACAGCTGACAAAGAAAAAGAAATCAAATTATCAAAAATCACTGCCCCTATTTATATCGTGTAAGGATAACCAATATAAAATTGTTATCTTTTTAAAAATTATTTACAATTCAATTAGGTTCTAGGGTCATGTATTATACACTGCCTTTTATATATGAAGATACAAAACATATACAAGAGAAGAATATGCTTGACACAGATAATGGCCAAATGTAGAACAGGCGGCCATCAACCCTGTACATTAAATAAACCCAGAAAAACTGGTTAGATGTATGCTCAATAATAACAAAGTCCATGGTAGAAATTTGCATGTGGCTATAAATTGGAAAAAAAATATCTGCAAACATGCTGCTCACGTTTCTGCAATCATTTATCTTTTCCTAAGGAACTCAAACTGCTTTTCATCAAGTGTAGTGTTGTTTCTTTCCCGTTATATTAGAATCCAAATACAATTTGCATGTGTGGGTTT
Organism: Sialia sialis; assembly: GCA_009812075.1. NCBI lineage: Eukaryota > Metazoa > Chordata > Aves > Passeriformes > Turdidae > Sialia > Sialia sialis. The sequence continues at coordinate 13,698,476 of VRYO01001269.1, read as the reverse complement.
TAACTTTTTCTTATCAATTAAGAGGCAGAGCCCAAATGCACAAAAAACCCCCCGGTCTGAGCACTCAACAAAAAATGTATGCGTAAAACCATGAGAGAAAAAAGAAACCTTTATCTGTATGATTTTTTTTTCTTTTCTTT
>VRYO01001269.1:13648444-13693589 GCA_009812075.1 Sialia sialis | reverse complement strand
GCTATAATAATTACTACAGCAACATTAAAAGCATTACCTGGGTGTAAGAATAAAGCATTACATAAAATTATTTTGGTGTTGTAAGAGGTAAACTGAAGTTTAATAGAGATATTTTCCTCAAAAACTAATGTCACACTCATTGCTGCCCACCAGAAGATTTATATAAATTCATAAATATTTTGCCATATAATATGTCTACAATAAAAAGGAGAATAAAATGTTATGTAGGCGGAACTGTTTCTAAATAGGACTCTTTCACAACTTCTTGCATTGGATGACAGTTGCTCTTTCTCTATTTTTATAGATATACATTCTTTTTTCCTAAGCACTCAAAAACTCCTGCCTCACAGGTATTTGCTGAACTATTTTCATTCTTGTACAAAATTACTTTTAAAATAGCCAAGGTAGATATAATGGCCCTGGGAAGTTCAGTACCAATGAGAATCAGATGAAGTGAACAAAAGATCTCCTGCCAGTACTGACTGAGCCAGACAGGAGCCTTTTTTAAAGGCCAGTCATTTTGTGAGTATTTTCAACAATTCAAAAGAATAATGTAATGATTTAATGTTTATACAGATGGTACAAGATTTCAGCGTGTTTTTTATTTTTATTATTGGATTTGAAGGAAGGAATCTGCATCTCAAAGGACTCCAAGGCATAAGCATTTTTCCACAAGTCATCTCATGGGCTGAAATTTCTAATTAATCTGAGTAAGCTACTGATGCTCAGATACTCCTCCATGGCCCTGCTGTGCAGCAACACATGAAAAACTTTACAGACTTAAGAATCTCACTAGTTCTTCTCCTCAATAGGCAACAAAAGCGAAGTTCACCTCTAAAAATCAGACTCCCTACAGATACAAATACATGTGAGATTGTCTCCTTTCTATATTTGCCTGAGAGCTCATTTTTATAGGATGGCAGCACATTTATAAATGAAGAACGTGAACATCAAGAATGGTACCTAATCTGTGCTAACTACCTGTATGAATTCTGTACCAGAAATGGCCCTGCTCTCGACAATCTTTTAAGTCTGTTCCCTACTCTAACACTAAACCAGGGATGCTCATAAAGCTTCTCTATTCCAGCAGCAGAGGAGCACTGCAGGTACGTGTTGGGGATGGGAAGGAGGGAGGATGCAGTCATTATCTCTTTGCTCTTCCCTTTTCCTCCAACTGCAGAACTTCTTGTTACAGGAAAGACGCTGAAGCTCAGTAATACTGCTGAGGGAAGAGACAAACACTGGCACTGTTCCAAAGGTCCCATACCAGCTGGTACTACAGGGTTTAGAGCCTTTGGGGAAGGCACTCCTGCAGCAGGACCACACTGGCCATCGAGAGCTGGAGTATTAAAGAGCAGTTATGATCAGAAAAACTTATGATCTCTTATGCCTAGAAATAACAGCATCAGAGTGGGTGGTAGTGCTCTGATTGCTTTTTTAATATTATTGTGACAGGCTCAGATGGCATCATTTATTCAAAATTTTTCACATTCGCTAGCAAACCAATAAATGGCATTAATGCCTGTAAGCTGAACAAGGATGTGAAAAGGCATAAAGCATTTATGTGCCTGAGGGACCTAACTACCTTTTGCCTATTCTTTTTTTTTAGCCCAGAATTACCTGCCACCTATAAAGATAATGACTTTTTCTTGCCCTTAATTACTTGTGGAGTCTTTCAAATCTTCATTATTCACTAGCCATGCTCACACATCTCTATTGGGAAAAAAAAATAATTAAAAAAGTGTCTTTGGATTGTAGAGAGAAGACCTAGAAAATGTTACTCAGTGGAAAAGGTGCAGTATTGATGGCTTGCTAAGATTTGGAATGTAGTTTAAATGTGAACAACATGCATCTTCAAGAATACATTTTAGGTAAAACAGAGAAAAGTAGTTAAACTTTCACAATATGAAAAGTGTTTTATGAATAAATGGAATGGGCAGATGAATTTTAAAATTTGTATATCCAAAGCACTGGCAGTTAAAGATTTTTAATGACTCTTAACTAACACTACTTAACACCAAAGGAGTTGTCTAAATTGTCTAACAGGAGAATTGACTTGAAACAGCAAAAGTTGAGGAAAAGGCAGGAGAAAACTGGCACAACTCAGATAAATTACAAAAGCAGAATGCCTACCAGTCAGTTATACATTTTGACCCAAATACACACTAAATAAATACATCCAAAAATAAACACACCTCAACTTTTTCCATAAAAAAAATTATCAGAAGAATGAATGCATATAAGCATATCTATGTTTTATGTCTTTTTTGATACAGGGATATTTCAAATATCTCTGGCATATGTTTCTGGGTGCAAATACGAAGGATGTTAGAAATTGTTCTCTCAAGTGAAACAGGTTAAAGTATAAACAATTATAAATTAAGAGTTGTAAACTACTTTAAGGCAAAAGCCTAGTATGAAGCATTTATTCTAGTCAAGAAATGAAGTTCCAGTAAGTAGTTTCTAATCACAAACAGAAACAAGAATAATCAAAATGAAAACCATCCACTGATATCTTGTAATTTTTGAGATGATATTTCATAGCTATACACAGCAATATTCTTTTCTGAAACTTTAATTTGTGCCTACTCAGAACAAGGCATACACTGAAAAAAGCTTTATTAGTAACAAAATATCCTCTGTTTTAAAAGTATGGAGAACATTCGTAATGCTGTTATTGACCAAGCACATCAGAATTATGTTAGGTTTTAAAATCTGCCTGTTTTTCTCCAAATCTAATTTTAGATTTCTCTTCTCAAAAGTAATGAACAAGCACAAAATACAAATGAAATTCCTATTAATTTGGAATTTTTTTTTTACCACTAAATAAACATGGAGAACTGTAAAATATACATAATAGGTTAATAATGGACTAATACATCCTAAAATGGGGGGAACCCAAATGCAGTAGAATCCTTATTCTTTGATCATTCATGAGATTTTGCTTTAAGTCTAGGAAATTGGTTTTGCCCATTTGAAAAAGAATTTACCAGCCTAATTAGATTTTTTAATCTTCTCTCAAACCATTTAATCCATGGATTGTGTACTCCTACACAATACTAAATGCACTTTTAATTTTTTTTTCTTGTAGGAAAAAGCAAGATCAGAATCATGACAAAAAAATAAAAAAATGCAAGAATCCAACTAATTTAATGAAGCTGGAATTATTAAAGCCTCTTTCCTGACAGATTTGCATATTTTGAAATAGTCTTTCACAGAAGCTTCTTCCAAAGTTGTCTGGGACAGCAAATACAGCCATAAAGGAATGCCTTCTTTTAGTAGAGGATTTCATAGCATCATTCTCCAATCCAAAGATGCTTATCTTTTAAATGCATGTAAGAATTTTATTATCTGAAAGACGTTCATTCTTTGTCAAATGTAGACCATGTTCATAAAGGGTTCAGCGTTGTTTCACAAAAACATCAGGTGAGGTAACACTGATACTGATCAAACAAATCAAGTGTCTTGTTTAAAAATTGTCCCAAACATCATTCAGAAGCAACAGTATATGCATATATTAATTAAGCAAAAATCAAAATTCAACTATTATGCATTTGTGCATTTAGCCCTTTTGTGGGTTTTTGATAAACTAGGATTAGTATTTCGAACTTTGCCTTTCAATTAAGTGTGTACACCTTCCTTGTAGGCACAAATGGTGCCCTTAGAAATATGTTTATTAAAAAAAAAAAACAAACACAAAGGTCTTTAAAGGAACTCTTGCAGCTCTAATTCCTCCTGAGTACTGAGCAACTGTATTGTGTCAAGTCTAGAAAAAACTTCTACTGAATTTGCATTTCCTGCTCAGAACAAAGGGTGGAATTTTTTGTGTGCCATATTCTTATATTACTTATATTCTGACATCAAGATCACTCTGAATTGTATTCATGACAGTTATATTCAAGTAGGAAAAATTACAAGATCATAATTCTCATAATTATAGTTCTCAATAGCTCTCAATCCCTGAATTATTCCTGGTTTTCTGTACCACCCCTAATACTGCAGACTGTAGGGTTCTAGATACTGTCAAATGATTGAAACAATAGGAAAAAAGATAGCAAGTAATAACTTAGGTACTTATGCACGTACAAAGGAAAGAAAACAGTATTTAATAGATCAATACCAAATTGAACAAGAAAGAAAACAAAATAAACTCCTTAAATAGTGGAGGCTATTTTAGATTGAACAACAAAATTATGAGATATGCAGATGAGGTTAAATGTAAGTTTTCAAGTACAAGATAAGCAAAAAATATACCACATTACTGTTGATTACCTAGTTGATGAACCTAGTTATTTGGTCGTTTTTAATTTAATTTACTGTTTTTATATTTTAATTCAATACACTGTTTTTCACTGCAGCATTTGGTGTAATGCTGTATTTTGTTTGCCTTAGTAATAATGAATATTACATGCATTGTGCTCAGTTTTAGAACATGAGCCTTTCTATATTTGTATGTTTCTTGTTAACGTGCTATGGAATTCAAAACCTATGGGACTTTGGGATCTTAATTTAAGCCTGTGGCAATGAAGATGTAGCTGTTAATTTATAAGCAATCATCACAGATACAGAAGTTTTAAGATTAAATTTGAAAAGCCACTTTCCCAAACCTTTAAAATTATTAACTTGTAGCAGAATCAGTGGGGGTTTTTCCCCTAAGAATTATTGTTACTTGTTATGTTTTTTCCAAGTTTAAAATCAAACCAATTTTACAGAGCATTCCACCTGAGCTTGCACCATGTTAGAATTGCAGATTGAGTATCAGTATTTGATTATCATTGTAATGTTTGCTTCTCACATACATAATTATAATATATCATCAACCATGACCCATTCAAGTGTCTTTTGAAGTTGGCATTATAAATTTCATTCTACATTCACCCAGGTGCAATTTAACACTGGCAGCACAATTTATTTAAATGAAACTTCTCCTATAATTGATTCAAATAATCATAAAGTAGTGTTATTTATTGGTCTTATAGAAATGCCCTTAATAAATAAAGCTATAAAGAAAGCAGATGAATTCATCAACATATGCAATCTATGTATCTGTTGACATCTACAGATAACACACTAAAGGGTCAACACTGATCAAAGGTCTGGAGAATCTCTTTCACAGGGAAAGGCTGAGGGAACTGGGATTGCTCAACCTTGGGAAGAGGTGAGTGAGGGGACCTCATCAATGTGCCCAAGTGCCTGAAGGGAGGCTGTCAGAGAATGGATTCAGGCTCTTCTTGGCAGTGATAAGCAATCAAAGCAGAGGCAATAGGAAGAAATATGCACAGAAAGCTCCACCAGAATGTGAGGAAGAACTTCTTTACTGTGAGGGTGACTGAGCACTGGAACAGATTGTCCTGAGAGGTTGTGGAGGCTCCTTCACTGGAGACATTCAAGCACCATCTGGATGCAATCCTGTGCCATGTGCCCTAGCATGACCCACTGTAGTCCCTTCCAACCTGACTTATTCTGTGCTTCCATGAAATGCATTTTTTAAACTGACATGACAGGACAGCTGTGTACCTGTGCTACAAGTTACTTTTTCAAATAGGATGCTCTATTTTATAGGATTAGGACAATAATCCAGGGTGCAAAGGGCTGATCATGATGGAGTCTAGAAACCCTCTGAATAAGTGCCAAAGCTAAATTCCTGTGGCTAAAGTCCAAAGTTCTGCTGTATTAGGTGGCAATGCCATAGAAAGCTTTGCAAGCAAGCTCTCAGAGCAATGTGAAGATGATCAGTAGATACTAATGAAAGTAGTATTTTCAGATGGCTGATAGAAATAGTATCATATTACCATGGCTCTCTTTCTTTATAGAAACAGGAAGTCTCCTTAGGTGTGTAACAGCAGTATTGTTTAATCCCTCCTCAGTATTTTGTCCTGAGTACAGCCTGTAAAGAGAAGTTCTGTCTCCAATGGATACTAAGGTTCAACAATATATTAGTCCTTTACAAATGCCCAAAAACTGTAAGACAAGAAATTAAGTTTCATTCCTCCTCTTTTATCCCATGAAAATTTTCTCTTCATAAAAAAAAAAATTATTATGGGAAGGCAGGCCTCCCAAAAGACAATCACACAGGTTTTGTGATTTTCCTACAAAGAAGTAGCTCTAGCTTCCTTCCCCTACAGATATAGCCACTGACATGAAACTCTGCAGCAAAAATCCTCAAGGAAATGCAAGTAAAAATTACAAAGTTTTCCAAAGCAGACAGGCTCCCTTCAAATGCAGTTTCACCTTTTCCTTGCAGACACACTGGGGATTTCCTTTAGAAGCACCAGACAGACATAAAATGCAAATAAATGTGCAAAGACTAGAGAAGAGCATGGTGTAAGCTGTTGGTTAAGAAAAATGATACCATAAGCGTGCACCATCTAAAGCCACATGACATGGATTGGAATAGATGCCACAAACTCAAGTAAGTGAGAATTTCTTAACTAGAGTAGGCTAGGGTTTTCTATTCTTTCTATGTACCTCAGATCTCTCCTTTTTCTACCCTGCAAAAGTTCTCCACAGAAGTGGTCAATAATGCAATATTGAGAAGTACAACTAGAAAGACACCTATTTTTTGGTACATTTTTTTACACTGATGAGCAAGCACCAGGAAAACTGCTTTCTCACTACCAGTTAAGTAAAATATAGGCAGTAGAGAAGATTCACAAGTATGAAGACAGCATTAGGATCTGGATGCCTAAGAGCTATATTTCTTAATTTGTTATATCCCAGTCTCTGGCATATACAAGTCCAAATACAGTTAATTAAACATTATGCATATCTTGACCTTTTAGCAAGACACACTATTATTTTTGTATTACTTGGAGGGAGGTATTGCTCACATTATTAAAGACTGTTTTCTATGGTATGTATTCAAAAGAAATCTAAGCTTAAAACTGATGCTTTGTCTTTTCCTGGTGTATATATAGAATCTCATAGTTATAAACTCTGAAAAATATTTCTATTAGTTTTATTGTTAACATGAAAAACCTCAAATGCCACATACTCTGCAAGTCAGTCTTCTTCAGAGCTCTTCTCATTGATGTAAACTCTATTTTCTCTAGCCAATTTTATTACTTTGCCCTATTAGAAGTTAATTTATTTCCATGCTGACTCTAAATTAAACACCTTAAAGGAAATCCCCTCAAAATAATCCCCTGGTGCACGCACTACAAAGTGGTTATAGTGATAGCATGTAAATGACTACAATGCTGATGCTTATTCCAGAAGTTGTCAAACATCACCTGACTTGGCAAGAAATTGTAACTTGCAGAAATTTCATGTGCTTGTGGAGATTAGAGGACATTGCTCGAATTTGAAACCTGCTCAACTATCAAATACAGATCTGCCTACAATGCAAGTCACGAAAAGCTCCTATGAAATGGGCATCTCAGGGCTCCAAAGTGATAACCAATCAGAAAGGAACCAAAAAAGCTCTTCCTCTGCTCACTGGGTCTTTAAATGAACATGAAAATGTAGCTAGAAATAATCAAGGCTTTTCCGTCCCATTACTCAATAGTATCTTCTAAGACAGCTGCTATTCAAACACTTAAGGAATTAGTTCTAAATGGTAGTATGGCTGAACAGCCATGATAAAAAAAAAAAAAGCAGCCTGCAGGAAATCCAGAAAGACAAGCCTCCAGAATTTAAAACAGATCACCAATGAGAGCAGCTTTCCTTTTGGGAAAGTTGTGTATCTTTTGGACAGAGATATTTCCCAAAAAAATTCCACTGTATTCTAGTCATAAGCTGGAATACCCACAGACATCATTGGCCTAAGATAGCAAGGATTCAGAACCAGTTTTTTGCTTACAGTATTTCTTACACTATGCAAGGTAACACTAACTTTTCTAATCAACTCTACATTACCTCATCTAACAGGTCACCTGGAGGATATAGAAAAGCAGAGTGAATTACCATTTGCTGAAACTCCACCACAAAGGATTCAGACAGTTTTTCGGGTTTGGGATTATTTTTCAGTATCAGAAAAAGAACACTATATTCTTTAGATTTTGGAGGTTTATTAAAGCAAATGGATGTCAAAAAGAAAGTAGGCCAATCAAAAATGAAAAGGATGAAAGTAAGGCATTGCTTTGTCCATGGGGAAGGAAGATTTTTTTATATAATTCTTATTTTATTTTTATATTATTTAAATATGTATAGATATACACCTCTCTGGAAATATTTTGTAACTAAAACAAGAGCTGTTATCTACACTTCTTTAAATATTTAACATTAATGGCCTCATAAGAAAAGTGCATGCAAAGATCTAAGAAAAAAAAAAGCAAAAAACCAATAACATGTATTTGGTAGTGCTAATATCTCAAGTCTTTTGGCATCAACCACCACGCATTCTTGCAACTACCACTATAGAGCTCCACTATCATTGTCTCTGACTAAGAAATAATTAACGTAACAGCAAAAGGGCAAATACAGAAGCAAAACAGTCCACTAGTTGCCACTGCTCCTTCACTCTGCCTAAAATAAATAATTGGATAGGACATGATTAAACAGAATTATGTTAACAACTATAGTTTACATGCACATATTTTCATGCATATAAATAAGAGGCAACGCCATATCATCTCTTTCAGGAAGTCACCTTCATTTGCAAGGATGTGAATTTGAGCCACACAGCTCCTCAGTGGATCAAAATTAAAATGGAAGCAAATCAATTTTGCAATTATTAATATAATAGACAAGAACTAGGGTGGTGAGCCATCAATTCTAATTAAAGACTGCAATTAAAGGATACTTCAATCAATCATCTCTCTGAAAGTATACTCTATTGATTGCTGCATTAATTATTAAAATTATATTAAAATAAAATTCAGCTTTAGTTATCCACCAGCTACTTCAAGATAATATTCTGGTCTTATAAGTAAATGAGTGACATCATAACTAGGACTAAAATTCCTTTTCATTTTTCCTGTGAAGAATCCTTAGAAGGGGTACTCCAGAATTTTACTTTCTGATTCAGTATATTACCTCCCCATGGCAGTCCTTTAGGACTTGCTTTTCCTTCACCAGCATTTCTCAGAATACCTATTTGTGTCTAACATACTTTAAGTATACATACACATCCTAAACTAGATAATTTAAGAACTTTTGACGCAAGCAAAACCAAGACCTAGTTGTATAAGTAATAGGCAGAAATGCTAAAATACAATTTCATAATTTTGCAGTTCAAACTGAAATATAGGTAGATGAAAAGCAGAGTTCATAGCAAATGGCAACAATGAGGTACTTGAATCAGTTGTGTTTTAAGCTCCTGTGAAGGAAAAGAACATAAATAAGAAAGCAGTTGAAAAGATAATGAAGATAACTGAATCTTGACCACAAAATTCAAGGTAGTCTTAGTTAAGTAAAACAGAAAAGATTGAAATTAACAGACCGTAAGACACAAAAGAAGCCAAGCTATGGGTATAGCAAGTAAGAATTGTGAAGAATTGCATCCCACCCTAGTTCTTGCATAAACAATTTTTATGCTGGTATGATAAAACCATATAAAGCTGCTTCCTTAATTCTCAAGCACATATGCTATCAGTATTAACTCATATAGTTTCTTGGTATCTGCAGTAAGCAAACATAAGGACAAGAAAGTAATGTGCAGCTAAAACCCTCTTGATTTCGACTGCACAAGTACAGAACATGGGGTATCAACACAACTGCTTTGTTACCTTATCCAAACAATCCCTAAAGAGTCACTTAAATGTTGCCTGAAATTAAAAGATTGCCAGATGTTTTCAAAGACCACAGGCCCCTGACTGAGCTACAAAAGCTAAGACTATCTCCAAAAAATCTTGAATTTGTAAAAACCTGTTTCAAATTGTCAAATTCCACAGCTAATTTTCAAGTTGATAATTGTATTGGCAGGTGGCCAGGGTACAGAAGTCTATGAAGTTATGACTGCCACCCACTGCTTTGCAACTATGGCCTGTAATCAGGAGAAAATATAATTAAAAAACATGGGAAGGGAGGACGAAAAAGAAAGGAAGAATTTTGATAATAAAGTATCTTATTTTATTAAACCACTGCTTATGCTAACAGAAATGTAAGTGTAACCAACATGTACAAGTTGAAAACGCTAGCTCCTCCTTCAAAAATAAAGACCAAAATAAAGTAAGGTTTAAACTATAGAATTTACCTAAATATCTGTCAATCAAGCTTGCTTCTCTTAATTGTGTTCCACCAACCTTAGCCTCCTTTGAAAGTCAAGTAGGTGACAGCAGGCGATAGCAGCAGGTGCGAGGGAACAGGCGATGGCAGCAGGTGAGATTCGCCATAGGTGTCGTGCAGTCTGGCTGGACGCACAAACACAGCTTTCAAAAACCTGCTCTTAATTTAGACTTGCTGGATCCAGCTTGCTAAAACCACTACAAAGCCAGGAATGTTTCCATTGAGAATGTATTTCTTTAGAAGGTACAAGTTTCCTAAAGCATCTTGGCAAAATCAATGAATTACCCGCAACCTTTTATGCTAACCTTCTATAATAAAATCCACATTTACATGGTGTTAAATTCCTTAAGATTACATTCACATCATACCATCTAAACACATTTAACAAAGACACACAGAAAGAATGATACAAAGGAAATTATCTATATGGATTTATGATTTCAGACATAGTATTTCACAATGAGTATCTAAAATGTTGTTCTAGGTCACTTCTCCTTTGAGATATCTACTTATAAAATTTAGGCAGTAGTTGATGACAACTATAAACATTTCATGGTAACTTTTTTTTTTTATTATTATCATGAGTTATCAGTGCTTATTTAAAATCACTAAAAATTAGGAAAATAATATGACATGCATTATTAGAAAGACAACCAGAATAATATATTGAAGTTTTTTGCAAGAAAATAGGCAGTGACATCAGGGGAGCTATTAAAATTCCCTGTCATTGTGGGAAGAATATTTGTACATTTATATAAAAACAGCATGCTCAAAAAAACCCAACTTTAAAATAATTACCAGGGGGAAGAAGAAAAGTATTACAACAAAGCAACAACAAAACAACTATTATCAGTTTATGCAGCAGGACTATTCTGGTCCTTCAAGTGCCTCAGACTGCTCCAGGGACAGGATTTTAAGAGCAGTTACATTTGTACAATAACTGATGCGTTCAGTTTTCCTCACAACAGTGATTAAAATGGCTCAGAGAGAGTTGTCGTGCTGAATGCAGTTAATCATCGAGGATTAGGCAAGCTGGCTTACAAAATTCTGGCTTTTCCCATCATGTGAAATTACTTTAAAAAATTAAAATTATACAAAATCTGATTCCACTAGCTACTGGCAGTCCTCAAATTTGACTGATTTTGCCATATGAGATGTAGGCATCTACATAGGGCCCAAGATATATTATTTAATACACTAGGGAAAAAAATCCACTCACCAAGACTTACTGTAAATTTATACCCTCTGTACATCATGCTACTAATATTTTTACACCTCATTAAACAAAGCTTTTCTTTGTTTGGGTTTTTTGTGGGGGTTTGTTTGGGTTGGGGTTGTTGTTTTTAAAGTTGTTTTTGTTTTGTTTTAAATCAACCACAGCTTTTTTACGAAACTATTTCTAAAGCAGTTTCTACAATAATATTAATTTTCAAAGAGACACAATCATATTGTTTGCTACGCACATTAAAAGCAGAGCCAGAGAAAGTATTAAAAGCAGCAGAAATTATTCTTATATCTTTTTCTTTGTGTCTTTGAAAAAGAGTACCATTTATGTCAGGAAATACTGTGCATATTTGAATATAATTCTTACCAAAATGCATTTAAAAGCAGGTTTGTTATACTACTGTTAGTTTTAAAATCATTCACTTTTGGCAACTGTTGTGTCATAAGTGTACTTGCCAGAAATATACAGACTATTACTATCCTAATGCTATATTACTATATACTACTCTTCACAAGACTCTTCTTTGGATTCAATACTATTAATTTTATTTATATCATGTTTATTGTTCTCAGCCATGATATACAGTAGCTATCAATATTAAATTACATGCTGCTAGTTTTTTAGCTTATTTCCATACCAATTCACGGCATTCTATCTATTTTAACCTCTATATGCTAGTCTCTCCCAAAAAACACCAACATTTCCAGATTAAAACACCAAAAGCACTTTACTAAAACAATTAAGACTGCAAATTTGTTTTGAATGAAGACTTCACTGGATTGTTTTGATTGAAAATGAACATTAAAAGCTAAAAAATTACTACATTTAAAACCAGAATAAAACCAGATCTTATACTATAATAAAAGAGTATTTTTTTGGTTTTGTCCTATTTATGTGCAAGTAATATCTCTGGTCTTGGCAAACAGACTGCTAGTAGTGGATTGTTACACTATGGATGTGATAATCTCTACTTGCTACTTAAAGTAATGCAGTAAATGAAAACAGACACAGAGAGAGCTTTGCATTTTGGAGATTACTGCAAAAAATGAGAGCATTGATGAGTTTATTAACAATGAAAAGCGAAAAATGCACTACCCCAGCATGCAGGTGCAGCCACTGAAGTCCTAGCAGGCATGTATATACGGAGACTAAAAGCAGACAAACAGCTAAATCAGTCATTACCCCAGTTGCACACAACCCCCTTCTGACAGATGCTGCTGTCCCTGCAACAGCGGCATCTGATCAGATTAGAAATGAACTCCTGAACCTCCAGTTTTCAGCCTGACATGCCAGGATAATCCAAAATTGGAAGTGTTTTACTGTAATATGCTGGGCTGAAACCTGTGGTAGTTTAGGAATTGATCTGTGAGTGGATCCTACGTCCTGTGTTGAGGATGGAAAAGTCCATTGCCAGGGCTGCAGACAGGAACACCATCAGAGGTGAGGTTTGTAACCATGGCCACATCTGTCAGAGCATTCATACGATAAAAGCAGTATAAATACATATATAACAGAGCAAACACCAGAAATAGAAGAATTGCCAAAGCAGCTAAAATTACTGCTCTACCAAATCTGGTGCCCTGTTTCCAGAGGGGGTTGCTGTCCAACATTTAAAGGGTAAGTATAAAGAAACCCTTTGTAAGGCATACATGAATTCCAATCAATTTTAATTTCATATTTTTTACTATTGTTTGCCAAAACAAGGTAGTTTAATCATATCCCTCTCTACATATTTTTAAGCATACATCATCTTATCAAATAAGATACAAGCATTCTTTGATTTTCACACATATGGATCAGGAAACAAAGGCTCTGGAGCATTCTGGAAAAGAATTTAAGACCCAAATTATCATTTTGGTATGGTATTTGGCTGGTATGTCAAATCTCATCTATGAAACTTGAGCATATGATAAATTTGCAAACAATTGAATAAGATGAAACTTTTTTGAAAACATAGGGAGTAGAACTGTGTGCAAAAGCTGTGTATGCAAGCAGTGGCAAAAGCTAAGTTACAGAAGCTGTACTCCAGGGTTCCATTCAAGACTTTTTTAAAAAGGTCTATCCTTTTTAATTTTTTTTTTTTTTAATACAATAGACACAACGCAAGCTATGATTTTATGATTTAATTTTTTTTAACTTAAGAAAGATTATTCCAAGTTTACTGCTGTGTACTTTACAATCCTCCCTTATTCAAACAGCTCTCCACTTCCATTGTATTTTATTCTTAGTTCAGCTTTGGAAAGCATTTAAACCTAGTATCTCAATTTATTCAGCTAACACTAGGAAATACATTTGAAACTGAAATTTCAGTGGGGTGAGAAGTGTCTTTAAATCTCTGAACCACAGAAGTGTTCTTGTGAAATGAACATCAGGACCAGTGAGTGTAAATTCTGATTACACTTGTACACTGAGCAGAAGTGTGCCCGTAGCAACACTCATTTTTCAAAGACCATTGAATTTAAGTGTGCCCTGACAAAGAAAAGACTGTAAAGGGCCAGATTTTGTAGAAGAGTTTCAATGGTCTAACAATTAATTCATTCCCTATCTGATATTATCTCCAAGCCTATTCAAATCAGTTAGCAGGTGTGAACTAACTACTATAGCGTATGTTTCCTGTTGTGCTGCCTTTTGTTCATTTCTACATTATCTATAGTATATAAACAATACATGACTTCATTCATCCATAAACAAAAAAACCCCAAAAACCAAACCCTAACCCTCAAACTTCTACAAACTGTATTTAGTTTTAACATAATAGATAAAAATCTGTATTAACGGCCATGCTTTTCTCCTGACTTATGGTAAGTTATTTTGATCTCACAGAAATATGACTGAGCAGTTCTGCCACAAAAGAAAACACAAACACTAAAACCACATAAAAATAGCTTCATTTTCACCAAAGTATGATTCTAAAGTTCTCAATCTAGTGGCATTCAAACAATCAGTTAGTTTTAAATCATATCAGTAAATTAAAGAAATGCAATCTGATTAGTGCAATATGCCCAAGTGATTCACAATGAACACATATTTCATACATGCCCTACTTATGGACCAAGCTATTAATTTCTTTTTAAAGGAACAGTGATTTTTTTTTTTCTTCCAGAAGATTAATTGCTCTCTTAGAGATGCAGGGTTCGGTTTTGGTTTTTTGTTTGTTTGTTGTTTTTTAGTTTTTAACAGAAATGGTTCTATTTGAATCAATATTCTTTTCAGATGGTTCAATGGAACTGATAAGAGAACCTTTACTCTGTTTTTGAAAACAGGGGATACTTGTGATAATTATGGATTAAAAAGATTGGGTTTTAAGCCATGGGCTTCTGAATTGTTTCTGACCTTTAAGCTTCAACATCAGACCACACTGTAGAGTGAGTCATACCAGCATTCTGAAAATATATATTGAACTTAAATATACTGAATTTTGTCAATAATACCTAATTCACATATGTTGAAATTTCCTTTCTATAGAAACTAGAGCTGTTTCCACAGCTCTAATAATCAACAGCGGATTAATTACCAACTGCTGGTCTGATTTAATATCTATACAAATTCTAATGCTTGGGTAAAGGACTTTCCTGCACTGGTTTTATTATCTGAGTGCAATTATTCCCAGTTACTTCAGGGAAGGTCAAAAGCAGGGTCTGTTTAGCAGCATGGCCAACAGCCTTTTTCTCCTTGCTCAAGAGATGTCCCACTAATAAGAAAAACATGCTCAAAACCATCAAGCTGGTATCATTTGACTATAGTTTCACAATTAAATTGTCCACATGAACCTTTTGTGAGAGGAATCCAGTTGTACTAAATTGAGTGTACTTGGTATCATTTGGAGCAAAGAAGAAGAACAGAAACACTATTGTCTAAATAAATACTTTCTATGTATCTGTCTCTGTGATAAACAATAATGCATAAGAGACCTTCTAATTCCAATGGTAATGAATAAAATGAGAAATAAGGAGATTTTACACGGGAGAACTTTTAACTTCTGAAACTTTTCTCAGATGGAGTCCATAGTATTAATATAAGTTTCTAAAATATTGAATCCTTGTTTAAGATTGAAAAGCACTTTGAAACCTCACCCCTTATTTTAAATCTGAAATTTACTCTTTGTATCCAAGAACTGGAAGTTGTAATTCAGTTTAAAGTTGCACTGAGGTTTAAAAATAAATATAGATTGTTTAACTGGGCTACACTGAAAATACCTCCAATAGTTTTTAGTAAGTTTTAAGCTCCTCATAGTAGTCATCTGCAGAAAAAAAAAAAAAAAAAAGGAAAAAAAGAAGGCCAGATTCTCCAAGACATTATGAAAGTTATCTCAGCTGAACAAATAAGAAAATAAGGTATAAGAGCTGCTTTTCCTTGGTTGATGCTGAGCATGTGACAAAGCCATGTCAGATGAATTACTTCTCCAATAACTCCAACCAGCAAGCACAAAGTCAGTTATAAAAGACAAAAATCAAGTTGCCTCATCAGAACAGTATTTTGCTTGTTTCATTTCACTTACTCCAGTTTATCAACCATTTTTCAACACAGTGAACGACCACACTAGCATGACGACATGCTGCAAAAAGAGAAATGGCATGATGAAATTTAAATTTTTTGAGAAGTAATTTTAGTAATGTACAAGGAGTCTAAAAAATAAAACTAAAAAATAAAAAAAATAAAAAAAAAACCAAACAAAAACCCCCCAAAAAATCCCCCCATCCAATTAGTTTTCAAATATTAGCAATTTTTCTCATTAGCCATGCATATTCAAATGTAGATTAAAAGAAACATCATCTAATCAGCTACATTATGCAACGCTATGCAACATGTGGCCCTCTCATTTGCCTTAAAAGTCTAATTATATTTCTCAACTTTTGTTTCATTTTTGCAACTAGTAAGTAAAGCAATAGGTTAAAAATAACCTTCTCCCTTGGCACAGGTTGGGAACCAAGAAGCTGCTTTGAAGAACAGGCCCCACAGCTCTGGCCAACAACAAACTGCCCATGAGGTAGCATTACACCTTTGCAGCAAAAAAAAAAAACACATGGCATCCTGAGATGCATTAGGAAGAACCTCACCAGTACCTTCTCCATGTGTTTAAATACCTGGTGGAAGGAAGATGAACCCAGACTCTCTGAGATTTAACCAATGGAAGGACAAGAGGCCATGGACACAAATTGAAGGAGGAAATTATGTGTAAAGGTAAGCAAAAAACTTTTCAATGTGAAAGTGACAGAACACAGGAACTGTCTGCTCACAAGAGGTTTTGCAGTTTTCATGAGGAGCTGTATTCAAAATTCAATATGATGCCATTCTAGCTGAAACCTTTTTGAGTAGCAGCCTTAGAGACTAGCAAATACCTAGATGTCAATTCCAAGCTCAACTACTCTGTGATTCTGTGTGACCAAGAAAGACGCAAAACCACTGTAGTCAAAGTAATATGTACCTAATAACCACACTACTTGGCTTTTTATAAAATTTATAATAGACAAATTTTAACAAGGAAAACAAAAATACATTTTATACATGCACATAGCTGCCAAATTTCAATCTTCTGCTCCTAAAAATGTAATTGAAAGGGAAATATATCTTACTCAACAGCTATATGGGGGTTTTTACCCTCCCTATCAAACACCTGTAAAAGAGTAAAGAAAATTTTCAGAAGACGCATTATATCCTCTATGTACATGGAAAGGAAAAATCATTCTAAGGGTCCAATTAAGGTGTTAATTATACCATCTTTGGGTATAATGGAGAAGTATATTTCTGAAGGTGAATATTTTTAAGATAAAATAATACACATACAGCTTGATGGTTTGAATGAAGAACAACTAAACTTTGAGATTGCCAAGTATCCAAAGCAAAGATTTAGCTACACAAATCAGCAGTTAAATGCATGAAGAAAACCACATTCACCACTGAGTCTGCACACAGAAAATCGGTGCACAGTCTTGATATTTGAACATTACATAATTTGGGAGGATCATTTAACTACAGAAGTTCAGTGACACACCTACAAGATTTTTTCCCAGTGTGCAGTCATTACATTGGAATGTTGCACATTGGCACGGACCTGGAGTAGGTCCCTTAGATGTAACTTGAGTACAAGCAGCAATGTACTTGCATTAATGTATCAGCTCCGGCAGGCTCATTACTTTTGTAAAATAAACAGACTAAGTTGCAAGAATGTATTTAATCAATAGCAACAGTCAATCTTAAAGAGGAAATGCAGGTGGCTACAATTCAATTAGGCTTGTTCATGTTGTACACTCAGAAGAAAAGTTGCGTAAGTGCTTATTAGACTACTCCAGTTTTCTAATCAGAGCTGATAAATATAAATCCAAATAATGAATCATTGAGTATCCTGAGTTAGAAGAATCATCAAAGTTCAAGTCCTGCCCCATTGCAGGCCCACTCAAAGAATCACACCATGTACCCAGAGCATTGTCCAAAACCTTCCTGAGCTCCCTTGGTTGGCACAGTGACCACTTCTCCTGGGAGCCTGTTCCAGTGCCCAACCACTCTCTGGGTGAAGAAACTTTTCCTGATATCCAGACTAAACCTTCCCTGGCACTGCATCAGGCCATTCTCTGGGGTCCTGCCACTGACACCACAGATAATTCCTCTTCCCCTGGTGAGGAAGCCATAGACAGCTCTGAGGGCTCCCCTTAATCTTCTGTACCCCGAGATGAACACAACAAGTGACCTCAGACACTCCTCATACAGATTCCTGTCTAGACACAGGTGGCAGGTGTTTCTAAAACTTCCTTGTGGTCAGTCAGAAAAATTATAAGCAACTAAAAGCAGCACACTTAAATATGAAGTGTGCAATAGTGCTAAGCAGTCTTAGTACAAGTTATTGCTCCACTCATAACTAAAGAAAGGAATCCTCCTTACAGTCTTCTGAAATTGTAGCCATTAGCAGGCTACCTGGACAGTAGAACTGGATGCTTACTACTATCATACCAAGCATGATCCCCTGAAATTGCCTAAAAACACACCTTCTTGTTGAGGAGCAAGAACTGCATACCAATTTGCTCCTATCCTAACCAAATCCATGTGTACTGAAGAGCAGCTTTGAGTTCTAAAGCACTCAAGACCTGACAAAGTCACTGCTAATGATTTAAGAGGCCTAACAATTCTCAAACTGCTCCTCTATCTTCAGAGATTAAAACTCAATTTAGGGATTCATTTATCAATTTAGAGCATTTAAAGATTCTACTTTGAGAGAATCAGTATTTTTCAAATAATAGATATAATTTTAGAATTTCATGGAGGTTGAATTTTCATGACAAGTTTAAAGCAGAATTCCCTGAAAGTATAAAACCAATGAATGTCTAATCTGTCATTGTAGGTTCCAACATTTAGAGTTTCCTGCTATTTATACTTTTCCATGCAACTTCACCAAATGTGAAAAAAGCCGTCAACTAACAATCTTTCTGTTCATTTCTTCAAATTTATCAAGTGTCTACTGACTGAGGACTGACTTAAATGATGATAATTACCAAAGTGCATCTAAAATCAAGACACCACAAATATGTAACCATATCTGCATATGCAAATACGCCAATATCCTTATTGGCAACAAAAAGCAAAATACACAACCAGTATATAAAACCAATATATAAATATCTACCAGATAATGTGTAGGTTTTAACAAGTACTGAGCAGCTCAATTCAGAACTCAGTTTCTAAAAACCTGTTTCTCACAATTCACGACTTCTCTTCTAATATTTCTGTTGATTATATAGGAAAAGGAAATGACCTTCCCCCAGGAAGCCCAGGCTTTTCCTCACAGCTATATCCTCAGTATCGGCAAACGCCTCTTCCCATTGCAGTGCTGCACTGAAATTTGTTTAGAAGAAGTAGGAGTTGGTTAGATTTGTCTTAGACTAAGGTCCACAAAGAAACAGAGTAATGGATTATGGCAATTATGTTGTGTGTTGAACAGAAGTGAAATTCATTATTGCTAGACTTTTACAGTGAATAAATACAAAAATATTCCAACATAGAAACATTTTTAATTCAAAAGCATGTTTTATTTTTCCAAATAAAAAGACCTTTAGAACTTTGACAGGAAGACATTCTTATAAATCAGTTGAGCACGACCCATTCCAATCTGCCTCTCTGTAACAACCGCAAGAGGACCCTACACACTCATTACTTTTGAGATACTTCCATTAATTTCTTTGATATTATAAAAATACTAACGCAATATTTCCAGAATAAACTGCCTAGCCCTTCATGTGTCAAGAAACTGTGCAACCACTTTCATGTACACAGCTGTCCTGTCACATTTTCTTTCAGCACACAGCCCACAGACATGCAACTTCATCCTAATGGTAACGAGCGTAAGTGGAAGCTCAGCAGTTCTAGGAGAAGAAGCAATTATGTTTATCACAGCTCAGGACTTGTTTCCCGCTTTTGAAACCCTGTTTCCTGTTTGTGCACACAAAGCACTAATCTTTTCCCACCACCTGCACAGCAATTCTGCTGCTCCTCAACAGGATTCCCACAGCCTGCATGCTCTACCAGCATCTCGACAATGATCATGCAGCAGGTCTGAACACACTTAACTCCTCTCATACCTTGCATTTGGAATCTTTAAAAAATGGTACGGTAACCTCGACAAGTTGATTTTAAAAGATAAGAGATATCAAATCTAAAGGGCAGGGATACAAGGTGACACATGAAAAAATTCTCAAAACAAAAAGACTAGGCAATCTAACTTAGAAGTCACACAGACTAATTAATCCAAAACACCAATAACAGCCAAAAAAAAACCCCCCAAACCCCACCTAGCAAACTACTCCCTCCTCCAACATGTATTCAGATGGAATTTTATTTTTGGTCACTGCAAGTTTCTTTGTTCTAGTTTCCTGCCTAGATTTCCCCTTTCCCTGTGCCAAGGCAAGCAGTTAAAGTCAGGATGATCAGAAATAAACTTTAGAAGCAGATGTTACTACAGAGTTTGTTACATACTGGTAAACATGGTAATTGTGTTTTCCCGACTATGTACAGTCAAATCCTACTGGAATGAATCCTAGGTAACTATAAAGCAAGAAGAAAACCGAAATAATGAAAAATCCCCCAAAACAATATTGCAATTGACTCTCACTTTTATGCATGTACTACATAAGTGCTAATAATTCTCCTTGTTGCAGAAAAATTACTTTAATACAACTTCAGTATTTTTTTGCAACAAAAACACAAGTTAAATTTTCTTGAAGCACCTTTTATATGCTCACGTAACAGGCCATTTTAATCATTGGCTGCAACAGCAAATACTTGTTGCACTAATTTAAAAAAAAAAAACTCAAAACCAGTAAAGTCAAGCCATGTTGCTAAAAAGTTGGTCCAGAATCTCTGAAATACCATACACTAGATTTTAACTATGATTCCCACTGACAAGTGCATTATTTTCCTAATTTTAGCCCCACTCTCCTAATGCTCTGTGCTCTGTTAGTTTACCTCCTAACAGAATACAGGGCATTGCAGTATCTACGCCAAGCTGCAAAACATGTAAATTCAGGCTTCCAGCTGCAAGTTTTGCACATTATTGGCTTAATCATTCTGCTGCATCTGTAAAAATTTTTAAATATTTGAGCTTTCATGCTGCCCATCTGAATTAAAAAACATCCTCCAATGGGTATTGCTTCTGCATTTTCTGTTGGGCATGTTAATGTAATTCCTCCCCAATGAAACATGGTAGAAATCTTCAGTTCAATGCACATTTGGCATATTACATTTTTCTGGAACAGTTATGAGAACAGGAAAGAATTTTGCCTGTCTGCTATAGTCTGTTTCAGAAGGAACCTTCTGATGGAAGAGAGCAGTTGTTTCTTTTCAGTTCCAGAATGGTCTGCATTTTAAACGACTGGAGTGGAAAGAAACACAATCAGGAAAAAGAAAAATCCATCCTATAACCTATTGTGAGTAAGGAGGTAGGTTTACTTTCTGCTTGTTTTTTTTCTAACATGGTTCTGCCTCCAGGTATATTTGGCCTCTGTTTAAACGATTAAGTATTCAAATTTATTATTTTCTCTTATAAAAGAAAAAAAAAAAAATAGGACTAGAAGTCTGAAGTGTGTCTTACATGTGGGGGTGCAGTTGGAGATGGGGTGAGGGGTGGACGTGGAATGACACAGACAACAACTATATGGCGATAAATCATTCTGAGAATAAAATATTTCCCAGGAGACACAGAGGGGCAGCTAGGGATGGAGTGGGTCAGTAACCCACACATCTGTACGGGGAACACACCTCCTTTTTCTGAGCACAGCAGGTGTTTTGGCTACATCTTTTACATCAGCACAAGAACTCATTTGCCTGCAAAATGAATTAAATAAGCTCAGTGATCAGCTTGCAAACTAATCCTCCTAACGCACTTACAAAAAATCATTTTCAAATGGATGAGTGAGCTGAAGAGACCTGCTGCAAAGGTGGACAGATGCTACTGATGATGCAAAGAAAGGACTGCAATACGTGGCTTCAGGCAAGACTACCTTTTTGGCAGTGACATTTAAATTAACATCACAGGACCATGAAACCACACCATTAAGCCTCCAGGGACAAAAACCTCAGTTTCAGTTCCTTAATTTACGCGTTCTTTATGTTCCTCTCCACAGAAGGATGAAGTGTTAATTACTATTCTAACCAGCCCCACTTGAACTCACTCAATGTCTCACCTACCTGAAAGAGAAGAAAGATATAACGATTATTTGCTACCTTATTTATTCTCGGAGTGGAGAGAATCTCATCCATACTGCATCATTAAAAACCTTGCTTGAAAAGATAAAATGTAATTGCTCAAGAAAGATCTTGCAATAGCCCGGAAGAAAAACTCCGGCTTGCATCATATTTCAGTGATGCACTAGGAATATGTAATTTTAATAGAGTACACTTTAGTCTGATCCTTAACAGTAGGTGGAATATTAGCCTTTTAGAACTGCAGAAAAAAAGTAATAAATTCTAACTTATTGTGCACGCTCAGTGTTGCACTTAGCCTGATTTGTAGGGAAGTCAGATTATTAGAGATGATTGCAAGCATTTGCAGATTGTCTTCAACAGCTTTAAGTTACTCTGACACCCTAGAATGCAATGTAGGAATATTGCAGAATATGTAGATAAAGACAATTTTTCAAAAATATGTCAAATATGAAAGAATAAAGACTGGATGATTGCTAAAAAAGTAGGAAGATAAAACTGTAATGCCTTAATAGTTAAAAGTCACATTTGCACTTGAGCTATTTGAGGATTTTTACAGAACAGCATATTCAGTGAGGTTTTCATGCAATTAAATAAATAATAAAAAAGCCCTCACAGAATCCCTCTGGTTCTTTTGAAGCACTGTGCAAGAAAAAAGTTACCATGGAAACAAGAAGCACAAAACTGAGATAAAAACTAGAGAAAAAATACCACTGCTTCTCAGCAGTGAAGAAAAAATACTGGCACAGAAAAAAATAATTAACATTGTCAGTTTTTCAAATATTTACTTACATGAGTACACATTACAAATTAAATGAATCCCCCCACTAAATCTGATTAGGTTTGAATCCCACCCCACCATCAAAAAAATGTCCCAAGCCCTCCCCAAAAAACCAAAACATTCCCCCTCAGTGTGCAAGCTACGTCTCCAAGGAGGAAAAAAACCAAAACAAATTCAAAATATACAGGACTATAGGAGTTGTAATTGCTGTGTAACTGCTAAACACTGTGTTGGAAACAGATGTTCATCATGCATCTGTTTTTCTATTTATAGCATTTTGTTTCTCATATTTGTGCGCATTTCAGAGAATCACAGAAAGTTGCAAGGGTCCTCTGGAGACACCTGATCCAAGCCCGTGCCCAAGCAGCACCAGCTACAGCAGAACACCCATTTCAGTGCTGCCTTTTCGCAAACAAAATCAGACCTTGTTAACCTCAGAATCAGCTTCTTGGTTAAATAAAGGTGAATACATGAAAAAAAGGCCATCACTTGTACAGGAACTAAACTTACTGCAAATTACAATTGCCATTTAAATACATTATCATTTGGGAAGAGGGGGGAAGTAAAAACAAAACTCTGGGGGCAGAAGTTCATTTTGATGAAAATAATTTATGTTTTTTAAAAAGTCAGGTAAGAAAGTCCCTGTAATGCGACTTTCAGCTTGCTGAAATTATTTTTCCGTAGCATAAAAAGGCAACTGTCACTTATAAAATGAAATTATTATAAATTGATTAACTGTACAGTGATACATTATTAAAAATAAAATACAAATATAACTACTTTATTTTTGCTTTTTCCCCTTCTGTTTTTTCTGGGCAAATGGATACTGTGGAAAATCTTTAACTCACATACCCAGAGTATTTCTGTGCAACATTTCAGACATGCTTAATGTGTTCAATCAAAGTAATTTTGAATGTCTGCATTCCCTTGCTGTATTTCTGAATCAGCTGTCTCATTTTCTTAAGCTTTTATTCTCTTTCTCATTTTTACATCCATTTACATGCTGCCTCTATTTCTTCAGTATTTTATTCATGATCCTTTCCCAACCTTCTTGAGTTTAGGTTTTCTGGTAGTCTACTTCCTTTTTTTTTTTACTGGATGAAATGAAATATTTTCACCATTTAATTTGTTTTGCACTATCATCCTGGCCTTTTTACTCTCAGTCATGAATACTCACTAATTTTCTTATTCCATAAGCACCTGTATATTTCTTTAAATGCTTGTTCTTTCATGTTTTTTAAGAACTTACACCTAAAAGACACAAAATTAACAACTTGCATTAAATATCTGTGCTACCATGTATCTTTTTATGACATCTGCAATTGCTAATTTTTTACCTAAATAGCTGTCTAAAATAAACTTCTCATATCTTTGTGTCTCCTCTTCCCACCTACTCCACAATCAATCTGTAGTTTGCTTAAAATTTAAATTGAAATTCAGTGTAGCTGATTTTATCACAACTGTCTTTGGGATTATCTGCTCTAGGACTAGAACAACATGAACAAGCAGTATAAGATATTCTCATAACACAGGTCAAGGAATAGTACTCTTGCTTTAGAACCTCTTTCTATTGATTTGTGTCAACAAATCCCCAAACATCAGCATTTCTCCACTTAGATTAAATGGTAAGGGATGTTTGAATGGATAAGCACTGCTAAAGGCATAATCCAAAACAGAACTCTTCTAATGAGTTCAGTGGATTCTGCATTAAACAGTGTGTCTAACTACAGACTGTTAATCGCTAGGCTTAATAACAAGACCAGATATAAACCCCACAACCACTGTCCTGAGAGATTCAGTTTAAATTAAATGCTTCTTAATTTATTGTACAATTTTTTTATGTGTGTACTTATGTTGAAAGTGTTTGTGTGATACCTTTATATCATATATTCCCACTGTGCAGCAACACATGTAACCCTTGCAGCTTCTTTTATAAAAAAAAATCGATGGGTGAATCACAATTACTGAAAAATAAAACCAGCTCATATACCAGGACAGCATTCACCCCTAGAGATAACTGTAAAATTTTCTCATTCTTTGTTTAATATTATATACCCATGGTAAACACCTTGTCCAAGAGGTTCAATAAAACTGTTATTAAAAAAAACAATCCAAGTGCAAAATTGGAAAACCATCACAGAATGATCCAACTTACTAGAGATGTCCTCACTTGCACAGACAGAAATATAGGTGTATAAAATTGTTACAGATTTTTTTGTTTTGTCAAAGTAAATAAAAAGGTCTGCCAAGATCTGCCAGTTTTGGTAGGAGCAAATACTATTCACAACCACTATTCAAATATGGTATCATTAAGACTGGATAAAAAAAATTAAATCAGCTAAAAATTACACATTTTAAAGCTGAGCATAATTGAAACATTCCTTATAGTCATGGTTGAGATTTATATAAGAAACAAAATACAGTGCACTCTTCCTTTCATCCTATACTTTGTCATCAATAAAGAAGATTTATCCATAGGAAATCCTGACCACAATTCCCATTGCGGATTCCTCCCATATTGATTTGATCTGGAAAACGTCTTCACTAAATAAAAAGTGACTAGAGCAGCTTAAGTTAAATTCAAAATTTTAATGCACAAATGCACCATTTGCATGGATATCGCTCAGTTTAGTTTGAACAAAAACAATTTAAGAATCTAAAAAAGCCTGATCTCTATGTTATAATGAAGACTTACCAAAGAAAGCTACTACTATCCAAATAAAGCTGCTATGCAAGGATTTCAAATCAAAACACATGAAGACTGCACTGGAAACAAATGGAAAACCACAACCAGCCTGATGCAGTGCCAAGCAAAGCAATAAATCAGATTTAGGCCAAACCACACTCCAGCGTTTTAATTTCTACCACAAACAGAAAAAGTTTAACAGGCTTTGGCCTATGACAAGTGCTTTGATCTATCAAGAAGGCTACAAACATAGATATAAAAGCATTTATATTGTTTCATAAAATATGAAACATTACATTAAATGACTATACAAAAAAGCCACTCTAGGTTTTTTTTTTAATGAATTACCACATTATATTCTAGCTGAAGTTCTTCTAGTAGTTGTAGACACACAGAATTTCCAGCAATTGTTTTTAAGACTATAGTCAAAGCTGTAGAAAAATACCATCCTTTCACAGACAGTAGTTACAATGGAAAACATGAGGCCATGTTACTTATCTTTCAAAATATTTTGCAGCCTATTTTCAACGTAGAAAAATACATTGAATTTCATATTCAAAACCCAGATGATTCTGTTTTAATAGCAAGACTATTCAAAAAGACTGAAACAAACTTGGAGAAAAAAAATCTACTAAAAGCATTTATCTTGGGTTTTTATGGGATTTTTTCCCCATAAATTTTATATTTCTAAAACCATAATGCCAACTGTGATATCTAAAAGGAAATCATTATCACATATACAGATGTTTTAGAGGAAATTCCTCTTTAAGTATTCTCTTTGATGTGATTGTGCTCCCAAAAAATCACTGCAGTCTGGAGCCAGAAAACACAAAAGCAGACTGGTGAGTGTCTTAAGATCAGACCACGCTGAGTAGCAGAGTTAAAACTCTCTCAACATTACTCTGCTACAAAGTAGGAAACGGAATGAAATACACAGTTAACCTTCAGTGGTTATATCAAACAATACTAACAACACAGCCTTTTAAAATCAAATCAATACTGTAATCACACAGCAATATAAACAAACTTTTAATATCATGACTATGACTAGTGTTCCTAAAGTCAATTTTAGTGGTTTCCACTACACAATTTGTTTGGCTTTTGCACTGAATTTTGT
Source organism: Sialia sialis (assembly GCA_009812075.1). Taxonomy (NCBI): domain Eukaryota; kingdom Metazoa; phylum Chordata; class Aves; order Passeriformes; family Turdidae; genus Sialia; species Sialia sialis. The sequence continues at coordinate 13,666,927 of VRYO01001269.1, read as the reverse complement.
TTATAGGAACATATCATCATCTATTGGAAATAACAGTTTCTCACTCACAAACATTTTATTACAAACCACAGAGGAATGCTGTCTTTCCTAAGGCAAAGGAGAAAACAACCACACATGAGCAGCACATGTTTTTCAACTTTAAAATCCTGCTTCAGCCCTCACTGCAGTTAAATTTCTATGGTAACTTCAAGATAACATCTCAAACTAAAATTTCTTTAAATTACATACCATACATTACCATACATTACCATAAACACCAGCCCTATACCCCACTGGAATTTTGTTTTGCTAGTTACTGACCAAAAAAAACCTTTGCGCTGTTGTTTCACCACGACTTTGCACAGAGATAGAACATTGTTCATAAAAATATATACTAAAAATTAATCTTAGAGTGGCAGTTTTCTTGATAGTTTTCTAGATTTCCTTCCATACAATTAACCATAGGAAACTATAATTAAGAAATACTTGAGCATTTCAGTGCATTAGTATCTTATATATATACAGAGAGGTGTGTCCAGAAAGTTAGTAAAGGCAGCATCTCAGAGTGAGAAATAGTCAGCTGGGGACAGCACTAAATAATAATAATAATAATAATAATAATATCAATAATGACTAATTCTCATTCACAACACTATTTTGCAATAGGACAATGAGAATAGATTAGCAATAAGAAGAATGTCAACAGTGAAACATAAGGAATTCCCTAATTTTCAACTTGTGTACGAATTGGTTATCATCCTTTTCTATAAAAACAGTTGTAGGATGCTGAAGTGCTCCCTTGTAGAACCCAAGTATTCCTAAACACACTATGTAGACAAAGAACAAGTAAAGAATAACTAGCAATAAGAAAAAATGTCTGTAAAGTTCAGAAACACATGTGCATAATTGTGTCACTAATGATGAGAATGAAACATGGATTTACAACACAACTATCCTATGCTTGCACGCCTTTTCTTCTCAAGAGCTGGTAAAGAAAATCACAGACTTGACTTTTCTTCAGAAATAATGGGATTACATGGGCATCATTAATGGGCATCTCAGTAGCTGAATACAAGATCTACATTACCTACTCAACTGGACAGGAGGAAACATGCAGAAATTAGGATGAGCAGGTAGACAATGACATTTGGAGCTTTTAGCAATGAGAGTTCCTGGAGTAACAATTACAAAACACAGGCATGCTGTCACAAGTTACTGGAAAGTAGCTGAGATACTTGTTCAAATCGAGGCACTACTCACATCCTTGCAAACTGAACTGAAGAAGGAAGAGAAACTGTATTTTTCTGACAAAACAGCAATATATTTAAAGAAATCACACATGGCAAATATTAACAAGTAAAGATGCAACAGAGAAAATTAGGCAAAATAATATTAGGGAAGAGAAAACTGGGCATAAGAATATCCTAGAGTTTGAGTTTGTCCTGAATTTCTTTCAGGATGATGTTACACATGTAAGTGTGGATCAGCAAAGCAGTCTAAAAGCCTACTTTGAAATCAGTCCCCTGATTTAAACGTATTTCACTGCCTTGAACAGGAATAAAAAGAGTACAATAGGTTACTCACCCATTTCTCAGTTAGACTGAGAACAAAACTGTGTGTTCACAAGACAATGAATTTTAAAAGGAATCCAGATCAATAGTTAGGTTTCAGGAGAAAACAGATTATAAAATTTAAGAATCTTTCATCTAATTTCTCATTCAGTGTTCTTATTACACAACACACTAGAAATGGCAGAAAGCTATATAGCTTCCCACACTAAAAAGTGAATTGTCCCTACAGACATTAAGCTCTCGTGTGGCTTCCAGAGAGACTTAAACAGTAAGAGAGAGCAGGAGAGAGCATTTATGGAAGAGAATGTTTCATCAGAATAATAATGCTTTAACTTACTAAATGCATCTACCACAGCAGACAGATTCATTGGGTGGTATGTCCCTTCCCGTGCACCTATTACAGGTTTAGATTAAGCTAGAATAGATTTGGAGTATAAAGAATTATTTTGAAAAGGTTCTTAAACTCCCAAACAATTCTCCACACTCCACTGCTTAAAAACAGGTAAAAGAGAATACTTTAAAAATATTAGAGGAATTTCTACAGAAGGAAAGAAAACAAGACAGCATAACATTCACCAAAATACACATATATTGCATTTTACAGAACATTGTGAAAGGTTCATATATGGAGAATCAAAGTATTCAAAACAAAGCAAGGGCTAGATATGAATGACAAACCATCTGAATTTTGAACAGAGCATCATTTAACTATTTTAGAGAATGGAAGAATAATGTGACAGCTTTCTTCTTCAGTCTTGACAACTCTCTTTTGCCCTGAACACATGCTAGTGATTTACACTTTAGAAGTCATAAATGTCACGAAGTGAACTTGTCTCTTTCGTCAATGGAAAATCCAATTTACCTAGACAGAAATTACTGAATGTCCCAACACAACTCCTGCTAGTAGTGATGCATAAATAGCAGAGCTTTAAATTACATCTATATTATTTTTAGTATTGGAGGGCTTGTGTTTAGAAGATTTCATGCTCTAATGGTTCTTCAGCTTCAGAATCTGATGAACGACTTGGCAAGTCATTGGGAAAAGTGAAGCACATAGATTTTACTGCAAGAAATAAGCTTAATGTTACCAAGATGATTCTCTCCCCAGTAAAGACAAGGTCTGGAATTCAGTATTGAGATTACAGTTACCTTCACAGTTTGACATGTACGAGAAAATTCAGAAGCTGTCACAAGTAGTGTAGTGAGTGATTTGAAGTTCCTCTTAAAGGACAAGCAGACTGAAGACATTCTGCATGGTTTCTGCTGTTTTTTAAAGTGTTACAAATACAGAAGACACACCTGATGCCACTACTTGCTCTGACAAAGGACTTGCTACAGATAATTTTCAACAAAAGAGCACTGGAAAAATTGAAAGCAGTGTGTCTCATTATATTTGTCTTTAGAAAAATAGCAGTAACAACAGAAGATGGAGTGCTATCAATTCTCAAGTCTAGATGTGCATAAAAATAGATTCAGCTTCCTTGAAGAGACATTTCTGAAAGGTATAAATTAACAAAGTTATTCTAAGTAAAATTCTAATTTTTCTAAAAAATTCTTTAGCAAGTTTTCAAATTCATTTAAAATCAAAAATATTACTTTGAGACATAAACCTTGAAAAGGATCCCATGTAGCAGTGAGGAAGATAAATTACTATTTAAGGCTCTCTGGAAGCCAGGTGAGAGCTTAATGTCGGTAGGGATGATTTTAATAAACAATAACAAAGGATTTTCATGTGGGGGAAAAAAATCCAAAGAAAGAAAAATTAGACTTTAAGTAAGCAAATTAATGTTGCAATAACCTCTGAAAGTGTGACAACAGAATTCTAAGAAGCAAATGCTGAAAGGAACTCCAGTAAACTGGCTCTGTTCCTGATAGTCCAAAGGTATCAACCACGAAAAGAAACATCCAAAGACACACAGATGGTAGAAAAATCAGGTCAGATTGGTTATGGAAAAGTTGTTTTGACCAAAATAACCACAAAGAAATAAACAAGCATAGACTATTTTCACTGTAAAAAAAAACAACATTCATGATGTGTAACTTAAATTTACAAACATTTTCCTTCTGTCTGTGATGGGCTCTGGTAAATATTATTACTTGGATTACACTAAAACAGACATAATGTATACAGAATTCAGATCAGTAAGAATTATCACACTAAGTCCCAACTTTCAGACCAACTACTAAGCTCTTGAAAGCTCAGTGTACCACATCATCTACAGCAACTTTCAAGGCTGCTGACGATAGTATAACCAAACCAAAATAGAAATGTTCATGAGACCTGGAAAAATACAGTTCCTAAACTTATCAACGACTTGTTTAGCATAATATCTGACATGTTCCTCCAAAAGAAAAAAAATATGCCCACAAATTTTGTGTTAGTCATGGGAACAGATACATGAGTAAAGAAACTTTTTTGTAGCATATATACCACCATAAGTCTGATAACAGAACAGTCATATATTTAACTACATATATACACCTGAGCTATTTCCTCTTCAGAACCGATAAACAGAGATAAAAAAATCTTTATTAGGCAAAATTTGTAAATATGAAATTCATAGCCTCAACTATGACAATTCTTGGTCATCAAGACCAGCTGGCAAGGACCAACATTCTCAGTTAGTCAGTTGTTCTCATTTAAAAAGGCAAGATGACTAAGAATCACAGAAAGGGTTGGGTTGGAAAGGAATTTCAAGATCATCGAGTTCCAAACCCCCTGTCATGGGCAAGGACACCTTCCACAATGCCCCATCAAATCAGACTTTAAACACCTCCATGAACAGAGCATCCATCACTTCTCTGGGCAACCTGTACCAGTGCCCCACCACTCCCACAGAAAACACAGTCATTTCATGCCTATAAGGCGCACTCTGTTAACTAAAATTTTGATTGAAACCCAGAAGCGCGCCTTATAGGGCAGTGCGCCTTATATATGGACACAGTACAGAAAATTGCTGACAACCCGGAAGTGCACCTTATAGGCGAGAAATTACTGTAATTTCTCTTTTATTATCGAGCCTAAACCTGTTTTCTCACAGTTTGCAAATTTTCCCCTTGTCCCGTCACTATATGCTCTTGTAAAAAGTTCCTCTGTGGCTTTCCTGTAGCCCCATTTAGGTACTGAAAGGGGACATTAGAGTCACCCTGAGCCTTCTCTACTCCAGGCTAAACAACCCCAACTCCCTCAGCATTTCCTCACAGAAATACTCCAGCTCTCCGATAATCTCTGCAGCCCTTCTCTGGACTTTCCTCAACAAATTTATGTCCTTCTTGTGCTGGGGACCCTAGCCAGGAAGGAGGGAATTTGTCAAATTGGCTACTGGATAAAATCCTTGTAGTGTCCTGACAGCTGAGCCATGCCATAAATTGTTCAGGGGTGGCTGACAATGGAACAGAACACTCTGTCACAGGAAAGACTACAAGTCCCAGTAGCAGAGCCACAGTTCAGTGCCCAAGGACACACTTGGGCATGCTCAAATTTGCAGACACAGCCAAAGACACAAACTTTTTCTCCCCATCCCCCTCCTTTCCTTTTTTTTAACTGAAAAGGGGATTATCTCAGCAGTTCTTTATGATGTTGAGATTCTCAGTGTCATCTTTGTTCACATCACTTCTTTGGAGGTCCATATATTCGGTTGTGCCTTTATGAAAAGACACATACAGCATCAGCTTATACTTCAGTGGTCTTGACTATTTAAAATCTTTTCTTGGGAACTTCTACTAGGGATCACTACTATTATTCCAAAAGAAAAATGGCAATTCCTTACATTTCAGAACCCATAATATAGTAAGTATTTTTGGTTTCTTTAACTATTTACATAGGCATTCAATTCCATAATAAATTATCCACAAGATCTCCATAATGGATTCCTTCCCTCCCCCCATGCTGCCATCGCATCTTAGTTCTTGCGATCATAGACTCGCTTTCCCACTTTTGGAATGCCCTCTGGTATGAAAATAAAAATTTCTGAAAGCCATGCTATGAAGGAAATTAAATAATCCTATTTAATAATGAATTTGAAGGTACAGGAAAGCTTTCCTTTCATTCCAAAATGGCTTTTAGACTGTCACAATTATGTTTATTACTTTTCATTCCCTTCTTAGCATTGCAATATTTATTCTCCCTATTGGTATTTGTTTCTATTAAAATCTAAAGGCTGAATACACGCTTTGGATATAATAAATGAAATAGGCATTTTTTGTTGACATGAAAAAAAAAGTGATCATCTGCTGTATCTGGAAAAAATTCTAGAAGATGCAATAAAATTTTTAAGACAATTGTGGAGCAGAAAAAAATTTAAAATTATAGTAAAAAATTTAATACTTTTGTTAAACATCAAAATAATGAAAATCAAAACTAAAATTTCATCCTAAATGAAAAATGAAACTTGTCTCATCCCCCGCCAGAAAGAATTATATTTTTTCTGATTCATACAACAATGACTACTAGGGTATTTCCATATAAAACACTCAAAGTTTCCTCTCATACATTAACATGCCGCCCCTTCTACTAAACACCTTTTGTTATACCACTTCAAGTCATGAATTCTGATTAATTACTACTGATTTTCAGAAGCAGGACCTTGGTTTAGAAGAGAAACCACCATGCTGTGTGCTGCAAAAGCATGAAAAGAGATGGTCTGCTTCTTCTATATAACAGTAACAATACCCAAAAGTCATATGTTTGTAATTAAGAAAATGCATGCAAGGTTTTTACACATAGATACTACAGAGATTGCACATACACAGGAAGAATAAGACCCAAACAAACCTACAAACTGACACTGGATGAAAGATTTATATAGAAATATAAGTAACAGCACCTACTTTTTAGGACTATTTCTTCAATGCATACATATTAAAAACAAACAAACAAACAAACAAACACATAGAAATAAACATAAAAATTAAAAAAAAAAAAAAAGAACATACAGCCCCAAGTATTATAAACAGGACTCAGAGTTCACTCAGCTTTTACATCCAGGACAACAGTTTCATCCTAATTCACCAGCACAGTCTAATGTGGCACAAGTAGCAGCTTTGCAAGTATCTAAGAACCCATTTGAGCTGACAGGAAATCACACAGCAAAAAATTCAAGGCACGGAGTCATGCATTTTTCTACATTGACTAGACAGGGTATACAGGTTTTATTAAAACTGACAAGTTTTTGAATGTCCCTGTGTTCTCTTTTGGTTTATGTTTAGAATTTCCCTTCCAACAACTGGTGATGCCCCTACCTTCACAGACATTGACAGACATGAATCTTAAGTAGATATCTGATTCTGTAATTTTTAAACTATTAGAAACTACAAACTTACACCTATGAATTTTAAAGAAGTATTTCAATATCTACTATTTTTGGCTTGATCAGTGCTTCAGTTGAAATATATTGACGAAGGGAAATATCTGGAGCAGAACTATAAAAACAATTTTCCCTCCTTATCTGGCAGCTGACAGACTTCTTTTAGAGTACTGAGTCCAGGTTTGGGTGCTCCAGTACAACAAAGATGCTGATAAACTAAAGCAAGTTCATTGGGGTGTCACCAAGGCAGGTGAGGTTATGAAGTACTTGCTCTTGGAAAGTGAAGCTGAAGCAACTTGGCGTCTTCCATCAAGACTGGAGAACAGGCAGCTTCACAAGGACCCCAAAACAGGTCATTAATACCTATAAAGTCAAAAAGAAGATTAACTTATGCTCTTTCTAGTGATGTATGGCAGGGGGACATCACCGAAACAAGAGCTTCTAATTAAGATTTAACCTTTTCCTCACAAGGACTCCCTTGCACTAGAAAATGTTGCAGAAAAGCTGCACAGTAAGATCAAGTCATATCTGCGTGCACAGCTGATCCTGCTTGAAGAAAGAATTTGGACTAGAGATCTTCTGATACCCCTTCTAAACGGAATTATTCTATAGATCAGGTTCAGAGTTTTCTTAACTTATTGTATTTAATTTTGCTCTTGCATGGATTTACTTCTGGTTTTGTGCCATCATCCCCACTTTTTCTAAAGGAAATTCAGTGTATTGCAGCAGTCCTTCTTGCCATATTCTGATACAACCTCTCCCTCATCTACAGGGCAAAGATTTTTCTCACAGTATCTATACAAATGTGATTTGTGAAAGTGAAACTGATTATTACTAGGAACTCAGGCTATCAATCTTCCCTTTTTTTGCTGTGCAAATATAATGTTGAAAGTCATCCAGGGATAATTTTTAATGTTTTGACATCTTCTGGCTTTTAGATTACTGCTGTGAAGAATGACTTATATATCAATACAAAGGCATTTAATCAGATGACAAAGATAAAACTCAAGTAGGCAAGTGCAAGGTAAAGCCTTGAATCTAAGGCAACAACAGATTATAAATAAATTGTAACATTTCTGATAACAAACCTGGTTGTTAGTGTCAATGAAGCATTTTTTAAATGCGGAAACACAGTATAGAGAGACTTTGGCGTGGCAGGTATTAGAAAAAGTAGAATATTCTAAACTGCATGCTATTGCCCAAATACAGACTTTTATTTTGGCAAATTTGTCATACATACATAGTACTTCAAAAAGCAAAAAGCCTTAATAGTTAGAAGAGTCCAGAGACAAGCTGCAACAAGCTACAGCTACAATAACATAATAAAAATGTATAAAAATCATTAGGACTATAAGCCAAACAAGTTTTGCAATTAGAATTAGAATTAATATTAAAATTAGTAAATAAATCATATGGCTTAAAAAAATAAAGGAGAAAAAAATCAGCAAAAATTATATGCAAACAGTAAAATAACTATAACTGTCTTGCTGGAAAAAAAGTATTTTCAAAGGTTACTATATTAGCTATACCAGATACTATAAAAAGAATATTTACCCTTATGCACAAAAGAAATCTTTAATTTTACAGGTTTTATGATATGATACAGAAATATTTCTTTAGTTTCTTTCAGTATTTAGATTAAAAATTAAACTTTTTAAGGGAAGTTTACTTTGAAATTATACAGAACTATATTTTCTAGATTGTCTCAAGTAGCTTTTGTAGAATAATTACCAGGAAAGACGAGATCACAAAAAGAAATAAAATACTTACTAAAATGATTCTAGGAAAGACTGCAAGATTACTGTGTAAAAACTTTAAAGTAATTTTGTTAGATTTGAATGGAATCTGCACTGTTGTGGTAGCAATGTAAGAATCATGCAAGATACATCAAAATATGAACATTTCTGACTTCCATAGTACGTAGTAGTAACACAGATTAAAAGACAAAGCTGCTCCACAATGTAGATGTATGAAGAATGTATCATATAGTTCTGAATATATGGTTGTTTTCTTTCTATATGTTCTAAATTACTTCCTAAAATTTGAAGATTCAATTATGTAACTACTGTCTCCTTTCTAAACAGTTTTCAAAAATGTCCTTTCCAAAAGCTTATTTGAAAACAGAACTGCTACAGAATAAGAAGAAAAGCCATTGCATGGAAGAATTAATGAATTAAAGAGAGCACAGCTAAACTATCCATTCTCACAACAGAGAGTTATAGGCATATGTAGTCAAAAATCTAGAAAATGGGAGCAGACATCAGTGCTGAAGATTCTGTCATTTTGATGATGGTTGCTAGGCCATGAAGATATATGTCATAGTGAAGAGCCACAGAAAGGTCTCAGAATGAAATGACTGTGTAAAAGAATGCCAAATGTCAATCCACGTACACAAACATGATGCATAAATTCCAGTTTCACACAGGAAAATAAGGGACTCAGAACTTTCCATTATTTCTCCCATTCAATTGTGACATTTTGGACTATGATATAAAAAAGCAGACTCAGTTTTAACAGCCAAAGAGAAAAATCAAACAATAATTTTTAAGAAAGGAATATGAACCAGAAAAGGGTATGAGATGACATATGATGACATAAATGTGTTTATATTTGGTGACTATATTCACCTGTGGTCCCCCTCTTTGCCTCAAACTGAGGCATTACAACTGGAAAAGATACAGAAGACACAGTTAAAGGTATAGGCTAAACTCAGAACTAATGAAAGCTTACACTTCTCAGAATCTGGAAATTACTTGTGCTAAATGTCAAATATCTGCAAAATCATGAAGGTAGAGGAAACAGTCTGATTCATCTCTTTAATACAGGAAGTTTAATGGAGAAAGTTTGAAAAATGCATTAACGGGGCTGGTTGTTCTTTTGCAAGTGCTCATTGCTAAGTACTAGAGTTCTTGTCACCTTTGTATACTTTCCACTTTATCACAAATGGGCATATTTCTGAAGGGGAAAATCTTCAGCTACATATGCAATAAATACAGATATTCAAGTTCAACACATGATATGGTCCTTCCTGACTACTGAGCTTTCTTCCCTAGGGAAAGAAGCAATCATTATACAGCCTGAGTAAGCCATTATTGAAATACAATTTTTATTTTACACATTGTCAGACCTCGTGTTAAAAACATAACTCAACACATGAAGTGTAATTTAAGGGATAATTATTCCGAACATCAGGTATCATTAATCAGAACAAGGTCATTGCAAAATTGATCAGGACAGACATTATGTCTTCTAAGTCATTACACAAGAAGATAGAACTGAGGAATCAAGATACATCTCTGTAACCAATGACAGAGAATGTAAAGCATGAATGCAGAGAACCTGAGTGCTATTTCACTTACACAGATCACACAGATTCTCTCTTTACATTTGACTAGCAATAACTGTTTAAGCTACCCTGAGTTTGAAGGAAGTTCTTCCTGAGTGTATTTTAAAATATAAATAAGTTCGATATATCAAGAAAACAAAATAGGATGCAATTGTCACTGAAACAAACAGAATTTTGAAAAGTTGATGTTATGTAAGCAGACAGGCAAACATAACTGCACTTGCACAAATATGCCTACACAAAATATAATATGCTGTAACTGCTTGAAGTTAACTAAAAGCAAATGTGTAAAAGCTTCTTAAATGTATTAAATATTCAGCTTAATGACTACAAAGTTAAACATGTGAAAAGAGCTGCAGTAAATATATGCTCATATGAAATCCATACATGACAATAATTTATACAAAATAATGTTTTTAATAGTATTTATATCAAGCACACTGCCTTCAAAACAGTCTGAATCTCATAACAAAAAATGTCTGCACAAAATTGTGTAAATGCACCGCTTATAACAACACTTAAAACATTCCATTCTGTTTGTAGCTACTAATTTACCAAAGTATCCAAAAAAAAAAAAAAAAAAAAAAAAAAAAAAAAAAAAAAAAAAAAAAAAAAAAAAAAAAAAAATTAATTAAAGAACACTCAGAAACAACATTTCCATTTTAATACTGGCAAAATTTTATAAAATTTTGCACGGAAATACCCATTCCTAGTACAATACCTAGTTAAAACAAATCTTTGAGATAATATACAATGTTTCATAAAAATGTTTTATATCTAATAGTTTATTAACTCTTTGTTATCAGATTCTGTCATCTGTAAAAATACATCCATCCACAGTTACATAATGATAAAAACATTAGTCTGGTTTATATTAACCATTGTTTACTTTTATCATCAGGCAGTTTATTTTAGATTTAAATTATTTGCTGAAAACAATAAGCCTTACCCTGCCAACTACTTCAAAAACAATTTTCCTGTAGTTGACATTCTTATCAACAGATTAATTTTTGCCTTCTCTCACACATCCCCCTACGTTTCTTGGTTCACTCTTTATGATCCTGATGCAGTGATTAATTTAGCTACATAAAGGACCTATAAAGTCCATAATCTAGATAGATTCACTTCCGTTAAAAGTCTGACAAAACAAGCATTTGGATGTGACTTTTATAGAATAAACATAATTCTATATAAACTTATACATTTTAATTTTTTTTGTTATGCAGCATTGGATGGCATGACCAAGTAAATAAAACATTTTTAACTATTCTCTTACTTCACAAATGGCTATGGTAAAAATCTCACTTCACTAACATTTGGGTGAAACATATTCTAAATTTATTTACAAATTTTGTAGCCGTCAGGAATAGAAATGAAGCTAACTTCAAAAATGGCAATCACTTAAAACATCTTAATTAAAAGTAATTCAATGAGGTTTTATTTAATTAAATAATAATAAACTACCAGGAGGATTTATCAATAGAAAATATGTATAATTTTTAAATATTACAGCATTTCACTATGGAACTGTTCTTGATCAAACGACATCTTAATTTTCCATTTTGAGTTTTAATGCCTGCTTGAACTATAGCCACAGTGAGACTTTCCAGTGGAGTAAAATCTTAATGTCCACATAGCAAGCATGATTTCTGTGTTCTGGATCTTTAGCAAATGACTTAATAAATAGAATTTTTACTGTCTCTTATTTCTGTCAATCCTGAAGAACCAGCAAGCTGAGAAACCATCCCAGCCTGGTCATCCTAAAGAGACTTGCTCAGTAAGCATTAACAAATTAAGACTTATTAAAAGCCTTATCAAAGAAATATTGTTCAGAGTATAATTAGTTTTAAAATAGGTACCTTTCATAATTAATTGATAATTTGTGAATGAGCATAAATTTGGAAGGAATTATTTTTTTGAATGATTGAGTCTTTAAAGTCCTACTTGGCTTTCAGGAATGACAGGTAGAAAGCCAACTTCAAAAAACAGAGCCTCTATTTAAACCTGATAAAGTAATTTCACAAAGCCACTTGTCAGGATACTGCTCCTGCAGTACTTCAAATATTTTGAAGGGGGATGAACAAAGGCATTAGAAAGGAAGAAGAGCTCTTTCACTTAAACTACAATGATTGTCAGTTAAACACATATGATTAACATCCTACACTGCATCATACCAGATAGACTGCTAGAAAAGTTCTTAAAATACTATCCAAAAGCAGTATTCTAATGACAGAATGTTTCTACTAACACAATTCCATGTGTACCTTCCTCTAGTTTCAAGAAAAGTGGTAATTGGTGCCAGCTAGCAACAAGCTCACAGGGCAGACACATTTTATTTAACTCATATTAAAAACATCTGTCCCCTATTGTCCAGGGAAAAAAAAAGCAACTTTTAAAAGTACCTCTTTGTAAGTAAAAGAGGTTGATTTTAAATTTCAGAATTAATAAAGTTCTGAATTATTTGGTTTATTTTTGCATAATTTATAAACAGACTTTAGCTAAAGTGCCTTGATCTCTCGTTTGAATAGATGGCCCTAGTCTTTCATTGCCATCTACTATAATGTGATACACACAGGACAGTTTATTTTTAAATGCAACCTACAATTCAGTCCAATACATATACATATTCATTAAGTCTGATCAATCTAATCAAAGATGTCCTTGAAAGTATTCTCAAGGAAGACATTAAATCAGCATAAAATAACTATTATAAGCCACATAGCAGAAGGAAAAAGAGGTTGCTATATATCAAAACACTTCAGCAATATGAAAAGTCAAAGTTTCTGCGTTTCTAGAAATATATTCTATATATCACGACCTTGCAAACCAAACTGTAATGTACGAAAATACAAAACAGAAACTATATGTACATACCAGATATTCTGATATAGACTTTTTTTCTACACTAAGCCTGAAGTATTTTACTAACAAAAGGCAGAAAATGCCTTCATTATTATGACTAATACATTAAACAAATTAAAAACAAAACATTTGAATGTGAGAATTGTCATCTATTATAGAGAAGAAAGTTAAAAATCTGATGTTATATGCTGAACATGTATTTTCATAATTTAATTACATGGCAGTTACTAATGCACAAAATTCAAAGTCCACATAGCAAAGCTTTCAGAAGAGTAACATACTTCTTGTACGTCATAGCAGCACCTTAGAAAAGTATTATAATACATTGTATGCTTCCTCTGCGCTTAAACATTCTCTTATAAAAACACAATATAACAATATTTAATTTACATACATCAAGTAATCCTTATTAAATATTCTACACAATTAGAGTAACAGGAAAAATTCTGCAAATGTTTTTAAAAAAGTACTTTTTTCATCAATAATATTATCCTTCAGTTTTACTGGTGAATTTAAGAACTTGATTCTAGCTTAATGGTGATTTTATAAATAGCTGCTGATATTCATATCAAGATTCTTTCCTCTTCCCTCTTACTTTCCTCACCACTGAACATCATGGCAGCAGATACTAATGGAAACATGTTGACCTATACTCTAGAAGAAAAAGAGATGGAAGAAAGTGTTTAAAGCAATAAGAGAAAAGTATCAGTGTTTAAAGCAAAAGTGAACACATATACATAATGACAGAAACTATTCAGATATTTCAATCTCCTTTTATTTTTAGGTTTTTGTAATTACTCTTAAAAATCAGGAAAGAGAAAATGCTATTAACTCATAATCCACAAGGTACAGCATATGTCCAGCTATAATCTTTAGCATTTATAAACTGACAATCAAGACAGATTCTATGAAAAGGACTGGAAAGGACTACAAAAGCTTAAATGTTTTTAGGAGGAGCTTTCTTCATGCAAGGGATCACACATAATTTGGGAAAAATATCATCATTAATGGAAGGTGTGAGCTCAACATGGTAAAATTCCTTCTAGGAAAAGGAATTCAAGTACAGAAAACTGATGAGCAGGGACAACATTTTGCATTTGACAAGATAGAGAGTTAGAAAGCAATTAAGTTCAAGTGGTGTGATCAGAGAAAGTGTTTAGACAAATGACTTTGAAAGTGGCTTTTTGAAGAAATGAAAGTTAAGGACCTAGATAAGACTTAGGTAACTTGTAATGAAGAACAAGCATTTGAAGGTTTTTATAAACAAAGAGCAAGGTTCGGATGCATGCAATCTGAAATGTCATAGATCGGCTATGCAATTTGACAGACAAATTAGAGTCTTGAAAAGAAATGGTATGTTGTCCACAGTAACCAAAAATGAGTAAGAAGAAAGGGTCTGTGAAGAGAACTGGGATCAGATTTCAAATTACTTATTCAAATTCTAAGTAGAGTATCTATAGGATAACCACAGTAAAGACAAGATGTTCTAGGAATCACAGACAGGAACACTAGATATGTGCATCACTGCGAGAAACAAAAAACACACTCCTGACCAAATCTGTGCATAAGATCATGTGTGTCAATGAAGAATATTAGGAAGCAAATCTCTGGCACACAGATTGAAGTGAGGTGATGGCAGGCAACCTACCAAATAATGAAAGATATGAAGACAAAGTCACAAATGCACAACAGTTTCTTGTAGTTGATCATGACTACAGAGCCGTATTAAGTAATTGAAATGAGTGTGAAAAAATTGCGTACATATGTAGTTCAGGAAGAACAGATAAAGGGAGCAAAATAGTAGAGTCATACAATTTAAACAACAGGAAATCACTAACTAGAACAAAATCTGGAATGAATGAGTTTCAAAGAAAAGGAAGATACAACTAACTGAATATTGGTATACACCATATACTCAGGGTATATGGGATTACGCTGTAGAAAATGCATTTAAAATGCAGAAAAAATACAGGCTTATGCTTGCCAAACATAAAATAATCTATTTCTAGGGATTACAGATAGGAGAAAAAAATGCACTGGTATCTTCCATCTGACATTGCATTTATGATTTGGCAGAGAGTTCAACAGAAGTTTATACAGCTGGCCACAGTTCTTTCTGCTCCTCCAATTAATGAATCATCTACAAATGCTAACTACCTAAAAAAAAAAACCCAAAACCAGGAGCATAAAACAGTTCCCTAATTAAAAGATATTTGTTACACATATATTTTTTCTAAATATATTATGAAATCTAATCTTTATAATTGCTTGCACTTTTAGTTTTACAAAATGAGATTGCTATTATACCTGAAAACATGCATTTTGTTAGTGTCACTCCTGACCTTAAGTCAATACCTATAAAAATAAAATTAAAAAAAAAAATTTTTGGACTCTTTGACATTATAGAGTAGGAAAAAAAAAGGAAAGTACTTTCCTTCAAGCTACAGTGTTTGAAAAGCAGCCATAAATTAGAGAAAGGTAGCAAGCTCAAGCAACAGAAAACAAAAAATTGAAAATTTTGTTACATAATTGAAGTAAATATCCAATTCCCTTTATTCTTTCCTCTTCTTATTCGTGTTTTTTTTTTTTCCTCTCTTTTTTTTGGTTTTTTTTTGGTAGTTTGTTTTGTTTTTCTTTGCAAGGGCACTGATTTTTCCTCCTCCTAGAGTGATGCTTATATTATTGTCAGAAATATTCATTAGAGTGGAAGCAGCTGAGACTTATTTTTTATTTGTTGAATCTCATATTAGCCAGGGAAATGTAGCATTATAAAATAGCAGGCCTTAAGAAAAAGGAAAAATAATTTTATTAACAAACCCATAAGCCTTCATATAATGCAATATGGCAAAATAGTACTAAACTATCACACTATCAGATGTGCACTAACACTCATGAAAGCCTATTTAATCTGCTAAATGTATTTTAATGTGGTTACTGATATGAACAAAAGTGGTGTAAAAAAATGAAGAAATTAGACTGTAAACTGTGAAAAACAGGATAGGATGATGTAATATTAGAAGTAATTTCTCACAAGAATCCTGTGCTGAATTAGAGCAACTTTCCAGCGATATGGCATTTCCTTCCTGTGCCACTCCATACTCCCTGAAAATATATAAAACGGAATGGGTTTTACAGTACATGGAGTCACGTTCATGTCAGTTACTCTCTAGGCTTTATGATTCCTTAAGGAGATACCACAAAAAAAAAGAAAAAATCTTATTCCACAAATGAATTTAGTTTTTATACTGCAGACAAACCTGATGCTGGTAAGATATGGTCAACGAATGCACTGGAGCAAGTGTCTGCAGCTCACCCTGCACTGAAATACCTTTCAGAAACACCACACTTACAAGAATCGCACTAAAACCAGGGGGTTTTATTTTATTATTTTTTTTTCTTTAATTCAATGAAACTCAAAATGCTCCAAAACTTGATTTTAGAGCAAACAAACAAGTCCATGTAACAAAATTTTGGCCTGGTTTAAAACCATTGGATGTCACTGACCTCAGTAACCTGTTTTTCTAGTCAAACACTGTGAAAACACCAGAACTGCATTCCACAGACAGTGTTTCAGGAAGCAACCTGAAAACAACTCCAAAGTAAGGAATAGGTTCTCCTTACTCTTACCTAAAGAGCAAAAAATTGCAAATGTATGCACAGAACACCTAAGAATAGTTGGCAGAAATTTGAAAAATATATCTAAGATCCAAATTCAACAGTTTAGTATTTTTGTGTACCAATTTGGACTACAGAGACTTTAAGTATCAGTACCTTTACAGGATGAGAATTACAGCTGCCTGATGCACTCTCCTTCCCAGCAGTATCAGCCAAAGCTCACATTTCCAGTCTGTGATATCTGGTAAAAAATTGAATGGAATGCCATGTCACTGCTCTGCAGATTTCTGAAACTGAAGTATCTGCTTTTTTTGCCTATGTAATAAGACCTCATATGTTGGCTTCTCTTTAACAAGCACATCTGATTTGAACTAGTTCCCTTACTTCTAAAAAGAACTAAGGTTTTTAGGAATGCATGGAATAATATGGTTTGCAGCTCATTTTGAAAACTAGTGAATACCAGAAAAAGTCTAATGCTGTGTTCAATTGTTAGAAAAAAATTGCCATCTTTGTTTTTAATATTCTTGCTAGAGATAAATGAACACTTCTTTAATGTCTAATGCATTCTTGATTTAGATAAATGCTACCAAAGGCATTTGACTTTTTTCATCTTAATAATTGTTCATCAACTAAAGTAAAGTGATATAGAAGACTAATACCAAAGGAAATGAAGAAAAATTAGAGCTGCCATGGCAGGTCTTCAAGGTAAAACTATATTTCACAATGGAAAATGATCCTTTAATAGCAGAAGTCCTACAATATATCCTTGACAAAACTGGGAAATAGAAATTAGAACAATTTTTGGATTTGTACTCGTGATCTTGATTCTTATGTAACAATTAAACTCTAAACATATCCTAAAGAGTACCTATGCTATAAATGTGTTAGAGCTTTAACTATGTGCTTTGGAGCCTTTGATTTGGTTTATTTTTGCAATATATAGGCACAAAAAAATAAAGCAGTTGTTCAAAATAATTTTAATACAATTTTGCAGAAAAGCAAAATAAAGAAATTTTATTGTTTCAAAGTTAAGTTTCTTGGTTAATGAAGAAAAGCACTGTATAATTATTGATTACTACATGAACAATCGAATCTTTAAGGTGAAAAGTTTAAGAGCTATAGTGTAACAATAGGAATTTTCTTCTCAGTACTAGTTAGGTTCCAACTAGAGTTACAAATGAAAGCACAGACTGTATTTTAGACTCTAAACAAATCCAAATAGTCTTCACAAAAACAATCTGAGAATTAAAAAGCAGAAAATAATATTTTTCAAAACTGAATCACAAATATTTTACATATATATTTGTGCATATATTTTGATTTTGTAAATCTTCTTTTCAAATATGCAATCCGTAAATTCATTAGATGCTTCTCGAAATTTCAAAACTTGGCAAGAGATGGAAACTGTCCAGACATTAAGTTTAAAAATATAAAATTAAAAGCAACACAGACTGAGCTAGTCATGAGAAAAGGAAAATATTCAGAAAAATCATAATTTGTATATCAAGAAAGCAGATAAAATTCTGTGACTGTACTTATTTTTCAGTAAAGCATGTAGGTAAAATGAAAACATATAGATTGCTGCATTTACAGGAATGGATCAAATTTTAAGGTTGGAAATTTTTTCCAGGAGCAGCTTTTGCACAAGAAAGGTGTTAACAAGAAAGACAAAGATCTCAAAAGAAAATAACATGCACAATTTCATTTTAGGTATGATAATATGTAGTAATTTAGGTTAGGTGTGAGTGGATATATAATACAGTAGTTTCACGAATATAAGCCGCACCTTTTTCATTGAAGAATC
>VRYO01001269.1:13595159-13647444 GCA_009812075.1 Sialia sialis | reverse complement strand
CCAAAAAAACCAAGTTCCATAATTTTCCTCAATCTTTACCGAAAATATCTAGATTAATGCCAAAATGCTCATATCTGGACTTCTTCTCTAGAAAATTTAGAATATATTCTAAAATGCAGATGAAGTTGATGAAGAAGGACGTCTATGGCATAATACTCAGTGTGAAGTATTTTACTAAATGCACGAAAAAGATGCGCAATGCCAGAAATGGTTACTCATTAGAGAAATGATAAAAGTACTTTTAAGAAAATATAAAAATATGTAAACTGGTTTCAGATTCTGTTTAACACAGTAGGTTAGTTTAGTTTATTAACAAGAGTCAGGAAAGATAGTGTATAGGGTTGCACCATTTTTCTCACATATTTTCTTCAACATTGAAGTGGATATAAATTTAAGATGAAAGTACCCAGGAATGCAAATCTTTGAGTGCGTGCAAAATAAGCATTTTAACAGGTAAGTACCACTCTACTAGTTACTCCATTTGGCAAAGAGGAATTAAAGCATTTGGGTACTCATTTATTTATTTATTCCAAAGACAATTAATGTGATCTAGCAGACAATAGGAAAAAAATCTCCGTAGAGAGAGAATCTGTTGCTCTAAAGAACAAGCTAGAATGCCATAAAACTAATACACTTATGTATTATACGGCAATAATAAAATTATTTTCAACTTTTACTTTGAAATTTCCATCTTCTACACATAGTCACAAAAAGAATTGCCTTCTATGTGTTGTAAGGTGATATATCCCTCTTTTTAATATTCATCATTTTACAAGAGATTGATGGTCTTATTTTTTATTAGAATGAATTTTATTAATTAAAAAAACTAGAAGTAATCTATTTATTTTATCTTATGAAGAATACATAAGAAAAAGAGATATATAATCAGAATGATGATATTGTATAGTAATTTTGGTATATTTTCATATTTGTCCCATTGTTATATAAAGGAGGGAATGAGCGTTTTTGATTATGCACACTGTATGATATAATATATTTTCACAATATGAAATAATACTCCATAATACATCACAGTACACATCAAATCTAAAAATACCTGAAAGAGGTGATTTGATTCAATTTTTATATAAGCATTGTTTTGCAGAAGTGAATATATCTTTATTTTTTTAACTGGCATCAGACACTTTGAAATAGATGAGTGCTCACCTCTTCAGTAATATTTGTCTAAAATTGAGACAAAAATCTGAGGAGTAGGGGAGATACAGAGTCCATAGTCCTTTTTATTATCCCCCAACTAAAATTTTCATTTTAAGAAAGAATTTACAATCATCTGTACTCTAATATATGATATTTCAGTGCAAGGGGGAGCAAGGTATTTTCAAACACTTGAAAAAAGATTTTTGAACCAAAAAACAACAACAATCCATCATTAATTTTAGGCCACCTTCACAGGTGCACACTTGAAGTTCTGCCTCTAGGAAGGGTCAGTATCTGCACTGAGCATGTAAACAATATGCACTGTTTTGTTTAATTCTAAAATTCACTCTAAGAATCTAGTTCACCTAGAAAAATTATCATCAGACAGGGGATGTGAATATACATTGCTCATTCCTTAAGAACATACACTGAAAATGACGATCACAAGGAAGAATCAGATCAATAACTCGAAGAAAGTTGCATGATGCTGTGTCTAACTGCTATTTTGTTAGAACTGTGTTAAATGATCATTCTCAAAATCACAGTCCTAGGTTAAGTAACCATCAAAACACAGCTGACAGTCTATACCATGGTATTCCTGAAGTCATATTCTATTTGAATTCCTTAACACCATTGCATTAATGACTTCACATCCAAAGCATTGCTCCTGAGAGTGAGATTGATTAACTGAAATTTAGTAAATAATAGATTCCAAATAATCACAGTCATGCAATTCAAGTGCATTCACTTAAATTTTTAAGAGGAAGTACAGTTCAAGAAGTACAAGAAATAAGTGTATTTCAAGCATTTTCAAATCATGCTCATTTTCTTCTTATGTTTGGTTTGTACTTCAGTAATAAAGAAGAACAGTTGTGCACCATTTCCTGTTTCTCAACTAATAAAACTGAAACAGAAGACAATTTACAGAAGAGAAGGTCCACATCCATTAGAAATTATTTAATCTGGTAGCTCTTACATGTGTGAATAGAAGAAAGGGAGAAAAACTGTTGTAGAGTTATTTGCAGCCCTTAAATTCTCCACAACTAAAATGAACAGAATAGAAAATGCTTCACTTTGTGAATAGCCAAAGAAAATTCCAACGATTCAAGCGTAAAAATATTCAAAATCTTGCAAAGAAATTTCTACTTTTATATATATAAACACATACATATGTGTGCAATTTCATATGCTTTTGGAAAGACAGTACAGCAAACCTTTTAAACTAAATTGTCTTAGACAATTAAGTTTCATTACAAAATTAAATCGTCTTTATTGTACAAATAACTAAAACTAAATTAGACAATTTAGTTATCTTTAGTTAAAAGCAGAAACCTGTGCAGTAGAAAAGAGTCTTCAAACACCTGCTGTGTTTTGAAAGCAAAAAGTTACATGAAAAACAACAAAACCACTAACCTATTCTTCCATAATCCAAGATGCATAACCAACATGCTCATTTGCACTTTGAACAAAAAGCCTATGACTTAAGAATAATCAATTTAAAAGGCAGTTTTATTTTACCTCCCCATTAAAAAAGGGATCCTAATTAAGAGACAGCACAATACAGAACTAAATTTATAATAGTACTGCAAAAATATGTTTTTAAAGATATATTCACAGCAACTTTCCTTTTACTATTACACTGCATGGTAGTTTTCTTTATTGAGTCGGAAATACTAGTGATTACGTATTTTAAAATTTTTTCATCACTAGACTGTATATTGAAAATCTGTGAGAAAGCAAACACTAACGCTCTTATTCTCCTCCACAATAATACATTCTAAACACTGGCAAATGAGACATTCACTTGGAGCCTGAAACTAAAACAAAATTTGCTTTTTTGTTCTACTATGACATGCCAGTCATGTAACAGTTGCTTTTCACAGTAAGAAGGGCTTATATTTCAGTTTAAAAAACTATTCCAATAACAAAATCAAGAATCAATGTGCATCCATAATGTAGCCATCATATGCTTACACAAGAGACAACTTTGCAGTATTTATTACCTCCATTCATTGTCAGACCACAAAGCTTTCATCTCCTGCTTTGGCACAGAACAAGACTACACTCAGTAATATATTTCAGAGAAAGTATACGCAAGTATGCACAGCGCAGAAAAAAGTCAGAGAATAAACCAAAGTCTAACTGAAGCAGGTGCAATCATAAAATAAATAGAGAAGATTCCCAACATAAAGTAGAGATGCTGCCTAGCCCCAAATCCAATTTGAGATACAAATTGTCAGGGTGGTTAAAAGTAAGGACTTCAAAACCTCCTAGAGAGCTTGTGTAAGTCAGGGCTCGATTACACAGCCCTCCTCTGCTGCACCAACAATATAGAAGCTGTCTGTCAAAGTAAAATACTTCACTCCTATTAAATTTACAACTAAGATTAAAAAATATCTATAAAAATTTAACAAATCAGAGCTAGAACTCATCTCTAAACTTAGCACACACAGGACTCCAGGGTTTAGGAAATGAATAAAACTTTAAGAAGCACAAACACATGGCCATATAAAAACACTGCTGTATAATGTAAGGATTCAGAAACCATTTGTTTGTTGGTTTTGTTGTTCTGGGGTTTTTTTGGTTGCTGTTTTCTTCAGTTTGCTTTGGTTTCTAGCGATAGCTATTTATATACTATATGCACTATTTATATACTATTAAAAAGATAAGAAACTGTCTGCAATTCAAATTACACTAACCCTGGAAGCCATCCCCCTTGCTGGATGCTGTGAGGAGCCTCTAAGTTAGTTTTTCATTGGAATTGCTGTATAAGTGAGATGACAAGCAGAAGAATATTTGACTTTCTTGTCTGAAGTTTCAAAGACATATCCAACTCAGACACGTGAAAATTATGTAATTGTGGCAACTTACATTCAGTTTATCTTATTGGTAGAGAATTTTAATGAATTTTTAAAAATTGACCTGATCAAAACCTGAATAAATAAAATTTTCATAAAGTTGATAAGCATTTAGACAACTTCAACCATCTCAAGTAAAACAGCAGTATAAACGAAAAATTTCTACACAGGAGATGATGCTTGGAATATGATAGAAACATGGAAAGCTAAAATACATTTTTACTACTCTTCAAAAATTTCTTTTGTAAGAAAGTATAGTAAGACAAGAAAGCATGCAAAATAAATTTACTACTAATGCTTGCAGATTTCTAAATGGGTAAGAAGCCAAAAATTTAGTTCATCTAGAAAGATTTTATAAACAGGATATTCTGATTTTTATGGCAATATTTTTGTTTTTATATACTCGTAATTCATATTGATTTTTTATATCTGGCAAAGGTAATTAAAAACATTATTGCAAAAAACACTGTTCTCTCATCAAGTTGAAAGATAACATATTGCTCAATGTACCTTAACCCACAAAATCTGACTGCTGTATTTTTTTTCAACATCTTGCAATAAGAAAAATTCATATTAAAAAAATATTCCAAAGCATTTTAAACTGAATCCACTGCACAAGGAAAAAATCAAGGATGGTAACTTACTGCAATCCACACGATAATACTAGAACTAAAAGCATATATTTTAGATTAGCAGTGTTTAAACAGCATGCTGCTGTTTTATCAAAATTTAAACTGTGGCGGTTTCAGCTTCCAATGGATTTATTTTACTTAACACAGATTGCCTTTGATTTTGCTTTTTTTCTTAATTTTATAACTACACTATACAAGCATCACAATAAAGCTGAAGACTTTGAGAGTTCTTTATCCTCTATTATTTCTATTAGTCATAAAAACTAAGAAACTCAGAAGCCAAATTCTGGTCACTAAAATTAAGTTCAATATTCTATTATGTTGCAAATTTAGGTCAGTCTATCATTAATAGATAAAAACTGACCATGTTGGAGTTCAGGCTGAAGTAGCTCACAATTCAAATGCTGTGAAGATTTAATTATTACATATTATTAAATGTTATCTAAAATTATTTCTTGCAACTGGAAAGTACTTTTATCTCCTTAATTGGTTTATGTGGCATTTAAATAACTTTCTAATTATGACAATTTGGTACTCATGTGCAACATCCAACTGCTTGTTTTTAACTGGGACAGTCATGGGAAAGCTCAAGTACCAAACCACCATTTGGTTATTTGAGATTGCTCACACAACCCAGACGTCATTCTTGTCTATATTCAAGGGCATTGTCAATGTAGAATGGGAAAATTTAGAATACCTTTAACCATTAACAATACTTGTCAAGAAAAGCATGGAGTTCTTTACATTTCTAGGCTACCAAATGTGAGTAATTGCAAAGAATGAATCATAGGTGTGCTGCTAAGGGTATCAGCCAAGGCTTATACATAAGATAATTATCTTTTTACAGAGGTTATTAAAGAAAACTAGAGTCAATCATTAAATACTCTATTACAACCCTCTGAAGGACAACCTTGTCAATATTATCTATTCAGGAAATAAAAACAAAGCATTTTGAATGAGCCTTTTCATTTGAAAGAAAAAAGATTTAATATCTCAGGAAAAATATACTCATAAAACAGATTTTGTTTTTCAGCACTGAACTAATTTTTTAGGCAAGGAAAAACAAATATTAATTAATCAGGATTTTGAAGACAAAGATATTGTATTGATATATTCCCAATGTATAAAAGCCATAGAAGTGCTTCAAAACAACCTTTTTCAAATGCTAGAGAGATATTATCGAAAGTGGCTTTTTGTTTAACATAACTTTTCAATGCAGCTTGAAATCATGCCAAACCTTCTCTTCCTGTGATATGTAAATAAGCAACATATAAACACTTAGGAACACATACTGCAGACAAGCTTTTATCACACCTCCTGAAAGCTCAATAGGAAAAACTATTCATATGAAATCACATTGGAAATATTTCTTATTTAGAGTATTCTAAAGACGCTCAGAAATTGATCGTATTGTGAAAATTTGTCTAAATATTGTTACTATGTCGCTTATCCAGTGCTTTACACACCCAGTGTTTCACACTGTCAAATATAAACACCGTCCTTCTTCCAAAACAAGAAAATAGTTAAAGGACAAGAACATTTGCATGTGGGAAGACTTAAAAGCAAATATAAAATTCTCAAGGCTCCTGCTTGCACCTCTAAGGTCACACCACACACTAACATATAGCATTACACGCACTTAAACCCATCACTCTTGTTACTGCAATTTACTAAATCTAGGTGCCAATAGATTGCTTTCACTATGAGAAGCCTATCTTTAAAAAAATGCAAATAAATACAGGCACATGTCCTGACAACAGAGCTCTCTCTGCCCTGACTTTATACCATATAAAGAGCCAAAGAGAAGGTCATTGGCTTAAAAACCATTTCAAAAGGGTTGAATGCAAGCTGTATATCTCTCTAGTACTACCTTTTTCCCCACAAGCGTCAAGCAGTTGGCCAAGTGCAGCAGACAAAATAAAGCCTCTTGTAAAAAAAACCCCACACGTAATTCAGTCTTCCTAACTACACATCACCAACTCAAAACTAAAATAAACCAGACTCAACTTGTATAAACATATTTGGATAAAAAGAACTCGAGGAAAGATTAGTTTTGTTTGTTTGGTTGTGGGCTTTTTTTCCTTCCAGGAGTTAAGCAAAAGGCCCACAGTAACTCAACAGAGAAGAGCTCTAAGTCTTGAAAGCAGTTAAGATAACAATAGACAAAAAGCAAACTGCGAAAGTCACAATATTTTAGTTTTTAAAAAGCTATGCTAGTTCATTATAAAACAAATGAATCCTATATTACTTCTCTCATTACTCCTGAAGCAAAAGGTATTTAGGCTATTTTTTGATAGCCTCAAGTGATAATCTCAAGCTTTTTTTTTTACACAGGATTAAATGACCAAAGCAAGAGCCAAGACAACAGTAACAATTACTGGGTAAAAAGTGAAATTATTCTAGATATTACAAGAAAATTTACAGCTAATGTATCAAGAACAAGTTTCATCGTTTATCCCAAATAAACCTAGATAAAATTTTAAAATTAAGAGACAGAAATCCTGTCTATTTATTTATCTGACTACCTCTTCCATGCTATATTGTGATGAAGACAAGCTTGTTCCAACTCATATCTTCATTTCTCTAAATATCAGATCCAGACAGTGAAGTAATTTAGTTCAAAATATGTGATGATTTAAACCTCTAAACCAAGTATATGCCCTGAAAGGCCAAAGGTGGAAAGCTAAGATAGAGTGATACACCTAGATAAAAATGCTAGCATTCAATTTATCAAGTAATTTTCCACAAATGAGAAATAATGCATTCATTAATTAGACCTTTAGTATTAAAATACATTTTAACATGGCTATACTGCACTAGCTAATCACAGTTTTCAAACAGAGACCATTAACATATTGCTATCAAATCAAAATTAATTCTCAGAAATTATCACTGGCCAAGGCAAAGCCAAGTGTAGCTTCAACGTACCAAAGATTTAATAGATGAAAGCACAGTGAGTCAGCCAAAGCAGGTAAGACCTGTTACAACCTCTGTCACCACTCCAGAATCTACACAGAAAACATGGATTGCTTCAGAAGGACAGACAGACAAGGCACAACATGTGGGAGGGAGCAGAAAAGAGGGCTACTCTACAAAATCATCACTACTGTACCCTCCTCTTCCTGCAGAGATTAGAAATTATCTTGCACAGGCCTACTACAGCTGTCCTCTTCTATGAAATAGCAGTTCTACTGTCATAGAGACCTTGGCTATAGGAAGATTTTATCACTCCCTTTATGCTTTCATTTTCTACATTTTCCTTCAGCCATCGTTAGTTAAAACAGTAGCATCTAATCAACAATAGGGTAATAATACAATATTAATATTGCCAGAACAACTATTGCATTTTAATTATTTTCCAAAAAATTATTTTCCTGTTTTAAGCTGTGTAATAGTTCTGAAAGTCTCCAGTGGGATTCAATAGCAAATTCCGTCAAATGGCTTTGTACCTACAGTCCATTCACTTTATCAATAAGCATACTGCATCTACAATTTATTTTGCAGAACCAATAGTGTTCAAACTATAGGTTTGATACATGATCTAATGAAAATTTACAGTAACTTCACAATTATAAGCCACACCTTTTTCGTTGAAGAATCCAGCCTACCTCAGTAGTGCGGCTTATATTCAGGTGCGGCTTATCTATGGACAAATCCCAGCGAAATGCCAACCCGGAAGTGAGAGCCGGCTGGGGAGGGTGCCTTGGGGCTCCTTTAAAGGCTTCTCTGGTCTATGAAAACTGTTGCAACTTGAGCACCTGACACTAAACCCCGCTGGCAGTGATTCTGTTACTAATTTGTTACTTTGTCACACATGAATCCCAGCTTTAAAAAAAAAAAAAAAAAAATGCGGCTTATATTCAGGTGCGGCTTATATATGGACAAATCCCATGATCTACCCGGCTACCCCGATGTGGGGCTTATAATCAGGTGCGGCTTATAATTGTGAAATTACTGTACTTTTAATTTTATGACTTGTCCTGCATCACCTTTTTTCTGTAAAATAATTTTCAGAATGGAAACTCTGACGCAATAGTTGTATTCTCATTGCCAAGTAAAATAGTTCATTATCTTGAAAGTATAACAATACTTTCCATTAGTACCAATACCATCCTAGGTTTTGTAATTATTGAAGATTTCTTTTAGAGGTGTATCTACAGCGCCTTAAAAGCCATCTACTGGGGATGAAAATTACACATGAAGAAAAACACTAACCTGTGCTTTTCTACACACTAAATATGCTTATTTTGACCAAAAACATAAAGTAAATGTTTAAGAAAATTTTATCTGATAAAGATTCATGACTGTCCCATGTCTGTGTATAGTTTAAAAATGGGAAAAGAGCTAAACCCAAGGTTTTACTTTTATATTGGAATCTGTTATTGCTAAATGAGTCATTGTATGCTAATGTTTATAATGTTGGAAAATTATTACTTATTTGAGGGGGAAAATATTAAGGTAATTTCATTAAATGAGCCACTACAACAGCAAAGATTTATGTATCAAATGAAAGATATGGACATATCTGATCAATATAATAAAACTAACTCTAAATCCAAAATGTGAATGCATCCTTGTGTATGAAAGAAAATGCAAGACAGATCACATGTATCTGCATTTAAGAGGGAGACTATGAAAGGCTGCTTATTGGAAAAAGTTGGATAAGTGTACAGGAAAAGGTATATTATCAATAATTATTGAAAGTGCAAAATTCTAAACACAGCATGCTATCCACTTGAAACTACACAAATATATGTAATAGACTTCTGTGAAATCAAACTAAAAATCCCAACAAATGTGTGATGATCTTTTCTCACTGATTTCATATAATCATATTTCCATTTTGCTTATACACAAAATATTTAATTAACATGGGACCTAAATAGATGCATCTAATGAAACTGCACATGGTGCAAGATCAAACAGAAACAAAGGCAAATAGGTCCAAGATATCATTCAAGTGACCTTTTATCTACAACGGACATCCTCTGATGTGCAACATATTTCTTGAAGTCATCAATAAAATAGCATTAATATCCTCTATGCTATATTGCTTCCATGAAATCAGGGTCTCAATCCACTGTTTCCTTCTACTAGGTCAAGATTTTGCATGGGGTGTGTGTGAGGAGAGATTCTATTGTCCTTAGTCATATTTAAACCCACATGCAAGTCATATTATCTAAAAAAACAAAAAACCAAAACAAAATTTAAAAAAACAAATAAAAAACAAAAAAAACCCTATGTTGAGCTTTTTGTTTAAGTTTCTTTTTATATGATTAGCAACAAAATTACAATAATTGCCCGGTAAAATCCCAAACCATCAACATTAAAGCTATCATTGCTTTATTAACATTGCAATACATACTCAGTGCAAGATAATGATGCTGTGCCACAAGTGTAAGAATCTGGCTCCTACTGAAAGCACATGAAAGGTTTTCATTAGTCAGACAAGGATGGGTTATAAATGCAGTTGTGTAAAATCAATTATCTTAATGAAACCAAAAATATCAGATTAAAAATGAGAAAAATTCAATTGCATGAACCTTACAAAACAAGGTGAACTATATAATATGTTAAAATGATGTAAGTTATTTTAAATGGCACTTATCTGTGGTAAGTATTTAAGTAAAGTTAATATTGCATGCATAAAATATAAAGTAACTTCAATATTTATTTACAATTTCAGGCCACCATTTGTACAGAAAAACACATTAATTTTGTTATGTGAACAGCTCTTTTGCAAGGGAAATATATTAACTGATTTTTCAATCTTGAGTCTTCACACTTCCCTGCTCATATTCAAATATTAAAAATATGTGCAACTGATGCAAGTACAATAGCAAATCAAAACCCTCAGTGTCCGAAATGCTATAAAGTTCAACTCCTTCAAATTCTTACAAATTATTTTTTAATCCTGGGATTTGACAAATAGTTTACAGAAAAGAGCTAAAACTATGGCAGTGTGAAAAGGCAGGGTTGCCAGCTCTTTCATGGTCCCAGAAAACATAGAAGTTGGCAGGATCATCTCAGCTCCACTGTGCTCCTGAAAGATATAAAATACCAGTGTCGACTGGATCATTGGGTCCTTAGCACTACAGCACTACTCACGAAAAAGATTTTACTGATGACTATAATGGTACTTTAAAATATGGAGTAAGACAAATTTGTGAGTAGGCATGACTTATTTATGTTTTGTTCCCTAAATATGTATTAAATATAGGTATGATGACAAACAAATTAGGATCTCACTCTGGGCATTATTACTTGTACAGAAAGATTAAGAAAAATGAATTGAATTTAAAATTTAAAAAATATGTGGAGACTGTGTAGACCTATTTCGTTCCATTTTCATCTAATGAAATTACATTTTAATTGTTAATCTCACATATATACTAGCAACACCTGACTGGAACTACATTTAGGAGCCATCAACAGACTCATAAAACCTCCTCCCTCACAGTGTGGTCAATAGTCTAGGTCCTTTGATGGTGGCAAATACAAGCTTAATAAAAAAGCAAAGTACTGGCACCTCACTACTAGTATCTCCTTATGTTAAGTAACCAGGACTTCAAAACTTCCATGGAAAAATATCAGTGAAATTTGGAGATGACATCACTAGAAATCCTGCTGGACATGTTGTCTCACATCTGGAATTTTAGCTGGTACTTATTAGTGTTATACAAATCAAAGATTTAATCAGTAAAATTAACATAGAAAACATAAAAAAAATAAATTAAATAAAAATACAAGTGAACAATCCTAAACAGAATATTTGTCATTCTGTGCCTGCTTGGCTACTGTCATCAAAGCAACAAAACTGCTTCTGTATGCAGAAGTGAAAAGATTCAATAAACTTGTTATGTAACAGCAGTCTGCTAAGGAAGTCCATCAATATTTCATCTCCTCAAAACTTGCCAAATTCTGTTGTATGATAAAACAAATTTACCTAAGCCTGGGCAAGCTTTTTAAACTAGTATTTGAAAGCTATAAAATCTACAAAAATAGCTACATATTTTGCCATATAACACAGAAGTTGCTATATTAACAGCTCCCATTAAAAGCAAAAAAAGTACTGGAGAAAAGTTAAAGGAAATACTGCACTGATCAATAAAACTTATATATAATTTTATATCAAGCTCAAATGTAGACATTCTAAAAATTTAAAAGGCCCACAGTGTTGTCCCTGAACAATAGTGAAAAGCAGGTGGATATATGAGAAATGTGCTAATCCAACCTGTTCCAAGTTCAACAACAGATATACACTACAATGCCACAAATTTCTCAACATGCCAAGTCAGTTCCAGAACAGACATATTATTTTTTTTCACTTCCTTTACTATACCAGTCAAGATAATGCCAGCAGGTAGGTAACAAAAATGTAAATTAGAGGCTGCAAAACTAATTCACAATACATGGTGCAACTTTTTGTTCACCAACTAAAACCTGGTGCATTAGCAGAAGGGAGGCAACACTGCATGGAAGAGCTTTTAAATTTGTGGAAGTCTTTCAACTTTGAAAGGAAAAAGAGCACAATTCCTAAATCCTCAACATAACAGAAGAAATTAAGAAGAAAAAGATTTAAGAATGAGATGATCATTTGTTTTAATTCTACTTGGTATGTAAAACAATCGAGTTTTATTTCTCAACTTCCACAGACATCAAACTGCATGGAATCTTCACCCCTTACTATACTAATAACATGTCAAGAGAGTAACACTTCTGCCCTATAAAATAATCAGGGCAGTTTAATAGTTTGTGTGGTGCTAAAGTAAATACAAAACTATAAGAATGCTCTTTTGCAATAACTTCTCAGAAAAAAAACGCACCAACATTTCAATTGAGAAAATAGAAAGTTTTAAATCAAAGAGAGAGAACTTTAAAACTTGAGATTAACTATTAGATTTCTAAATTCACTCAGCCCACAGCCTTTACTTTAAACAATTGATAGATAACTTGCTAAAACCTGACTGAATTACCCTCCCAGCCTGTTTCCAGCTACTGTTAAAGAGCTCCAGGTTGGTTGCTTCTCATTCTTTGAGAAGTATCAAGATTCTGGCCAACTGGAAAAGGGTGGGATTGGACAAGATTGCCTTCAGAAGTCCCTTCTGATCTCTATTCCGCTGTATAGTAAAAACTTAATGTCTGTGTTTTTCAATTTTGCATTTCCTTTTAATTCAGCTTGGGAGTAGGTAAAGAAAAAATTACAGAATATTCACTGAAAAGTACACAATTCAAATTGACTGAAATAGAAGAGAGAAAGCAACAAATTAGTGAAGTAAGCATGAAAAATCTTACCTAAATAAAACAAACTAAAAATTACCACATACTCTAGTAAAAGAACAATTTCTAAATATCAGTTCAGGGAAAATATTATCTTTACCTTTTCTGTGCTTTTAGTTTTTTAAAAATGAAAAATAAGTGACATTAACATCTCTCATAAACCTTTTCAGCTGATATAAGAAAAGGAAAAAGGTATCTCAAAATGGTCAAGCAATAAAGAATTTCAAAAAGAAAGGATGTGCAATTAATTTCTATAGCAATCCAAAACTAAGAAAAATTCTCCCAAGAATTTGCCAAAAAAATAGAAGCATTCTTCATGATGCAGTACAGCTTCATCCTATAGCAGCCAAAACAATTTTTAATTCCAGATATTACAGAAAATGTTCTGTCTTCATATTCTTTCCTCTGCTAGTCAAAACTGTGGTTTTATATAGAAATTTCCATTTGCTTGGAAATCACATGGCATAATATATATCACATTAAGATACCCAACTGCATTTCTACTTTTATATGCAAATGAGCTAGTTCACCATCAAATGCCTGATCTCTCACCTATCAATCATGTTTTATTAAGAAAGGCAAGAAAGTCAAAAGACTTCTCTAGAAAGTCGTGACATACTGAAATAATGAAATTTTACTAGGCTATTTTTAGAAGAATATTTATCTCCTATGTATGTTCTTTTAGAAAGCAAAACAATGATGAAAAATTTACCAGTACAATCCTTATATGGCACCATTATTCACAAAGTATTTTTAATCGCTGTATCTGAGACCCAAAGATACTATGACTACAAATGTACAGTCAGCCACAAGCAGGAGAAACTCTACTGAAGACTAGACTAAAATAATAGAAACATTTTAGTACTACAAAAATACTACATAAAAACAGAGCAGAACACTTCTTACTGGTTACAATCACAACACTGCAATGTTTCCAGCTATCCATTTTTGACCTCCTTCATATGACAAAGTATATGCATACATTAAACATATGATTTGTCCATATCTGTTATTTGGTAGATACAGCAGTACACCTTGTTTGCAAATCTGACAGATGGGATGGAACAGGGTAAAGAATGCATCCAATTATGACTGCAACTCTGTAATTGTCCAAGGCTCTTTTTTTAAAATCTATTTCCATTTCAGCTACTTAGCAAGGAAATAACACTTAACTCACTGAATACCTGCAAAAAATTTGCAGGGTTTTCAAATGATTCACTTGATGAAAAATTATTTGCACCACACAAGACACACAAGTCCCTAGCACAGCTACAAAAGAGATACAGAACAATTTACTGTCCCATATGACAAAACAGACTGACTTACTACTAAACAGGCATGAACGATTTCTTTTATGGGGCACAGATCAGCACATGTGTGGAAGAGGAAGCTTGAGGAAGTTTTCCAGTGCCCATAGAGAACACTTCATATCTAACAGCTAAAGTTTCTCAAGTTCTTTTCCACAACTTTTAAATATATATAACTTTTACGTAGTTTCAAAACTAGTCATGACAATGAAGCACTTCTCAAGCATCTAGAAGCAAAACACAACTTGTTCATATAGTCTCAATCTCAAGCTATGAGAAACAGCAATGGGAAAAGCCTGTTTGTAAAAATAATACCGAATCCAGATGTATATCTTTGGCTGTAGGACTAGAAATAGTCAATACTCCACTTCTTTTACCCAGGAAATTGCTCTGCTGGCTTAGTTCACTGAAACCAAAATGGCAGCCCAAAATGCAAAGAATTCAAACCCATCTTTTAAACTTTTAAAACAAATATTTATGTCTATAATCTTATGATGGGTATAGTTGCTTCTAAGCTTAGTAGGAGGCAGTGGTAAACAAGATAAGAATCTTTCTGCTGTCATCCTCTGAGATTCTGCAAAATAACTTAAACTTGAACCCTCTCTGCTGAGATTCAAGTTTTGTGAAAGAAAAAGAAAACACAGATTAAACAGAAAGCAAAGTGCTTTAACTTAAGGATCTCACCTTGAGAATTTAGGGATCTCATCCTGAGACTGCAAGAGACTGACTTGTGCTCTGAATCCATCTTGTACAAAACAAGTCCCAGATTATACTGATTCTGTTGAATCCTCCAATTAGCAAAATAAATTTTTTACTTTAAAAGTTGACCCCAAAAAATACCAACAAGCCAACCAAACCCTTTTCTGATTACTGTGTAGAAAAGAATTTTGGTTTTTAGGAGCTAAATGATCTAATTGCAACAGAGGTGGAGTCAGATGCCAAACTGGACTCTGACAAATCAGATTTAAAATTAAGGAGGTCTTGGAATAGTGACGACAAATCATAAAAGAACATCATAATTTGAAACATGTATTTTTTAATGCTCAAGAAATACCCAAAGAATGTTAAGAGCTTCTACACTTAACAGCATTTTCTATGCAACAAACATTTCCTGACGTTCTGTTATACTGACCTGCCATACATAGATAAGAAAACTGAAGGCGGGTGATGACTTATCAATGCAATCTTGATATGGCACCATTACTCACAACAAATTTTATAATCGTTTTGAGGGCTAATAACCAAAGAAAAACATCACATAACTCCAAGACATTCCCTATATCTTTGAAATACTCTAAAAAATCTCATCAACACATGAATGTAGAAATCTAGGGGCGGAAAAATCTGCCAAAGGAATAGCTTGCCTGTGAGAGCAAAAATTGAAAAAGGTTTAGAAAACATTTTAGAAAATAATCCAGTCACTGATGACCATAAATATTTCAGGGAAAACAAAAACAAACCACAAAAAAACCCAAACCAAAAAGAAAATAAACAAAAAAGATTTAAGACTTATTAATAGATGTATAGAAGGTTCTTCTGTTAATTAATATTAAAATAGGAACATAAAATAACTTGAAAAGAAATTGAAGCAACATTCTGACTTTTGACCACCCACAAATGAGCTGTTTTCCCATTCTAGTTAATTCTAAAAAATAGAACCTAAGAGAAAAAAACCTACATAAAATCATTTAGCGTCATTGACATTTCTAACCTGTAAATCAAATGCTGCTAACAGTTAAAATCTATCACACAGGCTATGCCAGATATAAATCTGGCTGTGTAACTAGCTACACTTGCTTTTAACACATACAGGCGGCATTTCCAGTTGCTAGGATATTATGTAGTATATTAAGTTACATGTAAACATCCTCAGAGTTGATATACAGAGCTTGTCATAACATTCTGGGAGAGTAAAAGCTCTGAACATACCACTACGTTCAGAAAATAATTTTGTGTAAGAGTCTAATTTACTCAACATCCATTTTTAGAACATCCAAATGTGGAGCAAAAAAAAAAAAAAAAAAAAAACAACAACCCAACAACAAACAAACCATAAAACCAAACAACCAAACCAATCTGTGTTTAAAAGAAAGCATTAGATAACAGAGCCTCCTATTTAGGCAGATAGTGACTTTCCTTTTACTTCCCCTCTGTTGATGACTGTCCTTTGTATGACTTTTCCCTGAAGATGTAACACAGATACAAATCTGTCACCACAATTAAATCAGAAATTGATCACCTGACTTTCTACTGAAGACCAGTACAGATTATTTTCAATTCATCTTATCCATTTCTGAAAATACAGTTTTTTAGAGCAAAAATTGGTTTCCTTACCTAGGTAATGTATATTTATATGCCCCTCATATACAAGATCTAAACCCCTCAAGACTATTTCTTCATTTTTAAACTCATTTTAGAGGCTTAGATTTATGAGATTATTTCACTACCTTCTCAATGACTAAGACTCCAAAGGATGTTCTAATTACTTGAATTAAAAACTTGTGTTTCTCTATAAGCTGTACTAGAAAGAGCAAGAAGGCTCTGAAAATTCCCATGAAACACTAGTCAGATGCTGTGATTATTCAGCCTCAATCCATTTATTTTGTTTAAACTCTACAAATGCAAGTAGCGTATCTAGAGAAACCTGAGACACTCAGTGATGTGCTTGAACCAAGTCCTAAACCAGCCATCTATGCAGGCATATCTCAGTTTCACTTAAGGGCTGGGCAGATGCTCACTCTAGTTAGTCCATTTTCCACCCTTCATGGAACAAATTCCCTCAAAGGCCAAATGGGACTATGACCAATGCACTCAGGTTTCCCAATGCATATAATCAAGTAACCAAAACTCCAGAATGTTTTCTGAGTTGTACATTTCACACATAGCTGTATCACTCACATGCAAACACACTCCTTCACTATACCATAAAGTTCTAAATGCAGGACAGCACATATCAATCTGCTTAAATCCTGGTCAATAAGAGTTGAGAATATTTTCTAGTAATTGATGAATACCATTTGACCCTTTGGAGGAAGTGTCTAGCCAATACACTACCACAGTAAAGCTGAAGAATTGTTATGTTCTAAGCCCTTAAACAGCATCTACATAACCTCTTATTTTGACACCTGCACTTAACCTTACCTAAATATGAAAGTAGCAGCATAAAAGTTCTACATTAGATTACATTTGTTCACAAACTGAATTTCTCTTTTACGTGGATTTACACTACAGTGGAGTACAAACCTGAAACATGAAACCCTATAAAAATACAGACATCTTTATGAGCCCTCATTGTTCAGCATCAATATAATTTCCCAAAATCATTACAGTCCAATAATTAAGTTGACTAAATATGCAGCTTTTTTGAACTTCATAAGAAAAGACAGGACATGTCTACCACAGGGTGACAACAAATCAATGCATGCTACATTTAGAAAACACTATCTCAATTATTTAAGAAACTTACGTGTGTGATGTAGTAACAGAGTATAAGGAGTGGTTAAAATGTTACTAAAAAGTTGATTTTCAAGTGAGAAGAAGAGAATAACAGCTTACCTGAAAAGTGAAAAATATACAAATGCAGGTAGAGTCAAAGGAAATAACCCTCATGCAAGTCTAGCAGAAAAAGAAAAAAAACCCAGAAACCCAACCCACATACTTAGCTGCTTTTATATGCTCACTTCTATACCTGATTTCTTATTGAACATCTTCCAGGAATTTCAGCTGAAAATTACATTATACTGGACTAGGAACTTCAGACTCCATAAAATTTAGAAAAATGTGCTTTAGTATGACTTCATCCTTTGAAGGAAAGCAATAATTGTTGATATAAATATGTAACACTTGTATTGATAATCACTTCAATATGTTTACATTTTAATCAAATATCCATTCTAATTACATTAACACCCTAACATTGCATTCACACATTAAAAACCTAGTTAGAGGCATTTTCATTCACATGAGCTCATAGGAAAAAGAATATTCAAAAGCATAACATCTTTTTCATTTTATTGCAGAAAAAAAGGCAATATTTACTTTAAATATATTTACCTTTCTTTAATGGATTGTTTTTCAAAAAATATTGTGACTTAATAAAAAAATATATCTTTATTGTAATAATTCCTTAAATGAAAGTCAAGTCAAATTGTCTGTTCAATTGTTACTCCAACTCCAACACTCATTCATACAAGTTCATGAACCATACAATACTTCTTTTGTTCTATACATCTATATAATACTTTGTGAATACACTGCATTATCACCTAATTTAAAAATCACAAGACTGTCTAACACATTTAATCAGGAGCATTGTGATACAATTTGCCATAGCTTTACACCTTCACTTATTTATGTTAAACTCTTGCTTAGCCCATAAAGAACAGACACAATTTATAAACAAATTAAAATGTCAAGAAATCCAGAACAAATTTTTAAAATTACATCACGTTTACTCCAATGAGAGTTTCTGATAAGGAAGTGGAAAGATGTCAAGCTCTAAGGAAGGTTTATTTTATCAAACCTTAGCACTTTTAGTTCTGAAAGGCAAGAGCTACAGTCCTAAAGCACCAAAAGACAACACAATGGTCTTACAACTGATTTGAACACTAGAATATCCAGTACCAGTGTCAACATAATAAAGGAAAAAGCTACTACTGTTTTTCCCACCATGTGTATCAGTTACTTTCAGTGGAATAAAAAATTATGAAGAAAATTTCAATATTCTGTCTGCAGAACCAGATATCTATGAATAAGGCATAAAAGATCCTGGTTTTTACATTCTACCTCTTAAAAGCATTGTCAGACTAATGACATATAGCAGCAAAAAATCCTGAAAACATTTCCATGGAACAAGAGCTTTAATTTTAGGTATTCAAATCAATGAAGATGGTTAGTCAGGAGCTTAAAGAATGTCAGAGCAGGGCTCTCAAAGTTATTACCATTTTCATCAGCACTACTAGGAACAGTGTTTAAGATATGAACGTTTTGGAGGCTAGTTTTTTGAAGGGATATAAATCATGGTATGAAAGGTTTTTTTAATTATCTAAAAATCAAAAACATATATTCTTAGTTCATACCAAAAAATAAAAATTAAAAAAAAAAAAAAAAAAATCAAACAAACCAGATTTCTTCAGCTGATCCGGAGTAAGTTTACCAGCAAAGCACGTTCAGATAGAACATCTTTCCTGTTTTGTTACAAAGTTGAAAGCTATGCACAGCCTAAGAAATTAATTTGCAAAAATGTTTCTCTCAAAAAAAAAAGTTTATTTTAGTCTTCCTACTGAAACAGAGCAGGCAAGAAGGAAAGTAACAGTGAAAGTATGTTCAATGGGGGAGAGGCAGAAGTTAGGGAAAGAAAAAAGGGAAGATCTTATTCTTTGAATGTCTGATTTGACTTCTCAAAACCTATTTTACATAAATGTTTAGCATCCATCATTTAAAATTGTTAATGAAAGCTATGGTTTAAATATATTTTGTGTTGCATTATATTAAATAGAAAATACATTTTAAAATGATTTTGCAAATAACACAAACATCACACTGAATATTAACAGATACTTTTGATGTGAATCCCTCTGTGCCTCATTTTTCTATCAAATTATAATATTAATGCCTCAACCTTACTGAGTGATTCAAACTGTGTTTGTAGCTCAAATACTCCATGAGGACCAAGAGGAGATAGCAGTCCTGCTTCCAAGCACCAAAAATGTCGTGAAGTAACATGAAGTCAGTAATTCATGCTTGCTTACTAGAGATGAACAGTATATATTGTCTAGGTGATCATCAGATGACCACAGATTATCCTTTATGTGAAGATCCTGGAATCCTGTGTTTATAACACTACATGTTCACCCATTCAACAGATTTTTCATTATGATCGTATGAAGGCAGTAGTGTTGACATTTTCTAATTTCAAAGTTCTGGTTATGCAGCTTTCCTAGACACTTATAATATGTTCTCTTTCTATCTTTCTTTGAGACAGAAACATATGTAACATTGGTAGAATTCAGTGCACAGGCATCTATCCAAAAAACACAAATGTGGTAAGCCAGGACTCAAGTTACGCAATAAAGTACTGCTTTCAACAAACAATGAGAAATTGTCTTTCTTATAAGCAGTGAAAATTTATTTCTACTCTATTTCTAGAAAATAACTTTTTAGAAGTTTGGTTTGCATTTTTAAACAAGAAAATAAATTATCAGATTCACAGTAAATTCTGAGTGCCGTTCTTTGCTTTTTCATATATCCAAACCACAATAAATATTCTGATGACATTCTCAAAAAATTAAATTTTTCATCAGATGTAAATATGTATCTTCCGGTGAATGTAGCATGTTGCACTAACTCCTAACAGGATAAAAAAGAATTACTGACATTAAGTTTGCCTGGTATGTGGCAGATTTCATATATGATGATTTAAATAACCTACAAGCAGCACCATGCATTTTACTCGAGATGTATTTTTTGTCATATAAATTTATCAAAGCGTTTAGATTTTGCTAACATATTCTGATTTTCACAGAGATTCTTTCACATACAACCCATTCAATCCTCCTGCTTGATCCTGCAGGAAAGACATCATGCTAAATTTAGGTTATTACAATCATTTCTATGGTAACAGATGGATGTGAAACACAGGATTATGACTTCACTGCACGACTCTGCAGAAAGAAGTCGGATGGTGGAGGAAGAAAGCTCACATTCAAAATATCTGCAGCTGTAGCACGAAAGCACACACAATCACTGAGAAATGGAACTGCCCTTTTTTTAAGAAATATATGATTTTTATTTAAATATCACAATAGGTGAATTTTCCCCTAACAAATAACCTTCATTATTGACATTCTCCATGAGCCTTTTCTTTAAACCAGTATCTCTATTCTGGCATAATTAAGAGAAAAAATGCTTGAAAATATAGGTTACATGCAATATTATAAATAGATAAGAATCTATTTAGAACCTCTAGAGGTTAAAATGCAGAAAAACTAAAAATATGAAATTCTAATAGAAATGTATTCCATATAAAAAGAAGGGCTAAACGAGAGAGCGCATTTCAGCTAATATAAAGCAGGGAAAAACAGGGTTTTTTTTTTCATTTTTCTTGTTTTGTGCAGATTATATTCTATGATGTATACAAAGGCCACATGCTAGACATGCACATTAAATTATATTTCATGAAGGACTAGAAAAATCACTGAATCAACAGAGCATGTTATTGCTATTTTTCTTTAGGATTTAACCTTAAAATCCACACCAAAATATGGGTGTTTACTACCTGGTGACTACAAAAAGTAATTCTTAAGCACAGAGACCAAAACCAGCCGCTCATAGAACCAGGCTTAAAAACACTATAGGCCTATACAAAATTACCTATTAGATGGTGTCTGAAATATATTGTATATTTAATCAGCATCCTTAATGATTCAGCAATGAAAAGCTATTGTAAAAGGCAGAACTATATTTAGCACTTCTGGGTTAGCTGGACACAGACTACCTAAGTACAGAACAAGCATGAAAAACCCTATGACTAATAATGGCTCCAAACTTAAATAATAATTACTGTGATAACATACTCGAAGCAGGCATTTGGCTATAAAGGTTATGCTATGTAAAATTAGTAAAAGAAATAGACGTTAAAGTGATTTTTATTTCTATCTTGCAGGAACCAAAAAATATCTTAATTTTGCTTCTCTGATACAAGTTTGCTTGAAGATATAGACAAAATTTAATCTCAAAAAAATTATTTTTTAATAAACATGGGGATATATACTAGAGTACTTAATCAGTATCAAAAATAACATTACTGGGTGCTGAAGCTGAATATGGCTCAAGAAATCTTACTTGCATTTGAGATACATCACTAAAGTGATGGTAAAACTCAACGTTGAAGATTTTGCTTCACTGAAACACTTTAGGGGTTTTTTATTGCAACTGGCAAACAGCTGCCAATTTTCACAAAACACGGGAGATCTTAAAAAAAATTAAACATATCTGTAAGACATCATTTTGGTGGTTGAAATGAGCAAACAGGTCAGAAGGGAACAGAAAGGGCAAAACACAAAACCTCATATGCCTAACAAAAGTAGGCTTAACAAACAGCAACCAAACCCAAAAAATACTTCCTAAGAGCAGAAGGGAAATGTCTGACACAATTCTCCAAATTAGAAATTCAGGTCTTGGCTACCCCAGTATTCTCAAAGGATTCTATGAAAGACTGCAACGCTAATAAAATTAGGACAGGAATGACCAAATAAAAACTGATATGGAAAACTTTTTTCTTTTTAATTCAGACCACTAGACCATTTAAAACTTTGTTCTTTTTTTAATTTGCAATTAACCTAAATACATTTTAAATACTCCTTACCCCTATGGGAGGAAAAGTTCTTTTTGTAA
Organism: Sialia sialis; assembly: GCA_009812075.1. NCBI lineage: Eukaryota > Metazoa > Chordata > Aves > Passeriformes > Turdidae > Sialia > Sialia sialis. The sequence goes on along the minus strand of VRYO01001269.1, from coordinate 13,624,815 downwards.
AAGATGTTATAGCATAAACCATTCATTTAAGAACTTAGAACACAAATCACGATTTTTTCCCTTTCAATAACTTTGTGAAAACTTACACCAAAAAAAAAGCATATATTAAATGTTTGGAAATATCAAAGTTTTTAAAAATAAACAGGTTGTGTCTTTAGGGAGTAGGGCACAAGGTGAGGAGGGAGAAGGTTGCTGCTTTCTTGTACAAGGATACACCACATCACCCTCCAACACCTCCCTTTGCTCATTCTCAGAGCAGGACCTCCCTTTGTAAATTCTGATAATTCTTGACAAGTGGTTTGGAGCAAACAGCTGAAGTGAGGATATACACTGCAGGAAGTAAACTAATAATCTGGCAAAATTAGTCCTGTCTTCCTGGCCATAAAGCTGGGTCATCCATCATGAAAACTGTGATGTAACTCAGAACTGAAACAGTAACATTTGGCCAAGTATTAGTATTTTTAGTATCTTTAGTATTTGCAACTGTAGTTCTTCATTAAAAACACATTTAAAATTTAAAAAAATCATCTGTTTTCATAAAGAGACTCCAAGTACAAATAATCAACATTGAAGTGCAATGATCATAACCAAACTGCATCAACGCTTCTAAGTCAAATCCATTCAAACTTGCAACAAATGCTTTGTTAGGAAGTTCAAAAAGTCTTCTGCATTAACAATTCACAAAAAAACACCAGTAAGGTGGTTTGGGAATTTTATTGTAATGAATAAAGGGATCCAGGGAAATTTGCAAGAGTGAACTTGTTATCCACTAGTTTTTCTCTTTCCGGGGTGGCAAATGACCAGGTCTTACAAGACAGTTAAAGACGTGGTCCTATCGGCCCAGGGCTTTGCCATTTTTATATAGATTTGGCAATACACAGACTCCATCCACAATCTGGCCATCTATAAAGGACACTTGACACACTAGAAAGCATCAAATAATCTGCAAAGAAAAAGTTAAGAAGCTGTTCCTAATAAAGCACAACTTGTTGAAATCAAAAGAATTTCACTTTTTCAATAGGAACAAACTGATGAACAGTGAAATTAAAAGAATACTTAATGTTTGGAGATTTTCCAGTATTATTTAGAGTGCTTAAATAAGCAAGGAGCTGTCCTTACAAATACATACATGATCTGAAAGGCAGGTCAAGGACACTGCATGGGCAGAGGGCCAGGATACAGAAGGTGCTAAAGAGAGCAGACTGGTGGATCTGATGACCAGAGAGAGTGAGAGAGATCTCTGCAATTCAGTATACCAGAATAATCTTAACTGGATGGCAAACTTTACATTAGTACCTGTGGTAAAACCTATCTAGTAAAGCAAAGAATAAACTTTTGTGCAGAGAGATAGGCAGAAAATTTTAATATAAAACCAAGTAAGAGTTGAAACCTATTTAACTCCCTAGCTCTGTGTTTCCTTTTTGGGTGCATCACAGCAATCCATAGAAGACAAAACACTAAAAAGGACTTTTGCAGTTACAAACATATACTGATTGTAACTGTTGAAATTCTACAAAGACCTAAAAGGAATGTTTTATTATTTACCAAAAAGTAGTGTTACAGAGGGTATATTTTTTCCCCAAGGTGGGTATGCTTTTGCTTTTTCCAGTTATCTCCTCATTCCACATACATATATGTATATGTATTATGTGTGTGCATATATGTACGTATGTGCATATATATATATATATTTGGGGGTTTTTTTAAACAATTATGTGCCATAATGATGGTTTAACATTTAGAGAATTTGAGTATTTCATTTGGTAAGCCACACAATTGTAATGAGAAAAATGTCTCTTGACCCGTTAATTATAATAATGCACCATCATCTAGCTGTCAGCCCAGGAAAACCAGAGATATTTCAACACATTACACTGAAAGTGGAGAAAGGGACCAAGGCAGAGAAAGAATAACAAAATTATTCCACTTTACTTGAAAAATGTATTATATCACAGAATGTAAGTTCAATACATCCCTGTAAATAATACACTTGAGAAAATAGTTTTAAATTCATACTGTTCAAAGATGATTTGGCTGGAAGTTACATTCAACTGAAAGTGGAAATAAGGTATTTCCTGAGCTACCCTCCTTAAACTTACTACCTTTTTACCTTTCAGTAGTAATCGCAATACAAGAAAAGATCTATGGGATTCAAGTAAAAAAAAAAGGAAAGTTCTTAAACAGCTAAACCTCACTATTTAACAGATTAGAATTTAAATTACTGAGGATCAATTTTTTTTCAAATAACCACATTTAAACTCCTGAATAAAGAACATTGGTCAAAAGAGCCCTTTTTATTTTAAAGGCACAGTAAAATATGAATAGCAATATAAAAGTCATGGGGCTAGAGGGAAGATCAAGAAACCCAAAGTTAGAAGCTTTTCATTTTTGTGGTTCCAAAACACTGCTATTGAAAAATGAACATATCCAGTCAACCAAAAACACAGATATCTTAAAACCACAGGTATTTACAGAAAACACATTTTAAGCCACATATTAAATGCTATTTCCCTAGGAAACTGTAAATTACAGTTAGTGGTACATTTAAATTTTAAAACAAAACCAAATGCACGCAAACATGTCTATCTCTGTGATTTCAGGAAGCCACAACTACCACAAGCATTTTTCATCTGTTATTAAAGATAGCCTCCCTAGTATAAGAGATTTCTTTCACACACAAGCCAGATTTGTTTTGTCACATCACAACAAATAATGTGGGAGAAACTCAATGCAACATTTCTCTGCACAAGAGAAAACAAACAAACCAAAAACCCCAACACTTCAGGGAACCAAAAGCATACATTTGTTTTCAATTTCATTTGAAGCATCAGAATAAAAGTTGGCAAATTTAGAAGTAGTAGGGTTCTTTAGTTTGTGGGGAAAAAAAAAAAGCTACAAAACTCAAGCGACTATTCTCCAAATTTCCAAATTTGTGGAATCATCAAGTTTTCTACAAATCATTTGATCATTTGACTAACAATTCAAAATAATATTGCTGTGTTTCATTTATAATTAAGACTTCGCAACACTCAATATGATTTATAAATAACAGTGCCTCTGTCTTCTCTTAGTTTCCAGTTTGCCAAAGCATTTGGATCTCTGCCTTCAGCTGGTTTTCTACTTCTTCCAAGTTTCAGCAAGTGAATAAGTGACTTCCAATAGAAGTATGAAAAATTAGTTATTTTCCTCATATTAAATATGTCTTAAATAGGTCTTCAGAAAATCTGCACCTACAAATGTGAGAGCTATGCTTTTCACCAGGCCCTCCCCCATCACACCTGACTCCAAAATCAAAAGCAGTTAAATCAGAATTATCCGAACAGCTGAAATTAGTCAAGCACAGTATCAAAACCAAAATTTACATGAAGAAGCCAGTACTTTCTATTCTCACACACTATTCTGACTGATGCTTTCTTGTACTACCGAGCTGCTACCTTAGGCCATGTTTTTAAACGTTTTTTGTATCTTCTCCTTCTATTCTTTTTCCTGGTAGCTGAACAGTTGTGATAGCTACCAAAACCCAAGAGACAATGCAACATGTACACAACTCATTTCAGAGTAGAACTAGACAACATAATCTGACTTAGTGAAGAACCCTGGAAAGGGAACATGACTAACTTTGGTGCCTCAGGGGCCATAAGGAAGAATTTCCTCATTCAGAAATGAACTTTGAAAAACTAAATGCCTGAGAATGCTCTGGTACAATGCTAATAAATTCAGTTCAGCTTGGCTTTTCACAGAGGATCACTTCAGGCACTACCTATAAGCATCCAGGTTTAAACAAAAGCAGTTTAATTGTCAAACAGCAAGTCAAGCAAACACAATGTTAACCATTCATGAACAATATATGGAGCTACAAAAGAAAAGGACATATCCTAAGAAAAAGGAATTTTATGCAAGTTCAAAACAGATATCCAAATTTTATATAAAATTGAGCTACAGTTCTCCCATCATTTCCTCCTATCCCCAAAAAACCTAGGAACTGCACATTTTACACCTGAAGGACACAGAAATACTTATTTCCATTTCTGAGTAGCTCCTGTGAAAATGAGAATCCGAAGAAAAATCATAAGCAATTGGCAGCATCCTATCCTGCTCAGGCTTTCTTAAATTATGAGTAACTAAAGAGCAGTGCAGCACAATGCTAACAAAACAAGATATTAATTCTACCTATTCAGTAAGCAGGCATAATCACAAATGACTTCAAATTTATTAAGTATTTCCAAAAGCATCACCAAAAAAAAGCATTTTTAAAATTTTCATTGTTTCAAGAAGAAAGAAATTAAAAATTACACGTAATATTAGTGTGTTTTCAATCGAAGGGAAGGAGGTTCTGCATGTAACAGACAATATACTTGATGCAATCTCATTTGGGTGAGTTTGGACCTCCTCTTGAAAATGAAAAAATACATCAAACATTTCAAAATACATAAGATAGGACTCTTTTGATCTGTATTTATATTTATTGGGGGATTTACTAATATTGTATTTATTTTTTGTTTATTTTATTGGATTTTAAAGGAGTTATCGAACATTTTACAGATTCCAAATCAGTCTTTAAGCTGTCTGGTTATTTTAGGATATGACTACCAGAAAAGTAACAGCAAGTACTCTCCTCTACCACATTTAATCAAGGTCAGTATGGGAACACAAACATGCTGTATTCAGGTGCTTTGAAGGGAAAAAAAAAACAAACTCAATGATATATTCTTCCCTTTCAGTGCTAGTAGCACTGATTTGAAACAGTCTGGCATTCAAAAAGACTAAAACAGGTATGAGGCAAATGGTTTTTCTTTCTAACTTAATCAGCAGAAGACCTGAACCTGTACAGTTAATCATCTGCTTCATTATTACACTTGTCTGTTAGAAGGTCTAAAATATCTTCAGCCATAATTGGGCCACCATTAAATTTTATGCAGAACACTCATTACCTTGCACTTGTTCTGATTCCCGAATGCACTTGATTGAAATGTTTGTGTTGAAAATAAGAATTCAGGAAGCATCACATTGAATGAAACATACTATTGTGATATAAAAGAAGTCATCATTACAGAAGGAGGTTTCATTAGTGCATCTTCCCAGTGTTCAGCTGTTTACACAGTAACATGTGTTTATCTCACTCTGCATACAGCTACTACCACTGTGACCTTCCATGGCCATGGGGATTGTTTTGGAATATGGTTCCTTCCCTTCCACACCCAAATGTTTTACCGAACGGAAAGTGAAGAAAGCGGAGAAAGAGGAAAAGTATGGGGACATACTAAAGCCAAGGAAGCCCCCCACTTCCCTAAATGCACTGCATATGAAAACATATTATACAATGGTAACTCACTGGAAGTTGCAATAAAAAGGAGGACAAGTTTCTATATTCCTGCCTTTTTTTCCCCTCGAATATCTAATTTTTAATCCCATGCTGCAAGCAAATTTACTGTTGTCAGAAAAAGGCACCCCTACAGTTTTCAATTCTGCTATTTGACCAAGGCAAATTTATAAATACCTTCAAATCATCAATAAATAATAGACTTCTGGTGAGTTTGGTGAGTTTACATTAGCACAAAACTATAATGAGAATCAGAAGGCTACAGACATTACAGTACTCTAGAACATGTTTATTAATATGTGTCTGTAATGGGTTCCTTAAGTTTTTTCCTAAGTAATTTAAGTGAGAAATCTTGGCAGCAGGTAACCTGGTTGAATTTGATTTTGATAATTAGCTGTTTAATTGCATTCAATTTTTTGTACAAATGTTCACAGCTTCTTCAGGAGATTTACTTTGTAAGTATAAAATTAAAAGTGCCTGGGATTTCCCATACCCATGAGATCTGAGTGTTTGGAACTTGTTTGGGTTTAATCTGTTGCACAAGAATAATTTGCTTTACAGAGAACAACAATCAGCATCTCCCATAACACACACAGAAAAAAAGCAGACATCTACAGCACCCTAGACATCCCATACAGAATTATGCCTTATATAAAATACCTTAAAAAGTAAACAGATTTAAACACTTAAGATTTGTTATATCAGAAAATAAGTCAGATGATTTATCTATGACAGCATATTATCAAGTGCCAAATTTTCAAATAGCACATCTCTACTTACTCAAAACCACACACAAAAAACACAAGTCAAAAGGAAACTCAACCTACCTCCTGCATTTTATAACACATAGCTAGGATGGGGGAAATAGATCAGCAATTCCTTTGAGTCTCATAAAATCAGGTTTCCCTTTTGTTTTACCACAGCTACCTAAGAATTTTATTCATTTTAAGATGAGTGCCATTCATAAGCTAACCATTACATTTGATTAATCTCTAACAAAAACACTTCTGACAAGCTCACTTTCCAAACATGCTGTAAAGCCCATCTATCATCTTTTTTTTTTCCTCTGCTACGACTTATGGAAACAGTATAGGTCAAAATACTTAGGAACTTATTTGTACATGCATGAGGATTTTTTCTGATTTTCTCCTTTTTTTAATCACAAAGTAGATAAAATTAAGGAAATGAGCTATTAGGATGAGTTATAAGTGAGGTATCACTTCACTTATTTCCACTGATTTCATCAAAGATGATGACCACAAGCCTAGAAAAATGACTATGACAACTCTTATTCTAGCGTGTGACCACCTTTTTTTTCCACTTTGTATTTCCCTAAAACAAACTTTTCTTTTCCTTGGGTTTCGTTTAGGTACACAAAAGTCTGGTTTAGAGAACATGACTCTGCCAATAAACATATGTGATTACATCTTTTATGAAGCTATAAATATAGACATTGTCTTTGTTCATATTATTCTAATTCTTAAAATTTAAATTTAATTTAGCTCAATGTAGTCCCTACAATTTGATGCTACTTCATTTAGAACAACTATCTGACATTTTTGTTTCAATTATTGTGAGATTTGGAACAAAAACATGCACAAACAGGAACACTGTACAAATGGCTATCAGGAATGTTTGTCCACTCTCCTTTTTCTCAGGCACTTAAAAATAATAGTAAGTAAACTTCTCTTATCAAATACCAGAGAGAGGTCAGTCCCAATCATCTTGAAGCATTATTCAAAAAGTCGTTTGAAATTATTCTTTATTTATCTTTGTAACTTCTATGGTATTTTAGTCTTTCAGTTTACACTTGCATGAATTTATATAAATTAGAATATGGAATATTAAAAAATATAAGTAGCAGACCCTGATAAATGTTCTTGAACTGCAACACAAGAATCCTTACAGCTAATATTCTGTGGCTTAGTCACATCAAATTTACACCAGTAATGTTTGAAATAATTACTAAATTTTCAAACACCCTGTATATGACAGATGGTCAAATTTAATTTACAACTGTTCATATCTGCACATGAAAGACAACAGTAACTTGAACCACTGAACTCAAAGCTGTCTTTTAAAACAATAATGGAGAATACCATTATAAACCAAATGCAGTACTAGTACTGAAGCATAACCACTGAAATATCATGATCAAACAGCATCCCTTTTAGCAGCACCCCATGAATATGAAGACAGTACTTTTGACAAGTAGATAACCTACCAGTGCCACTTCTAACTAGAAATTAAGTCCTTTCATATTTTCGTGAAAGTATTTTCTTTTACTAACAACATGAAGATTTGCCATACCTTTTTGCTCATCAGTTTTGCCTTAGCTTTTCAAAGGCCATTTTCCTATGTACACTGTAAAAAAGGCATCACTGTTCCTCATTTGTTTCTGAACCAGCATAATAGCCAAAGGTAAAGTACAATTTCAGAATAAAATAATAAAATTATTCCACTGAATCTGCAAACATCTCTTTTTATAGCTATATAACCTTATAAATATCCCAAAATATATTTGCAGTGTCTAATTCCTTGATTACTTGAATATTCAGGGCCTAAGTTAACTAAAGTTCTTCACATTCTGACCAAATGACATGAGTTTTTCCTCTCTTTTTCCCCCCCTCTATTTATAAAACCTTCTCCCTGCTCGTAAGTAGAGTTCTTCATGACAAAACATACCTAAATTTAAAAAGTTTTTTATGAAACAGATACTTTGGAATTCCAAATTCAAAACCACTCTTTATTTGCAATTGAATCTAGTTTTCACAAGGATAGGAGAAAAGTCCTTCACAACTAGCAGAAGATAAGGGAGAAAAAATACAGTATCTCTATTATTAAAAGTACTGTAGCATCCTGTAGGACACAATTGAAGATAACTTTGTTTTTTCGAAATCAATCCAGTAGAACACTTGCATGAAAAATGAAGTTCACAGACCACTAAACAAGCACACACAAGCAAAGAAAGAAAACTGGAGTATAAGATTCCCACCACTTCAAGTGAGGTGAAGCGCTCCATTTTGACTAGCAGCTTTATTCTAGGAAGTAAAATGCTGGTGTTTGTATGAAACTCTGGAATGATGAAGAAAAAATAATGGGTAAAACAAAGGATAAATAATGTGTTCAATTGATAAGATTTCTAGAAAAGCAATACGTTTACAATATTTAAAGGTAGTTCTGCACATCAATCATCAATGACAAAGAAGAGGTTTTTTTTAAATGCAGTTAAGCACTTTAGTACTACATATTTTAAAGTAACATCTATCATAACTATCATTTAAAAAGCTTTTAAATTCAGACAAAATTAAATTAGTCCCAAAGCAACTGCACCCTTTCAGTATTTGCTTATCCCGATTGCTAATTAAAAATTAAAAATTAACATAGCTGTTAAAAATACATGTGCTGCACATATATGGAGAGTAACTGGAAAGGTTTTATTGATGAAAAGACAAAACCACTTCTCTAACTTCTGATTCCATCTGAAACATAAAACATATCAAACTCATTCTGTAAACTTTAATTTAGAAAAATACAGTATAATGATGTCATTTCATGTTTACAAATTTTCATGCAATGGCATACAAGTACACAGATGTGGTGTGTACATCAAACATATAACATTCCCACATGAAGTTAATTCCAAAACTGTTTTCATCTCCTGAACAATGGCTGTAAAAACAGATTTGTGTTCTGCATTTGCATCTGGGACAGAATATGGGAATCTTATGGGCTCCTACATAATCAGTCAAGACAATAATTGACTTCATGCAGCAGGCAGAGTTCAGGTTCTTGTCACAAAATCCAAAATATACTCAATCTCCCATGGCACATATTATAGGGGAACCTTGAACCATTAAATACTTTCAAGTATAAAAATGGTGTTAGCATCACTTACAATAAAAATATGTAAGAACCTAGAACTGCCAAACTTTTTTATATACAATATTATCTATATTTAATGACCCTTCTGTTACAAATAAAGTGGAACTGTGCGTGCAACATAATCTGAAACATTTTAATATAAATTTTATTACAAAATTCCTGTATTACCAAATCAGTAGTTGTTGTTACTTTTCAGTATCTCTTATTCAGCTATGCACAGAACTTTAGACCGCTATATCTATAGTCACTTAAAGTTTAGGCTGATCAAACTGAAGTTTAAGAAAAAAATTACCAACCTCTACAAAAAAAGTGCTGTTAACAAAAGCAACTTTAGAAAAAGGTCTTTTATTTAGAAAAGTTAAATTCTTACATCTAAGCCAGTCAAAAAGCTAAACCTTTCCCTAGTCCTCAGCTTTAAAGAAGCAATAGTCATCACAGACCTAGAGCAATCAGAACCCTCCCTATACTCCATTTGTCCTTTCACAAAATATCCTGATGTTGATTTCTTGAGATTCCAATTTAGCAGTTGGTAACCTTTCACAAATCTTAAGCCAGGGAGTTTAGAGTTCAAACAGCTGAGTATTGCTTGAATGAACTATTGGAAAGTGCTTTCTGTTTGCAGTTTCATTTTCTTGTCCCTTTTCTAGAAACCATCATCATTCAGGCAAACTCCGTGAATTTCAGAGTGAACCACACCAAAGATATAACCATTGTGAACAAGAAAGAAAAAACAAAGATAGGAAATGACAAGAAAGTCCTACCAAAACTCAAGAACAAAAAGGTAAGCTGTATCTAACATAATATCCCACTGCATATACATGGGCACATATAACTCTCTAATGATCTAATTTTTACATTTGCACAGGCATGCAACGCCCATCCAAAATAAAAATTTACGTCCCTTTTTTATAACAATTACTAGAGATACTGCTCAAAGCTTTATTTTGAAACTTGCTGAGACAGAGCTAGAGCTATTTCATCCCATGAAAGTATTATCAAATGGGACCAAACTTTGAGAGTTAAAAACCCACTGCTTTGATTTCTTGCAAAGGCACAGCAACAAATGGAAACACGTCTCCTCTCACCCTCTATGTTGCCAATCACTCAGAGGCTGTAGCTCAGCTACAATCAATTACAGGAAAAGACATGAAGGAGGCAAAACTCTTAAACGTGTGGTCCAGCAGGCACTCCCCTCCTCAGTGATCTGTTCATATACAACTCTGGTAGTGTTTAATTACAAGATTAAAAACCCATTTCCACAGCCTTTTCACGTACAGCAGAGGTTAACAACAGGAAATTGAACATCTGAAGCCTTTCAACTGCTTAAGTTTCAATGTTCCAGTTAAGGCTGGGGAGGGTGGAGACAACTGGTCACCTTTTCCATACACAAATATTTATTACTATTAGAAAAACACAAACTGAAATCCAAGGGAAACCAGCTTTAAAATGGTTGAGAAGCATACAGAACATGAAGAAAAATATAAGCACAATATTTCATAAATTAGTAGAAAGTGTGGTTGGTTTAAAGGTAATGGTGAACAGTCTAGAATGCCATGCTTAACTTCAACACAGGTTTCATTACCAATCAAATTGATGTTCAATTCACATATTAATATCTATGAACTTGACCAGATACTCATGTGGCACCACACACAGAATCACTTGACTCTTAGAATTTCTCAAAGCTAAAAAGTTACCTTAATACTTATTTTTTTGTGAAAGGAACCACACATTTCATGAAAAAAGGCTGAGTGAGCGGCAAACGCTAGTGCTAACAAAACTCTGCAATTTTCGAAGTTCCTATCTGTCTTTAAAAGGTCTTTCATTGAGTGGGGTTATGAATGATAGCTACCTGCAATAAGCTGGAATTGGACTTAATGACCCAAGAGTTTGACTGCATGAGTATCATGTTCTGTTAATAGTTCTGTCAAAAAGGACAGCAATTCTTTTCATTAACTAAATTTCATTTTCTTATAAAAGAAAAAGAAATGTTCCCTTCGCTATCAAAGTCTCACTTTCCCAGTGGTTTGTTTCAATAGTCTCATACAAGCAGGCCATAAGATTACAGGGAATATTTTCCTTTGTCACCCTCACCCTTTTTTATTACAGACATGGCTTCAGTGAGTAAAGAGGTTTCAGACCTTTTCCACTGCATTTCTCTTGAGGAGTAGCTTGGAACTGGCAGTATTACCTCAATTTTGGGGCAGGAAAAAGGCATTAAAAGGGCAACATTTATGAGATTTTATGGCTTTGTCTGGAAGGACAACAGAGAAATGGAGTTCCTAAATCATTAAGTCCATTCCGCACCTATTTTCTAACATTTCACCTGAGTTTAATTCATAAAAGTTCTCTCACTGTTGCTTTTTATACTATGTTCCTTTTGTATACTCAGCCTAGAACCACACCAACAATGTCTGTAGTAGAAAACAGGTGAGGACCTAATCAGCAGCAAAAGCTGTAAATTCAATTTTCGCAACTCTCAGTAGAGTTTTGTCAGTGCATAAAGACAAAATTGAGTGAAGTTGTGGTTGTATCTGTCACCATCCTTTACATTTTCAGAAAGGCAAAAATATTTGCACAACACAAAAAAGATTAATAATCCATGTGGTGGGCTTAGCCTGTCCAGTAAATAAGCCCACAAAGCCCCTTTCACCACAGAATGGAGGAAGAAAATACTAAGATTAAACCAAGAAAAATCATGGGTCAAGATAAAAATATTATAGGAAGAAAATAAAAATCCCACAAAAAAGGCAGAAAAGAACTTGGGGTTGCCGGTCAACAGCCAGCTGAACATGAACCTTCTGTGTGTGCCAGGTGGCCAAGAACACCAAGGACATCCTGGCTTACAACAGCAGGACCAGGGCAGTGATCCTTTCCCTGTACTCAGCACTTGGGGAGGCCACACCTCAAATCCTGTGCTCAGTTTTGGGCACCCCACTATGTGAGAGGCACTGAGGGCATGGAGTGTGTCCAGAGAAGGGCAACAGAGCTGGGGAAGGGTTTGGAGCAAAGTGTTCTAAAGAACAGCTGTGGCTGTTTAACCTGGAGAAGAAGCTGCTCAGGGGAAACCTTACAGCTCTCTACAAGTGCCTGAAAGCAGGTTGTAGCCAGGTGAGAATTAGCCTCCTCTCCCAAGCAACAACGTCAGGATAAGAGGAAATGGCCTAAAGCTGCGCCCAGGGAAGTTTAGATTAGATAGTGGGGAAAAATATCTTCATGGAAAGGGTGTAAAGCTTTGGAATGGACTGCCCAGAGGAGTGATGGAGTCACCCTCCCTCAAAGTGTCCAGAAAACATGGGTATGGCACTTTAGGACATGGCTTGATGTGAACATGGTGGTGCTGCTTGTGGGACCAGAGCTGGATTTAAGTATTTTTTAGCCTTTATGATTCTGTGATTCAAACAGGCGATGCAAAGGCCTAAGGTCACCGGTATCCCTGGGCAGACCATTTCCCAGGTACTCTGAGAAAAAGGCCAGCTGAACACTCCATTTAGTTTTATTTTCTTTTATTAGCACCTTCTACAGCATGGAGTAGCTTGAGACAGTTCAGGCTATCCACCTGGTAACTTCTTCTTGCACACCCAGTCTTGAAACTGGGGAGGTGGGCAGAGCCAGAGCAGGACCTGTAACTGTGCAGACTCTGTTCAGCAAGAGTTAAAACATGAGTGTATGGTCAATACTTTTTGGTCACAACTCTAAAACCTGGCACCATACAAGCTGCTGTGAAAAAAAAAAAAAATTAACTCCATCTCAGGCATACCCAGCTGTACTCAAAATCCTTGCTTTCCTCCTTTGACTTTTCATGACCAGCGATTTCTGTTCAGCTACACTGAGAAAACCACTGGTATGTGGATTTTAACCACTCCATAATTCTCAAGTACTTAGGGTTAACAATATTTTTTCACCCTAACTAAAACTGGGGGAAGTTCTACACAGAGGGGGGGAAAAAAAAAAGCTACATGGAAAAAACAGACCTTCCTTCTTTCCTCACCAAGCAAAAAAATATGACCATCAGTCACTACCAATTTTATCTGTATTTTGAGAAAATTTTAGAATTTTGAAGTAGTTAGAAACACCTAAAACATTACGAGGAACTAGCCAAAGATTTCATTAAAAATACAGCAGCTTATAACTGTTTTAATTTATCAGAAACAAGCTTTTGGAAAGAAAAATGTCTGCTATCATTACCTACAGGTTCATCAGAGGGAATGAGTATAACAGAATTAACAGCTCTCAGCTGTAAAATTACTAATTCCAGTAATACAGTACATTAAACATGCCATTTGAGATATATGCCAACCTAAACTACCACATATGGCATACTATCTAATTATCACAGTTTGTGTTTTCATATGCAGAGCTGTTCTAGTTTTTAAACAATGTGTCAAAATGCAGTTTTTTCTGCAAACAGAAAATGCTATCTTTTTATAATACTAGTAGGTCAATATTCCAATTTTTACATGCACAAGTTAAAAAAAAAAATAAAAGAGGAAAAAAATACATTGGAACAAGTCTCTGATGTTTTAGAAGTGCTCTTAACTTGCCTATTATTAAAATAATTGGGTACAAAATTAATTTAAAATTTTTAAGAACATGTTTTTCAAAAACAATATTTTCAATACTTTTTCTTCCTTTCAAGCCTTTAATTCACCTATTGACAAACAGTCTTAACTGACAATACGCAAACAAAACAACTAAGTTAGTCATTCTCCCAGTTTTGCATGTGAATAAAAAAATACTTTGAAATAGCTCGTGTACAGACATCAGTTGCAGTCAAGACAGACATCACTTGTGTTCCTCCTTTATGTGCAATTTGACCTCACTCAGAACAATTGCTAGTGCATAATCATACATTGTAATTGCAGTTTAGTACAAATCATGCCCTAAAATATTTGATTTTAGATTCCCCAGCTGGTGCTTCATGTCACTTCAGCTGTTCAGAGGGATTTTTTTAATGTTTCTTTGCGCAAATAAGCAAAGAGCTCACACATAATTACCATGAAACGTTATATAATCTTAATCTCTCCTCTTCCAACTCAAACAGGACCATGTATTTTTAGACAATAAAAATCAAAATGTGCTAACAGCTAGCACCTTAATATACAAATAACTATGCAGCAGCCATTCCAAATACCTTTGTTTCTTGTCCAAGAGTAAAAAACAAAGATATGCCACTCAGTCATCAAATGCATTTTCTACTGTCTCCCTTAGTTTTCACAAATTGTAGGTGGTGTAGTTGATAATTTCAATAGAAAGCAGATAACATCAGGATACCTTAGAATATAGTGCCTTACTCTAAAAAACAGATCACACCACAAACATGAGTAATTATACATACAAGAATTTAATTAAAAGTGCCTTCCCATTTTTTTCCTCTTTGAGATGAGCATAAAGTCCTTGAATCTGTCACTACCATTTGTATTAAGCTCAAATTTAAACACATTCAAAAATATTTAATTTTTTTCTGAAATAATTTGAAAGGCATTAGAATCTCAACACTGAAATATATTTTAGGTTTCTATTTTCAATAAACAAATAGGGAAAATATTGTTAAAATAATAAAGACTTGTGTAAACAACTGTACTACCCAGAATACGGGAAAACCTTAAATATTTAAAATTTTCTTAATGACAAGTTGCAAGGTGAATAGAGTTGATTTCTTCCATACATAAGTCTTCCCCAATAAAAAGTCTAAATAACCCTTCTAAAAGATGAGTCCAAACACTTTATGTAATGGTAACCGAAATAGGACAATTTGACTTCATTATTACTATTTTTAAGCCAAAATGCAAAATTTTTAAGCCTTAGAGTTCATTTTTAGAAAGCTTTCCATTTCATATGAAATTTCACATTAAAACTTTACATAATCCTTCCCACTAATTGTTTGGGTAATTTTTGATAATCAGTCAGTTCCATGCCTCATAAATTTTGATTTATACCTTTCAAAGCTAAAGTCAAACAATTACATCAAAATAAAAGACAAAAATTAGTACTTGTAGCAAGAGCCATTTTTTCTAAAGGAAGGAGATTTTAGAAAATGTTTAGTTTGAAGAGGATTTGTAACAATCTGGATTAGATCTAGCGCTTTTTCTAAAATGGATCTTATAGCAAGACTGGCATACATCAACAAAGTCAGTATTTTCCTGTATGGAAGCACTGGAGATTTCCAAATATATTTAAAAACCAGTCTACACATAAAGATCAGAAAATCAGGCCATTTTTAAGCAAAGAATAAGACAATTAAAAAAAAAATATTGATTGTATATACTAAATTTTTATCACTTGCTCTGATTTTGACATTAGTAAAGGATTATAAATCTCCACTAAAATGTAAAATGAAGTTTTAAAACAGTGGTGTTTTTCTTGCAAAGGGGCCATGAACAAAAAGAAAATGCTACAAAGCACTTAACCCAAAAGGGGAAAATACGTATATTTGGCAAGTTCATACTGGTAATATGTATGCTGTACCTATTTTTGATAAATATCTAAATATCTATTTATAAAAGAAAAGGCACCCTACATGATCCTTACCAAAACAAATGCATTACTCCTGTGTCCATCATTTAATTGACTAATAGAATTGAACATAGGAAGAAAGACACCTCCAAATACAGATTCAAACACCTCTAGCCAGCTGAGAATAGTTGAATTACAACTCTTTGCAAGCCTAGAAAATGGTGAAAATTCAACTCTTCTCAGAAGAAAAGGCAGTAGTAAATCCTAACTACCATAAAAGAGCACCAGGATAAAAACAAGAAAAAAAACCAAACTAAACCCTCCCCAAAACAAAATATCTGCTAGAAAAAGAAAGACAGAAGCCTTTTTACCAAAAGACCTAAACTAGATTTTTTTTTTTTTTTTTTAAAATCCACTACTAATAATCTATCCCTATGTACACACTACTTCAGGACTATGTAGACTGGAGGTATATTTCACCTTGTATAAATTCAATACTTACCTGAATTCAATGTTTGTTTACAGAAACTGCTGGTACTATTACTGCCTTTGTACAAGTGTCTCCACTTACTCTTGTGGGAGGCAGCAGCAAATGGGAAAGAAATTATAATTTTCAGTCCTCATGTTTAAGAGAGAATTTTTATTTCTTCTTGCTTAAGGTACTAGAATTTCAGAAGTGGAAAAATCAAAGAACTGTACCCGGAGAAATGGAGAAATGCTCACTTCTAGGGGAATATTTGACCTCAAGCAAAACAACAAATGGGAAACAATTCATCAGGTTTTGATTGCATCCAAACATCTTCACCCTACCTACACACTGAAAAAGTTTTACTCATCTGAATTCATCAGTGATGGTTTTAATGGTGGAATTCCTATTCTGAAGAGCAAGTATAAAAGCAGAAGTAGAAGAGATTCATGTTAAAATGCTTATGAAATTAACTACTCATTTTTCAGCACTTAGACATGCTGAACTACTACTGAGGTTCTGAGAATTCAAAAGATTCGTAGTGGGAAGACTTGGAGCTCTAAAAATAACTCAAAGACTAAAAGTGAAATTAAATACTTATTCAGACAATCACTGGCTTCCCCAAATAAGAAACACACACATAGTATTTTCTGGATTAAATATGTATTTTCAACTATCTTCAGCACTCTAGCATGGCCCATCCAGCAAGATTCCTCAACTGCCGCAATGGCAGAGGGAAAATATTGGGGATGTCCCACATTTTGAAGTAGGCAACACAAGTTAATTTCTAACTTTTCTAACTTTCTCTATGTCTGACTAGAAGCAACATTTATACAGGAATCCAATATGAAAACCTTCTTTTGCTTTTGAGCAAAGGAGAAAGAAATGGGGGAAATTATAACCCCCTTAGAATGCAGCATGTAAATGCTATGTGAAAACTACTGCATTCTAAAGGGATTAACACATGAAAATCTTAAAGCAAAGTGAAACTTTAGAAATTATTCAATATGGAGTGATAAATTCTTTTCAAATTTTCTGAGGTATGTCGGTGTTTCCCACTGCATAGAGACTTACCTATGAGGATTCCAGAATACCTATGGATACACTTGTGTCTTTTCAGACTGGCATCAACCACAAAGTTTGCCATCACTCTCCCTTGGTTTGCCAATGAAGTCCATCACAATTCAGCAGATAATCACCAACAGCACTATTTCGCCTAAATCAGCATTTGCAACATCACACCTCTTTCTAGACCTACTGAAGTAGGTCATCCTAAAAAATACACTTGACTGGAATATCAGATGGCCATCATCAACTTATCTGCACCTCCCAAGTTACCACAGCTTGCAATACGAAAACCTTGTAACACAAGGTCCTACAAATACACACTAATTTACACCAAAACTCCTGTATGCTTTCTTGGAATCCTTAACAGGGAAAACCCATCCAAATTAAGACACTTGCATGCTTATGAGTAACAAGAGCATTAAGACCACCCACTCCAAACTCCTATGCATTATATTTCACAGGAAAAAAAAAGTCCTTGCACCATCGTAGGAGCCCATCTAACTATATGCATATTTTTAAGAAAAAGTTCATCAAGTCTTACATGAAGGTGAAATACTGCAAGCCTTAGCAAATTGCTGTAATCACCTCTGAAATTTTGTACTGGGAGAAACAAGGCACCCAAATCAGAACCAGCCAACCTAGTAAAAAGCAAAATTCTTAACAATAAAAATCAAAAATCTTCAGACAACCAATACAATATTGTCAAGCTTTACAAGCAGAGACTTTTTTACAAAACAAAACACAAAGAATTTTGCACAAGATGAAACTCCACATGCTCCTGGACTAGTCAACATAGAAAGCATGGTAGTCCATTACACACTATAGGATTCCACTGAAAAATAGATAAATAAAGAGAAGCTTCATTTTCCTCATTCTGAGCATATTCATGTGTGTTGAAAAAGGGAAATATCAAGGTACTTATTTTGCAGTTATGGATGACTAAATTTTGTGTCCTTATGTCTGCACTAATAAAATCAGAAAGTGCTAAGCTAATAAAGTGTGAAGGACAGAACGGAACTGCTTCTGAACATCACAACAAACATTCTTCCAACTAGTAATTACAATCAGACAAAAGAGACTTAAGAAAAGATAACACAGAAACAATACAATCTTGCTGTTACTAATCAACACAGCGCCATTAAAAACTGGAATAAAAATAAACTAGTTATAAATGGGTTGCTTAATTCAAACACCAACCTTGTTACCACTATCCATTCTATGTTTCCTAGACTAGACGGTAAAAAAACTTTTGCATAAACTGAAGGGGTTTGTTTTCCAAAGGTACAGGAAAATATAGCTGCCCATTTAATTGATTTTCTACCATCAAGAATTTGCTCTGAGACCAGCAATTACATATTTCTACACACACTCAAATATTTTTAACACTCTGATTTAAAAGCAGAGGAACCATTTTTTTCCTTCTAAATTCTAGCTATTCAGGGAAAGAATAGTTTTTTTAGCTATGAATCAATAAATCAAAAAAATAAAAAATAATAAAAAGAAATCATTAATAATCAATTCATGATATATCACATTGGCACTTACTAGAACAGCTAGCCATAGATGTAGATCCATACAGAACTTACAAATTTTATAAAATTATAAAGTATGTGCTTTATTATTGTTAAAAGTAGTGCAAATACTAGATGAGCACTTGGCACCACCACCATTAAAAAAAAACCACAAAATCATATATCCCTAAAAAAGAATCTTTATCAAGTTAACACTTCCTTCTTTTTTTTTTTTTTTTTTTGAGCATTTTGCTATGCTGGAAATTATATGTTATTTGATGAGGACTAATCTCAACAAAAAACTGGTGTACTCATATGCAGAGTAAAGAATCAGAAGTTAGGAAATTATATATAAGGAATTCCTGGGAATACAAATTTTACTTTAGATTGACAGAGTCGCCAAGTGTTCACCTAATAACGTTAAGTAGAAGACATTCAAAGAATGAAGTGTGCACACACATGCAAGGCAGAAAACAAACCCCATACATGTTCTACATCTAACACTTGCAACAAATAATTTTTATAAAGCTTTAAGGCATCCAGTAGCAGCGTTTCATTGCAGACCTTTGAAAAATCAGCACAGACAGAATGCTGGAAGACCCTCTCTTGTTCCACAGAAGTTTTCTTCAAATCCAGGTCATAACTCCACTAAAAAGCCACCTATTCCCCGTATTTTTTTTCTGGTGTTCCTCAAGAAAATTATTCTATAACTCCAGCTCAATACTGCTGCCAAAACTGTATCCATGGCAGCACCTGAATTGCTGCTGCTACTGCTTGTACTATAGACTACCCCACCTGCACTCTGGCATTTCCTAACACCAGATTACAGATGGGGACAAAATATAAACCACTGTTAGATCAAGCTCCAACACTGGCATATGGCCCAACTGGTCTTTCCTCCCCCTTCCCTCACAGCCATGACATTTCATAGCCTAACTCTTTTGGAATATACTCTGATAGTTTTAATTTCGTAAGTACACTGGATGCTCAACAAAGCCAACTGAATGGACACATGCCATTTCCTATTTTTCCAGTGCATGACCTAATATAAATATTTTCAAAAACTCATGTTATAAAAAGAACAACTTCACCATTGTATATTCAGTTAAATATTTGCAATTTTTCATGTATAATTTGAAAGCCAGAATTTAGAACGCACTAAGAGAATGATAAATTGCTGCTGCACCTGATTATCTGGTTCTCTACAGAGATATTTTTTTTCCCCCCAAACTGCCAATGAAGAATCTAAATACTCAAGAACAAAAAAAATACATACAAATCTTCCAAGAGCTTTGGAGGTGTGCACTATGGTTCTTGATTCAAGCAAACAGGTGCCACTCTATCAGGTGGGGGAAAATAGTACAAATGTGTGAAGCTCTTTATGTGGGAAATTACAAGAGAGTTAAATGGCACTGAGCAAGGCACAAAAAGTGCTTTTAAAATAGAAACAAGGGAACATGCAGAGAACCTCAGTATCTAATTTAATTAATGATTGAGAATGCAAAGGCTCCAACCGGTGAAACATTAGCAGCAGCCATGAATTTCACTGTAGTTCTGTATAACAAGTAATCTTACCTGAGTGATTCTCAAAAAAATGTCAACACATCGATTGTATTTTTCATCTGATCCTGTCAATGCTGAGATGACAGGCCCTGCAGGATGCAGTGAGAGATCAACGATGAAAAACAGATGTTTAGTCTTTTCAAAATCAAAACCTACAAGACCAGGTAAATATGAAATGTTGTCCAAGATTCATACTTTTTTATGTCCAAAAAATGCTAATGTTACATAACCACTTTCATATAGGTAAGTTGACAAGAGTATCTCTCAGAAGGAATCTGACCCCAAGTCAATCATACCACCAATGTTTAACTTTAAACCTGGCCCCTAACATACTGTTCCTTCAGTATGTGCTATCTGGTCACATAACTAGTTAGTCACATAACCTACATCAACCTATGTTCCCCAACCTTTCACAAAGGAGACTTAATTTAGTCCATCAATTACACTTAAACCTTACTCAAATTTACTGCAATTCAGAAGTGAAGAAGAACCTCCAGCAAAGAGTGATAAAACCATACTTGAAGGCTACAAAAGCACGTTAGAATTGTAGAGTTGGGAGCTGACTTCCATAGATGTGTCACTAAAGACAGTCCAAAACTCATATTTCAATCAGAAAAGCTCTTGCAAAGGAATTGCAATGCTTGGCTATTATCAAGAGCAACACACCTAATATTAAGTAAACTCCAGTAAGATTCAACCATAATTATCAATATGTTAAAGTGAAAACAAGTTCATATGGGCGGAAAGGAATTTAGATCTTGTGATTTTTATGTATTAAAATATTTAATGCGCTATCAAATACAAGCAAAATTAATTCAGAGTATTCTGACAATCCTTTCACTATTTTTAATCAAAATACAAGCGATGCATTTTATCTTTATAATGACATGAATAACCAATCATAAGCTGGGATGGAGAAACCCCTGAAATAAAAACAAAAATAGGATGGAATAGAACTACACAAATCTGTGCTGGAACACTTACAAGATCTCTAGGTTATAGTAGAGTATAGTATAATTTGATATTTCCTTTGGGGGAAGGAAAATTACCCTGAATACCAGGGTAAATTGTAAGGAACCTGCTATTTTCCTAAATCTGTGTCATTCAATCAGAATGAAGACAGTCATATACCTACAGTAAATGAAAAACCTTGCACTTGCACAGCACGCTAATTGATTCCATTTGTCAACACCAAATTCCAACTCTCCATGTTTCCATGCTACTAGAAGTTCTTACCACAAGACTGGGTAAACAAAACAAGCACTAACAGAACATACTACACTACACCAGAAATTCATACCAGACACAGTGTAACTCTTTGCATTTACAGACAACAGTTGCCAGAATAAGCAGAAATATTTTTGCTAAATCCATTATAACCATGACATTTCAAAAACACGTGCATCAGCTTCATTACTCAAAAGACAGATTTGATAAACAGGGAAAAGATAGTACAGTTTTAGATTGAAGTACATTAAGAATTTTATGCTAGTGTCAAACAAACCCAATTAGAAAAACCAAAAGGCCTACCTAGAAACATGGCCATCAACAAGAGTCAGAAAAGCAGTCTTCCAATTTCTGATATGCACTGCGTTTTATACCATGACACTGCAGCCTCTGAGGGTCAGATTAATTAAGATCAACAGCAGCTGCAGTGCAACGTGAGAAGCACACAGCCACAGCTCTCAGCAGCCCAGCCCAATTACCTGCAGCATTCCAGCACCGGACAACTGACAACTCCGACACCGCTCACCAAGGCATGAGCTCCCACTGGCCCACTGCTAAATGCCAAGGAACAAACTCAACTCAAAGAGGGACTGCAAAGCTGGCTGCACCGCTGCAGGATGCAACAACGCCAGCCAAACCTTTACAGTTGTTGCTTAACTTCATGTGAGAGCTGTGTCCGAAGATAGAAATGTGAGAGCAACAAGATGCAAGCCCTCTTCCCCAACCACTCCATGCTCCATTTCCAGAGGCCAGTCTGACAAATTTTCTAAATCCACGGTTTTCTTCCCTGGCCAAAAAGCTATTGGTCACAGACAAAATAAATTCTCTAGTCAACTACTGAGGACAATATCTAAGCTAATGAAATTAACTACAGAACAAACAAGATCAAAGAGCATTTGAAAAAGACATTGTTTGTTACAGGTTGCATTCACTAAGAAAAGTAACCACGTGTTTTGTTTACTGCACAAGGGAGAAGAGGAAAACAAGAGCTTCAGACATTCCCCGTTTATATTTTTAAGTATCTCTAACACCTATTCTCCATCAAGAATCCATTAAAAATTAAATCTATCTACAAAAAAACTACTGAATTACTGTATGGAAATTTTAAACTTCATGAAAGGGGAAAGCTTAAGTCTTCTTTTTTTCTTTTTAATGACTAATTTCTTTACAGAAATCCTGACTTCATCAAAAAATGATGCTGCTACAAGAAGCACCTTCATCTACATAAGCTTTCTAACCTACTGAAAATAGTAATGGTTTTCAATTATATTGAAACCTCGATAGAAGCAATCATAATGAAAATGTTGAAAAGTAAAAATATGGCATGTCCCTGTCATAACAGCCGTCCTCACTCTATTCTTTATTTTGACAACAAAGTTAGTTGTTAGCCTATGCAATTTATTAAAGTTAGACTAACCATTCCAAGTCTGTCAGAAGTTCCTATAAACCTTTCCACACAAGAGAAAGACACATCATTTTCTTGCAAACCAAACCCATTTACTATGTCAAAGTTGATTCACCCATTAACAAGAATAAATCCCTTCAGGTAGAAAAAAAAAAAAAAATCAGTGCCAAACTTCTACTTTAACTTCACAAAATTTCTGTATGCCTACCAAATTCAAATCTGCTAAGTGAAAGTACACAGGACAAGTTAGATATGTAACAATCTCAAGATCCTACTATGTTACATACTCAGTTTCAGCTTCCTTTTGAATGCTAAATACTACAGACTTGCTGGCTAACAAGCTAACTTTTTTTTATTCTGTTTCAGTAACCAGGCAACAGACAACTGTCCAACTGAGAATTATCTCTCTGAACAGCTGGCAATCAACACTTGGGAGTTTTTGGTGGTTGATCTCTTTTTTTTAAACCAGTACAAAGATCAGTGATTACTTTAAAAATCCATACAGCTCCAGATTCCATCTCTGAAATCTCCACTCGCTATTTAGTAATTTTCTCAGTCCCATTAATCCTGAAGTTACTTATATAACTGTTTACAACAGAATCTCAAAATTCTAGATGTATACATACATAGTGTGTATTTATCCAATGTCAACACTTCAAGAAAAAAAGGAGGATCATCAAGAAAAAAAAATTAAATGCATTTATTGATGTATGAGAGAGCCCATCAAGGAACCAGCACAATAGATAGCTAATAACTAAAGCCATGCTCGCTTCTAACTCCATTACTCTTTTCCATAGGTGAAAAAGCAGTATTTCACTTCAACATTATTTCAAGTGTTGATTTTTAAAACATTTCTTTCCTTACTAGATTTTGTTATTTTTAAAAGCTATTAATTAACATAAGCTCTATTTCTATTAAGGAAAGAATAATGAAGAGCCAAGCTTGATACAATACACATTTCTCTTTCCTAGCAGTTTATAGGAGTAATGATGCTATAAGATTATTAATTATAAATCCTTTTTACTTAGTGTGTTAGTTACACATTCAATGTCTTTAAGGGTTAGAGTAAGAGACTTTTCAGAAGGGCATTGGCACAAAGATTAGCTAGACTATCTCCCACAACACATGAATGATTGAAAAAATCTGATATTTAAACAGAAAACATCTAAAAATAGAAGTTCCTTGGTAAAAGCACAAAACAGCCACAAAATACTTCCTACACTATCTGCATGAGATGGGAGAGGAAACTGCCACCTTTCATATTCTCCAAACACTGATATAACTACTGACTAGAAATCTGCTATCAGAGCAACACATCTAATATATTTCTAAAACCAGTAAAACTTTATCCCCATTCAATTATGCTTTTATTAATCTCTGCTCTTGATAAAATCTAATTTAAGTATACCTATGACATCATATTCCAATAAATTGAAAAACACTGACCAAGTTCAGATCCTGTTGCAAGACAAACAACATGGATGTGATGTAACAATTTTGTGCATGTGTGTGCATATGCGAGAGGCTGGGGCGGGAATGCAGAGAGAGGGAGGGAGAGGGAGTGTGGGCATGAGAGAGAGTGTACGGCAGCGTTCACGAGGGAAAAATATACATGGCCTGAGTAGTTCTGAGTCCGGCGCTCACTAAAATGCAGAATGAGAAACACATAAGCAATGACAGCTTCAGACAACAGAAATACTCTCCTATTATTCAAAAAAACATACATTATAATAGTTTCACATAACACCCACTTTCTTTATCCCGTTGGCTAAATCTGTATTTAATTTTTGAACCAAAACCTGGTAGTTAATACACACTGTACTTTCTATGCAGAAGGATCAGCACCATTTACTTTAAAAGTAGGGCATATTTTGCCATTTTAATTTTATTTCTGCTAATCATGGGGGACATGCCTGAACAGAAAAGAATCAGAATATCCAAAGTCAAATTGCAGGAGTCCGGACAACAAGAAAAAGTCAGCAGGTAACCTGAAAAGAGAACAATAAATTGTGTACTCAAAAATAAAACTGTAGCAAACAGTAATGTATTTGTACATTGCTTCCTATCTTGTAAACTAATGTTCAATGCAAAGCTGTTTTTTCCTTCAATTTCTTGTAATTAGAGCTGCCATATAATTCTTCAGTAATTATGTCACCTTTTGACGCACAAAAATAATTCCAACAGAAATCAGTCTGCATATTGAAGTCCTATATCACAGAGGGAAAAGAAAAAAACACTATTAGATCAAAGGAACTACTCGTAACTTCTGTATTACAAGCACCTTCCTCCTTTCCAAACAGGAACTTACTCACTTTTCTAAAAGTTTTTTGGGAATACAGAAAACTTTCATAGAAGCTTCAATAACAGAACATTCCACAGCGAAACATACATGAATCATATTTGTAGTTACAAGCATCAGAGGTAAGGAGTAAGTAACATCTATTAGGAAAACAGTAATTGCTTAAAAAAAATTTTAAGAAAAATAAACCATAACTTTATCTTAGCTCTTCTACGAGGTTTGTATTCCCTAATGTTATATGAGCAAGAGAGGCTGGAAGAAACCCAAAAGTCATCAGCTCATGGAATGACAGGACCTCTGAAAATTCCATGGGCTGGTGGTCAGACGCAAACAGAAATACTAACAAGAGCTAGCCACGCTGGAATCCATTTCCCATCCCTGTTCCATGCTTTAGCAGGTATCAGTCACCAACTTCCTTAAAACACTCACTTTCCATACGACACAACGTGGCTGCAAATTCAAGGCAGACCGTACAAAGTCGAACTGGATCTTCATTTGCACCTGTTACTGTGAAAACGTTTGTGCGCCCCTGCCCTAGTTATTTATATTATTGCTGCTGATTTTAAGGGAGAATGTGTTTATGTCTCAAATGTTTTCTCAGGCTATTCTAGTTTGCGATTTTTTTCTTTTTCAAAGGTTCTTCTGCTACTACTGCTGCATCTTTACAATTTCCTCCACCAAAAAAAAAAAAATAATTCTGATTTAATCAGAAAACAGAGGAACTACACTAGAGCACCGAACAAAAGATCTAATCCTTGCAGCGTCCTTTCCAAGTGAGTGTAAATAAACTGTAGTAAAATGAAAAGGCTCATAATTTGGTATTTGGAATATTCTTCATAAACACCAATTTTCTGTAACATCCCTGCATATCTGATAACCCCTCATGTATAATGCAGAAAATCTATTTCATTTTCATCTATTGACAGTGAATTTAATTTACTATTGCATCTCTTTATCCAGATTATGTTATTAATTCTGCAATCAGGCTCTTTAGAATGCTTTTATTTCTTCCAAGAGTTTTCACAATTCTACATTGATTTTTTTTTAATCCTAACATACCTTTCAAAATAAAGGATCATGTTTTTTCCTAGCTTTCTAAAAAAAAAACAAGAAAAAGAAAAAGAGCTTCAAAAGCAACAAGCACCAGTTCATAAGTTGCAACTTTCAACAGGAAAAAAAAAAATCTACATGCAGCACTTTAATCTCTGACTTTAAAGTATTATAAACTATACTCACTAAGAAGACGTACAACAGGTGCATTAGAATTTCCACATCAACAATCATATTGGTAAATAGACCAAAATATCTCTGTTAATAAAAAGTTATCCACTTCTGCCTGACAGTGAAGTCAGAGAACAGGAAAGCTAAATGCTCCAATGTTAGTGTTCTGTTTACATCCATACCATCTGCATTTGCTATTTTGTAGAATTCAGTCATGTTAAAATAGAACAAATGCAAAGTAGCTTTTCTTTTCCAAAAGAAGTCAACAACAGCTATAGTCAACTCAATTCCAAACCACCAGTTACCCTTCAAAATAACAAAATCAAAACACAAAAGTGTTAGCTACATTATTTTGCATCAGTTTTTAAAAAGTCCTCTAGAGCAAAGTTCAATTATAGAATGCTAATTTGTTCACCTTCAGGAAAAAAAAAACAGCTATTCAGCTGCAGAAGCTAAAATCTTGTCTATCATTATATAAGACTCCCTCTTCAGAAATCTTATAAAGGAGGAATGCTAATTCAAGTATTTATTACTGTTATACTCAAATATTAAAAACTTTCCATGTGCATTAATACAGCTAATAAAATGTGGGTTTTTTATTTATCCAAAGTATTTCAGTTTCATAATAGAGTTTTCTTCCACCATCAGGATAAACATAATATAAAGAATATCTAAAGAGCAGCACTTGTCCTCTTTACTTCACTCCAGAGCCAATGAACAAAGCAGTGAAGCAGAAAGAAGGTACATAATGGATTTAAAGTAAATGGCCCATTCTTTATGAGGCAGTCTCTCCTTTTTAGTAATTCTTAATTGTCATTACAATGTCTGGAAATTTCAAATGAACAATTATCTTTACGCCACCTGTCACACTGCTTCCTTCAAGCTAGATTTTTTCAATAAAAAAATAAAGCAATCAACGTTAATGAAAATAATCTTTTGTAGAAACATTGTAAATTACTTTAAACTTATTGCAAGCAGTTTAAGCGTCCAGTTCAGTCTATTCCAAACACCGAAACAGACAGAATATTTACATCCACTATCACACTTTGAAACCTAGTTTTCTGAGCCATAATGCTTCCTGCTGCACTGGAAATTAACCATCAATACATGAAACACACCGATATGTACATCCATTCCTGGGAATTTAAAAATAAAGAATTGGCTAATTTTTGCACCTACCTGGATAAAAATCTTTGGATTTAGACAGCTTGATGGTGGCCCCAGTCTCTTTCTGCAACTGAACAATTGTCTGTCCTCCCTTCCCAATTATAGATCCAGCAGCGTAACTAGGTATGAGGACTTTTAGAAAATATTGGCCATCCTCTGAAAAATTGAGATATGCATGGTTAATATGGCTTATAAATTGTCATTTTTCCTCCCCAGACCCACAAATAAACAAAAGGTTACATCTTTAAACTCCTCCACTAATTCATGCATTTACATCTAACCAGTTGCGTCATTATACAAGACATGTTTAGACTATGCCTTTGACAGGTTAAAATATCTACATTTATTCTAAGCAAAGAATCCACATAGGTTCCTTAATTCAATAAAAGAATGAGAATAATATTGCAATTATATTTCAAAGGTAGATTTTGGGGGGGGTGGGTTGTTGGTTTTGTGGTTTTTTTTGCAATGGTAACCACAGCATGCAGAAATGATCGTGATCAGACCCCTAAGAAAAACTAAAGCCCTGCATGAAAACGTGGTTAGTGACAACTACAACCTTGCTTGGAAATACTGCAAAAGAAATGACAAAACCAGGAAAGAACGAATTGTAAATTCTAATGGGCTATTTGTTTGTCATTAGCAAACACATGAGAACAGCAATTAGCTATTGCTTGCATTCTTCTTAAGTGAGCAAAACAACTACTCTGCTACCAAATAACCCACCCAAAATGTGGGGTTTTATTCCAAGCATTTCAGCCACTGCCAAGAAAACAACTCAACATGGGGAGGATGGAATCACTTGCCTAAGTAATCCTCATGTATTCCTTTAGCACTTCTTAAGCGACAATGATCTCTTTTAAGCTCATTAATTAAAGGACACTAAGAAGAATTTTTCCCAATTGATCAAAAGCCTAAGTCACTTATTTTAAATACACTTAAAAGGTGACAAGATAGACAATGCCAGTCCTCTACCCATCACTAGCACTAAAGCACACCATTGAAACAGGAAAAAAAATTATAGAATTAATGGAGGGGAGAAAGAAAAAGAGATTCCAGTCTGATTTGGAAACTGCTAAATTTTCAGTACCCTCATGCCACTGCTAAACCCAGCTACTCTGAAGTCTGAGGACCTTTCCACAACTGTGTCTGAAGAAGTGCAAGGCAATAGGGATACGCTGGCTCCCCAGACTCGTGCTCTCCCCAGCAATTATGGCAATGTCCCATTGGCACAGATATCAAAATATCATGAAACCTGTACCACAAAGTTGGTTGGTTGGATTTTTTTTACCCCTAAGCAGAAGAAATGATCTGAGTTCATATTACTTTTCTTCCCTGAGACCATAAAGCGTCTCAGTAAGTGCCTGTGTGTGACACTGGTGCCCACCCGTATTACCATAGCTGGGGAACCATGCACTATCTATAGCCAGACCGCTGCTCTCAACATTGGGCAAATAAATTCACCTCTGCCTCGGTGCATTGTTATGACGACTCCAGTGCAAACGGATAAAGGAGATGCTGGTCCCGTTATAACTCATCTCCTCCAGGAACAGCAGGATGTTAACTAGCGAGTCCCCACAGCCGAGGGGCGACTCCCCCCGCCACCAGCCAGCCCTCGCCCCCGGCTCGGCACGGCAAACACGCCGCGTACGCGCTGACAATGGAAGGGAGGCCAAGGAGGAGGAAAACGCACGGCAAGGCTGAAATTCAACTTGCGACCCCGAGGATGTGGAAGGAGGGAAGAGCGTTTTGCCATCTCCTTCCAGCTGCCATTTATTGTCGCCCATCCTTAAACGGGCGAGGGAGATAGCTGGGCTGCGGGAGCCCCTTGTGCTCCCTCCTCGCCTCCGTAGGGTCACGGCTGTGCAGCCCCAGCGTGGATATTAAATAAAAAGACTGGTAGATGCTGAAAACCGACGCCATTTTGATGAATGATAACATTAGAGAAATGGGAATCTTTGGGCGGGGGGGGTGGGGGGTTGGAACAGGCAGGCAGGCAGGTAGGGAAGCGGAGAGGTGGGTGGGTTGGGCGGGGGGGTGGGGGTGGGAGGGAGGTGACAGAGGATAT
>VRYO01001269.1:13528536-13594086 GCA_009812075.1 Sialia sialis | reverse complement strand
GGCGGCGGCGGGGCGGTGTGCGCGGGGGCCGGAGCCGCCCCGGAGCGTCCCCGCCGGGATGCGGCGTCACCTGGGTTACGCGCTGCGCCTGGCGGGCCCGCAGCTGCGTGGGAGCACGGCTGAGGTGGCCCGAGGAGGCGGTGGGACAGCGGGGACACGTCCTGGCCGAGACCGGCTGCGGCACGGGCGGTGCGGCCGCGGCCCTCCCTCCCTCCGTCTGTCCGTCTGTCCGTCCCCGCCGGCCGCCGCGGGTGCCGGGCGGGAAGCAGCGCTGCCGCTCCGCGCTGGAGCCCTGGACGCGCCGGGCTGCATCGCGCAGGCTTGTAAAGAAATTAATAAAGATATTGTTGTTGCGCTGTGACAGCCGGTCTAGCCGGAGCTGTGCGACACAGAGCCGCGTTGCTTTCCTAAATATTTCGTAGAGAACTTAAAAGATATTTCACTGCGGCGAAGGTTATTTCTGCTTGCAAATCTCAGTTTATTCAGGTGGAAGATTAAAACGTTGTAAGGTGCGGGGGGATGGGGAATTGTCTGTGCACAAGGAAAGCATTTTTACTGTTTGGCTCTTTGCTATTTATTGACTCGTTGCCTTTGGAAAAATAAGTCTTAAACCGCTGTAATTGTGACAGTACTGGTCAGTACTGGAGCATCAATTCCGTACAAATTTAGGAACGTGTTTATTGCGTTACACCACGCTCTGTGCTAAATTCGTATTGATGTGTGTGTGTGCGCGGCATGGCTGCTGACTCGATTCCTCCTAATACACGAGCTTAAAACCTGGCTGTTTGTGGACGAAATCCAATTTCCATTCTAAGCTCCCTGGGAGACAGCCTGAGTTTTAGTAATCACTTACCATTAATACTGCCCCAAACCATTTTTAATACTTAGAATACACATATCATTTATAATATATATAGCACATCACCTCTGCTTATAAATTACAAGTCAGATAGGTAATGCATCACAGGATATTTAACCGTGCACACGCTAACATCTAAACAGGCTCCTACCCAAATGCATTCGCAAATTAAGAACTCAATCCAGCACGGTAGATAGGAAACTTTCAATGACTTCTTTGGGAATTGTGTCCCAGGAATGTGATATCTATCCTCCTTGCCAGCAGATGAAATTGATGCACAGATTCAGTAACAATTTGATAGGATATATGGTCAGAAAAATGATTGTATAAAAATGGAACTTTCTTACTCATCATATACCCCTTGTATCTAAGATACTCTGACTCATAATTGCTTGGTTTACTGACTGAAATAAAATTCTAGGCTTCTGTTACCTTGGCAGTTGCTGACACAATTATGGTACAGCAAATGGGAGAATGGTTCTAGCTCTTCCATTTTCTTTACTAAGTTACAGCCAAAGAATTTTATTAGTATTTGAGCCAGAAAGAGCACGGCAGGACTTGTAAAGCTCAGGTCCAGTTTGTAGGGTCATCAGCCCTAAGAGGCCTCTTTTTATTTGTAAACCAAGCAAATGTCTTACGGAAACTTTTCAAGACAAGAATAAAACCACGATGTTCGAATTAAGCCATCTTGAGTCAATTTCCGCAGTGGAACTGGATAAATTATAACACTGCTGTCTTTATCTCACTGACTATGTCCCATTCATCTGTAGCAACATTGAAACAAACAATTCTCTGGTTTTCAGACCACATCTGTTTTACTGTGCCCCCTGCACCAATTTTAATTATGTGACAGATCTGATTGGATTCAGCACCTGCAAGTCCTCCCCTTGGGATCTCCAATTAGCTTATAAAACATTTACTTGATTGCATTCTCGAAACAAAAGTGTTGTTTCATACTAACAACAGAAATATTAAAGCGTGGAATAAAAAAAGGTTTTAATGTGATAAGTGTCTATGTTGTTTGTGTATCTAGCTTCCATAAGCTTAGAGGAAAAAGTGGTAATCCTGAAACCTAATTTCCTTAGACTCAGCAGATGTCTGTCCTGTGTTAGCCTGTTTCTTTACTGACAGCTGTTTCACAAGTGCCTCCCCTCGTCTCTACAGAATGCCTTTTGTTTAATGATTTCCCTCCACATTATCTCCCATCCCACTTAGGCAAGCTTTTTCAACTTTTGTATTAGTTTTAGAAGGTTTTATTAGTTTCAAGACAGGCGTATTTTTTAAGAAGTTAGCTTTAACTACATAACTAGCCTCTCAACTAGTTTCTTAGTAACAGCTGTATTTAACTAAGCAGATAGCTGTGCGTAACCAACATTGCAACAAATACCGATTAAACATTAAGGAAGGTTTTAATTATTACAGCTCTGCTTCAGAATATGCGCTTTTTTTCCTTATTTAATTGCTTGCAGCAGTGATAATGAAGGTCTAAGGGGGAATATCACATAAAGCGCAGCCCTCTAGTGGCAGAGGTCACTTGGAGTTTAAAGCAAGCTGGGTCTTTGTCATGGGTGGGGGCAGTGAAAGGAACAGCTTTTAGCAAAATGCAGGCAACTGGCCTGCATTGTTCATGGTCTGAAGCATGAGGGAAAATAGTTGTAGTGGCCTGTAATACCACCTTGCTCCCTCTCGGTTGTAATATCTGTGCAGAAAGTACTGATGGAAAAATTTTCAGAATGTATATCAGTAGAGTTTTCCTCTTTTTCCAAATCTGTCATTCATCTTTTCTGTTTTCAGCCAGCTCCAGACTGGCATGCCTGACCAGAGGTTTTTCAAGCAGTTGTGGGATCTTGATTTCTTTCCTGTCTGTATCAGTCCTATCCTACCATATAATGTGTTTTGTAACTTCAGCAAAGGTTGGTTCAGAGATGATATGGAGTACAAATTCCATTTGCCAGCTTTATTTCTAAAATCATTCTCAGTTGGTGGAGATATGGATGGTGGCATTCAAATTAATCTCTCCCACAGACATGGAACCTATGCTTAGAATTGAAAGGGATTAGGAACTGGGAGAAATTAAGCATATATATTAACAAATAGAAATCTGCATAATAATTCAGGTGAAGTTTTAGTAAATGTCACTTAATCTGATAAAGTCTACTTTGTGGAACAAGACTCA
The DNA here is from genome assembly GCA_009812075.1 of Sialia sialis. Lineage (NCBI taxonomy): Eukaryota > Metazoa > Chordata > Aves > Passeriformes > Turdidae > Sialia > Sialia sialis. The sequence goes on along the minus strand of VRYO01001269.1, from coordinate 13,591,051 downwards.
ATCTCCTGTTTCTTTTAGAGGTGATGGATAGTTCTCATCTGACTAACAGAATGAAGAGTTCATTTTTCCCCTTATGGGAAATATGACAGAGTCCAATAATCATTAGATGAATGATTCCTCTTAAACATCCTGGCTAGGTAAAAGAAAACAGATTCTGTCTTTGTCCAAAAGAAATGGCACCTTTTCATTCCTGGATGGTTGATGTGACTCCTGTGGCTTTACTAAAATTACAGTTAGTGATGAATTCAGAAGTTTCAAGTCTTTAACATCCATATTCCATTTAATCCAGTAATTGTTGATTAATTTATCAAATTGTTGCTGGTTTAAATACTGCAGAATTTGTTAATCAGTAAATATTTTCTTAATTTCAATAGACCTCCTCCAAGATTCCACCAATATTAGCCTAAAAAAAGTCAAGCCCAGCATTTGGGAAAAAAGATAAACACATATTTAACAGAAAATGACCTGATTATGTGTTTTTCCACATTTACATTGATTTTATTATCTGCATTATACAATATGCATCACTGAACTAAAAGCCAAGTGTTCATAGTCATACTCTTCACTAAAAAGAGGATGGACAGCTGCTAAACCTTTTTATGTTGTAGATCATTGCTATGTAGTAGCTTTCTTTTTCTGGGAAACTAAGGATGATAACTTGAAATTAGCAAAAATGTGACCATACTATTTGTCATAATGTGAGTATGTTGGCTAAAATTCTTTATCTGGTGGTGGAAGGAGGAAGTGTTTGTAAGAAATCTATGTCCCTTTCTTCTCTCTCAGCAGACAGGTCACCTGTCTCCTATTCTGACAAAGTTCATCAAAATTCACAGTTCTTATGTTTGTTTGCTTGTTTGTTTGTTTTTCCTTTTCCTCAGGATTAAGGGATTGAATTCATCTGAGTTCTTCATTGCTGAACTTCTAGGTCAGATTTATAAGGGGTTACCTGGGGACTTACCCAGATTTGTGTAGAAAACAATATAGCCTCAGGGCAAGGTAATTTTTCATCTCTCCCAAGGAATTGATATTGTGGATCCAGATATTTGAAACTCCAGTGGCTGAACATTTACCCCAAAAAGTCATCCCCCTGCTGATGTACTGCTATGCACAGTAACTTAAAGGCCTTTCATTTCTCAGAATTAAAAAAAATAAAGACTAGATTTCAATTGCCTTCCAAAATAATAGTATCTTCTATTTTCTTTAGGGTTTGTTTGTTTGTTTTGTTTTTAATGTGTGTGTTATTTTTGTTTTAATAGAAAAATAGATATTCAGGGGTTGAAACTGATATAAACTATGAGTAATTCCACTGTAATGGAACAATGTAATATCATATGTGAGAAACAGCAGGATCTCCTCGTGTAGCTTTGTCAGTTTACAGTGTTGCTGCTTGTGTACTTTTTGTTACTATCTTACAAAAAGACACTGGTGAAGCGTCTGGTCTACAAACTTGACTCAGCCAGCTATCACTCCAGATGCTTCAGTGTGCGTTCCCTTAGCAGAATGGTGAAAGTGTGTTTTTCAAGGAATCAGCATACCTATTTCCACTCTGTTATTATAATTTCTCAAACACTATTACTATTTTATGTGTCATTTTGCCCACGCACCACCAACTGTCTTATTCGTTTGAAATTTTGGCACTTTACAATAAGTAAAGTAAGGAAAAAGATACATTAACACAAAATTAGTTTCTTTGATTCTGTTGTCAAGCTTGATCCTTTTTCTGGAATAATGTAGCCTTACAATACAGGACTTTAATCAGGATTGGTTCAACTCACATACAAAATGTATGTTAGTGGTGAATATCAGAAATCATACTGGAAAAGGAATGGAAAGGGGAAAAGTAAACATGTTGCACAGTAGACAAAGGAAAAATTAGGAGACAATAGTGACAAAGGCACTGATTTTTTACTTGTAAACAAAACTTATACTAAATTATGTAGTGAAATTTGACTTGCTCTGATAATTTTGCTCCCTAATAAAATGTATACTACTTGAGATTATTAAAGACAACTATATCCTACTAAAACTGTATTAATAAACTCTCCTACAGTTAACCACCAAGAATCTCCATTTTGTCCTGTATAATTTATCATTAATTTTCCAAATAATAAGCTATTGCAGCAGAAGTAGGTTTTACAAGTATAATACTCTTATAATGGTAGAAATTTTGCCAATGGAAAGGCCAGAAAAGTAGTGTCTCTAATATTATTGAAATGGAGACCTAGATGTCTTTAAAAACACTTTTAAAATGCTTACTATAAAAGCATTCTTACACTAGTATATTACAAATTAAATCTTTAGCATAGCAAGATTTTAGGAAAAAGTTATTACCTTTAAGAACACACTGGGAACTTTAAGAGATTCTTCCCTTAAGTTTAGCAAATACCTTCCAATTTATTCTTTGATAGATTATTTCACTTCATCAACAAAATTTAATGGTTCTATTATTTTTTTTCTATCCACTTGAGATTGACTCCTACAAAATACCCCTGAACTGGAAAGTCTTCTGGTGGGGGAAGGTAAACAGCTAAAACTGACTGCCAGGATAAATTGGCCAGAATGATTTGGCACACATCCTGAGCTCTCCATGAAAACATGTATCTGTGTGTCAGCTGCACACAAAGGCTATCTGGCCCCAGAAAAAGCACAGGGATTAGGCATAATGCTGCCTATTTGAGACAAAGGGTGTTCCTTAGTGCACTGAGGTTAAAACAGACAGCTCATCAGTAGTACAAGTCTATCTGAATTATTTAGGTACCATTTTGAGCCAGAAGGAAAATGGTGGCAGATTATTAATGACTTTTGGGGTCTATTCATCTCTTTATTTTGTTTCAGTGAAAGCTGTACTGGAAACATGAAAAGGTGCCAAAATTTGAGATCAGTTTTACTTTAATCACTTACAAGATATAGAATAACTTCGTTATTTCAATATTGGTTGAAAAATATAACTGATTTTGCTTTATATTTCACATAGACTTATGAGCTTTCTATTTATGTTTGTAGGTGGGTGCATGACCAAAGTGATTGGACTAAATAATATGCTCTAGAAAATAGATGTCCATGGATCTACTGGATGAAAACTGTTTTATTGATTTCAAGGGGGTTTAAGTCATTCAATACAAAATACTTGAGGGAAAAAATAGTAAAGAGAGTAAAGAAACTATATAAAAGATATTAACATAGACTGCCATGCATTCTTGCAATAGGAGAGATTCTTGTCACGTTCCAGCGATGGGCAATTTGACTTAATTTTTCACAGAAATATTTATGGATATGTAATAAGACCATATTAAAATTAGAAACACATATTTTTTCATTTCTACATAACATATATATATATATATATATATATATATATATATAAAATAACAGCTGATATATAATTTAAAATTTGGCAATTGCAAAAATGAAGACCAAGGACGCAGCTTCCTATAATTTAAAATCACAAGTTAAGGTGAAAATCTTTACATAGGCATATATTATGTTGATAGTAAACAGATCTTAATAAGGTATTATAGAAAGTTAACCATTATATTTATAAAGAAACCTGATTATTTTTCCTGTGCAGTTTTTTCAGAATATTTTTGTGGTAATATTTTAGCCAATTAGGAGGACCCCTGTTTAAAAATTTTTAAATACTTGTATTTTTATTTTCATTCTTATTTTTATTTAAAGGTTCAGATTGTTTCCTCTAGAACAGAAGAAAAAATAAGCATATGTTAAAACAGTAAAAATAAAAATAAAAATTGCTGCAGAACTGAGTCATTGCAAGTGAGATGAAAAGTTAAAAAAAGTACAAATTGCAAAAAAAAAAAAAAAAAAGAAAGAAAAACAGAAACAGGATCATAGTGCATTAGGAACAATGCTTGCAGATCCATCATGGCTCACAACAAAGGTATTTATAAGTGGACCTCCTGCCTCTGTCACATGCTGTCATTGCTTTGGATTGACTGCTGTTAGATCCCTGTAATCCTGAGCCCCGGGATCTTGTCCTACATGTTTACCCCACTTGGTATGCATGTCAGTACGTATTTAAAATGGAAATGAACTCTAATCTTGTATGTGTTAATAGAAAAGGGTTTTAATCTCCTAAACCCCATATTTACCATGGTTTTGTTTTGTTGTTTGGATTTTTTTTAAAATAAAGTGTATAAAAAGCTGTGTTCAGCATTTCTGCTTCTATTTGTTGGTTTATCCACTTAAGTTTGGCTAATATTTGGCATTTCTTAACTCAATAGTGTGCCATAGCAATAATATTATGGAATATATTCAAAGATGAGAAGAACAGATTAACAACATCTACTAGTCTAAAAATTATATTTTAATAATGGAAAGTCTTGTCAACTTTCGTATCTGTAATGTGCTTGTAAGAATAAAATTTTATATTTTAGAAGACTCGTGTTACAGATGTAGAAATTATGTATGATTGCCATTCACTTGTGAGAATATGTTGTCATGTAGATGTTACATTGAAATTAAAACTTAAATATTATCTAATTCAGAAAAAGTTCATTAAAACTATCATGCCCCGTTCCACTTGAAAATGCATTATTGACAACAGATGAAAAATAATGTACTTCCTTTGAAAGTGGTAAAAAAAGTCATCAATATAGTTGAGTTCCAGTCCTCACTCCTGTAAGAAAATTCACATTTGCAGTTCCTTGTACCCAGAACAATTCAAGCATCGTGTAGGATCTTTGTGAAAATTACTGCTATTCCCATATTGTTATTAAATATTTGTATCATCCAGCTGCTCCTTGGAGCTGGGTTTCATGACCATTTCTCTGGGAGCCCTGTTCCAGTGACTGACCACCCTCTCAGTGAAGCACATTTTGCTGATCTGGTTCTGGTTGGAACTTCCCCTGATGGAGCTTCATTCCATTTCCTCATGTCCTGTCACTGGTCACCAGAGAGAGGAGATCAGCACCTTCCCCTCTACTGCTCTTGAGGAAGTTGAAGACTGAGATGGGGTCTTCCCTCAGCTTTTTCTTCTCCAATCTCCAACAAACCTAGTGTCCCTGGCTGCTTCTCCCTGCCTTTCACCATCTTGGTCAACCTTTTCTGAATGCTCTCTAGTAGTTTCATGCTCTTCTTGTATCAAGGACAATAATATAAATGTGAAATCGCTAGATCAATATCTACAATGGTGTGATATGATAAGGATGCTTTTTCTTAAGAGCCTAATGGAACAGGTAACTCCACCTGGACAGAACCTCATTCCTGGCATAAATTCATTGTCATCAGTGGGCTGTCATTAGAAATGGATCTTCCACTTAAGAAAATCTGTTTTAAATTTATAGAACTTTAACTTTTTGTCTAGTAAAAGTAGCTTCAGCATATTCCAGTCTGCTTTATTGATTTCAAGATTACTTTTGGAACTGAAGGTGATGTGATGAATATGTCAGCCAACTCATTCAGTTGTAATATCTTTAATATCTGTCATCCAGTGTGTGAGGTTATTTCCCAAGTTCAAGTAACAAACTGATAAACTAAGAATGCATTAGACACAGAAAGAGTACACAAACATTATGATTCCAATCTAACATCCTACACAATCAGTAAAACTAATTTTTTTTAAGTAAAACATGCAAGAATTAAAATTCTTAGAGCAAAAATATCTTTGCTTAGTTACATATATTTTTCATTTTAAAGTAAATGTGTTAAAAGAAATGGGACTATTATAAACTGTAAAGTTTAGCTAAGTTTAAATAGTAATAGAATAGTCATTCCAGCATGCTTTAGTATTTAATGTAAATTCTCCCTGCCAACCCTCCAAATTAACTTATTGTGCTCTTTTAAGAATTCAAGGTTTTATAAATATTTGGTACAACTTTTAACAATTTAAGGAAATAATAGAAGATGATAATTCTAGGAAATGAACATGTTAAGGGTCTTTTCAGTTTTTAGTGTCTAACTGTTGTACTAGTTTGAAAGCAAAACCAGTGAGACTCCGAGTCAGAAATACAATTTAATAGAAAAGAAAAGTAAAATACATGCAGTAGTACCAAAAAGAAAGCACTGACAGAGTCAGAATACAACCTGACACCCTGCTAGTTAGGGTGGTGGCAGCAGTCCAGATGAAGTGGTTGTGCTGAAGTGGCAGTCCTTGGAGCTGCCTGCTGTCTCCCAGGCTCCACATTAGATCCAGGTGGGAATGCTTAGCTCCTGCCGCCGGGCAGAGCATCTCACAATAGGATGATGTTATTTTATCAGTCATGCGATGAGTCCTTGATGGCCCATTAAACAGGAATGTCTCACGGAGGGAGTTATCTATGACTCATGGGGCAGGGCATTGATGGCCCATTAACAGGAGATAGTCCGGCGAGGAGGCAAGGAAAACACTGCCCCTCCTGTTTTTAACAGTTCATGGAGATGGTGATTGAATACATACCTTTGGGTGCATCTTTACATTGTAACCTAAGACACTGTACAAGTCACAATTTAGGCAGTAGCCGCATGTGGTTCTGCCAAATTTGAAGATATTATTCTGCATCAAACCCTTAAAGATTTTGTACAGTTACACAGATGCCCATTCACTTGAGTAGTCTTTATTATTATATGTGATCGTATTCAACACAATTTTTTACAAATAATCAAAACACGAAAGAGTATCTTCTATTTTCATGTGTTTTTGCACAATTTTCTATACAGACAAATATTCTCAAGAAACTATTTAAATTGTTTATTATGTACAGCAATACATGCCTGTAAAACATTTTGTGTTCTTATTCTTACAACATACAATATTTTTAATCATTATAATCTGAAGCTCCATTGTTCTTGAAATACTGCTTTGTTGATCAGGTTTCTTATACTTTGCAAATGTATAGAAAATATCAATAACTGAAACTTTGTATTTGTCAAGTTTCACTATTGTTAATTATCTTTTGGAGTTGGCGGGTAAATTATTCATTTTTACATTGTCATTGGGGAACTGGATTGCACTATCTCCAAAGATTATGCCTTACATAAAAATGGTTCAAAGCCATTTCTCTCATTGTTGCAATTGTCACATTAGTGAAAGAAAACAGTCAGCATTCCATGAACATTTCATTTGTTTAGACTCTCTAAGATTTCCCAGGAGAATAAATCATATAATCAAGCAAAAATGCTTGGTGTGATCAATTTTGCAACACGGCATTACTTTTTCTGGAAAGTCATTTATGAAAGAATTAACTGTGCCCATGTTATTCAGTGTTGTTTACATACCTTAATAAAACATGATGACAGCAGGCATTGGTCATGGAAGTTTAAGCATTATTTTATTGTGATTGTTTTCAATATACAGCTTGATGAAATGAACATTCTGGGTAAATCCAGCCACCTGAGAATGAAGTTTAAAACTGTAATTATTTTATGAAAATAAAGAAGCGTGTCACTTGTATTTGCTGAATTTCAGTTTTATTAAAAATCCCTAGGATCTGAATTACATTTAAATGACCAAAATCTTTAAAATAAAAGAAAAATTGATCCTCTATTAAAATACAAGTATGTGCATATATATTTGTGCTTATACCTGTGTACACACAAATAAAACATATGCATATGAGTGATGGACATACCTTATGTATGTAAGTATATATATATATGTTTATATGTGTATGCATACATAATATCACAGCCATTTTGAGCCCTCTAGTGGTTAGAAACCTCTCTGCTAAGAAACCATTAATCTCAGCCTAAGCGTTTCCACTCTAACAATGCAAGCGTCTAAGCTCTACCATGTGATTATATCTTCATATAAGTTCAGGATAGCTCCCTGCAGCTGGTGTAGGTCTGTACATATAAATGTTAATGAAAACATAGATCTGCAAATCATGTTATTGTTTCCTTCATGGTAACTTTTCTCTGTTTAAAAAAAAAAATCTATTCTGCATTCTTTTGACACATCATTGATAATTTGTGATATTTGTTAAAAAAAATAAAAATTAAAAAAAAAATTAAAAAAAAAATAAAAGAAAGAAAAAGAAACCCTGCAATCTCCTGACACAAATACTGTCTAATAAAAGGGAAATGTTTTCAAACACAGCATCCTCATTCTCAGCCTTGAATTATAGTTACACATGTAGTTACTACAGGAAAAGGAGAAAAAATAAATCTGCATTTCAGATTGGGCAAGTTTTCACAACATAAAACTTCAGCCATCTGAAAGCTATGTTTCTAGGCTAAGCTAGTTCTTGTACTCACCTTGCTGTCACTGGAGGCAAGTAGTTTGAGAATGAGTTGTCTTGTAGAGGGGCCTGGGAGAGAGCTGTAAGGTGGGTGAAATATTTATGGATGTACGGGTCTCTCAATTTTTCAAGGAGACCTGGATAGAAAACTTGGAATCTGTATTTTCTTTTTTTTATAAGGCTAAAAACAATGATATAAAAAGCCTACATTTGTACTGGATTAAATAACACAATAATGCATTCCATTGTTTATAGCAATACTTATAACAGGTAATGTGCATGAGGCTATAAGATGTAATAAAATAATAATGAATATGTATATTATAATAAGGTATAAATAAATACAGACAGGTTAATCTACTACATGGCAAAGTCATTCTGCAAGATTACTACTACTTTGAGGAAACTCCAGAATTACACTCAGAAATGTCTTTTTTCTGTTGCAGGATAGATTTAATGGGCTCCAGAGATAAAATTTGTTTTAATTTTCCTCTTGGACTGAATTTAAACATTTGTTCTGGACAACCATCCATACCTGCAGCCTTATGAATTCTGCAACTGACCTTCGGGACATTTCTTCAGGAAATTTCTGCAAGAACAAGGGAGCACAACTGTGATAAGTTTTCTAAGCTCTTTTCACAGGGAAATCTTACCAGAAGGACCCTAGCTATAGTATTCTTTGCCTGAGTCCACAGTCCCATAATCATGTGACTTGGAACAGTGAAAACATAATTGACATGGGCTTTTATTCATAGATGTGATCATATTCAATACAATTCAGAAATTAATATGTGTGGTTTGGAATTATTTAAAAAATAGTGTATTATTTAATGATTGTAATTTGTTATGTGACAAGAACTTAGGACATAAGCAATTAATTCTCATTTTAAAAAGTAAAGCAACAATGTTGTTTTCAATGTACTAAAGAAATTAAAAGATATTATTTTTTAATGGCTTTTTTAGTTATTTTTGACATCTATCAAAGTTCTATAATGCATGATACAGAAATGAACTCCTAAAAGGGAATATATTCATTGGATGCATGCAAAATTTGTACAAGTTGATTTTTAATTTTTTTTCTTAACAAGGTTATGCAGGCAAAACATGCAAGACAGAACATAATTTTTGTGTATGATAACAGCTGACTTCAGGAAGTAGTGTGGCATCAGGTTGGAATATAGTTCCAGCATGCAAGGGCATGATTATCCCAAGGGCTGGAGTAGGGTTATGCCTCACAGAAGAAAACAAAGGTGACTTCAAAAGGTGAAAAAATTGCAGAACTGCAGAATGGGTCAGGTTGGAAGGGACCACACTGGGTCATCTCTTCCAGCACGTGGCACAGGATCCCATCCAGACAGGTTTTTAATATCTCTGGTGAGGGAGACTCCACAATCTCTCTGGACAACCTGTTCCAGACTCAGTCCCTCACAGGAAAGAAGTTCTTCTCACATTGGTGTGGAACTTCCTGTGCATCAGTTTCTGCCCATTGCCTCTTCTGCTCTTTGCACCAAGAAAAGCCTTTAGATAATAATACTAAGCAGTATCATGGGACTAGAAATGCTAAGAGAAAACTAAATTATAAGTTTAACCATTGCACTTTTCTTGTTTAAAAATTAATTTTCCAGTTGAAATTAAAGGGTTTAGGAAAACAGTGCAATTTATCAGTGCTTGGGATAAACAAAACTAAATTCATATTTCACAAAATCAGATGTTATTGCTTAGTTATGAATTCCTTATAACATATATGATGTCCATATAAAAGTGTTAGTAGACAAAATAATCTTAATTTTCTCCAAGAAGGTGCTGCAATTGCTTTGGCATGACTAAAATATAATGATAAAGAGGTTTTAATGTGTGTTTTAACGATCAGGAATTCCTGATGGCAGCCTGATGAAAGAGGAAATTAAATTTAAAGACTGCTAGTGCAGTCATCAAACCAAGTTGGACTCCCAATTCTTCTGCAGCTGACATCACTATTATCCTTCCTGCATCTTGTAAGTATTTCATCAGGTCTACAGTAGACTAAGATACTATTCATTGGTGTGTCACAGGGAACAACAATCTACCTATGTGGAAAATTTTAACACCTGAAATAAAGAACTGCTTAAAAAACTGCCAGCTAATAAACATGGTTGAGAATATAAACTGTAATATATATATATATATATATATATATATATATATATATATATATATGCAGTCCCTTCCAAGTCATAATATTCTGTGATTCTATTATTCTTGCCACACAAGGTTGATTAATAAGGGTGGGAAGGGGTAGCCTGTTGGATTTCCTGTGACTTTATGGCTTAGGTAGCAGGTGCTAGAATACATCTTGAAAAATATCCCTCTTGTTCTCCCATTGTTTGGAAAAAAATACAAGGGCCAGAAAAGGGAACTGAGCAATGGATTGCCTGTGTTGTTCAATGTCATATCTATTGTCCAGTAAGGCTAGCAAGGAAACAGTAACTGGATTTTATGATGTAAGACAAAAGTTTCATAAAGTCTACAGCCTCTAATATTATATGGGGTCAAGACTTGATCTGAATGAGAACTTGAACTGAATGCATTTTGAAGAGATTACTGATATGTTTTTCTATTGTAAAAATTTATATGGTAGTGTACAGAGATCATAAATAATATGCAACATCTCACTTCATGCTCCAAAACAATTGCTGTCTAAGATTATGAGAGGATCCCTCTGTGGATATGACCTTATGATACACTAGCTGTACCTTCCTGAAGGAACTGGTTCTTCATTATTACCAGCTGAATAATAGTCTTTGCTGGACTGCTATCCTCTTCTTCTGTTTCAATTTCTGCATGTCATTAAGGGCCAGGAGAGACCATCTACATTTCAAAAAGAAAAAAGAGGAAGAGGTTTCCAAACAAAAAGGTGTTTTTGCATTGCCACTGAATTCCTCTGTCACATCTATAGGTCTCTTTCTTTGATATTTGAGACCTGTCAAACATTTTTTAATAAACATTTTTGTAGTTTACTTATAGATGTGCAGAAGTAATGATATCATAACCAGGTAAATTTTATAAAAAGATACTCAAAGGCTTTATCATCAAAAACCAGTGAACAATATCTTGTGTGAAATAATCAAAGAATGGTCTGGGTTGAAAGAGCCTTAGAGGATCATCTGGTTGCAATCCCCTGCTGTGGACAGGGACATCTTCCACTAGATTGGGTTATGCTCCCTCAGGCCAGGCTGGATGGGGCATCCACACCTTCTCTGGGCAGTCTTTTCCAGTGCTTCGCCACCCTCACACTTTTTTTTTTGTTTAATATCTAGTCTAAAGCTCCTCTCAGTTTAAACCATTCTCCTTGTCCTGTCATGCTCTTGTAAAATATCTTGCTCCATTTCTCCATTCAGGTACTGGAAAGCCACAATTAGGTCACCCCAAAGTCTTCTTTCTTCCTGGCTGAACAACCCCAATTCGCTTGGCCTTTCCTTATAGGTGAATAATCTAATAATATAATGTTAAAATATATCTGTTTATCTTCTTATGGCATATTTCCATATGTTTGTTTCTAATTATGCTTATTGATTATCCATTTGATTTGCATATTTTAATATACTTTATACTTGCAAAAAAATAATTACAGTAATTTCACGATTATAAGCTGCACCTGAATATAAGCCACACATCGGGGTAGCTGGGCAGACCACGGGATTTGCCCATATATAAGCCGCACTTTTTATTTATTTTTTTTTTTTTTTTTTTTTTTTTTTAAGCAAGGATCCATGTGGAGCAAAGTAATGAGTTAGTAACAGAATCACGGGATTGCGGGGTTTCCTGTCAGTTGCTCAAATTGCAAACAGTTTTCACAGACCAGAGGAGCCTTTAAACGTAGCCCCACTCACCCGCCCCGCTTGCCCGCGGCCCTGCTCGCCGCTGCTCACCCGCGGCTCCGCTCACCGTGGCTTGCCACGGTCCCGCCGGCCGCCGCTTGCTGTGCCCCTGCGGCAGCGCGGGGGCCCCGATTGGCAGCACGGCGGGGCGGCACTCCCCAGCCGGCACTGCTCCCCCACCTGCCCGGCCGCTGTTCAGTGGCAGCTCTCTGCTTTGCCGGCTCTCATTTCCGGATTGGCATTTCGCTGGGATTTGTCCATAGATAAGCCACACCTGAATATAAGCCACACTACTGGGGTAGGCTGGATTCTTCAATGAAAAAGGTGCGGCTTATATTTGTGAAATTACTGTATATGCCTGGCATCACAGGTCATCAAATTTTGAGCTATATTTTATCAAGCTAAGACAAAAACCCTAATGGATTTATCCTGAGTAAAAAATTAGAAAGCACCAAGCTTCATGAAGACAAGATAATCAATTAGACTTGATAAGACTAGTGAACTGTCTCCATGATTAGAAGGAAAGTAAAACTCCACAGTGCTCTGCAAAGCAAGCTGGGCAGCAATTTTTGCAAAATGAAATGAAGAAAACCATGATTTGCAGTTCTTTTTTTCACACTTTTATAACTGTGGTCCTTTCTCCAGACCTCACCAATTCTATCCCTTAGAGGAGAGTAAAAATCATAAACCTTTAACCACAACGCATTAATGCAGATATATATTAAGTGAAACAAAACCTCTTGACTTTACAGCCTAAATTATGAGATATTATTTTACATAGTGTGCTGCTCTGAGGTGCACAGCTGAGATTGGAGAGAGGAATAAATTCTGCTACAACTTTAAAAATCTCTACTTTTCCTTTTAAGTCTCCAAAAGCATAATGGGGACTGAGTCAGCTGCAAGTCCCACATTTAAATACTTATGCTCATTTATCAACTCATCTCTTAAACTTTCCTTCAATACACCAGATAAATTTAATTACAGTAATTTCACTATTAATAAGCCATGCCTTTTTCATTGAATAATCCAGCCTATCCCAGTAGTGTGGCTAATCATCAGGTGCAGCTTATCTATGGACAAATCCCAGCAAAATGCCAACCCGGAAGTGAGAGCCGGCCAGGGAGAGAGCTGCCGCGGAGCCGCTGCTGGGTGGGCGGTGAGCCGGAGCCACTGATGAGCGGGCGGCGGGCCGCCGCTGGATTGGCTAGGCCAGCCCAGCTTCACCGCCTTCGCATGAGTGGGCGAGCCGCCTTTGCCGCCTCTGCCGCCGTGAGCGGGGCTTGCCGCCTCTGCCACCCCAAGTGGGGCACCTTTGTCGCCTCTGCCGCTGTGAGCGAGGCGCCGCCGCCTTCACTGTCGCTGTGGCGCGCGGTCTCACTGCTGCCGGGCGCCACCACCTTCGCACTGGGGAGTGCGCTGCTGCCGCCGTCTTTGCACTGGCAAGCGCGCTGCTGCCACTGCCTTTGCACAGGTGAGCAAGACGCCACTGCCACTGAGCAGGCAGGGGTTGCGGCAGCCAGCACCAGGCCGAGAGTGCTGGGGCCAGTGACATGGGGCGAGTGCCTGGGGGTGCATTTAAAGGCTTTGCTGGTCCATGAAAATTGTTTGCAACTTGAGCACCGGACACCAAACCCCGCACTGGCATGATTCTGTTACTAATTTGTTACTTTGTCGCACATGGGTCCTTGCTTTTTAAAAAAAAAAAAATGCGGCTTATATTCAGTTGCGGGTTATATATGGACGAATCCCGTGGTCTACTCGACTACCTGGATGTGAGGTTTATAATCTGGTGCGGCTTATAGTTGTGAAACTACTGTACTTACACTTCACATCCTAATGCAAGATTCACAGCTCTGTAATCTTGGTTTTGAGTTTGCTGGGTTTTCGTTTGATTTGGTTTTTTGGGTTTTCTGGGGGGTGTTAATTGGGAGTTCTTGGGGGCTAGGGGTTATTTTGCATATGTTCCTCAGAATTTCTCATCTTCATTCCCCTTAATTCAAATATTTTGTTAGTTCTCTTTTCACAGGAGCATAGAAGGCTCGGACTGAGGATGTAATCTTTGGTAATACTTTAAGTCTAGTTCTAACCACAGTTATTTTAAGACAGCTTTGATATTCTGTAGATACAAACTGCTTTCATAAATTCATGACACAGGCCTCTTCAGTTAGACTTATTAAATAAATTTCTTAACAATTTAAATCACTTGATTTGGATTGCCATAATTGTAACCATCCATTACATTTTATTAGCCTACCAATCTAATAATTTAGTAATTAAATTATTATATACATAATAATTTTCAAACTGCACAAAATATACCTTGATAAGCCTAGTTTCTTTTTAGCAACATAATATTCATAACGTTCACCCCTGAGTTCTCTATTTCCTTGTGGAAATAGGAATTATCATGTGACAGATCCAGACTTTCTTTTTTTTTTTAGTTGCTTTTGCAAAAAGTTTATGATAATTTTTTCTTTGCTCATGCCCTTCAAGGATATCGAAACCAGAGCTATAATCAGAGGTTAGAACTGGAACAAAGAAAGGTTTTCAAAAGATCCTGGATTTCAATATCAAAACAGTTTCTAATCCTATTTCATCACACCTATCAATTTCATAACATGCAAGTGTTTGATTCAAGATCTTTTACTTCATGTAGTAAGTGAATTAAATCTAGGTGTACATTATATACTTTGTTTGCCATCCCATACCCTAGTCAAAACCAAACACAGAGATAAGTCACAAAATAAAAAAGATAAATAAAAAGGACAGTCCGACTAGTAGTAATTATAAACTCTAGTTCATTACCAGCAAAGTTATGAATTAACAAATCTCTTATAACCTGAAATGATGGATAGAATAGTTTCCTATCTATATTTCCTATTCTATGTCACATCCTTTTCTGGATAATAAGACAATTTTTGCAAATCTCACTCTTTCCCAGTTTTCCAAGATAAGTTAAAAATTTGCAATGATTCATTAGTTCCTTTGAAACTTCTGAGCATTATTACTGAGCTAGTTAATTTGAGACATTCTTATATGGGAGCGGATTTTGTCTTATCAGTGCTTTATTTCAGAGAGAAAATGTTGTGTTTCCACCAACATCGATTGGTTTGGCCCTAAACCAGCCATTATCTCAGCTTCTCTTACTCTAAATAAACTTATAACCTTTCTGAGAATGATACAACACAATGTTCAACCCTCCTTTTTCCTAGTAGATAATTCTGTAATCTTAGAGCTCAGATGAAGTAAAAACATTCAGTAAGTTGTGTATAGGCTTCTTTCTCAAACACAGCATTCTCCAAGAGTTCCTCTCTCTCTGCTCTGTCTTCTACAGGACTTCCCTTCCCACCTGAGCTTGGCAAGAGGTCAGAGCCCGACTTCTAAAAGAAAAGCTAATCTTATTTCGTGTTTATCTAGTTTTGTCCCAGATAATGCAGAAATATACACTGAAAAATCTATATTCTAAATGGTTCTCTGCCATGCTGATGGCTTCTTATAAACTGTGACTTGATTACACAAAACAAAAGGCCTTGTTAGTGTGTTCAAGTTGGGCTGCTTCAGAATGAGAGGCAGAAAAAAGGGACTCAGAAGAGCTACTTTCTTCATTGGAAATGTTGTCTAGGGAGTAAAATCTGAAAGTAATGTTAATATTTTAGAGCAGTACTTTGGCAGGAAGACAGTTTTAGTATGTGATATTTCAAAATCTGGAAAACATTCCTTGATGATATTACATATTTTAGTGACTCCCTGTGCTGACAGTGTTTTGTTGATACTTTTATATGTGTTTGGATGTTTTTGTTGGCATGTGTAAATTCCAGAATTATTTCTGCTATTAACAGAATAACAATAGGAATGCCTTAGCCTGCTCTTTTTATTTTTTCCCATTATTTTTTCTCCCAATAAAACAGGTACAAAAACATCACACCAAGTTTGGGGAGACCAATTAACTGATTTTTCTAGAAAGTTCCCAGTTTCATAGTAGCTTCTCTGGCAATAATCAATGATCCTTCAACAATCAACCGACTATACAGGAATTTGCAAATAAAAGCTGAGAAATCTGGTGACTAAATGTGGGAAGAGGAGAAATGTGATCATCAGGGGTGAAAAATGTCAGACAGAAGATAGAGTAATGGAGTAAGAATGCTGTGGGATTGGAAAGTGAAAGAGGAGAGATGGAATGGGTTAGCAAAATGATTGTTGTCAGCTGACATAAAAAATTCTGATATCAGAACAAACTGAATAAACTGAACAAAAAGAAGGTTCAGGACAGATTATGGAGAGAAAAAAAATGGTATTGTAAGACAAATTGTGGTGAGGAAAATTTGGAAGGCTTGCTAAAGAAACAGTTAAAGAGATAGGAGTATGAAGACCAGAGCAAGGACAAAAGAAACTGAGTTTGGATGGAGAAATTAAATAAACACTGATATTATCAACCTAATACTTATTGGTACATTTTGTTTAAACCCAAAAAAATGTGTTTTGCTTGGCGTCTTCATTTTTTGCCGTTTTGTGTTAAGGAAAATAGATACAAAATTGCTTTTAAAATAATACATTAAAAGGATAGGTTAGATAAGACCTTGAACAATCTGGTGCAGTGACAGGTGTTCCCGCCCATGATGGTGGGGTGGGACCAGATGATCTTTAAGGTCCCTTCCATCCCTTAAGGTACTATGATTCTATGATATTGGGGCAGTAATGTATATCACTCAGATCTTATCTATATTACAGCTGTTCACTATCAAACCTAGGAGTTTACATTCCAAACTCCACCAAACCAAAATACGGTGATACCAACTTCAACTAGGTCATGCCCTTCTGCTCTTTCCACAGAAAATAACTCAGACAGATGATCAGGATATTGCATGTATGGATTAAACTAAACCTTAAAATAGTAAAACATTGAATACCTTCAGGCCTACAGAAAAGAAAAACAACCCAATAACGTAAAATATGAACTAATATACTTAGGGCTTCAACAGTCTTAAACTTACATGTGTTTTCCTAATTATTTAGACCTAAATTAAGTACTAAATTGAAAAAAAGTAAAAATGATACTGTCAGAGAACTGTAATTTACACTTAGACTTTTGAAAAATCCAAATGAGAGCAATTTCTATTAATTTTTTTCAGACTTCTTATTTAAGGTTTCTACTCTGAATACACTCATTTAATGACAGGCCATTTAAAGTTATTTCAAAGTATCTGAGTTTTAAAAATCTCTTTATCCTAATTTCACAATGATTTACTGTGATTTTTGCCGATACATTAAGTTTATTTAATCAACTATATTATGAAAAAACTTAAATATTGACACCAGTCAAAGCTTGTTCCAAACATCTTAATATGGTTTTTTTAAACAACAAACTTGAAACGATGGCTTTGCCTCTGCAACGGAATGAAATAATGCATCATTGCTCTGAAGTTATTATGTTGAATGTCTAATAATACTTACGATGTACTAAGTGGAAGCTTAATATTCATTTTTATGACTCAGTTCTTTTCCAAAAGGGCCAATTTTAAGTTATCATAATTTTTAAAATAGCACAGCACTAGGAGAAATTAAAAGGAAAAAGGCATGATACTGTGTGCATAGAAGTAGAAAAGTAGTGAACAAATAATGATAGACACACATGACCAGATTGGCCCAGATACATAGGAAGAAATACTTGATGCAAGCTGTAAAGGTTTAATTGGGCTGTAACTTTTAACAATTGAAGTCAGCTGGGACGTGTCCCGCAGTAACTCAGACCACAAGGGTAATCATTGCTTACGCTTCCACTTACTGGACAGCTGCTGCCAGTTTTCACAACTTCAAAGTTAGTTGAGCCAATTTCTAGTACCTCACATATAAGAAAGCTGTGAAAGCTGTAACCCTGTTTTCTCTTCTTTATATATGGCCTTTCTTTTCATCTGCTTTAATTCTATTCAATCTGCCAAGATGTGACAATGCGTGCAGCGCTCTAACCCACTCCAGCAAGCTGTAGCTATAGGGATGGTAAAAATACCTACCATTTACATTTTGAAAGCATGAAAAGTACTCTATTCCATTTCAAGAGAAAGTGAAGGTGCAGTGTCCGTATAATTGTAAATTGTAATTAACACAGTAATTATTATTAACAGTAATTGTAATAATAATTCTGTAGTAGCCACATCAGAAAGAAAGGGCTCTGGTCTGGTGGTAAAGTTGTTTGCTGCCTTTTCCTCATGCTGAAGAGATTAAAAACTGAGCACTAAAGAACAGAAAATAAAGGTGTTATATTTGGGCACTTATTCCTTGACAGTTTTGCTAAATATTCTATTCTTATTATTTGAGTGGGCAGATTAATGGCTGCACAGTGCCTACATAAACCCCTATACTGATGTTCAAAGTCTTTTTCATAGGTTCTCTTTCTATTTCTCTCTCTCTCTCTCTCTGCTGGTACAGCAGCCTATGAGATGCTTGAAACACACCATCCATAGTAAGCAATGAATAAAGGAAAAAATCCTGTTAAGTTCCAAAGAATAATGCAAATCAAATTTTTCTTATTATTTCTCATTTTAATGTATTAATCTATAGTGTATCTTAAATAAATGTTGACAAATTGTTTTAAAAAGTTATTTAGTAGAGGCCTAAGATATCTCTTAGCAATTTTGTATATACCCTTAGCTAAGAAATTAGGCTGAATATTAAAGTAAATAAATAAACCTTTAATCTCTAGTGTTTTAAAACTACAATGAACTGAGATGGAATAAAGCAAAATAGTAACCTGTGAAAAAGATCTACAAATTTCTTGTATCTTAAATACAGAGCATAAATACAGTAGCAGATTTGTTTACTCCTTTCCTGAAAATAAGATCAATTTATAAGTATTTTTAAAAAGCACAAAGTATGCTATTTGAAAGTCTTCAATGGGTAAATCTCAGCATTTTTGTTTTCCCTTTGTCAACATAGAGAATAGCTCCTTTTCTCCCTCCTGGGAGAAATTTCTTTTCTGCTTTTCTATTAAAATGACTAAAACTTGAACCAGTGAATGTCTGAAGGAGGAACAAGAAATAGAATCTAGGAAAAGTAAAAAGTTTGAAGGCAACTGGAAATTGACAAATAAGTGTCAGAGCAGAAAACGATGGCAGTTTGCCAACCAGCTGCGATAACTAATTCAGCTTTAGATAGAGAGATTTTAAAGGGGAAAAGGACAAGAAAACTTCAGAAAAAGGAAGAATAAAGGAGCAAAGAATAAATCCTTAGAGCTGTGTTAAAGAAGAAACATAGGCAGTGCTTTGTTGTTTTAACTGCAGAACTGCAAGAGGGGCTTTTCATTGAGACTTTGAATAGCACCAAAGAAACAGGCAGAATAAAGTGGAAGCACTGAAGTTTTCCTTAATGCAGTAGCTTATAGACAGCCATCCAAAAGGGATTTAAAATAAGCTTCTCTAGACAAATAGAAATTATAATGTCAGTTGGAGTTTTCTTCACTAGTCTACATATGGACATGAAAACAACAGTGTTATACACGGTCTTGTGTACAAATTCATGGTGAGAAGTGACTAAGATTGTTAGACAAAGAAAATTAGCTAGAAGTAGTTGAAAATACCAGTGCACACCACCTTTCTCTGGAAAAGTATTTTATATTATCTAAAAGTTTTTTGGGTTTTGTGGTTTTGTTTTTTTTTTTGTTTGTTTGTTTGTTTGTTTTGATTTTGTTTTGTTTTCTTTTCTTTTTTTAGGTACAGCATGTTTTTTATTTCATGATCAGAGAGCGTGTAAAAGAATGAAGTGATGAGTGCTGTCTGCTTACAACAGCAGACCAAATTAGCAAGCTGGCATATGAAATAGCATGAAGGAAGGTGGTCACAGGCTGAGGAGAGTCTGTCACTAGGCCTTTTCATCAAGCTGTGAATAGCAAGTCAGCATGACGTACAGCTGCTGGTTATTGTGTAGAGATCTAATGACTGCATCTACTGTGCCCCACTGCAGCACACTCAGAAGTTCCCTTAGGACAGCGTCTCCTGACCACTCAGACTATACAGAGCCACTCAGGAGGCCTTCAAAACTCCACCTCAGAGCTCACAGGAGGATTCCCTGAGAGTGCCAGGCTCTGAGAGTGAGCTCACATGTGCCCTCTATATGAACCAGATCCTTTCACCTCCATTATTCACGGCGTGACTGCTGCATGAAATTCCCAGGGCAGCATAGCATGACTCTGCAGCTTTCATCTTGCATGGGCAGGAGACACAAGCTCTTTCACATTACTGCCTGCACCTTAGGTACATAAAAATTCTGGCATTTAGAAGACAAGTGTAATTTTGTCTTGCATCAAATAAAAAGACATGTGCAACTGCTATGGAAGTTGAAGTTTCTCATTTCATACAAGCTTAGGCAAATGAGGGATTGAAGCTATATTGAAGCTATATTTTACTTTTATGGCTACATTTTCCAGCAGTCAGCTGCTTCCAAATAACAATAAAATTCCTAATGATAATTGTTTTTCTTTTGGGAAGTTTCTTTTGCAGTTTTCATCTGCTTAATAGTCATTCTGCTACTCATCAGTGCTGAAGGCTATACTTGAACTGGGGTATAACAAGTGAGTATGTTGCCTTTGTGCCTTCCATGACCTGTAAGCTTCCAAATTTTGTCACCATCCTTATTTCATGCTGTCTCATCCTGTTCTTAATTTTTCATTCTATATTTCTGTTAATGTTTTGCATTAGGTATTTTAATATGGATTTTCTGAATTGAAAGTGCTTTGGTGTTTTTTAATAAATATTTCTTCCCTTGGGTATGCATATCTTTTAATAAATATGCTATTTGAATATGTCCCAGCTGTGTGAGCAATCCATACCCGATGATAAACTCCAAGAGAAGGAAAATAATTCAAAAATATGTCACTTTTTGTTCACATCCTTCCTATAACATGGGATTTTCCTGCAAAGACTTTATAATACATTACCAAATTGGGGGTGTGTATGGGGGGTGGTGGTGGATGGGAAAGAAGAAACAAATTATTTGAGACAACATCTGGGCTGGAAAATTAATCTCACAGGTTTCAAATGCCATTCTCCCCGTCAGTGTCAGTGGTTCATCAGAATGACTTCCAAATTATTATCTGCCATTTGTGATGAGGAGTGCAAACTCCTTGGACTAAAGACAATTTGTACATGGCATTGAGAGCACTTACACTGTGTGGTAATGGAAAGGAATTTTATTATCATCTGCTCTGGCATTTAAATGCTGTTATTTGTAATTTGTATGGTAAAGATGCTTCTAGCAACTAAGTGAGAATTTGTGAGTCATGAAAAAATAACAGGATGGCATCTGTTATGACTTTCCATCCTGTTATTCTAGATATTTAATAATAATTGCTGAAAGTGACCAGGGATGTCTGTCATTTCATTGCTCCATCAGACAAATACCTTCTAATGTGAATAAGAGTTTGTAGACTCTATGCTTCAACAACTAAAGACCTTAATCTGGCAGTGACCAAACTACAACTCTGGAACCACAGGAAAAGAAACTGCTGGAGAAGTGGCTGCCCATGTATGTGCCAAGTTCAAAATATTTTACATGTGTTCCAGGATGCTGGGGATGTTACCTGCAAGCCTGTTTTCTCCCAAATGTGTAAAAACACATTTGCGCCATATGGATTCTAAATGCCTTTTTAATATGGATATTCATGCATGATTCACTACTGTATTACTTCTGGACTATTGGCTGAGAAATAGCATGCAATATTGTTATAATAGTGTAACCTTATCTCTGATTATTATCAGAGATCTGAGTTCCTTTTTTTTGTTTAGATTTGTTAGACCATAAAACTGAAATATTACTGTTGCCTTTAACAATATCTAATTAGTAATAATTCGTATTCAACAACTTTCTTTATTTTTATTGGCTTGAGTTACATAAAGTGTTTTATGAACAGAGTTTTTATTCTTTCTTTAAAACTTCATCGTCTTTTGGATAACAAAGTAATTTTCATTTCTATATTTTATATCTCCTTTTATCTTACTTTTTACTTTGATTTTTCTCTGCAGAAGTGCATATGTTTACTCATTTATTTAGATAACTTTGATTTTTCTCTGCAGAAGTGCATATGTTTACTCATTTATTTAGATAACTTTTAATGGAAATTTGCGTTTTCACAAGACACTCCAATACTTTTAGATCAGTTGTGTTTGCTTTCCTAAAAGCCATTCTAAAGGCTGGCCTTCTGCAGTCCCCTTTAAAAATAATGAAACTGTCCCTCTGGATTATAGCTGTGAACAGATTAGCAAAAAAAAAAAAAAAAAAAAAAAAAAAGAAGCACAAACAATTTGTAGACATGTCAGAGAGCTTTGATAGTCTCAGTGAACCATACTGGAGAGCAGTCTTCTCCATGACTCAGAGAGAGAGCTCAGCTACTAAAGATTGTCTTCTTCTTGGAAATATAATTTTTGTATCTTAAATTTACAGATGGAAGCTGAAGCATTTAATGAGCATTTGGATGAAAGTAGTTTGACAGATTTTTGTCTACTTGTAGAACAGTTTGATACATTTTTATTGCATGTTGCAAAACTTTTTGCTCTGTGTTCATGGCCTGTTGTGTCTCCAAATCAGAGCTAGAAATTACTGGTTCCTTTTTTGGATACTTGATGTTTAGCATAAGGGCCTGAATTTTCTATATCATGGAGAAACCTTTAAAGAATCTCTGTTCAAAATGTTTTCCTTCTAGCACATTTAAGCTTTGAGAGCTTTGAAAATGAATGGGTGGCAAGGGCCTTAGAGCTCTCTGGTTAAAAACCAAATAAAAGGTAGCAGAAGCACAAGCTAAGCTCATCAGAATTGCAGAATTGGAAAAGTCCAGCAGAGAATTAAAAATAAAATAATTATTTTGAGCACACTAGGATTGCATTTATTGACTTTCTTTATTATAATTAATATTGTTGGACAAGAAGGCTGTTTCTTTTTTTTTTTTTTTTTTAATAAGAAATCTTTTTAAATTATGAAAAACCTGATTCTCTTTCAGTTAGTTTAAGGAGGTAAATTAAGTGTAAATCTCACCAATAAACTCACTGCTTGCATTGAAGTCTTAATCCATGCCAGTGGAGCACTGCAATATTTAATCTTTATTTTGACAATCTGCATCATTATTTACAGATTACTAAGTGTGGAGAGCTACAAAGCAACTGTGGGAGCTATTTTTGGTTGCAGCTGGTTTTTTGGTAACATATCTGTATCAGAGGCTTCAGCTAATAAACAATAATTTAATTTTCTATCCAATTTTTCTCGCTATTTTTTCTGTCTTTTATGCTTCATGGAAGGTAGAGTGCTGCCAGCGTTCTACATTCCAGCAATGTATGCAATATCCTAGCACACAAATACATAATAGAAATTCTGCTTGTTCAAGTTAAAGTTTTTGATTTGTTTCTTCGTTAAACTTTACATATTTTTATATTTTTTGTGTGCCAAGTTTTTGGTTAACTACCTAAGTCAATAAAGTTTCTTAATAATTTTTCAAAGTTCTTCAGCCATTGATAGGATACATATTTTGTAATCTGGAAGTCAGTTTTGTCAACTAAGTAATTTTTTTTTTTTTTAAATAACTGTCAGAGAATTCAAATAGGTTTATAACTATATTAGTTTAGAGTTGAACAGGCTGAAAAAGTTCATAAAATACACATTGCTGTTGGAAAGTGCTGAAAGCAGTATCTCCTCTTCCTTTTTAGTGCATTTCTGTTTAGCAGTACCTACAAATCATTCAGTGTGCTCATTACCCTGCTACTGCATGTAGGAGCCTAAAGCCTGCTTAGATTATGCTTTAAAACCTTGCAGTGTCTTATGATCTCTGTTTCTTACCCTTGTTGCTCAGCAAGTAGCTTCTATGAATATATGTAGATGCAAATTAATAGCAAATTAACTCATATATAGAGCATTATTGTAGTACCAGTTAATACATTTTTTTTCACAAAATTTAAGGAAGTTATTGATTAGAAAAATTACAAATTCTTCTTCTCCTAAAAGTTGTATTATAATTGGTAGCAGTATGTTAGTAAAGATATTTTTGCCTAAAGGTGCCATGCAGCCTGGCTGCTCCATGGGTGGCTGTTAGCTCGCGGTTTTCCACAGATGTCTGACTCTCACTGCCTGGTCCAGCCCCTCTGGACAGATGAGGGGAGTCCCAGCTTGGAGCCCCCCATGGGTTTGGGAAATGCTCAGGGAAAGGCAAGGACTCAGTGCTGTCAGAGCCATTCAAGTTGAGGTGCTATGGTCTTTCTGGTTTTGTTCGCTTGTTCGGTGAAACGTCATCTACAGTAATTGCATAAATGGTGAGTTTAGATTCTTATCGGAGCCTGCCCATGGTATTTCAGATGAATAAGTGAGTTTATATACTCTCTATTAGTTACTGCACATATTCATTGCTGCTGTCATGGACTTGAACTTAAAAATAACATATCACTTCCACATTTTTTTTTAGGATCCTTTAAAATAAAAGTTACATATTGTTGAATTTTTTTGTAGGTGTTCATTAGTAATTTTAAATTAATGAATTTATTAATTTCATGTTACAGATGACAATATAAAGCACTGTTAAAATTTTTTTTGACCTGTAGACACATTACAAACCTCATGAAGTCCTTTACATAGATAGAATTATTCACATGAGCTTTGCTTCCTTCAGTTGATTTATTAGCCAAATTATTTTGTACTTAGATGCTGCTTTATCTTTAATTATTTACTAAAGGAACCTCTGGCACCAAATAATCTTTAGGACTGACTACTAAAAAGTAAAAATATAACCTATGTTTCAAGTATCAGACAAAACATTTCCTTGGGTAATAGTATTTGTCTGTGCAGAATAAATAAACAAATTCTTTTTAATAGGTACATGCAGTTCTTCAATTTGGTAGCTGCTTCTGCCCATGCTACCCATGCTTTGTGATTCATTGAGATCTAAAAAATTGCTCCCAGAACATCTGATATACTGTTTTTATCCAATTAAGTCAATAATCACAAGGATTTGGAGTTCTCCATTAATACATTGAGGTACAAAATTGGTTGATACTAACCTGTCAGCTCAAGTGGATTAATAGCTGGATGTAATTAGTAGGTTGTGGAAACGCTTTTAATCCATTTTAGGATGAAGCCAGACAGGTTAGTTTAAATCATCTTAGCTGGGTTTCAATTAGCCTAAACCCATACTATGTGCCAGTATGATGACATCCACATATGTCTTTTAAATCTATATTTACTTCAGCAGTTTCTTTCCCGCATGCATTAGTCAGCATGTCTCTTTTGAGAATAAGTGCCCTCCCATGTCTGTCAGCTGAGCTGTTCCATGTGCTCACATCTGCACCCACTGCAGTCAAGTGATCAAAACATCGTTATCAGTTCAATCTGTTTATTATACTCTTTGTAGGGAAGGTATCATAAAAGTTTATATGAAATTACATTTCAAAATATTCATTCATTATTTGAGCTGTAGTAAGTTTTCTCCTGGTATCTAAAAGGCTACATTTGACAGAATGAAACTCCATTTAAGTGTTACAAACTATAGGGAAAGATCTTTGACTGGAATACTTCTGTGTGTGTCCTTACATACCAGGAGACCTAAACTTTTACACAATAACCGATATACAGAAAGTAGAAAAGGAGCATCTTAATGGTGGAGAATTCATCAAAATGTGTGTTTCATGTTCTGGATAATTATGGAACATTTTGAATTCTTCTGTCCCCTAATTGAAACTACTTTACCCTGTAGTAATTTTTGAAAATTTGCTACTGAAGCAATTTACTGCTTTTATTTTGGGTTAGATTCTAAGTTGCTATCCCCTTATTTACTTAGGGAAAATGTATTAGATGCATTCTGATCTCTCATAGCTACATGTGATCCCCCCATAGTGATGTGACATGGCCACACAGTTAACATGCTCAACCCTTTTGTTTGATGATGGATCTCCCCTGCAGGCTCATCTCCTTTTATGCCCGCCACCACTCTGAATTGACTTTTTCTCCATTCTTGCACAATGATTCACTCAGTCATTAACCTTGTCACGTTCCTTGCTGCAAGTGGGCCTTGGGTACGGCTGTTCTGCAGCTTCTCAGCCATGTACACCTTGAGTGCCAGAAAGTGACACGGTCATCGTGGACACAGCTCAAGGAACAGCTGAGGATGAGACCCAGCTGTCTTCTACACTGTTAGATATAAGCCAGGCATGAAAGGTTACTTTTGGAAAACTCTTCATCATTTGAGGCTCAGCATTAAAAGACGCCTGACTTCTACTGTTTGAGAGTAAAAGGATAAGACAGGAAAGTAACCAAAAATCCTAAATTGCTATTACAGCATATAAATTTCATAATAGTTGATTGTTTTAGAGCAACAAGGATAGGTATTGAATGGATTCGGGAGAGGGATAGAAAGAATGACCCAGTAATGTCAGTCTATTTCATGGACTGATACAAACAGCAGTCCTTAAATTACAGCTTGATGCTGGTAAGTTTCTGTCCTGTTGTGTGTTTTCTGTCCTACTGGAAGGTGATTCCTTTGAATGAGCAAATGAACATTTTTGGATTATAAGTACATAAACAAAAACTTTGAACTATATTCTTTATATCAGAATATATATAGAATATATTTGAAAATATATTTGGAAATATATTCTATATTCCTCCAGGCAGCAACGGACAGAACGAGATGACACAGTGTTAAGCTACACCAAGGGAAATATAGGTTGGATATTATGAAAAAGTGTTTTATGGAAAGAGTGATAAATTACTGGAATTGTTTGCCCAGGGGTGGGATGGAGTCATCATCCCGGATGTGTTTAAAAAAGACTGGATACGGCACTTGGCGCCATGGTTTAGTTGAGGTGTTAGGGTATGGATTGGACTCAAAGCGGATTGGATCTTGAAGTGATTCTGTGTTTCTATGATGTCTACCTTGAGGAAGAGGGAGGTTTTTTTCACTGGTCATGGTTCTGGGAGCCAGCCAAACACCAGTGGTTGCATGGAACGGGACAAAGTAAGGCTCCCTTCATTTTTCAGTTTGTGTGAAAATACATGTTCTCAGCACTGCCACCATCACCAGGTGATCCAAAAGACAATAAAGCTTGATTCTTCTAAAGAAGGAATTCTGCAAGTGTCAGCCACGGAAATATCTGTCCCTTTTCGCTAGTTAGTAACCAGAGTGAAATTGCCTTTATTAGCCCAGATTACTTTCACCAAGGGGAAATTCAAATTTCTGGTCCTCAGTAAAATATTTGTGCAGCTGTATAAAGTTCTTTTCTGCTCCAACTCTCCAATTCCACTGTATCTTCCTCCATCTTCTTTATTGTAACGAAATAAAGAATCAATCTAAGAATCTTCATGATTGATTTTTATCTTGCATAATTTGAAAGTTAGAAAAAAATTTAGTAATTTCAGTAACTTTAAAAAGCTTTCAGGTATAGAAAGGTTTGATTTGTTAAAAAAAGAAAAACATACACTAAAATTTGCTTCTCAGTGTGTCTTACTGCATAGTTCTGCAGTACTTTCTTTGCATTAACAGATAGGATGAGTTACACAGTTACAATACAAAATTTCAGAGTTCAAGGTCTTGACATAATGCACATTGTTTGAAATGCTGTTCATGTTTTGTATTCTATATTTTTTAGAGTGCTCTCCCTTGGAGCACTGAGACAGTGCTTAGAGGATTTATAAAATAAGTTCTTGGTAGTGAAGAAAAGCAGTACATACAATATTTTTAGGGTAGAAATTACTTCTGAGGAATATAACAAAGTCCAAACAAAAATAATGCTTCATGCTTACTGAGGTAGAAACAAATTCAGAGTTAAGATGTTAGATGCTTTTATTCCAGTGGTATTACATCTGGATCCCTTAATCCAAATGACATTGCACTGAACATCACATTTATATTCTTTAAATGTGTTTTGTTCTTTTGTTCTTTACAGTCTTCAGTACATAAGATTACTGTGGAAATTATGAAAAAGCCTGGAACCAAAATGGGTATACAGTTTACTTATTTACATGTTTTATTTAATGCAAAAAAGCAGGATGTTACCGATCTCTTGGCATGCAGTAAATGTTTACAGTAACATTATTACCATAATGGCTGAGTTAAAAATACAAGAAAAAAAACCTTTTGTATTTTTTACTACATCTTTTTAAGCAGTCTTCAAACAGTGTGATATCTGTCAGTACTGAAGTATAATTATGTTCCAAACAAGACGCAGCATGGTTTAGAGCACGAATAATCTCTTTTCAGTCATTTCTGGCTCTGTGATTGGCCAACTTGACTCTGGGCTATGTTTGCTGGGAACTGCAAGTCCTAAAGAGCCTGGTGATATCCCTATAGCTTTAGACTATGGCAGCAGAATTCAACTTAGGTTATTGGTTTGGGCATTTGGCCAATATTACTGGAACTGCTGGCAACAGTGTGAGGCAAAAAAATAAAGAGAGAAAGCAAGGAGTCAGTAATGAACCCTGGGGCTGGAGCAGAAACTAGTGGCAGCAAGATGTGATTGAAAAAGGTGGAGAAACACGACTAAAACAATACTATGCTACATATTTTTTTGTGTGTTTTAAAACTTCTCCATTTCACTCAGAAAAAAATATATACATATTTGCAAGCATAAACAGAAATATGGTGCTGTATAAACATTAATTTTGTATTTAGTGTCTGGGATATCAGGTGGAATTCCAGCAAGGGTTTTATATTAAATTCCCTGAAAAATGTGTTGGTAGACATTTTTGAGAGGAAAACAAAGTAAAATGGATATTCTGAGCTACTGCAGTTTGCCAAGCTATTCAATTTTATTCAGGACAACTTAGGAACATATAAATAAAGACAAAGTGGCAAAATATCCAAGTGCTTTCAGATTTAAGGAAACAACATACATTCCCCCTGCCCCAGAAAGCAATTCTTTAATTTAAGAACGCTTACTGACATCAATGTTGATTTTGCTGGTAGACAGTGAATAAACAACATGAACTTTCAAGCCTAAAGTCTTAGCTTGCTGCTGTCAAATTCAAGAGCAAAGCTCCACCTCACTTCACTGGAGCAGGGACTAAATAAAGTTCAAGTTAACTTGAAATTTATTGCACAGAGATGCATTTCTATTGTTGTAAATATTTCCTATATACCACTTTTCTTTACAAAAAGAGACATTTCTGAGCATCTATTTAGCATTTGTACCTTACTCAGTGTAGCAGTTTCTATTTCTACTACCAACTTAGTTTTTCAGAATTCATGTAATTCAATTCTAATTGATTTGACACTGCATTTTTGAATTTAAGACTCAAATTGCAGGTGTTTACAATAAGAAATATGCATAAGAAGAACAAAAGTTTTAAGACTACCAGTTTGCCTTATAATGCCTGCTAATCCACTTAACAGAATCCTTCTTTCTCTGATAGTTTGCCTTATCTGTTCATTTTTCCTTCAAAACCAACATTTTTTGTGGAGTTTAAACTTTTTTTTTTCTCAACTTCTTTATTTTACCATGTTGAACTAATAGGCTTTGAATTTCTTATGTATGTTAATTCCTGACTAGGTTTATATCCAGGGCTGGGTTGCTTTTGCACTTCCAGTTTTGTTTCTATATTACCCATCCCAATTCTAGATTTTTTTTGGGTTTGCTTTGTTTTTTTTTGTTTTTTTAGCTATACGCAAAAGTAATAATTTTTATAGCTTTAAATCAACACTAGAAATAAGAAAGTCCATATACAGCATGATCATAAGTCCATGTCCTCAGGTGCTTATTCAGTTCCTATTTCTTTGTGTTCTGTTTTTCAGCTGTTAACTAATCTTTTTTTTCCTGTAAACCCTCCCTTAGGAAATGTCTGTAAAATTAGGATCCAATTTAAAAATAGCATTCAGTCTAATCACAGTATTTTAAAAAATGGTGTTTTGTTAAAAACATACTTTTAATTTTGGAAACTGCCGATTACCCATCATCTGGTTTCCTTAATGCAAGCCTAAAATGAGAGAGTTCCTTTTAACTCAAAAACATCATGAAATAGCAGAAAAAGTGGTGGTTATTTCATTTACCTGAGAAACGAAATACTCCACTTCTCACAAATCTAAAATATTCATTGATAGGCATGAAAATTTTTGATCTGCGAAAATTGCAGGACAAGCCCTGATATGCACCACTATTTATAATACAGAAGGTTAACTGAATGCCTTGTTCTCTCTAAGAATGAGTAACTGACCTGGTATTTGTCACTCAAAAACAGAAATAAAAGAGTTGTGTTACGGGCACTATTATAGCTTCCTTCAAAAGGCCTAAAGTAAGTTAAACAAAAAGGCACATTGGGTTTTAGCATTGCTTTTTAAGAATGTACAGAAAAGGAAAAATTCAAGCTTAGAAGCCTTAATTGCCTTCTTTTTTCTAAAAATTCCACAAAATAGTGTTCACTGATGGATGTAACTAAATGATAGAGGGTCTGGGGAGTGACACATGACTAGAAATGTGACATCTAACATATCTGGGAGATGGGAGACAGCATAGCAAGTATGCACAAGATGGAAGAATAAGAGCGGGCCACTGGACCAATCAGTTGATGAGTCCTTGAAACATGCCTTCACTCACACCTTCTGAGTGTAAGCAATGATGTGTGCTACTTTTCTTCAGAGGAAAAAAAATAGTCTGGAACAATAACTGCAGAGTCCCTCACTAGCACACGATCTCGTCTAGACAAAGATGAGCATACAATATATTGGGCTGGCAGAGGATTGCTGTTCAGCAAGATGTTTGCCTCATCTGGCTTAGTGTGATACTCTAGTTCAGAATTAGATGCCCCAAACACCCTTCTGAAGGACCTCTGTTGACTAAACAAGGAGACAAGCCTCAGCATGTGAGAAAAAATATGGAAAAGGGAAAAACTGTCCAACATTTTATTCCAAACCCTGCGCCTCACTTCACCCTCAGAGGCTTATTTATCTTTTTCTTCACTGTAGCAGGGAGGCAGTTTGTGACTCCCTTATTTTGTGTGGCACA
Source organism: Sialia sialis (assembly GCA_009812075.1). Taxonomy (NCBI): domain Eukaryota; kingdom Metazoa; phylum Chordata; class Aves; order Passeriformes; family Turdidae; genus Sialia; species Sialia sialis. The sequence continues at coordinate 13,560,070 of VRYO01001269.1, read as the reverse complement.
GCAAGTGTTTCTTGATGAGTCAGTAAGTTTATTCAGACTGGTGCAGTCCGAGGATGAGAGTCCAGTTACAGCCATTCCACCTCCTTAGCCAGGTTTACAGGGGAAACATGACAGCTCTACAAGATCTGCTTTTCCATCTCCTATTAAAACTTGTATAAAAAACTTCTGCTACAAGGTTATAGATATAATGTAGACTACATAATGGAATCAGAACTATCATAAAACTACTGCTTTTTCAGTTTTATTTGATTTAGAATTTTGCCAGATTTTTTGTTGACATATTAAATAATTTTGTCTATGTTGGAATTTTCTTTTCTTCTGAATGTCTTTGAAACTGTGTGGAAGAAATGAGTACTCTTTTACATTGCCAATACTTTAATTATTCCATGTTTTGTGCATCTCTTGTAGCAGACTAAGATTATATCTTAACTAATTTTAGGGAGTGAAAGGGTAGGCAGATTTCTATTTTAACAAAATAGCTCAACATTCAGTATTGTAAAATGTCCTTAAGTATTAGGTACACTTAAAGGAGTTTAGGGTGAAGTGACATTTAAATAAAATCCAGTCACAGAAATATTATGCTTTCTTCATGAGAATTTTGCATCTTAAAAAAAAGAATGAACAACTATTAGAACACTTTGAAATGCAAAAAAATTTTGTTCTACTTATACACAAACTTTTCCAAGACTGTGAAGCCCTGAACATTTTTATAAGACCTTGCTTGGAATTTGCAGAAACCTGCATTATTTCATGGTTATAGTATCCCTCAGAAATATCCCTTGTTTTAGAAGGGACAGAAGATTTCAAAGCAGAATTTTACAGTATCCTAATTTTATATTTTTAATGATATCATATATTTTAATGATATGTACATTTTTGATCTGAGGTGTAGGTTTATAGACTCATTTGGCTATTTATGTTTGCTATCAGAGAGACAAAAAATATTAAATACCTAATATCCATTGTGCCTCCATAATGAGCTTTGGCTGCTTAAATTAACCTGGCCTGAGTTCCACTAACAGAGACAGAATGAAAATGAGATTGTCCAGAGACTATCAATGGCTTAGGAGTATCACAGATGGACCTCCTTCGAGATGCTGAACTTTTCTACAGTAGCATCCACAATGCTTCCTTCTGGAAGTCTGCAATTTGGGTTTTTTTCATTAATGTCTTCACTGCCTCTTTGCTGGCCTGCAGAGATGCAGTGTGTTTGGAAAATTTTAACTTCAATGAGTGCCCATAAAATTTTCCGTACCCTCAATTTTATTTCCTCCTTTATTTCAGGACCTGAACACCTGTAATATTCCCATTACACATGCTATTTTTCTTCTGAGTCTCCTTTCTTCTTCACACAAAATTACTTAGCTCACAGGGCACTACAAGAGGTCCAGAGAAGGTCAAAGCCAACTGGCAAGTGGTGTGACAGCAGTGATGAAAGCGCAACCAGCACTTCCTCATGGAAGAAGGACCAATTTTCCCTGCAGGTGATCCAAAACAATACGAAGCCCACTTTCTTTCCCAGCACTGACTTTACACAGATTTTACAGATTTCAAAATCAAAGACCAGTGTATTAAAAAGGGTACTTGCAGCTCCCAGCAGCTGTTACCTTGTGACATACTTACTCTCTGGAAAGGATAAAGCATATCTTTGTAGGGCAGATCTGGATTAAGGTATTATTTTCTCAGAGAGTTAAGAGCTATCAGCACAGTCAAGCTCAACTGCAAGGTGCATTGCTGTTACTCTTTCAAGTAGGTTAAAGGACCTATATGAAGAAAATATATAAAAAAATCAACCAAGCAAGCAAAAATCCCAAATTAAAACCCAAGAGAAGCAAGGCACTATTCCAATAGACAAGAGAATCAGAAAGCAAGTGTTCCATTCCTTACTACCATACCAAAAGAAGCACACAATGATTGCTTTGATATACAAACATTTATGTAAAATAGAATAGTCCTACTACACTGAACTGTCTGATAAATAGTAATCTCACAGAAAATCACACAGCTTGAAGAATAATTTGGAAATCCCTATTTATTTTTTTTAATCCACTGTTTTCTTGTAAGAAACAATATGTAAGTTGCAAATATTCCTAAAATAATTGAGACTTTTCTAAAGTGCTTTCACAAGGCCCATAATCTGGAGTTTTGATATGGTCTAACAAATTACAATTCTCTGCAACTCTAAACCTCAGTTTATTCTGCCCAAAAATAAAAAAAAAAATTATTTATAGGAAAAGTGAGAGCTAGGGCGAGATTAAGAAGAGTGTTAGGCAACTGTTCAGGAAACATCTTTTTTTTCCCTTCAAATGACATAAATTACTTATTCTTTGGCATATATTTTTTCAAGTACTATTTAATTAAAATAAATGAGAAACATTCAAGTTAAATTTAGCATAACAAATTATATTAGCCTCATGATATGATAAGAACATATATTACGGTTTCCAGCACTTTTTCTGGTGGATTTATCCTGTTGTGTGAACATAATTCTTGCTCTTCAATTTAGGAAAGGAACTTATCTTATTCCTATTTAAATCCTTTTCAGATAAAAGAGCACATTTAGATAAATATATTTTATTATGCTGTCTCTGTAACCAAATTTTACTACACTGTGCTTTGTGAAGTGCATACATGTAAGGCATTGTGGAATTTATAACTTTGGAGAGGTTTTGCATACTTTGATTGGTTACAATTAAAATATGCATATATCTTCCAATCCTGGGAAACTGGGATCTAGGTTCATTTTAAGAATAAAAGAAGATAAACAACCCCTGGTTATTACAGAAGTAATTTATCTGGATTATAAATAAGATTTTTATTCATAGATGTAGGACAGGCTTTTGCAAAATAATTATAAACTCTTCTCATAGCTGCAGGGTTTTATTTCTTACACTTCTTTTTCCCAGTAGATGATATCAACATTTCTTAATGTATTTACAAAAATAAAATGCAGCTGCTTAAAAAGATAAAATCTCATCAGATACAGAATTTAAGGTCACCTCAATAGAGTGCATTTTTAAACTCTGGCATGCCAAATAAATATTTCCTATTTATTTTTAATAAGTTTGTATTCCTAGCTATATTAATAAAGAGGATATTTTTTTCTTTTTTAGTCCTTTATTGAAATTTTTGTTATGAAAAATGAATACATTATTTTAGGAGGAGAAAGGAATCAATAAAATTATGTACTTTGACTTGTCTATCTGCAAAAATTAAACTGGGTGGCGGGAAAATATTGTTAAAAAAATTCCTCAGTGTTTAAAAGAAGAGAGTTACTTGATAATGTGCACGATGGAAAAATATCTGGTTTAGAGTTAAATTTGACTTTTTAGGGCAGTATGAATTACATACTATGTAAAACATGCTTAGAATCAGTACATATATTGCATATTATATGTGGTACAAGTTGATTCTCACTCACTAGTTATAACTTATATTTTAATGTCTTCTAATATTTTAAGATTTCTATGTGGCCCACTGGGAGGTGGGCTGAGATACAAAATCAGGAAGACTTTTCAAGGGGGCTTTAAAGATATCCTTTTTACCCCACTGGCTATGAAGAAAATTCAGATATTCAGATATTCAGTCCAGAAGAGTTAATTCAGGTGCCATCTAAAATTCAGATAATGCTAGAAGCCTGAGTAGGATCAAATGATGGCTAAGAAGTAAAAAGAGGCCCCTTAGGAGCCTATTCTTCATTAAAAAAAAAAAAAAAATCATTATAAAAAACCAGAAGCCACTAACCAACCAAAAACCCCAAACCAAACCAAAAACCAAACAGACAAGTTAGGACTGCCTTTACTGTGCCAAAAGGGAGCATGAATTTAGCAAAAAGGATTTAGCCACTCTGGAAGCCCAACACAACTGCTTTCCTTTAATGTAGAAAGCATTTTAAAAAGCTGCATGTTCATAGTAAAAAAGTATGTTAGAGCACAAATTCCCTCATGCAAAACTGGAGAGAAACATAGTAATAAATAGGATTAATAAATAAAAAGAATGAATATACCCTCTAGCCTTACCAAAATTGTTAATTCGTTTGTTGAACTATAATTCAAAGAAAAAGAGTGGGTATTTACAAGCAGCAGGAGCCTAGCTGGGATAGAGGAGAAAACTGAATCTTTTATTTTCTCTCTAGGTATTTCAAAAGACAATTGGATTGTTTTAAACACAAGCAATATAAGACAAGGTGAATTCCTTTATCTCAAAAAATGAACACCTATATATCTGTTGAATAACATATCCAAAATGGTAAATTTTCTAATAAGAAATATTTGAGACTTCATATATCATACATCAATGTTTCAACCGTTTCCTTTGTTTTCAAGAATGATTCTAAATATTGATGCTATGCCCCTGTGGATCTCTTGTAAAATAATTCAGTTATTTGAACTGTTTTTCATCTGGGGATTTTAGTTTTTTGTAGAATTGCTTTATTTATATCTTCTGCATAATTTTTTTCTTTAAATTTCCAAGTCAAGAGTATAAATTTATAGAAAAGATGGTGAATTAAGATAATCACTACTTCTCTATCTTTGAGAAAGCTTAAAGTCATCCTCCCTAAATATGTGATTTCTAACAGAAAAGAAACAAAAAAAAACACGATTTTTAAGCTGAAATTGCCCAAGATGATGAAGTGAATAAAATGAGAGAGAGATGAAGAGGAGTTCCATAGGAATGGATCTGCAAAGAAGCAGAGTATTCATTTGGACACACTATTTTTGAAATTGGTTAAGTTACAGGATTTTCCAAACAATACTCTTGACCTTTTTTTTTTTTTTTTAAACAAAGAAATTACAGGGAAAATCTCCCTAGTGCAGCTATACTTCAGTAATCAGGCGAGTGATCTTGCTGTGGACAGCAAGAAAATGCAGCATCTTAGAGTTCTGTCACCAAAATTTCAGGATAAATGCTAGATATACCGAAACCACGAGTTTTTTTCTTTTAGCAATACAGATTTCCTAAATTAATTAGCTGAGTGAATTTCAATAACTTCTGAATATTTTAACCAGAATCTTTGTGAAACTTGGGACCCTTTTGGAAACTATTTATATGGCGTTATATTTTCCCCCAAGAAAAAACACAAGTGCACAAATATTTCAAGTCAGAAAAAAGATAGAGACAGAAAACTGTGATATTTGCTCAGAAAAAGATCAATAACCATAAAAATTCCCTTTCTCAGAAATCTTCAAACAATATAAACATGCCAATCTATACTTAACAAAGATAAAATATATATTTTCTGTTGAAGAGACCATTATACCTAATATATAGAATTATATATATGTATCGCCACCTACCTATGTTAGTCAAAACTATGTAAAATAGAATAAATATAAAAATTAAAATAAACTGTGGTCAGTAAAGTTCCTTGAAACTTTGATGTGTATTTTTGAGCCTGACAATATTGATAAAGCCACTTTGCCACATTTGAAAAAAATCAGAAATAAGCTCATTCTGCCCAATAATTTTTTAGTTTATGAGACAGGATTCCTAATCAACAAACCATTCTCTGGTCTGTTTTTTGTCATGCCACGACAGGTAGGCAGTGGATTTAGCATCAGCACAGAAGACAATTGCGGTGGGTTGACCCCGTCTGGATGATGGATACCCACGAAAGCCACTCTAATACTCCCCTTCTCAGATGGACAGGGAAGAGTGAATATAACAAAGGTTCATGGATTGAGATAAGGACAGGGAGAGAAATCACTCACACCAAACACTATCATGGGCAAAACAGGGCCAGCTTGGGGATATATAATTGAATTTATTAGTAAGAGAATCAGAACGGGATAATAAAAGCCCTTCCCCTGCTCCAATGTGGAGGTTCCTCCCATAGGTGACAGTCCTCCAGGAGCTCCTCCAGTGTGAGTCCATCCCATGGGCAACATTGTCCACAAACTGCTGCAGTGTGGGTCACTCTTCCATGGGGTGCAGTCCTTCGGCAGGGCCTGTTTGAGTGTGAGTCCCCTGGAGGGTCACAAGTTCTACCAAGACACCTGCTCCAGTGTGGGCTCCTCTCTCCACAGGCCTGCAGGTCTCTGCCAGGATCTTGCTCCAGGACAGGTTTCTCCTGGATTTAGTCTCCTCTCAGGCGTTTGCTTGCTCCAATTTGGGTCTCTTCCACAGGCTGCAGGTGGATCTCCGCATCCCCACGCTCCTCCACAGGCTGCAGAGGCACAGATGCTTCACCACGGTCTTCACCACGGCCTGCAGGGGAATCTCAGCTCCAGCTCTTGGCGCACCCCCTCCTCACCTTCTCTACTGACTTTGGTTTTTCCTCACACATATTGTCACTCTGATCTTCTCTGGCTATGATTACATCTCCACAATAACTTTTGTTTGTTTCTTAAATAGGTTATCACAACGTCATTACCACCATTCTTGTTTGACTTGGCCTTGACCAACTGCAAGTCCATCCTGGAGCCACCTGGCATTGGCTCTGCTGGACATGGCAGAAGTTTCTGGCAGCTTCTCACAGAAGCCACCCCCACAGACCCTTGCTACCAAAACTATGCAAACACAATAGAATAACCTACATTTTCTTTGGAAGACTGTTCTGAAGATGCACTGATGGCCAAATTTTCCCTCTGAACAAGACTGTAAGCCTCAATGGGACTCAAATATTGCTGCAGGATGTTCCTTGTTAAGTGAAACCAATTGCTTAAATATACCCACTGGCTCTGTATACACTGCTCAAGAAGCACTTTTTGGATTTGAAGTGAACTTTTCAGAAGACACAGCAATACTGAAGATGTGCACTGCTCCCAAAACTTCTGAAAGAAAAGAGTAGTTATTGACATTTCTCACCCAAACACAAGCCTCTGTCCTTATTATGATTGGACACATTAGTCATCTTAAATACTTGCTGTTCTAATAATTGTAATTTAGATGGAAAATATGCTATGGAATGTGCAAGAACCAGGATAATTTTGTCAGAAATAAATATATTCTGAGGTCAACAGTCAGAAGGGGAACTTCTGCCCTATGCCTGACTTCTTAATTGTCTTTAGCCTAGAACATTTTATTTTCAGTAATTTTGATGCTGCTGATCTCTAAATGTACCTAGACTTTATTTAATTTTTGTCTTGTCTCAGCTTCTGCTTACATTGTACACTGTAGATTCACTAGTCCTTCCCTGATGATGCATAATGCTATATGTAGCTGTGATTATCACCTATATATACAAGCAATATAATCCTTTGGGGGTTTACATTCTTTCTTTTTTTAAATAGCATTAAATAGCATTTTTGCCAGCTTCTAGTCATATGTACCACTTTCCCCTTCTTCAGATCTAAGCTGGCAATTCTCATCCTGAATAGCTATAAAATTGCTCATAGCAATCAATGACAACTGAGGCATCATCACTAAAGAATTTCTCTTATCTCCAAGCTCCAATTTAGATCAGTCATTAAGCCTGAGTAAGCCTGAGCTGTCATAGCATTGTCCCTCATCACATGCTGTAAGCACAAAAAGTCAACTTCAAAATAAAATTTGTTCTATCTCTTACTACATTTTGTAATGGTCTAGCATGGACAATAAAGTTTACTAAAACAGGACTGTCAATCTTCAGAACACAGGCAACTATACAGACTTTTTATCTAAAGAAGTCTACTCCACCTCAAATCTGATCCACATGAAATAATTTCCTTATATTTCTTCTTTTATGCTGCTTTTATGCTGTTTGATTACTGTGTGGATCCTATTTTATATAAGCATACATTTTAGAAACATGAAATTAAAGCATACATTTAAATATGAGAAGGAAAACATCTGAGTGTTTGAATATCTATTATATCAAACATATGAAGGGTATAGATATTCTTCTGCAGTGTCTCTACGGTAGCGTCACTCTTAAAAGTGACAATTACAATCCTCTGCTTAGGTTGTATTTCTGAGTTTATACTGAATTTTCAACGGTGTCTTAAAATAAGATCTGGTCATTTTTTTGATTCTTTTTATCCTTTAGTCTCTTTTTCTGAGGACTATGAAGCTGATGTGTCTTGAATGGGTTTTTTGACTTTCTGAATGTTTTCTGTTTGGTTAAGGCCTAATTTGAATAAAAAGTGCTCTAAACACTCATGATTTGCAGTTTCTAAATGTTACAATATGCTTCAAATTAAATATTTATGTGCTTCAAGCTGTTTCAGCATTTTTAGAACATCCTAAATGTAGAATGAACAAGTTGAGGCATTCAAATTATGGTTTTTGGTTGTGTCAAGCAAGTGGTAATCTGCTGGATTAAACACATTTACCAACTCTCCTAAACAGGCAGTGGGGGAAAAAGAAGAGGAAACACTTAGTGATGAAATGAAGACAGGGATGTCACTTCCCTCCTGCCTCATACTCATTTTTCTGTTACCTTGATGTTCATACTGGTTTCTCATGTTTTCTCCCCTCACTATTCTGCCCCTTCAGCATATTTGTACTTTCCTATTTTAATTAAATGGGATTTTAATCTACAAAATGTTCAGGAAGATTGATTTCAGGAATGCCTGTGGAGTAAGCAGCTTCTCAGTGTAAGAGCAGAATATGACACAAAAAATATTTATTTCTCAGTGAAAAGAGAAAGTGAAAAGAGAAAATGATAAGACTATTATAGGATCTTCTCTGAGATATTTTCCCATATTTTCGGTCTCCCATTATAGAGTTTAGTTGATCAAATTGGCTGTGATTTTTAAATCATCCCTGAATGCTTAATATTTGTGTGGAAAGATAGGAGCACATACATATATGGTTTACGAAGGTTTTTTATTTCGTATCTGAACATACACACTCTAATGCATTAATTTATCATTCCTCAAATTTCCTAAATTATATCTCTTTGTAGGTCTTTTGTTTTTTATGGAGCTGCTAGTGCAGCAAGTTTCATCCCACCTTAACAAGTGAAAAAGAACATGGCACAGATGTAAACATAACCAGACACAGATATTTCTGATTACCTGCTATTCATCTGCAATTACAGAAAGATTAATAAATAAAAAGGAAGTGAACTGAAAAGCTTTAAGATGAATGCATGTTATTATATACAGAATACATAGAATACAGAGCTGGAAATTGAGAGATTGGTTCTTAAATATAACGTCTGTAACCAAGTCACAGTGACTGGCAGGTTCATTCTTCAGCTTTCAGCTCTGCAGTGGAGAGCCACAGGGATGTACCTTCCTAGGAGATATATGTGAATATGTTTTGACTATGCTGCAGTGGTTGATGCAAAACTGGGGAGGTGAAAAGAAATGCCACCAAATTTTTCAGAAAGTCTTGGTCTGGACTGCCATTAATGCTTTGAAAATTGCTTCCTATACTGCACAAAGATGTGATGTAAATCTACAACTGGATCCAGAAATAATGTGAGCAGCCTTTCAGATAGCTGGCTGGTTTTCTCCCACACTGCAGTTATTAATGTTTCATCACATCTTTTATCAATACAAGTAAATATCTACTAACTCAGTCTCATTTTCATAATTCAGATTTATATGCAAGGAGAATATTGAATTTTCAAAAGCACCCAGTGGGTCTGATTCTTCTGTTAGGGTTAGCCATTTTAGAATGTGAAGCTGATAGAACATTTTCCATTCCCCATTTTGCACCTAAATGCTTAGGACTAACCAAGACAAAAAATGGAGTGAAGGAACCATTTTTATTACTTGCTTATTAAATATGTCACTGTCTCAAATGTTAAATACTAGATAAAAACCATATTCATATATATTACCTAATCTGTTCTAACATACCTCATAATTAAATTCTCTAGAACACAGTAATTTCAAAGTATATATGCACACAGTCTAACTTGTACAGCGTAAACCCACCTGCAAGTGATAATTTTTAAAATTGATTGCTTCTAATTAAGTCATGTCAGATTTGCTTTGACTAATGGGCTGAATCTTGCAGATCAATAGGTCTCTGAGAAATTCCAGGGTTTGGCTTTAATCCTTCCCTATGGCAGTAAAGCAGCAAACTGTGGACAGTAAAGCCTGAACAGCACAAACTGTGCAGTTTGACTCCCATATTTTTGTCCAGTGCTTAAGCAAATGTTCCAGCTCTGTCAATTAGCAATAGTCCCTGATAGAACCACTTTTGTGTTCACTGAAACACTGGTGGAAAAAAATCTAGTTTGCGAGCAATCTGTATCCACTTTGAACAACAGTAAATGATGATACAGAGTGAAAGTCAGCAAGGATCACGCCTCAGACAGTCATGCTGCTCTGCTGTCTGGCATTCATTTCAGAGTCTCAAATTCCCATATAGTATTACATGAGTTCTGAATCTGGTAAAAGGTGCTTAACTGATATCCTTGGGAAAAGAAATTGAACAACCGTGTCATTACAAATTCTTTCTGTAACAGAAAGCAACAAGATTTTGAATCTTGATTAGGTGTCAATCTCATTTAATTCTGGAGCAGAAGTAGAGTTCATTAGCTCAGGTGCGTAAAAAAACCCTTGTAATTTATCCTTGAAAAATTTAGGACCTAAATAATGGAAATATTCAAAATGTGTTAGGTTTGGCATCCCTTGGGCCATAAACAAGCAGCAGAAAAATAAATGGTTAATAGATAATTTGGGAATTTAATTTTTTAATGAACCCAGTATGTTTCAGATCCACAGGCTATCAGTAATGAATACTTCATGAAGTAGTAATAGAACTGCAGTGATATGAGTCCAGATTATCAAACTTCTAAAGAAGGAATATAGAGATTTAACTATAAATTGTAGCCATTTATGCTCTTAGTTACTTGCTTGATCATGTATTGTTTTTAATGCTTAATCCTTAAAGACTCTTATTTTATAAGCAGAAAATGAAAACATTATAATAATTACTGCTGATACCACTGAGGTACTTTTGTATTGCTGAAACTAAAATTTTGCCGTGGTTGCGACTTGAGATAAAAAAAATAGTATCTTCCACATGTGTACAATAGAAATATAGAAATGATGCAAGCTTAAATGCATAGGATTGGTATATTTTCTGACTGCTTTAGCTGAATTTCTTCTGTGAACTGTTATAGACTGCATTTCTTCGAATGAAAATTTAAAATACGCGTTAAAGTATGAGGTTACATAATTATATTAATTTTCAATTATTTTTATTTAAATAAATTCTGAAATATTCTCATTGTCATTCTAATGCCATTCTTCAATTCCAGAAGTACATGAGAATTAGAACCATGCCTAAATGGGGATTACTCACAGCTCTTTGCAGATACTAAAAAAAGCTTACACATTACAGTTAATCTTACTAGCTAATACTTGCCAACAACATCTAGTAAGGGATTACGAAGAGATTCAGGAAGTTAAATTCAGAAAAAAAATCCAAAACAAAATAATTCCTCAGAGGTATAAAATATTTTTTATTGATGTTAACAAAAGAAGTGATAGACCCTGCTAAATATAACAAGGGAACCAGACTGACTGAAAGAATAAAAAGGTACTTCAAAATGTTTTTGCAGAAGCCATTCCAGGGTAGTAGAAGGACACAAGTGACTGACAAAGTTCAACACGGTGACCAGTGCTCACCAACACTGTTAACACCCAGGCATAAATAACCATGTCTGCTGCATTTTCTACTGGTCTCTCCTAAGTGGCTGCATTTATAAAATGTAGGTGAGCAGCCAATAAAGGAGGAGAGAGGTTGGTATTCCATTTTTCAGTGACAGGCAAAAAAGTACTTTTTATAGACATGTTTGTGACATTCCTACTCTTCCTATTAACTCCCGTTCTTATTTGTGAAGGAAAAATTGACAAAGAAAAGCAGGTTTCTTCCTTATCATTATATTTATTTTCATGTGCTTTTCCCTCATTTAAAGCCTTCTAAATTGGTGACTGTTTTGTTTACACAGTCCTGACAGCTGCTGAAGACATTTCATCTCATATAGCCCAGGGAAGAATAGGAAATAGTCATAAAGGATTATTATTTTTTTCAGGTTTTCCAGTAGTTCTGCTTTCTTGGTGTTATATAACAATGCATTTTACATTACAGAACAAACAACAATATATAGAAGATAGGCTTCCAATAAAAGAAATATTTTAGAGAGGTCTGTTTCTTCCCATAACTTTTCCTTCCAAGATAAGTGAGCTTTGTGATGAGTAGAATCTAAAATTTAGGTCCGTTTTCAAATTACACTCTACTTTTGACAAAAAGGTTTCCATATGATCAGAATTGAAAAGAACAGTACAGGTATTGTAGAAGCAAGAACCTATAAAATCTTAATCTTATTAAAATATACATTTTCATGTTTGCACCATAGGATGGTTGGCATGGGGAATATCCACATAAAGTTTCTGAGACGTTGCCTTTTGTGAGTCAGCAAACAACTTGTAAATGTCCATTCACCAAATGAAGGATCTAGGTGATTTGGAAAGTAAGAGGTCTTCCGAAGGAGATGAAGACTGAACCCACATTCTCAAAGTATCTTTGACTGACATCAAAAGAAATGGAAAGTAATTTCTTTTATGGCAATTTGATAACTTGATAGTAGAAACAAAGCAGATATTTTACATGAGGCCTAAAACCTTGCAAATGTACAGTAATTTCACGATTATAAGCCGCACCTGAATATAAGCCGCACTTCTGGGTAGCTGGGAAGACCATGGGATTTGTCCATATATAAGCCGCACCTGAATATAAGCCACGTTTCTTTTTTTTCTTTTTTTTTTTAACTCTGCACGGCAGAGGGGGTGGGGCGCTCCAGCCTGGCCCCCACACAGCCCGGCTTCCCAGCGGCAAGGGCCGGCCCGCCCTTGTGCACCCCCCGTTCCCAGCGGCCCCCCGGTCCCAACGCTCCCGGTGGCAGGGGCCGGCCCGCCGTCTTGCAGCCCCCGTTCCTGGCAGTCTCAAGCTCCTGGTTGTTCCCAGCGGCACTGGGGCTGACCTGCACATTTGCAGCCCCCGTTCCTGGCGGTCCCATGCTCCTGGCAGCTGCCGGCGGCACAGGGGCCAGCCCGCACCTTTGCCACTCTGCTTGGCCGGCTCTCACTTACGGGTTGGCGTTTCGCTGGGATTTGTCCATAGATAAGCCGCACCTGAATATAAGCCGCACCACTGGGGTAGGCTGGATTCTTCAATGAGAAAGGTGCGGCTTATATTCGTGAAATTACTGTATTCATTTTTGTATTCATCCCAGGCTATCTGGCATTTACTGAGCTTTATGGAAACTATAATTGCAGAAGTTGGAGCTTACAATAGACACATTGTTTACATAAGACTTGAAGGTTATGAAAGAACTAATGGTATCTTAACAAAGACCACAGTGGCAGAAGCAGGGAGGGAACATGGTGTGGCAGCAAGAATATGACAGTGACTTCCAGTTTGTAATTACTGCAGAGTTCAAAACTAAGCGGAGGCTGAAAATCTTTATCTCCCTACCATACCACAACTATGAGGGACAGCTCCTGCAGAAAGCAAGAAGACCCAAAGATAATAAAGATGTGACACATTGAAGTGCCTTTCTGTGGCTTTGAGAGTTATGTTTTATCTGACACAAAACACTGTTTATTTCATGTTATTGTAAGCTTGCACATATACATGGAGTGAATATTATGCATAACCATAAAACTGGTAGAATTTTCCCACCAATACTAAATTCTGCCTAAAGAGCTCATTCCTACCCCTTAGACAGGAAAAGTTTTCTGCAGGTTTTGTCCAGCCACCTCCGAATTCTCCATCTGTTTGAAATGATCATTAATATTTTAAAACCAACTCTCCTTTTCCTACATCATTCTGACATCCTCAGCAGCAGTAAAGACAACAAAGAAGTGGAAAGTAAGAGGATAACCAGAAGCAGCTAAACTAAGAGAAATTCAGATGGCTGGCAATTCTTCTGTCTTGAATTAAATACAATGTTTGACATTCAAAATGAGGGTCAGCAGGCAGGTATAGCAAATCTGCACCATTTTGGAGCTAGTAGAACTTGTCAAAATTTCTTTATTTCCCAGTCTATCTTTCTTGGTAATATGACAACAAAGAGGTTTAGAATACACAAATCATTGAAGAAACTGAAGCTTTGTAATCTCCTCTGTGAAGCAGCATAAAGGAGGATGCAGTACTTTTACTGCAATTTTACTGCAGTCTTTTTCCTCTGCAAAGAGCAGAATGGTATGCAGCACTTGATGTTTTATTTCATCTTAAACAATGTAATTCTTTGGGACAGCAGCAGTTTCTACCTGTCTTAATTGATCACAGACAATAAAAATCTGTTCTTTTCGCCAGCACTTTGATAGAAAAACTTCTGAGAGAGCACTGAGTTACTGCAGAACAATGTAGTCAAAAATATTTTAATAGGTGTTTTACTTGCTACCTCGCACAATATTTTAAGTTACAAGGTTTTATGTATAAAATTTCTTAAGTAGATTCAACCATATAGATGCAAAGACATTTTGTATGCAAGGAAAAAATCTGATCTAGACTACAACCTGAACATTTTGTAATTTTTTGGCAAGTATTTATCAGTGGTTCTGTAAATTATCTGGAATTGTTTGCCTCCAAATTTTCTCATCTCGGTGAAAATTTTTATCCTGCCTTTATTCATTAAAGGGAATTTAAGCTAACATGCAAAAAAAACCCCTCAAAAAATCTTGGATACATTAATATTGCCCTGAAAAAATATGTTGATTTTCAGTGATCTGAAACTAAGCCATAACTTGGATAGAAAACATTTTTTTAAAAATTGAAAATTAAAATGATGGAAGAAAAAAGTCTATGTTGAAAATATTGGGCTGTTTCAAGCTTCTTTTCTTTTCCAAATGCAGAATAAACCTCATGGCCATTAGAGTCAAAATACTAAAATATAGTTCAGAAATTTTTAAAAAGTGAAATTTGTTGATAGTGCTGGTATCAGTGTGAAGATTTTATTCTGTATTAGTTTAAGCCTTATCATTCCACTGTTTGTCTGAACTATAACAGCTGTGAAAGAGCATTCCACAAGAACAAATTAAGGCTTCACATAAAATAGATGCATTAATCAATGGAATCAAGAAATACATGTGAAAAAGTGGAGAAAAGGCTGCAGGTCAGATGGATTCTCAGTGGGATATGTCTAAACCTCATAAAAGTGATGCTTTCTATGTCTGTACTATTCTACAGTGACTGAAGAAAAATGACATCAAAATCAGTTGCCTTGTTTGTTTGAAACTTCTGAAGTAGACCACTGTCCAAGGGACTAGGCAGAAGTTTGTTTCCTTAGTTCCATCTCGGATTCAGTAGCAGCTTGTCCTTCACATCTCTTAATCACTGTGTGTGCTTGTTTTCCCTGTAGACAAATATTTTCTCACTTTCTTACTGAGGCTCAAGAGAATTAATGTAAAATCATATAAAACCGAATGTGAAATCCCAGCAAGTAGGAGTCAAAGTGCAATAAACCTTAACTAATCATTTAGTCTAGAAGGCAGCCTCAGCTGCATTTCCATGACAAGGAATATATGTTTTTCTAAGAGGCTTTAAAAAACACTTAATAATGACTATTTTACAATCTCCCTTGGTAACCTGATCAGCAACTTGCTCAGGAACAATTTGTGCAGACCTTTGGTAAGAAAAAGCCATGCAGTTCTCTTTTACAGGCTTTCTTCTGAGCAGATATATGAAAAGTTCTCACTCCCATTCAAGCCCCTCTGCTGAGGCTGGCAGAGTGTAAAGTATGATGACACCTTTCATTTGCAAATCTCAGTTTACCCTCCTGTCAGCATGTGAAACTCAGGATCATCCGGTGACTATTTTGCAGTTTCTGTTTTTTGAATGTTCTAATAATCCAAATAATCCATTAAAAAAAAAAAAAAAAAAGTGGTCATCCTTGCTCACAATTCACCAGGGGTTTATGCCCATAGACATGTCTTTCATTTGAAGATCAGTAGGGTGTCCTTTGCAGTAAAAGAATCATTAGAAGAATTCAGCTCAAGTAGTATTCTATTAGAAAATGTTTGCATATCCAATGTGAATAAAATCTTTGATTTACAAGAAGATCACGTATCATGACAAATGCATATATGCAAATGTGTACAAAGATATCATATAACATAAATTTTTATTCAAAGAAGTTTTTAAGAATAAGAAAGTGTGAGCAACAAGTTAAAACAGCAGTGCTTTGAGGAACTAGTCATGCTTTGTGGTATGAAATGCACACAAATATAGGTGGTGTGAAAGAGAGAAAAAGAACCAAAGGAGTGAGAAAGAGAAAGAGAAAGAGAAAGAGAAAGAGAAAGAGAAAGAAGAAAGAAGAAAGAAGAAAGAGGAAAGAAATAGAAAGCGTTCAGGGCTTTAGCACCCTGAAGGAAAATTTAGCCATATTTCCCAGGAAACTTATGACTTTTTCTTGGAAAATTTGACATTTTAACTGTCATTAAAAATAATTCATTTTATAAGGTGTTTGAATGCAATCAATAGGCACAAATTAATTTTATATGGTGAAAAATCTCACAGAATTAAATTCAGCTTTGATTTAGGCTTTGGAAATAATCTTGTTCCTAGTTGTTCTTCACATACATTCCAAAAAATACATGTTCAAATATCTTTGCTAAATTTTCATTCCTCTTCACCTACGCCCAGATAATTAGGGATTTTGATGTTTTCACCTCCATATTTTTTCTTCTTGTGAAATGGAAAAAATATCAACATATGAAATGTGATAAAAAGACCAAGAAATTGTTTCTTAATCCACAAAAATAGTAACTATAGATAGTGATTGGGAAGAAGAAACCCAAAATGTCCCCTCATCCTAAACAAAAAAATAACCCAAAGCCAAACTCAAAAGGCACCAGAACTCAGAGTTAAATCTGGAATCAAATCATTATTCACAGCAGTTCTAAAATTCCCATTCAGTTCTAAATCAAAATGATTTCCAGTTAGACTCATATTAGGTTTCAGCACAGCATTAGGCTTGGCATGCAGTATCCACACTATGCCTCTAAGATTTTGTACTGTACTTTGTTTAGATATGGATGGCCAAGAAAACTCATCAAAGGTACAAGTTCTCCTACATTTTATAAAGATATGGAATGATACAGTATTTAAAGGGTAAGCTTGCTTACTTCCTCACACTGTAAATTCCTTCCTGTTGTAAGTATTCATTTGTTAGTTTTCTTTTCTTGAATTTTTCAATTAATGGTTTAATACTGACTTAAGGTGGGTACCATGCTCAAGATCAAAGATCACTGGTCAGGATAAGAGTAAAAATTTTTGTCTAATTATTTTCTCTTTCCTACTCCATTTTACCACAAGCAGGAAGGCATTTGTTCTTGTTTCAAGGGGTGTTCTAATACTTCCAATAACTCTAAATATAAGCATGGATGAGCTACTGAAATTTGCATTTTTTTATAACCTTTTATGTTGTGTTATATTATGTATAATGTCATTTTTTATTTACCTGCATTCCATTTTGAACACAGCTATAAAATGGAGTTCTTAAATGTCAGTAATAACTCATACCACAAAGAATATGAAATGAAGGGCAAAGCTTACGCAAAAGTAAATTAAGTGAATTCAAATTTTATCAGAGATATGTAGAGAAAATGTTCTGCTGTGGATATGATAGTGAATTATCTGCCTTTTGCATTTACCCCTCAGTCGGGATGAACTATATGCCATAATATACCATCAGGTACAAAGAGACATTCTTCAATTACGTTTGACTACTTTCATAGCAAAGGAAAAAGCTTCAATATCATTGTCTGCAGCTACACAGAGGCATTCACCTCCATAGCATAATTAAAGTTCAGCAGGCTGCACATGTCTCTACACAAATTAATCTGGCATTCAGCAGTACCTGGAGAGTGTGAGTACCACAACTTTGTTCAAAGGCTGCCTTTGGAGGTCAGGCAGAAATTCATGCTTCTGCCTGCTGTGCCAATGTTTGCAGCGACCAGTTTTGGGCATCACTGTCTGCAGGAGCCCAGAAGATAAAGCTAATATGCATGTCTCAAACACCAATTGTTGGATAGCTGTGGAACTAGCCAAGGACTGACTGGTGGTAAGAACACAGTGCAAACTGGCAAGGAAAATCAGGATCTGCCTGGTTTATGCTTTAGTCAAAAATATGAAAAATCAGTTGTGAGCCAAAGGGTAGTTTGAATACCTCCAATTTTATGGCAGAGTTATTTCCTCTGCATTGATGCTTTTTCCCAAGTCTATTTTACAGCTCATGCTGAGCCTCAGTCTCTTACATGTTTACTGTTATTATCTTCATTCTGATAGTTTAAAGCTAGCTCAGGCATTTCTACACAGGTTTCAGTCATCTATTTTTTACTTCAGTCAACATATTTTAGAGGCCTAACATAAAATTTCAGCCTTAGGCACCATGATTTTATTCTGCCAGTGAATCTTTGCAAAATTAATTAAAAATACACCTGTAATTTGAAAATCAAAGCACAGTAAAACATTTGGTGACAGAACTCCTAAAATATAAATTACTATAATACCGTGTGGTTTCCTTCTCGGGTAAAAACACCGTGTTGGCCTTATTGTGGTATTTAAATAAAATTATTATCAGTTGCTGTAAATTTCCCTTTACAATTTCAACTAGTGAGAAACTACGATTTCCACTAAATTTTGTTTTTCACAGCTGACAAGGAGGCTTCCAGTATGACTCCGTATTGGCAGTCTGAGAAGAAACAAATCCACATAGTACAGGTAAAATTAATGCATGAAAGCAGTTTAACAGAAAAATCCCAGGCCTCTGTATACAAACCCGCAGTGGACAAATAGACTAATACTTTCATGAATCATGCCTACTTTAAGGTTATCTGAAACCAATCTGCACTCAGAAGTTATCTGATCTACTGTCTTTGCTGATTGATTTTCTGAAGTTATCCAACTTCAGGTCATCTACTAAAAGATGTGCTTCTGGCACAGATTATCTATTATGTTTCTGTTACCTTTTTCTTCAACCAAGAAATCTAAAGTACAATGAATGAACTGCATTTCAACTGTCCAGAATTACATTGCTTGAAGAAATTAGGAACAGCTTCAACAAACTATTTTTATATTTCTCTCAAAAAATGCTATTATGCTGCAGCAACTAATTACTTGGGATTATTTCTCCAAATACAAACATTCTTCTTGCTGTCTTGTCATCCTATTATCATGAAAGAGAATTTACAGAAGTTTTCTGTTGTATGGGATTCATTTTTGATACAAAGAAAATATGGGAAAAGATTGTTATCCTTCTTTTCTGTTACATAGAAGTGTTTAAATTAGCTCTCTCATCTATACTTTCAAGTTAGGGAGAACTAACAATTACAACAGTTGCATGGTTGACACTACAAAAATCAATAGATCAATAAACAGTCATTAATATGAATTTGTATGTTGGCCCTAAGTTTAAATACACAAATTTCTAACATTAAAATGTATGTTTATGCTACCTCAGTAAATTTATAATAGACAAAACTTTGCTATGTGTACCATGTGTATTTCTAAAGCAAATTAGTTTTCTTTTATTTTTCTCCACTAAATTGCTAATCACGTAACTAGTTTTTTTTAATTACAATTTCCCAAGCTAAGCTCTGCAGCTCTTGGATTAATGCTATAATACAGAAATGTGGAAAATCTCATCAGCTTTTTCTACACTATTCATTGGCTTCCCAATTTGTTGATCATCTTTAAGTGAGAAAGTATTTCTGATAAACTATGAATCTTGAGCTGAACAGCTAGTTAATCAGCTGCTAGTTACTGTGAAAGTAACAAATCATTAAAATCAGAAATACTCAGTGAGAGAAAGAAAAGTAGAAGCACAATATTTTTCTCCCCCAGTATAATCACAATGGATGACATCATCTTCAAAATTAATTTATGTTTCTTTTTTCAAAGGTAGCATATCTTAGAGAAAAAATACATTTCTTTCTTACAGAATCAATCCTGCTAAAATTACAGCAATCATTAAAATATGGTCCTGGTTAGAAAATTATTCTTTAGAAGAGAATGTGTACAAGAATCACTTGAACTGTAGCTCCTATGAGGCAAAACTATTTGGGGACAGATGAATACGGACTTAAAATTTGAAATAACTTGACTTTTGTTTGAAATAATGTTCACATGAATTGTTGATGAAAAAATATTTTTTTAATGCTACATTCTTCTGTGAATGATTATAGAATTGTTGCCTCAATGTGGATCCTAAACATTTAATGAAATAGATTTAAAGCAAATCCATGCAGTTTTGGAATCAATACACCAGCTGTCATATGCATACATAATAGTCTCCTAGTGAGTCTAAAAAAAGGAAAAAAAAATTGCACTTTGTGTGTTCTTTTCTCCACTGATAAATTAATATTAAATAGGACAGACTAAACTTAGAGCTGAGTTAACATTTCTTAGCTTTCATGTCAACAGCTTTAGCAGTTTTTAACTCAACTGCAATGGTTTTCATATGGCAAATCTTGACATAAAATCTTGGACTAGCCTTTTTTGCTTTTGGAAGAAAATAAGACACTGAAAAATTTTGAAGTGATACACATACAATTTTGAAATAATATACATAAAAGTTATGGAGGGTAGAGTATTCTTTTGTCAGCTACCATAAGTAAAATGCAATATTTTAATTTACCCTGCTTTACTTACATCAGTCATCCAGCCTGACATGAATTGTGTGTGGTCTGGAAGGTGGAGAAGTCAATTCTATGCAGGGATTTAAGTTGTATTTCCTGTATTTCCGATCTCAATTATGTGGCGAACACTTATTTTGGGGCAAATTAACACTGCCCAGAAGTACTGGACCAATTTTCATTAGCCTATTCCACCAACAGCTCACTCACGACTCCTTTCCAGGGACATGAATGAGATCTGGACCTTTCCAAACCATATTCTGCATGCTTTGAGTCAGCATTTTGCTCCTACCTAGGATTTCACAGCCGCCTTTCACACTTTAAATTTATATTCTAAAACAGTTTAAAAGGGAGTCTCTATGTTTTAAACCATCCCATACATCTCAACATGAATGCTCACCATTTTCGGTGGTATTTACTCATGAAATGAAGATGCCATCCTAAATGGAAAATAAGTATATTTTTTAGATATAGATAATCCCTATTGTACATATAAATTTCAAGATAGATGCTAAAGCAACATTAATAACTCCAGGCATTAAAATATTAATAATGAAGTCTCACAGAATACATTCTATTTTCTTACAATGCTTGAGGTTATAATAGATATTCCTAGGTCTTTGATTTCTCATGTGGATCATATTTTTAGCTTGAAATTATAAATATGTCTTAAAAATTTGCATGTTACTTTGATCGATGGAATAGTTTCCATAATATTTTATTGAAAAATGAAAAAAAACAAACCAAACCAAACCAAACAAAAAAAAACCAAACCAAAACAAACAAACAAAAACAAACAAACAAACAAAAGAAGATTCTTAATTGCATGGCTATAGAGGCAGGTGTAACATATTTTAAAAGCAATCCTGAAAGAACAGGGATTCTCCGTTGATATAAAATCACTGTCAGGGAGAATTTTATTTAAATTTTAAAAAATTTAATGACTTCTTTGACAAGCAATACTAAATGAAAAAGATAGAATATATTTAATATTACCAAGACAAAACACCAGTAATTTTGGTTTTATGTGACAATTGTTTCTCTGCTTATTGCATGCTTAAAGATAGTGTTTCTCCAATTTAACATAAGAAACTGCTGGATGGTAACCTAAATTGAATGAAAAAACAGAACAGTGTTTCTTCCCTGTGGTCTTTATGTGTGCACTGTTTTCCATAGGTGTTGAGGGTTTTTGATAGATTTATTAATAATGGTACTAAATAAGCTTTTCTTCTGTTTTAGTTTATTTAAACAGTATATGGAATTTCATATAATATGTTTATATAGAAGAGTTTGCTTAACTTCTAAATACAAATGGGCTTGGATTTTTTTCATAAAATGTCCTTTTAAATTATCACAGTTACTCAGCCAGCTTTTTAGGATCAAATGTATTCTTACTGTAAGATTCTTAACATAATATGTTGGAAAAATGAGCGCTAAGTATTGCTACAAACAATGTGTCAAAAATTTTTATCAGGTGATTTATAAGTCATTACTTTGCCTATTTCTTTTCTGAGCTTCTGACAAATAAGCCACTGGGGTACTCGTGAGAATTAACACCAGAATTAGTGCAAACTTGAATTGGCATGGTAAGATTGGATGATGAATTTGAAAAATGTGTAAGTGGAGAGACTGGCCAAATACCTTCAGAGCACCAAAAATCCAAAATCTTCAGAGACTGAAGATTGATTAGGAGGCAATAGCAAATGGAGAATCCACTAATATATTCTTTCAGCAGCATGTTTTATTTTTAATTTGGACTCATGTGACTGCAAATTCCAGTTATTGGTTTTCATTAGATGAGCTTTGTTAGCAATGACAACCTGATTTTAGGGGCAATTTTCACTGGTAAGGAGGTCTTAACAGACTGTCAAATTCATGCCAAGAACTTTTGCAAATATCAAATAGTGATGTCAAACCCAAGTTAACTACACGCACCTCTTGTAAACATTAATCATAATATCTAGCAAAATTTTAATTTAATATAGCTAGGTTAGTGAAACCAATAACCAGGTGAGAGATGCATGGCATGTCCCCTTTCTTACAACAAGAGAATCCTGGAACATGGTGAAGGCTTTTGAAATCCTGTCTCCTTGTTAGATAGTCAAAGTATCTTAAGATATTTGGAACAACACTTGTCCAAGTTTCTCTATCTATACAGAAAGATGGAAGGACTGACATATGATTTGCCAATAAACAATGGATTATAAGTACAAATTAAGCCATATAATATGTTAAATTGAGGAATTTATTGCAGAAGCAGAAGCTGAGTTGGGAAGAAGTTAGCAATTGACTGATAACACTGAAATCACACTTTTAAAGCTTGGATAGCATGGAATATCATCCATGTCAATTTAAAAACAGATTTATACCAAAATGGTCGATTTTTGTATTAATTCATGTGTTCTCACACTTTGTATTGTTGTCCATTACCATTTCTTTCAGCTTAGATGTATTTTGTGTCAATCTTCTGCAGAGCTTTCCATGTCAATGCTGTGATATTTAAGATTCCACATTTACTGAAAAAATTTGAAAGCTTATGATGAAAATGGCTACTGCTTCTGGCTTTTGTTCGTGGCTGCTTTTCTACATTGTCACACAGGGAATGCTTATTTTTCTGCTGTTGCCATGAAGACTGAAACCCCATCTTTTATTCAGCAAAAGCTTAGACATTTTGTTCAATAAAAGCATTGCAATCTTACAATAACACCTAGCAATTTACAAAGGTG
Organism: Sialia sialis; assembly: GCA_009812075.1. Lineage (NCBI taxonomy): Eukaryota > Metazoa > Chordata > Aves > Passeriformes > Turdidae > Sialia > Sialia sialis. The sequence goes on along the minus strand of VRYO01001269.1, from coordinate 13,536,819 downwards.
TATTACACATACATTTGTACATACATCATTTAAAAAGAGACTCTATTGTTTAAAGATCAACAGTATTCTAGGCTTAGTTCTTATCTTTATTATATTAATGTAAGCTTATGGATGAGATCAAAGTCAATATAGAACCTATTTCATCCAGTGCTGTGTTAGTCATTGCCTTGTTTTACTCCCTGTGTCCATACTTATTTACAAAACAGGACACAGAAAAAAAAAATCCTTCTGCAAAATGAACTTGTTCTGCTTATTTAAACCAACATATTGATGTAACTGCAGTTGTATTAAAGCTATTTAGAACAGTTCTACCATCAGCTGTATTCAGTTTTCAGCAGATTGATATGATAATGTCACATAAATTAGTGCTCCTGCTGAAAAGTTTAAGATAACTAAAAATGAAGAAGGAAAATGTATAAAGAAAGAGCAGAGTAAAAGGATCAGAGAAGCAGGGGCTGTGACCGCCTGCTGGAGTTGATATGGTCACAAGGGTTAAGTATATTTGAGTTATAGGAGCACAACTAGGGAGTTCTGAGCAGAACAGAAAAATGATAGGAAATAGACTTTCTCTCACATTTAGTGTTAAATTTTCACCATATAATGAAACTTGTGTGATTTGTCAGCGATATTGAAAATTCCTCTGGACATTTAGGTCAATGTTATGCTTTCAATGTATTAGAGTTATGATTTTTTGTTCTATGTGTGTTAACAAGACTACAGAATCTTCTTTTACATGTTGGCTGACTCAAGAAAGATTTTAGGAATCATATATGTGAATAGATCATTATTTTTCTTTGCTTTTGGCAACTGGTGCAAGTAAGAAACATTAAATCTTATTACTATATTAATAAAGGGTATATGACGTTCAAGAATACATTGCAGAGCCTTCTGTGGTGCAGGGAGGCTGAATTATGTCAAAGGGGAAAAAATGCTGAGAGGAGGCTAGAGTTTAAAATGAGAATTTTTCCTTCTAATTGTGTTGCATTTCCACCCAGGTTATCATTTGGACTGTTGCTTCTGAATCTTCTGGAAGCACTTACAACCCCCTAAAATGCTCCTAATTTTAGTGGAGATAAGTATACTTGACTTAGGAGGCTAGCAAAGTTCAAGGCAAATGGTGTGAGGACTTGCTCTAAGTTGTCTTTGTGGCCCAAGACTCCTAGGGCCTAGGTCAGAACTCAGGTCATACAAAAGATTAGAAGGAGATGGTCTCATCTTACGTTTTTGAAATAACTCTTCTCAGTTATAAAACTTTCAATGAAAAGAGGCTGTATGATTCCATGAGACATTAACGGAGACACATTTTTAAGCTTCTCCCATTCCTTCTTTTTTTCAATGTGTTTTTGAAATGCATTCTGAACAAAGTAATGCAAAGCTTTGTAAGCTGAATCATTTTCACAGGCCTGTTATACCATGACCCTTGAAAGATTCCCATTGCTAGAGGAGATGTTTCCAATATATTGACTCACTACTTGGAAAAGAAAAATTAATTCAATTTTTAGAAATTGGCCAATAACACAGATAGGCTAGATGGCAATGCATGATTAAGGCTTCTTCAAAGATGTGTTGAGACACTGTCAACATGTGAGAAAGATTCTGTAATCTGAGAAATCAAAACCATAGTTTTTGAAAGACAAATTGAGTAGATCTCTGGAACTGTGCCATGATTGCACAACAGGAGACTGCAAAGTGCTACTGTCCACTCTATTTAGGTTACAAAACGTTTGAAATTTGTGATATGTATGTCATCTTTCTATTCTCAATGATGTTGTTTCTCCATTGCTAAAAAATTCAATCTGGATATATGCAGAAACGCAACATTCTTTTTATCATACATTCATTCTTGACCTAGTTCAGATTAAAAGCAATCATTGTTTTCGGTACAAGAAAATAGGTTTCCATCAGAAATTATTTAAATGAGTACGTACAGATTTTCTGTAAGCTTATACTCTTTTGGCATGTGGAAACAGCAAGAGAACAGCAAAGTGCTCTCATTGCACCCTGTTTGATTTGCACCAGGAATTGGTAAAATTTCAGTACTTCAACCTGATCAGTATGACTTAATTGCTGAAGATGAAAAGCAGAGCTTAGCCCATCCACTCTTACAAACATGCTCTCGGTACTGATTCTAGAACTGGGAATGGAAAATCTCTTCAAATGGCTTCCATTGGGCTTAGCACTGGGCCAGCTGGACAAAATTTGCAACATTTTTACAGTTGTGCAGTGGGATCTTACAATTATGGTCTCCACATTTCTTCAAAACACTGTTTTTTCAAACACTTTTCTGAAAATCAAAATCTTTAATGAATCATGTCATCGTGGTTACTAAAATCTGTTTCTCTGCTAATGCATGAGGCAGTAGAATCTGATTGATATTCCATTTGTTTTTTACTGTTGACAGTAGAAACGTGTTTTGAGAGTGAAGTAGACAAAATATGACAGGGAGAATTCCTAGAAACATATATAGCAAATAAGTTTTGCTTTTTTACATAAAAACTTTATTGACTGTACTGGCAAGAAAAAGTATAAGAACTATAAGGGGGCAGCTCAACAGGTAGAAGTCAACTTCAAAAGCCAAAGTTCTAACCCTAGCTGTAAACCTAAGCCTAGGCTGAACAGTTAAACATTTATGGGGCAAGGAGAGAACCAAGTAGAATGATGTGGAGGGAGACAAGTTTTGGCAGCCTTGTGTTCTCCTTGGCATGTCTTTTGTAGCTGCAGAGTTATTAAAGCTCTTTGTGGACTTCTGAACCCTAACCCTAGCAGTGACCTAAATCCCAGGCGCAACACTGAAAACTTGCAGAGGGGTGAGCCAGGAGCTGAGCACAAATGTGTGGAGGAAACCCTTGTTATAACAGTCCTGGGTTCCCCTTGGCAAGGATGTTTAAGATGCAGAATCCTTGGGCTGTGGGCTTTGTGTTTTTCTGAAACCCAACCCTAGGGGTAAACATAACCCTAGGCGTAAACTTAACCCCGGGCTTGTATAGGGGTGAGACTGTATCAAGCAGAAAGGTGTGGAGGGAGCCATGCTTTGGCTGTCCTGTGTACACCTTGGCACGAATGTTGTAGCTGCAGAGTCAGTGGAGCTCTGGGCTTGTTGGCTTTCTGGACCCTAACCCCAGGCGTGACCCTAACCCTAGGTGTAAGACAAACCCTAGGAGTAGCTGTAAAAAGTGCATGGAGGGGAGACTGGAGCCAAAAAGTAATGTGCTAGTTGAGCCATTGTTCTGGCATTCCTGTATTCCTATTGGCATGCCTTTGTTGCTGCATTTTGAAGAGCACTGATATTTCTCAAATGAGTTTAGTTATTGTGGAATACAAGGGTGAAAAAATGGAAATCATGGTCTGAAACTATTATAAATGACTGGAAATATTTCAATTTTTATCTTTAGACATAAAAATTTATACCTTGGACATAACTGATTTTACTGTGCCTCAGATATCAGCAAAGAGATTGCCATTTCTTTATTTCATGGAATAAGGTTAAAGCAATTTGTCTTTTAGAGGGTGAGCGGAGTTTGTCAGACTAGAAAATCCTTAAGTAAATAAAATCTTAAGGTAAATAAAATCCTAAATCTTTGTTATGTGGTCCTCTATTTTAGGCATGTGTAAGCTCTGAATGGATGTGTGCTCTGATGATAAAACCAGTAAAACAGTGCTGTATGAAAGCAAATAAGAACATCTGTATATTTTAATTAAATCCCATTATCCCATACATAATGTTTTGCATACCTTTTTATTTTATTATTTTTAATTTTCTTCCAGAAAGTACTAGTAAGAATGAATTTAATTTTAAAATTAATTATAAATAATAGGGAAGGTGATTTGCATTTTTAGCAGTCAAATAATTAATTTAGGGAGATTATTAGAACTGGTTGCTATTAATCACTGTTAAGGTGGTGTCTATCTATCTATCTATCTGAGTGGACTTGCCAATTTCAGAAAAAGTACCATGTTATGAAAGACTGCAGTAAATTGTGAAGGTCTGTGTAAGAGAACCAATTTATGTGATCTGAAATCAGTGTAGGAATTCATACATAGCAAGTCAAACCCACTGAATTTTAAAATAATTGTTTTAGCTATGATGAGTAATCATTTAAATGGAAGAACAGCTATATTCTGCAAATTGAAGATGTATTTTTGAGTTACAAAAATCTGGGGATTTTAAAAACCTCTTTGACAGCAGAAAAAAGGAAAAAGGTTTTTTTTTTATTAATAAAGAGACATTTCCTAAGACAGAAAAAATTGTAAAATTATAGACATCAGTCATCCTTGAAAATGTTCTGATAAATATTGATAAATTATTTTCTAAGCTCAAATTTAGCACCACCGTTTTTTTGGGGGGAATAAAAAGGAAGAAAACAACACCCAAACTTCAATAGTAACAAAACCACCACACCTATCCAATTCATTGTTCTGACATTTTTGCACCAAATTATTTTTTTAAGACTTTCCAGAAATTAATGCATTGACCTCATTGGACTTTGTTCCTACTGATGTATTTATTAAATAATTTTAAAATATGGCAACATCACACATTTTCACCTGTGTAATTATTTTTTCTTTATTAAAAGCTATAAGGTATGCCAAGCAATCTACCAGGAAAAAAAATGAAAATGCTTAATGTTACCTGTCATGGGTAGCTTTATTACAGTTAATAAATTGCATAATATAGAAAATCCAAAAATTTCATTGACACATTAGCTTTCTTAGGACTTGCTTGCTCAGTAACTGAAATTGTTTACTGTATTCCTCAATTTCATTAAGAGGAATTACATCTCTAACAGAAACAAACAAGGAAAGAAAGGAGTGCAGCAGTGAGAGAAAAACACTACAAGTAATGTAAGAATAAACGTAAGAATAAACGATGCTGTGTTTATATCCTGATGGTGAATAAAAAGGTAGAGAATTAAAAAATATTTGGTACTTTTATTTCTCAGTGGAAGACATAAAGCTATAATGATGTGTGAAGAATGTTATTTCAGGAAAGAAGAATGTTCTTTACTAAAAGCATTCTCCCTCTGCTTTATTTTTCTTTTATATTTGTAGTTAATTACTGTGGATATTAATTCAGTGAAATGCACTGACAGTTTACAATATTCCTGATGCATGAAACACAGGAAAGTAATTTTTTTTTTAAAATAAAGTAAAATTCAGAAGGAGATTTCATGATTACTTCTCAAGCTTTTTTAAATTGGCCTGAATTTTGCTCTCTTAAAGGTTACTGCCAGTTTTATGAAATTCAGAGGGAAAACCCACTAAGCCAGTGACAGGTTGCTGTGATGATCAATATTGGTTTAGCAACAGTTTTCCAAGGATTGCAAGGATTTGGGCAAGGGGCATAGTGAATAAAGTGACTAACAGCAGAAGGAAATTTCTTATTCTTTTATAGAATTAAAGAAAAAGACGTTCTGGAAGAGAACATGCCCACCAGGTACTGACAGAAGCAGTATGCTAGACTGGACTGTACTAAATGTCAAGACACAAACACTATGTCTTGCCTGAAATTAGTTTCTGAAAAATAAAGCATACTCTTCAAGTCTATTAATCAGCTGTGAAGTAATATATTTAAGCTGTTTTAGATAGACTTCAAGAACTGGAAAAATAATTGCAAGTAATATTCCTTTCAGAGTATAACTATGCTCTGATCACAGCAATCCCATGCTGGCTCTTCTAGTTGCACAGAAAAGAATGAATGAGAGCTATGAAATACACCATTTCTTTTTGCTACTGAACTCTTGTTATTCAGCTTATCTTCACTGTGTTCTCTCCATTCCAAAATTCAAATTGTATGCCACTATTTTTTAAATGCTCTGACATAGGATTACAAAAACTTTTAGGAAGGGTCCAGAAATTGATTGTCATATATTTTATAAATCAGGAAAATATTTTTCAAAGTAAAATAATACAAATAATGCAATAATAGGAAAAACAGAAGTAGAATGTGGAAATCTACTACTTGTTGGTGGCTGGTATTCTGAAATTTGCTACAAAGAAATGGAAAACTGTGGTGTCATGGTTTAAGACCAGCTGAAAACTGAGAGCCACTCAGTCCTCACTCATTCCCGCCCCTGAGTAGAACGGGGAGAGAATTAGAATGGCAAAAGTGAGAGAAAGTGGCTTGAGATGAAGGCAGTTTAATAGGTAAAGCAAGAGCCACACATGCAAGGCAAACAAAACCATTCACTTACCAATGCCTGTGGGCAGGCAGGTGTTCAGCCATCCCCAGGAAAGGGTTCTGACACATGTGGTGGTTACTGGAGAAGACAAATGCCATCACTCCAAACATCCTGTCCCTGCCCCTACCCCACTTCCCCTTTCTTCCCCCAGCTCCATACGTTGAGTGTGACAAGACATGGTTGGGGCTGTCCCTGTGGTCACTTGTGACAGCTGTACTGGCTGTGTCCTCATCCAGCTGCTTGTGCACCCCTGGCCTCTGTGCAGGTGGGGTGGGTACATGGAGCAGAAAAGTCCTTGATGCTGTGCAAGACCTGCCCAGCAGTAAAAAACACCCACCCCTGTATTATCAATAACGTTTTCAGCACAAATCCAAGCATGGCCCCGCAATAGACACTGTTGAGGGGATATTTCTTTGTATTTGAGGACAACTGTAATCAACCATCTAAATAGAAGAAAAAAAGAAATAAAAATGGGTATTAGATCTGTCAAATATGTCTCAGTGTGGACTCACTGGATAAGAGTGAACTAAGGAATATTTTCTAGTACAATATAAGCTGCTCTATTAGAAGGGAATAATGGAGTAGTATAGTTAATTTTTGTGTTAAAATCATTGAAGTTGCAGTTTGATAGGATTTATTACAGGCAAGGTAATTCAAGGGTTCCTAGAAGTCTAATAGATTACAAAAAAAATTTAGATTCCTTCTAGAATAATTCTTCCCCCTTGCTTTGCCTTGCCATACCTTGCCTTCCTTTCCCTTTGCTTCCCTTCCTTTATTTCTGTCTCTTTTTATCCTATTCTCCCTCTCTCTCTGGGCATCTCTTGTTGAAATATTTTTGTTCATGAATGGTCACTATGCACAACTTAGAATACAGAAAGAAGATTATACAGTGATTTCATTAGAAAGTAACTCCATTTATCAAGCTGCATTGGAAGTTTCGATTATTCTGAAAGGAATTCATAGAAGGATCCAAGGAAATGCAAATATCAAAAAGAGGAAAATATTAAGAGAATCTGACAATAAAGGGTAATTTGAAGGAAGTTTATCAAAGTAATATGGTCTAGAAATCTATGAAAACTTAATATATTAGAAAAGACATATCAAGTAGACTTATTAAATTATATTTTAATAAAACTCAGCAAAAGATAAAACAGAATCATGATGATATTTTTATTTTTTTCTGTGCTGTCTTTCTTCTTTCCGGTGCTCTGGAACTCATCTATGATGGCAGCCTGTGTCAGCTCCCTAAAAATAGTAAAAAAACTTTGTCAGAAAATAATATCATAACCTGCATAATGATTAGATTTTCTAAACCTTTGGTTTAAGAAGTATATCTCATCTGACAGAAATTTCAGCAACAAAATCCATTTCATTTTAGCAGAAATCTTAATATTCTTTGGGAGCACATGAATAGAAGCATGGTTTTCTGTGCCTTTGTCACAGTGTCTACCACTCATATTTTCAATGCACTTTCTGTGAACTCTCTTTGTGCTTATCCTTTTTGTATTTTTTCTCTGAATATTTAAGTTTTTATATAATTCACAGGAAATTTTATATAATTGATTATAAATGTATATAATTTAATATATACAGTAGTTTCACGAATATAAGCTGCACCTTTTTCATTGAAGAATCCAGCCTACCCCAGTAGTGCGGCTTATATTGAGGTGCGGCTTATCTATGGACAAATCCCGGCAAAATGCCAACCTGGAAGTGAGAGCTGGCCAAGCGGAGAGCTGCCACTGAGCTGCAGCCGGGCAGGTGGGGGAGTGGGCTTTGCCGAGTGGGGTGGGCTTGCCGGTGGCAGAGCTGCCAAGGAGCCAGGCGGGCTTGCGGCAGGGTCGCCGGGGAGTGGGACTAGCTGGCCAGCAGCGGGGTTGCCGCCGCTGCCAGGAGGAGCGGGACAGCGGGGGAGCAGTGCCAGCTGGGGAGCACCGCCCCGTCATGCCGCCGATCAGGGCCCCCGCGCCGCGGCGGGGGCACAGCAAGCGGTGGCCGGCAGGACCGTGGCAAGCCGTGGTGAGCGGAGCTGCGGGTGAGCCATGGCGAGCGGGGCCACAGGCATGCCGGCAGCAGAGCCGCCATGGAGCTGGGCGAGCTCGCC
>VRYO01001269.1:13501061-13527536 GCA_009812075.1 Sialia sialis | reverse complement strand
CAAGGTGAATCTGTACTGTTGGCTTATGCAATAGCTATGTGACATCTCTCGTATTATTTTCAACTAAGGCTTTTATATATATAGGTAAGCAATTTTATTCTTGGTTAATCTCTGATGTCATGCAATTGATTTTTTTTATATTTTCCTCTCCTGACTCCTACCGCTAAATTGGAGCTTGTAGTTCAGTAAACTCCTCCTTTACTCTACTAGGTTAACTTGAAATCATCACAGTCTTATTGGCACAAACTAAGAATCATCTTCAGACTTTCTGCCCCTCTGCTCTGTCAGACCCCTTCTGCAGTGCTGCATCCAGCTCTGGGTGCCAGCCCAGGAAGGACATGAACCTGCTGGAGTGACTCTAGGATAGGGCCATGAAGATTAGCAGAATGAAGCACCTGCCCTACAGGGAAATGTTGAGAGAATTGGGATTGTTCAGCCTGCAGAAGAGAAGGATTCAGGGTCACCTAGTTGCAGCCTTCCAATGCATGAAGGGATTCTACAGGAAAGGTGAAGAACGACTTTTTATGAGGTCATGTAGTGACAGGACGAGGGGGAATGGCTTCAAACTGAACTAGATAATCTTTAGGTCCCTTCAAACGCAAACTATTCTAAGATTTTGTGATCCAACAGGTGGCCTTCCTGTCCATGGCAGACATGATCTTTAAGGTCTTTTCCAGCACAAACTTTTCTAGTTTTATTCACCTTTCATTCTCCCCACTGACCATCAATATTATCTCCATTTTCACTGAAGGTGGGCATGCTTTCAATTTCACTTTTGTTTCACCTCTCTGTTTCAAAGGTAATATTAATTCTTTAAAGTTGCCTACCTTAATCTTTATTATACTCCCAGTATTTACTCCTTTCACTGAAGATAGAGCTACTTACAGAAGTCCATTCATATCCCAGCCATTGCAGAAGTCTATTTGTTTCTATTATTGCTGCTCTTAAGCAACAACAAATTAATCTGTTTCTTGGTTACCATGACCTGTCTGATTGTTTTGCATCCAGAAGCCCAAATTAACATTTAAAAAGTCTCCTAGAATTACATTGTCACTCTCTGAACATTCTGCAGGAAAACAGACAGGAAAAATCTGCTAAAATAAATACACCTCTTAAGTAGTAAACCTACCTAAACTCTGTTTTGCTATCAAGGACTTATAGAGCTAACCAACACTAATGGTACTAATTGTCTTGGTGACAAAGCACAAAGCAGTCATAAGATTAAATTCGAGGGAACACAAAATATTAATCCTTGTGTTACAATGAGCTTTGTTTCTTATTAATTTTTAGTCTATTTAATTTTCAAAATTAGGGACTTACCTATATTCTCGTTACAGTTTTCATGAGTTTATGTGATCATAGCATGAACCATTTCTATGCTGTTAGAAACCTGACTTTGTCCTTTCTTTTGCTCTTATGTTACACAACTTGAGCACTGGCCGTGTATCTTGGATGTTGTGAAGTGCAGGGATGGAGATATCCAAGTGTCCCAAGGCATGGTGTATCAGGCAGGTGCTCTTCCAGCTTTTTGCCTTTCTCTGCATTGGAAGTGTATGGCAGTGAGAAGCAACATTGTGTTTTCTCAGGAAAGAAAAAAAAAAAAAAGAAAGAAAAAAAAGGGGTAAAAAGTATGTTTTTACTCTATGTGTGAGAGCAGAAAAGGCAGGAGCCACCTATTCTAAGTTACAGCAGCATGAGATGGAGCAAAAACTACCAGAGGATCTCCATGTATCTCTTACCAGAGCACTTAAAATACACTGTGAAGCCTGCTCTAGATTACCCTACTTCAGCTGGGCCTTTGCATTAGATGGTCTCAAGAAATCTCTTCTGTCATAAACGATCCTGTGATTCATTTACTTTCTTTTTAAAATCTTTTTCCAAGAGTCTCTTCCAGTCAATTCCTATTTTTCCTCTTCACAGTTTTTTTCCACCCTTTTACTTTGAGAAATTAATATATTAATTTAGAACCTAATGACAAAAATAAAAACAACTCTACATCACTGAGAATATGATATTAATAAATTTTGCTTACACAGTAGCTGATTCCATATTTTCTTCTCCTTACTCTTAAGTCTCCATACCAATCTATTCATATTAATATTTTTTGTTTGGTTTGGGCTTTTTTTCCTATTTTAGAATAGTGAGCTACTTTTCTTGTTTGTGAAAGGGCCATGAGTACTTCTAGCTCTGAAGAAATAATACATACTACCTATGAAAAAGACACTTTCTTACTGTCAAGTGCCCAAATCCTTTCTTTTTGACTTAAGAGTTAAGTGGTAAAGTAATGTTCTTTTTGTATCAAATGAACAGTGCTGGCTGATCTCCAAATACTAATCAGACACATCTACATTAATTGCGGGCTAAGGTAATGACTCCAAGTCTGATTCAGTGTGGTGATGTCACAGGATATACAGACCAGAACATACAGCTTTGTAAAATCAGTTTACTCTTGCAAAACCCCTGACTACTTTGAAAGCCTAAATGATATTTTATTAAAGCTGTTCCTGACCATTGAAATGATCCCATTTTCAGGTCTTTGCAGATTTAAAAAAAGACTTACAGTGAAGCTGTGAAGCATAGACAGTGATTCCAGCTTTCTCATAGACAAGTCTCAATAAGAAAACTGTCAGCATTGGGTATGCTGCTGTTCAGCTTTCACACTCATTCTTGGGGACCGCAGCTGCTGCCTGTTCACCCCTACACATAGCACAAGTTTTGGTTCAGAAGGGTTTATTATTCCAGATCATGAGATTTTCTTGTAGTGAATTTGTGAAACTGAGCTCAGGTGGGAAGCAGTAATATAAATCAGTCTCTACAAACCTCATTCAGATCCTTAGTTGAGGATCTTGGTTTTAGCAACAGGATGTACATTATATTAACTATTCCATACCAGTGCATTGATGAGTAAAACTGGAGTAATGATTTTTCGTTTGTTTTCATACAAAGCAAGAACCTTTAGTATTTCATGTTAGATTTTATTTTTCTTTTTATTCAAATTTTAAACAGTTGTACCTAGGAAAATTGTTACTGGGAACCTCTCCATCAGCAAAATCCACTTGGAAACAACCAAAGCGTACCCTTTCTTCAGCTTAATTTACATCAAGGCAAATTTAGTTTCAAGGAGCACAAGACAAAGCTGACTTTAGCAAAGATAAGCTAAAGTTATTTGATGCTGATTCAGAAGAGTAAGACATGCTTGTTTAGACACTACCATATTTTTATGCTCATTCCAAGTTCTCACAGAGATTAAAATTCATGGCAAAATTTCAGAATTTTATGCTTCAGCTGCTAGTGGCACTTTTCTAATTTTGTTTTCTGTAATGTAAGTAATTTACAGCCTAAATTGCGAGCAAAGCTGGAACAAAAATATACATGCATTTTTCACCATTATGGAAAAGCTGGACTTCACTGAAGACAAATCATGCAGCACAGTCATGAGCTCTTTCTAAGAAACCACTTAGCCGAGCAAAGTGAAAATTTTTAGCCTGAAATGATATTGGGAAAAAATTTTAGTATTACTGGGATGTTCTGGAGCACAGGGACTATGCTTGAGGCAGCAGCTTTGCCAGCTGTCTTTTGTCTCTGTCCATGAGACAAGTGTGGGACAGGGGAAATGCAGCTCATGTTCTGACTCAAAATGGACAAAGGTCATCAGTTTCTGCCTGTTGCCACTTGTCTATTGCTTGACACCACTGAGAAGAGGCTGGCTCCATCCTCTTTCTAGTAATTATGTCAAGAAGGACACAGCTGGCATCAACACCAGTCCACCATTGAAAGATTTTCATGCCTTCTGTCAATCGACTTCTCTCAGGCAGCTCCACACAGCACTGTCTCCTTCTTTCTGCAAGTTTCCTTCTCCATGACTGGTTAAGCCCCAGGCTGTGTCTTACCCAGCTGCCTAACCCTGTCTCTCTTTCACACAGCACTTTCTTACCTTGCCTGTCCCTTGCATGACGTGTCTCCTTACCTCCTCACGGCACAGCCAGCAGACTCCATCCCAAACTGCAGCACACTATGGGTCTTAGGCTCCAATTTGTCTGCAAATGTAACTTGTGGCTAGGCTGAATTCAGGTTTTCTAGATGGAAGAAGCTTATCAAGCAAGTGGACATAAACTTAACGGGGTTGTTTGCCTTAACTAGCTGATGGAATTAACAGTGTGTGGCTTTTGGTACAAGTAAGCAAATTAAAATGTAGTTATATTAAAACTAAATGAAGCTCTACTATAAAATGCTTGCTTGTATTTACTATATGGAGAATTAAATAAGCGGTTATGTTGAAAGACTTGTTTCAGCTGGTGCAATCGTGAAGAGTATATCAATCATCTGAAGCAGAAAAAGTGCCTGCGACTTAGGAACTGTAGGGTTCTGTTCAGATGTGTTTTTCTTTGCAGTGCATCAAATGATTATCATGACACAGACTAACATTAACCAAGAATGTCTGTATACAGTACTGTACCCTTCTGCTGCAGAGTTTTGAATCACCTGCAAATTGATGTATCACTTTCATTTAAAGACGTAACAGAAGACATAGCCTGCAGTCATGAACACACTCCAGGAGTGTTCTCAGAAGCACTCTAATGCAATAAATACAATGTTGATGTCTTCCACTATAAAAAAAGATCATTATGTACTATACTCACAGAGTTTGTAAAAGTATCTAGAGAAGTACTGGATGAAAAAAAAAATGGCATTCATTATAAGGACATATGTATATCTTTACAATACAAAATTGATTTAGATGGCAGTGGACTTTCTCTTACTCGCAACAAGCAATATTTTATTTTGAATTTTATTGTGAAAAACCTATTCTTTTCCCTGAACTACATTTGTAACCAACTGCCAATTCTATAAGACAAGTTGTCTTAGAAGAGATTGGTTTGAACAAAACCCCAGAAAAATTCACCACTGAGGAGTTTTTTGCTCATTTCTTTAACTCTCTTAGCTTATAAATTGATAAAGTAATCAAATCATAGACTCACAGAATGGTCTGATTTGGAAAGGACCTTTAAAGATCATCTAGTCACAGACAGGGATATGTCTCAGATATTTATCATCATGTGGCATGTGCAGAATTATAGAATAATTTATGTTGGAGGGTGTATTTAAAATAATTAAATCCAATTGTAAACTTAGCACCACCATGTTCATCATATTAGCTAATCTCGCTTCAATGGGATGTCGCTGGGTGGCCAAGGCTTCTGGTAAATGATTGAAAGTGGCTTGGTGAGCTCTTCTGCCAGCTCCTTCAGGACTCTTGAGTAGATCTCATCAACCCCCACATACTTGTGTGTGTCAAAGTGGCAGAGCAGGTCACTGAGCATTTCCTCCTGGTTTATGGGGGCTTCATTCTGCTCCCCATCATTGTCTTACAGATCAGAGAATTGGGTACCCTAAGGACAACTGATTTGCTATTAGAGGCTAAATGAAAGAAGACATCAGCCTTTTTCTTTACCACTGTGTTTTCCCTGCGTTCAGTAAAGGATGGGGATTTTCCTTAGCCCTTCTCTTGTTGCTTATGTATTTGTAAAATAGGGGTTTGTTATCTTTTGTGATAGTAGTCAGTTTAAGTTGTGGTTGGACTTTGGCCAACTTGAACCTCATGTGACCTGATGGCCATGGTTCTTTTTAAAGCAACCCTGGACACGTTTGGCATTTTGGGCTGCAAGTGCACAATGCCAACTCATTTTGAACTTCTCATCTGCCAACACCCCATCAAGTCCTTTTTGTCAGGGGTGTTCGCCACCCAGCCTGCATTTGATTGCCCCAAACCATGTGTAGGAGAAAAGCATTTCTGAAGAAATGTGTTTCCATTAACTTGAGTATACAGAAAAAAATTGCAAAAATACATAAAATCTCACAAAAAAAATACCAGACTCAGACCTAGTGGACATGATTTTTTTTTCTGTGTGAGATAGGTTGATGTACTGAATCAAACTTGAATGCAGATGAACTAGGTTATTTCATGATATTTCATGAATTGTTTCTGATCTGCACAAATGTGCATTTTATCAGAATATATCTAAACTTTAGGCATTTTTAAAATCTATGGATACTTATTAACTGCACCTGTAACTAGTTGTACCTTGCTACAGAGTACTGCATATCTCATAGGCTTGTTGTTCTGGTGTTTCCCAGATTAGTCCAGTTAAGCTCATTTCTGCTCGCTGGGTAGAATGGCAGCTGAAAATAAGTTGTATTACAGCAAACAATGTACTTGTGAACAGCTGTGGAGATTCTCCCTCTCTACTACAAAGGAAGCCTTTAAGAGCAAACTGAAAGCCAGATGATTTATTTTGTAAGATCGAAGCTCTGATTAAATATTCTCTGGATAGAGGTAGATACACAACCTGTTACTAGCTGCTCAGGTTGTACACACCATTTTTTATTCTCTGACTACAATATCCATGTGCATAAAAGTTTATCTGTGAAAGGATCATGGGTAAGACTTAACCTCACAGCCAGTGACAAGCATAATCTACTTTCTCCCAAATACTTCTGAAATCTTCACACTTCTCCCACATAAAGTGTTTTTATGATCTCCCAAATTAAATCAATCAATTTAAAAGCAGAAGAACACTTTTTCTCATCTTAGTTTTACCTTCTGTATTGCTCTTGATACCATTCCTTTAATCCTGAAAATGAGAAGGCAGATTCTCTCTGCTTATTTTCTTACATTTCTCTCCTTTGCCAAATGATAAGGTTCCTTTCTCAGATAGCTCAAGTATACTTCTTGTTCTTATCTCTTTTTATATTACACTGAAGAGAAAAAAGACAAGTGTCAGAAGGAGTTGAAAATACTTAACACTAAGAAAGAGGAACATCAAGCCACTGTCTATTCGTAACACACAGGTTACTTGTTTTATTTGGCTACAAGGTGATGTACTTTCTCACCTTCTTTCCAAGTAGAAAAATACCTAAAGAAAAAAAGCAAAGTTCAAGCAGTGGGGCTCTTCTGTGCCATTATATGTGAAAATGTTCATCAGAACCACACTTCAAGACTTTTCAAGATGTTTTATGTCTTATGTAATGTTACAGAAAAACTAAATGGTCAAAAATAAACCCAAGAAAGCCATATAAAAATAAATACTGATAATATGATTTTGAAGATAACACATTATAGTAAAACAAAAGTGTCAAAATAGCAATATGTTGTAAATTACCTCATAAATGTATTAAGAATTGTAAATGGCCATCTTTGAAGTTTCATAACATTTGAAAAATTCCCCAAATTCGAGTACTTTAAATGTAATACTTCAAAATGCAAGTAAGAGTTTCAGCTGATCCTTTGAACAGATGACTCTAGAGAAGAGTGAAAAAAAAAGGTTATTAGAACTGGTATTCTAGAGCCCTAGCAATGGTAAGAAGATGGTGTCAGGGTCTCCTGCAAATCACCAATGACAATATTTTTAGCTAATGACACTTTTAATTATATTTACTGGTGCTAGCTTTGCTACCTTACTTTTGGCCCATTATAGAAAAAAAATATGAAATTCCTTAACAGGTGGAGTTCCCAAATAAAATACCAAATGAGCAGCTCAGTTGTGAGTAAGAAGAAAGAACTGATAGCAAGGTAAATTTGATTTATTTAATAAGTTTTAAAATTTGCTATACGACTTGTAGTGTACCAGTGCATTGTTTTTTTTGGGCATTTCCTCATAGCTGCTAAGATAGTTGCTTCTTGTCTGGAATAGATCTTATTCCTTCAAAATATCTTGAAATATCATCTGAAGGGTAATCCCAGCTGTCTGTTTTATAGAACCTATTTTGTTATAGAACATATTTTGTTTTGTGCCAGTAAAGTCATATTCACATTCTTGTTGTATTATACAAAGTAATAGACCTACTGGAATTTAAAAATAGCTGAAAGAAAGCATAACTTGAAAATTAAAACCAGATGTCTTTGTTTTATTCTTACCTCATTCAAAGAAAAGAATTATTATTTCCTCAAACATACAGTAAAACTAAGCTTTTAGCTTAGTATTTAGTGAAACATCTACCGAGTAAGCCTTGCTTATGTTGCAGACAGCTACCCTGAGGAGTGATTTGAATTTAAATGTGATTCCCTTATTAGTTTCTGCTAACTGCAAATATCCCAGTCTCTTAATTAAGTGGCTGAGTAATGTATGAATGCTCACTTCTGCTTGTCATGCAGAACAAAGTGATGTATTTGGATTCCATGCACAATATGAAATTAAATGACACAGGCAACAGTAATTTAGAAAACCTTTTGGTTTTTATTATCCTTGTTTTTGCTTAGCCAATTTCCTTGTAAGCGTTTGGCTGCAGCAATGTTACAAAAGTTTGCCCAAACACTGGATATTAGCTAATGGATTTTTAGATTAAAAGATAATGCGTTACAAATGCATGGTTACCAAATACGTTGTTTATATCTTTTCCCCCATATCTAGAAATAATATACAGAAACCAAAACAGACCTTGATGAAAGCTCCTTTCTTGGTTTGGCACAGAATCCAGTGTTAGATTCAATGAGATTCTGAATGGACTAAATAGTGCACTGTAAGAGGTTTTACAAAGAGGAAGGAAAGAAGGAACAAATCAAGCTTTTCTTCTAATGCTGGTGGTTCCTGATAGCTCCAGTGGCTTTCTGCAGCTCTACTGATCTCTTTACAGATTTTATAGCTTATATTCAGTCATCAAATCTCTCTGCTTCTGCTCAGTATGTATATTTTTCCCCAGAGGTATGATGCTAATTTTTCCCTATCCTGAAATTTTTCTCTTTGCCCTAATATTTTCTCATGCTCAAAGAATCCTCTGCAGACACATAATCTGAATGTATGTGTGTGATTTCATAAAATCAGAGCAGCACATATGTACAGTAATTTGGACAGCTGTTGGGGTTGTCAGATTTTCATGTTATTCTCATGTATAACTACATGAACTAATGTTCTGCAACTTTAGTTTAAGCTCTAGAATGTGGTTATTCCTTTAATTAGATTTCTAACCATCTCTCATGTCTTGAGATTCTCATTTAAATTGCCGAAGCATTTTTCTCAACAAATCTTCAACTGTATTCTTGCCAAATTGGTGCTCCTAAATGATGTAGATTTTAAACTCCCTGTATCCCCAAGCAGTGTCTAGTCTCTAAATGTTTGCCAAAGAAATCTCATGAAAATATTGTCATTTAGATCTGTAGAGATAGATTTAAATAGTTGTAATTTCTTTTCTTTTAAAGGACTAATATATAAAACTGTTATTTGTATTACAGTGCTTTATACCTGACTAGGCTCAGGACAATATATATTAAATGTTATATTATATTTTTATCTGCCTTTGGCAGTAATACTTACTTGGACTGTAATCTCGAAGATACTCTTCTTAAATCTCTAAAGTTCATAACTGTTTTTATCAGAATACTCAGAATTCACAGAAAAATTGATTGAAAATATGATTAATCACATTTATTTGTAGCCATTACATAAATTAGACATACATTCTAAGCTAGTCATGTGAGCATTTCTTAAGCCAAAGGGAGGAAATAAGATGTTCCCAAACATGATTCATTCAGCAAATTTAACACGTGTTTTAGGATGTCAGGAATTGCCCTCTAGAAGTGCCTACCTCTATGGGCCACAGAGACAGCTCACTCAATGAATTCAGACTAAAAACCTTTCATCTGAAACTACTTTGGGATCACTTGTTTTCTGCCAAGTATTTGAAGACGGTAAAAAAAAATTGATGAAGTGCCTCTTTTTGGGTGAATTGAGGTCAAACAGGAGTTATGTAACTAAGGTAGAAATTATATGTATCACATTGTCATTGAACCCCATCCTGTCAGTTTAAAAACTGTCTGCTTTAAATTCTTTGTACTATTGCATAATTCTTAATTCTAGTCTTCATAAATTGCCCTTGATCTTTGACCTCTGACCTTAGAAGAACAATTTTCTTTCACTGTATTTTCTAAAACTAGATTAAAAATGGCTAAATAGACCAGTCAAATAAAGAGTGAAAGAACAGACATCTCATTTTGTGTGGTTTACAGACACTTACAAAATGTGATTGAAAGCCATTAACTAAATACTGTTAGTTACTTTATGAAATCGGTTTAGCTAAATTTATAAATTTAGTTCTATTACATCTGTAAAATAGAGCAATCACAAGTGAAGTGTTTGAGACCTTGAATTTTTATTTTATTTTATTTTGACATTTATATATTTTCATACTATTTTCCTACTCTACATCTTGACATTATTTTGGACAATGTTATAAATCATGATCTATTTACTTTCTTCTATAAAACACCGATTAAATATTCAAGCCACATATATTCTTTGTGTTTATTTCCACCACAAATTGCTCATCATTATTTAAAAAAAAAACCACAACCAAACAGAAATATGAAGACATTTACATTGCTGTAAAATTCCAACTAGTGAGAATTTGTTACATAATTCATCCTAGATCTATTTACATAGAATTACAAAGAATATTAGTTCTTGTGTATCTCATCTGTCATTATAAAATACACCTATATTATGGAGCTTGTGGAATGACTTGCTATACATATTTATTCCCTCAGCCTACTGCTTAATAATGGAACTAAGGAAAAGTGTTCCAACTCTCCTGCCTTTCCTCTCAGCAAGAAATTAAGGCAGGCAACACAAATTAGTTTTCAAGCAAAGACAAAATTAAATCTGTGGAAAGTAAGGGCTTATTTGGATCAGAAAGCATGAATCACTGTTTGATTGCAGAGTTTGTACAGATCTTGATTCCCTCAAACATTTCTATTTTTCTGCAGTCAAAACTATTCTACCACTGGTGAGCTTCTGTAATTGACCATGAAATTCCTAGCACAGTCAACTCAGCAGAAGAATTGCAAAGAGCAGGGACTTAGAGGCTGGCTGACAGCACTTCTTATAGACATTTTCCCCAATTGTTCTTATTTTTCATTAGATTTTTTGACTATGACTAGCTCGCCTTATTGTGGTACCTTAAAGTATTAGAGTCCAGCTAGGGTAGAACATGATGTTGAAAAGAACCTGGTTTCACCCCGAAGCAGCATGGAATTCCAGCATAATTTCTATAGATTTTTCCATCTACTGACAATCTGAAATGCTGAAGCACCATCCAGTTTAAATACACCCTCACTGCAGACAGGAAATTTTGTCACTTTTCTCTACAATGTCTAATCTTGGGAGTTTTTCACTTATTGCTCTGTCAGTCACAGTATATTCTAATGTAGTACAATGAACAGTTTCAGAGTTAACTGACCCCAAATGAGCTATTTCAATTATTAAGCCAGTAAAGGTATGCTAGACATGTGCCCCTGAGGAATTAATTTGTTCTGTTGTGAAGCACCATGAGATAAAGGAGTGTGCTAATAAGACTATCCTTTATTTGGTAACTAATTTAGCAGTGAATGGTAACTGAAATACCTGTGCACTGGAGATCACTGTGACTCTAAGTAAATCTCTTTAGAGTGACTGCCTGGAAAGTACTTATCAGAGAAAAAATCACTTAAAAATATCAGTTATTTATCTACATAGTGCACTGTTCTTACTGTAGGTGCATTTACTGTTTGTGCTTCTAAAATTAATTTAAAAATTACTTGCTCTACCTATGAATTCAGGAGTTTGTTTAGAAAGTCAGCTGTATTACTGGCCATTAATTAATTTCTTCACTTCTTATCCCTCCTGTGTACTATTGGCAATTTCAACTGTTTTCCTACATTTCTCTTTCAAACCTAAATGTTCCTCTGTTAACTAGAAGATGTAAGTACCATATTAAATCTTTTTCCATGAGTCATTTATGTGAGTTTTTTTTTTTTTTTTGAGTAAAGAATGACATCACTAAGCATACAGGGTTGGTATAGATGCAGATAGAGAGAAACAACATGTCCTGTGTACCATTATTGCATTGGTTAACTAGTCCCTGCAACCCAAACAATGCCAGTATCAATTGCTGTTATTCTTGACTGCCACTAGCCAAGTTGCATACATCAAATATAACCTAAAATCATCAGTCTGTGACTAGCATAAACATATTGCTTTATGCAAACATGTAGAAGCCTCAGAAAGTCTAGTGTGAGGAGAATTAATAAGCACAAATAATGATAAGAGGTCTTCCATTAGTGAAGGGAGCCAATTCTTGTGTGATATAACTAGTGTGGTTGCAATAAAATGTGGTAGATGGTGAATAGTTCTGTAATGTGATAGATATTTACTTTGAAAACATATAGCTATTCCTTCAAGAGCATGCAGAAATTTAATGACAATTTATAATTTTTTGTTCCAATATAATAAATATAATTTACTCTACATTCAAAAAGTAATCTGTCCTTCAGAAATATATAACTACAGAATTTCTATGAAAATCACACATGTATTGCCAGATAAAAACTCATCTAGGCTGAAATAAATAGATATGACTTGAAGACATATATCCTAATTGTAAACAAGATTTGAATATCCATCTAAGCAAATCTGTAGTTAGGAATATCATTATCTGTACTGGCATTGTGAACATGTCCTACAGTCCTAACTGAAATTGCAATGCAAACATAGCTTTTGTAGTACAGTCAAACATATTTAATAAACCTGTCAGAAAATAGAAGTTTTCTCCCTAACTAAATTCCAGACCTGTTTTTATTTTCAAACATAGAGGTAAGTACAGTAATTTCACAATTATAAGCTGCATCTGAATATAAGCTGCATTTTATTATTTTTTTTAAATGAGGATCCATGTGTGACAAAGTAATGAATAAGTAACAGAATCACACCAGCGCGGGGTTTGGTGTCAGGTGCTCAGGTTGCAACAGTTTTCATAGACCAGCGAAGCCTTTAAAGGCAGCCCCAGGCACCCTCCCCAGCCGGCTCTCACTTCCGGGCTGGCATTTCACTGGGATTTGTCCATAGATAAGCCGCACCTGAATATAAGCCTCACTACTGGGGTAGGCTGGATTCTTCAATGAAAAAGGTGCAGCTTATAATTGTGAAATTACTGTAATTTAAAGTGCATCTCGTAGTTTTGTTTTAGTAGAAAATAACATTGAATGTACATGAAAATGTCTCAAGATCTCTTCCAGTCCCCTCTTAGTTTATTTTGTGAAATACGCCAAAAAGTTGCATATCTATTTATTTGTTTGGATTTCTCCTCAAGAAAGGGAAAGCTCAGAGGGCTTATTCAGGAAGACATCCTGAATCTGACTTTTGGCATTCTTGTATGAGAATGAACAATCATTTCATAATTCCTTACTGGTGGATGCTCTTAGCTGCCCAGTCATAGAATGTATAGACAAATATATATTAATTAAAATTTTAAGATAGCATATGATATATCTGTTTATATGCTTAAAAACTGGTGTTAAAAATGTAGTTTGGATAGCAGTCATAGCTAAAAGAAAATAACAAAATAACAAATAAACTAACTAACAAAAAGAAAACAACAAAAGAAGACAACAAAAATACTGAGTTCTGATTTTAAGCGCATACATTTTTCTTAAAGTGCCATTTGTGCAGCAGATACTCCACATGCAGAAGTTTTCTTCCTTCATGTTAAAATAAAAAAACCAAAGCAAAAACCCAATTGCAACACTAATCCTTAGCTTGCAATTATCTTGTAAGGAAAGCGATCAGAGTCAAAATATTATCTTGTATCCTGCTTTGAACCTTGGGAGCTCCTAATTGTGATAATAAAACAGAACAAGTGACTATTAATAAGAATGAAAAATGTTGCTTTTTCTCCTTTTCTGATGAGTTATTTCCTAGAAATCTGGGACATCTATATGCTGGGCATTTATGATTCATATCTTTACATATTTTCTGTATGTTATGTTTGCATGTGCTAGCGTGTTATAACCAGCACATTAACCTAAGGCTAATCTGATTTAAAGGCATAGGCTGTTATTTTCAGTATGCTAGACTTAGAAAACAAGGGAGTTTTGTGCCTGCAACCTTGTTTTTTTCTTCTAAACTTAGTGGGGAGTGAAAACATTGCAGAGAAAAATTGGGGATAACCCTGAAAAACTATTCTAAAGGAAAAGTTTAAAAATACAGTATATATATTTACACATACAGTTGAGCTAGTCTCCTCCACCAGCATGATTCAGGGCAGGTGTAAAGTCATCGTTAAAGTTACGTGGTACAGCATTATTTGCTGCAAGAATTGATAACATAGAATAATTGTTTATCTCATATCATCACTCCTGTGCTTTTCTTCCTGCTGTTTTTTTTTGCTTCTAAGTAAGAGTTGTTCTCAATCAGTAATGCCATTGGAAATGGCAGTGATGAAGGTAAAACAAAATTCTAGTTTTAATATATTTTAGAAATAAATATAAGTATCAAATCCATCCTGCTAGTAAGCAAAAGATAAGCTAAAGCCAGTATGAGATTGGTTCAGCTTCTGCAGTTATGTGCATAAAGCCATATAGACGTAAGCCATAAAGCCATAAAGCTTATATAGACGTGTCATCCTACACTGCCTTGAATAAAATGACACATGTTTCTTTGGGGTGTCAAAATAAACATGTAGTTTTTCTCTGTCTCTTGAAAATGTTTTGTGCTTTTTTTATAGACCAGGTACAATTGCTGTCTATGCTTCAGTCATTAAAGAACTGCTGTAGGTACGGACACCTGTACACATATACACATTCATATATACACACATATACCCCTACAGCCTCCACTCTCATTCTATGGAATGGATTTTATTTAATAAAAACCATGGAACTATGGAAAAATGTGTGCCTAATATTTTCCTCCTAAAAAGCACATGGACTTTGTAAGGTATGTTGTGTCTATGTTCAAAATCAACTACCCATTATGTTCAAAACTAAGTTCTGTATAATTTTTTAGTTGACTTTGTAGAAAAATGCATTTTTTACCTTCTTTAAGAGCTATCACAGAAAATCAATATGTGGTTACTCACAGGAAATTACTTTCCTTTCTTGATTTTGGAATGAAGAAAACAATATATTTCCAAATAATTCAGATACTTCAACCTCAGCTGAGATCAAGAATTTAATAAAGAGTTCTGTTTGTGCCTTAAAACATTTGCTACATACCTAAGATAAACCTAAGAACATAGTAACACAGACTAAAGAATTATCCACATTGATACATAGGAAGTCTTCACATTGCTCTTGGGTCTAATCTACTAATTTATTTGGGTTTTTTATTTATATCTACCATTATTGGAACTGAAGGTGGAGTAGTGTCCTATTCTTTTTGTGTGCTTGAAAACATTATTGTTAAACTAATTTCAGGCAGGAGTCTTAAATCTGGACTTGAAATGTGGTGGTGAAGTTAAAGTACAAGATCTGGTAGAAATGTCACCAGTACCAGGAAAAAGTGTTTCCCTCTCATCACTGACATTATTACCTGGCCTTTAGCCCCACTGTGACAAGCTGAATATCTGCTGAACTACCAAATACTATCAGAGAAGGTAAAATAAGCAGCTTGAATTTAGTTAAGAGTGGTAAGGATACATTGAAAATAATTTTTTTAACAGTTAGTTAGCTACTGTTGTTCAGACAGTGTTTTATGTGGTTTTTCTTACTCATACTAACACAATGTAAAACCTCACAGAACTTACTTTCATGTGTTATTTTACATATAAGGTAAAGTTTGTTGAAGGAGAACAAAACCAGCAGAATCCCTGCTTAGTCATGAGAGAGAGAAAAGGAGTTCAGCAGTAATATTTGTGCTAAAGCAATAACTATCCAGACTTAATGAAGCAGCATCTGGTACAGAAGGGAACGAAAGTATTCTGGACCCATAAACCAGAGGTGAATTCAAGCTGTTTTTTTAATGGAGCAAGATGCATATATTTCAGAGTTGAACATATGTTTCTATTGAGTTGGTTCTATTAAATAAAAATATATATTATGCTAGTTAATATTTAGGTTTCACCACAGCAACTATTTTTAGAAAGTAGATAACACATAAACTAGTTTTTATGTTGCTGTAATGATAATGACCTAATGGCCAATTCAATATGTCGATTATGCTGGTCCTTTAGGTGACCCTAAATGTTGTAAATATTAATTTTTGTAATGAAATACACTTCAAAAAAGGTAATAATGCAGACTGTATCTCAAATTCTCATCTACTGTCAAGATAGCTCTCGCTTTTTCCCTTAAGTTGCACCATTTAAAAAAATGTATGTCAAAGTCGGCCACAAAGTCAAATGTCAATGAGTTATGGTTATATACCACGTGGAACAGTGGTAAACTTCTTTTAGCTAAGTGGTGCTGGCCCAGTATTACACCAGACTAAATTTAGCTGGTTAACTTTAAAATGCCCATTTGCATTAAGCTGAGCTTTTTATATCTTTAATGATAGAAAAATCAACTACTTTTAGAGCTATACAGTGTATACAACTAGACTCATGATGGTCTGATATACATGGAACATCCTTATAATAGAGAATTATTAAAAAATACTGAATTTATGAGTGATGTGTGAATATATATTAAAATATATTTCTGAAAAAAAGAGTGGAAACAAGAAACTTCAATGAATAAAATAGTGGTTATGAATTCTCCACAACAGAGGCTGGCCTTTATGTAAAATATTTATTCTAGTAAGAAGGTCAGTAGCAAATTACGTTTATTTTGAATGCCATACACTGAAGATGGTGGTCATGAAAAAAATCAGAAACAATTTGAGATAGAAGTATGTACAGTAATTTCACGATTATAAGCCAGCCTACCCCAGTAGTGCGGCTTACATTCAGGTGCAGCTTATCTATGGACAAATCCCAGTGAAATACCAACCTGGAAGAGGGTGCCTGGGGCTGCCTTTAAAGGCTTTGCTGGTCTATGAAAACTGTTGCAACTTGAGCACCTGACACCAAACCCAGCTGGCAGCAATTCTGTTACTAATTTGTTACTTTGTTACACATGGATCCGCGCTTAAAAAAAAAAAAAAAGGTGCAGCTTATATTCAGGTGCAGCTTATAATTGTAAAATTACTGTACATGTAAAATTAAATGACAGATATATTATTTCAAAGAGCTTAGTTATTGTGATTTATATGATGAGTATCTAGTTATAGTTTAGTATGAATATCTGTATGCACATATATTTTTGTGCATGTATATATGCAGATAAGTGTACATTAATCTTTAACTTTCCATTTTACATAAAGTCTGTTTATTGTCTCAGAATGAACACAGTTTATAAGAGAGAAGATAAGCTTCTCATAAATCTTCTAATTTCAGATTGTTAGAACAATATAAATTCAAAGTTTTTAAGAAAGTGGCTTGGTGCTCTTCATTTCTTGGTATCTAAGCTTCTGTCTTAGGTTACTGATGTAAGTAAGTGAAATTATCTGGGGAGTCAAAGTATACGCTGAAGTAGAGTTGACAAAAATATATCTTTGAATTCAGTCTTCTACTTGGAATATCTCTAAGGCATTTGTAATGTTGTAGCCATCAATGCAACCTGGGACAAAAAGTGTACATGAATTGGTAGAAGGAAGAGTGATATCAAAGAGCCACAGACTAGAAAAATACTGGAATGTCATGCAAAAGAAACAAGCAAAGAAACTGTATCTCCCTGTATCTCCTCCAGGAAAAAAACCCAAAAACAACACGACAAAATATACCAACTATGACCAACTTAAATAAAAAATAGACCCAAAACGTCTAACCCATATAAGTATATATAAAAGGAGTCTTTAAGCATATACGTATGAAAATTACCCCCAAGTGTACCAAATATAGCACCTCACTTTATGAGAGGAAATATTATTTCAAGAAACGCTGGGTTAATCAAGAACTTACTTCTTTGCTCTAGTCTTGAGTTGTGTGTACCACCTGTCTTGTTAGGGGGATGCAATTAGATTACTATTAGGATACTATTTAGTATCAAGGAGCAATGGAGTGAGACGATCCCCTGATAGAAAGAATGAAATTAGGCAACAAAAACCTTGCAGGGTATAATAATGCATATTTATGTTTAGAAGGCAGTTTCAAAGGACAAGATTAAATAGTTTACAAAATATCTGAACTCTATTATAATATCTGAACTTCCATTAATGAACATTGTCCTCCCCAGCCTAGACTGGACTCCCCAGAAAGCAGAGGATGCATGAGGGCAGTGTACAAACTGTCCTGCAGACTGGTGATCAGCATTCCTAGATAAGAGGGAGGGTAAAATGTGGTCAAATTCCTTCAAGTGAATGGTGAATCTCCCTCAGCTGTCATTCCTCAGAAAAAGCTAATTCAGTGTTGTCATTTCTACCAGTAGCAAGATGCCTGAAGCCAAGAACTCTTAATACAAAACATTGCAGCATAAGAGTACCTTTGTGAATATATTCCTGAGCTCAATCATTTGGGAAATATTATTTGTTCCCACTGGTAGCAAATTAAAAAAAAAAAAGTTTAATAGTTTTATATTAACTTCTTTATATAATTCATTTTCTTAGGAAACTGTTCAAAAAATATTAAGTGCTAGAATGACTTTTTCCAGGAATTTATTAACTTATACATACATAGAGACACCATTGTGAATGTTTTGAAGAATGTGCTACAACACTTATTCTCAGGAGATTTCTGAAACAGAGAGAGAAGTTATTTTCATATGAATAATGACAGAAACTACAGAAATGAGTAAAAAACAACACCCCTACTCTTTACCATTATTTAGATGGCTAATTAAATAACACGTTCATTATAAAATATATGCTTTAAGAATAAAATCATTACACAATAATTAAACGGTAATCAGCCAAATATTTTATTTTGACTTTTTACAAATGAAGACTTTACTCAATGATATATCTGATAGAGAATTTATAATCTAATGAGAGATGAAAATTTTAATGGAAAATTGAAATGAAGCTTTGCCTTTAACTATCCATTGTGTGAACATATTGGACACATAGGTTTCAGTAACACATTCCCTAGCTTCTATTTTGCCATACTGCCTTGTTGTTTCCTTATATAATCAGTAGATCTAGTTCTAGCTTTTCCTCGGTGATTAAGCTTCTGAAATCAATGCACAGAATTTGGCACACGGCATTTCTTACTCCTGGGTCCAATCACAATGATTCTCTCTGATTGTTTCTGAAAGGGAAAAATACATGGAAATATTTGAAATTCCATGGATAGTTTAAACACTATTATAATCAGTCAGATTGAATATTCAAATTAAACATCCTTGTCTAGAATACTTCTGGATCAAAGTAATACAGTTTCTCTGAAAATCAAAAATATTGAATATCAATAAGGTTAGTGAATACCGTTTTGAAACCTATCAAATTATTATTATTATTATTATTGATATTTGCATTTTTTTCTGTTCATTTATTTCCCAGTAGGTGTCTCTATATTGCAGCTTTACTGAAAAAGAAGGAAGAAGCAGGCTAATTGCATAATTTTATTTTTTTTTTAATTAAAGAAAAAATAGGCAAATTAAACTTTACTATGACATCACACAACACCAAGGAAAAGAAAAAAAATCTCTAAAGGGAATTTTCTTATGAGCTTTTGGGTACAATCACATATATGTATGCACATATATGCAGACCCAAAATAGGCTTAGTAACTTCTGATTACAAGAAAGAGATGTTGAAAATGGTGCACCAAAAAAGCAAAAACTAAAAGCCTGAGGATTTTTTAGATTCTCTGAAGAACAGTGATCTCTCCGATTTTCATATATACAAATATATAACCTAACAACTGCTGGAACTTATCTTCAGCAGAAGCTACAATGAAATTATTGAAGTCTCACAAAGAAAGTGTTTCAACCTTTGTTGGGTACATAAATGGGAAGGTTAATGAAGACTCCAGGGGTCTGGAGCAGTGGAGAGAAAAAAAGTACAAATAGTAATACAAAATTGTGATTGGAAATAAAAATTCCAGTTTGTCTTGACAAAGAAGACCAAAGTAACTTCAATTCATTTGCATTAGATAAAAATCTTTTAAAAAAATCCAAAAACCTTATTGGACATGCAATCTTTTTAGACAAATAAAACTTATGCTCTGATGGATCCCACTCATATTTCTGCAGTGATCTAGCTTGAATAAAAAAATCCTGACTTACCATATAAAAGCACTAGTGTTCTGTTTAGCATTTGATTTTAATTGCAGATTTCACAGACCAGAACACCGTGAGATGAATAACTGATGATGCTGAACTGAAATAGCTGAAATTCTATACATGATTCACAATCTAGAACTAAGCCTCTGAAAAGTTGCATTTTTCTTGCTGTTCTCAGAAAAAGTGTTTCAAGGTGAGTAAAAGCTGGTAGTCCCCAGATTGTCCATTAATCAATAGTTCACTGAGTATTTGGTAAGAGCTCAATGAGCCATAAAAAAGAAAAACACGACAAGTTTTATTGATTGTCTCATAAAAAGGATAGAGAAGTGACAGATGACAGGCCCAGTTAGACCTTTACAGAAAGCAGTAATAAGTACTCCTGCTACATTACCTACAGGAGTTTCCATTTCTGGAACAGGAAGAGTCAGAAAACCACGTCGTTTGCATAAAATTTCTCTGTCTCTCACTCACACACACATACACACACATGCACACAAATCCAGAAATAGATTGTGATGAAAAAAAAGAAGTTATTAAATAAGATGATATCATCACAGCTGAAATCACACTGATCTTGAATTCTTGAAGAATTTTGTTTTCTTGTACAATATCACATACAAGGCATTTCACAGTATTTATGTTCTTGCCTTCAATGCATTTTATTTATGGATCTCACTGTTCTTCAACATTATTTATAAGGATTCTGTCAAATCTCAGTATCTACTCAAATGTGAAGTTATTCAATAGTTTTCGGCCATGAATCATAGTGCTGTTATTAGGACTTTGCTAACACATTAATCTTTAAACTTTAAACTTAAGAGCAGGGAGTGGAACATGGAAATTTAATGAGTCAGATAAGACCTTTACCTCATAGTGCTGTCAAAATCCAAAAGTTTAAAAGTCACGTTAGGGAAACAACATTCTGCAATAACAAAAAAGCTGTTGCTGAGAAGTAGTTTAAGGGATTCAGCCTGAAGCAGTCACACAGATTTCAGATCTTTCCATCTAGACTTTTTTGCAATATTTGCTTTATGAACTTTTATTGTGCCTTCAAGTCTCCACTAATTTACATTTCTCCTTGCTGCATCATTTCTCTTTTGCACTTTTACAGGATCATATCACCAAGGAATACAGCCTTTTTCACCATTGCCTGTTCAGATTTACATAACATGAAAAATGTACTTGAAAAATAGTTAGACCTGTAAAGAGGAGTTTACATATGTTTATTTTGTTCATTCTGCAGTAAAAACTCCTTACTTCCTTCAAAATTCCCAAAAGCACGTGAAGCATGACTGAGCTTCAATGAGGAAAAATCTCACTGACACTTCCTGCTCTAAAAACTGCTGCTTCTTTGGTGTAAGGATTAATTAATTTAAGTTACTTAATTCTTAGAGAAGGAATATGCAAAAAAAAAACCCCAAAAAACCCTTAAAATTTCTCTAGTTCCTTCTCCAAATTGCACTTTTCACAGCACTGAACACGGACAGTAGGAACAAGGCAAACATGAGGAGCTCTTTCAAATAATGGCCTAGAGCGAGTAGTACTGTAGCTGGGTATCTGCTTCCCATCAGGGAATACAGGAATGTTATACATTAAAATAATCCTGATTTGATATATTGCTATGGACTTTTTCCATTTTTATTCTAAAACTATTGATAGGTCTGTTGTAATTTAAATAAATATTTACTTGCTAGTTACTTAGAAGGACAGAAGAGGTTTAGAATCAGATTTGATTAAAATTTAAATCTTTCACACAGTTAACTATCCTAGCCATATGTTTTTTTTTTGCTCTAGGTCAATTTCCTTCTAAAAATTATTTTCCAGGCTTCGGTAGGGGAGATGTTTGAGTTTGAATTGCCTATTTAATTAAATAACTGTGTTTTGTTGTTTTTGTTTTTTTTTTCCTTCAACGACACCTGTAGTAGCTATTGTTCATTTAATAAATCTCGTTTCTAGTCATTAATGTAACAGGAATATTTCAAGTTACATTAAAGGGAAGCTGGGGAAAACAATGTTAACTCAGTTGCACAGTAGCTTCTATGGTACTGAGGATACACTTGCCAAAAGGTGATTTATTTTGTTGAGCTGTCGTCTGATAGGTTTACTTTTGCTGTGTACTGAATAAAAGGTGTTGGGTTTCTATCTTCAGTTACAGCAATATCATCACAAGCCAGTGCCGAGGAGTGGGCATGCCAAGATCATGCTTGAGTTAAATATATGCTGAAGTGCTTTTTTGAATCAGAGCCATAGTTGCAGCATAGATCATAAAGTGATTCCTTAAAGAAAAACTAATCCCAGAATGAATGGTATGTATGAAGGCAAGATTTCTTTCTTGTTTGATAGAGTTTACTTCTGTTCTTTTCCATATTCCAGCATCAGTAATTATATATGAGTACTCAACACAAATGTGTTATAAATTCTATTAAAATGGCAGTGTTTTTGCTGTCATTGTAGAATATTCTTCTTTAAATGTCCCACGCCATTACTAAGTCAAGATATCAGAGTATTTGGAAGTGTGACCTGGAAGTTAGCCAGTGAGCAGTTTAAATTAGCACCATTCTGAATCTAGTCAAGCTTTCAAATATATCATCTATAAAAGTATACTAAGCCAGTCAGAGATACTTAGGTACATGATTCTTTAGGTGGCAAAAAGAGGGGAAATACGATGGAATGACTGACTGGCAGTACTGGCAGTCACAAGGGATCTTCCCCCTAGGATGCTTTCTCATGAATATTCGGGGGTTTTTGCCTTCATTACTGCATCAGTGATTCAGCTGCTGGACATCCGTTTGCCAGAACGCATCATCTTCTTGTGTCCTGCCAAGGAAAAAGCAGGTGGCAGGGATGACACCATGCCAGCTCTGAGTGCATGCTAAGGAGCAGGCTAGGGGCAACATGACCTACATGTTTTGCATAACATCAATTTATTAACAAAGCTAACACATTTAACAGGCACTATCCAGAATAGTTTATCAGTCTCAATGATCTGTCCTGGCTGACACAAATCCTGCATCAAGTATCATATAAGTGGCAATGCACTTGAACTGGTTAGAAATCCAATGGGAAATGAAGCAGAGCAAGAGTGAAGGACAAATTTTGTTATTGCATTATTTGTTAGCCAGATGCTTAGTAACTGTGTTTTTGAGGAAGGTTGTCTCTGTTATTGGTGAGGGTGTTTTTTAAAAAATAAAACAAAGACATGAACCTGAAAACAGGGTTGGATGCAGAATTGTAAGGCACATGACTGGAACTAATGGGGTTTCCACTGGACCACCACACATATTTATAACAAAAAAAATAATTTAACCTTGAGAAAGGACAAGACAATCTGTGTTGCACATACATGGAATGGAAAATTGCAAATCAGATAGATGGCTATAAGGGATAGTTATAATTATATGTGAAATTTCCTATAACCAGAAAATTTATTGACATTTACCTTCTTGTAGCTATTTTTGAAATTCAGTTAGAATTGCACAATTTTCTATTTTAAGAGTATTTTGAAAAAATTGTGAATTATTTTCCTCATTAATATATTAGTAGTGTATTTTTAGTGCTGAATTCTCTTGCTCAATCTGCTAATTCACAGAAACTGGTAATATTGAATGACTGGGAATCTTTTTAAAGGAGTCTGAAAAATGAAATGTAATTGCACCCTTTATTATTATTTTTTTCCTAATATTTTTTGAACACCTGGGAAATGAGGACAACACTTGACCACTGCATGTAACAGCAGGAAACTGAAGAAAGCTGAATGTGAATGTTTGTAAGATGGAAATATGAGGAGAGGGTCAGACTGGAGAGGAGTTTATCTTGAGCAGCTCATCTTTGAAAAAAGCACTTTGAAGTGTTTTCTCTAAACCTTTCAAAGGGATAGAGACTGTAAAAAGAGCAAGAGCTGACTAGAGGCTAAGTACTGGGAGGATAAGCCAGCTGGAAGATAAAATTCTTTCTTTGTATCAACTGTGTGTGAGCCCTTTAAAATCTGTCTGATTAGACAGGAGGCACAAGAGTTGAAGTGTTAAACATACAGCATATCCCCCTGCCTGAGCTCCACTCTTGTGTGCTCATATGTGAAATTATGGCTCCTCTACAAAAGTCGAACTATTAAAAAATATTGACAATAGCTGTTAATAAAGCCCCACCTGAGAGCTTTTTAAAACTGTAACAACAAGGATCAATTTTTTAAACTACTGAAATGCAGTCAGTATAGTAGAACCCAGGAACTCTTCTGTAGCACACAGTCAAAGGGAATGGCAGGGGACTTCAGTAAAAGAGAAGGCAGTTCCTTATGGGACTGGGTCAGCCATGAAAATCTAAGGGTCTTCTCAGAAATAACTGAACTCAATAGCCATCATCAGTATTCTTTAAAATGCAAGATTTTTAGAACAAGAAATGAAGAAATGTAAAACAAGAAACAATTAGAAAGTTTCCAAGTCTAAAGTTTAAGCGTTAAAGTATGATAACTGATTTCCCAGACATAATTTATTTAACCATCTTCCAAACTACTTATTTGCATTTTGTGTACTGAAAAGGCAAATAAAAAATTGAACTGAAATACCATTGCAGCCACATTTAAGAAGCAATATATACAGTCTTAAAAGACAAAATGCAAATATTCTGTCTGTGCTATAATGCACATAAAAATTCTTTAGCTTCTGTC
Source organism: Sialia sialis (assembly GCA_009812075.1). Classification (NCBI taxonomy): domain Eukaryota; kingdom Metazoa; phylum Chordata; class Aves; order Passeriformes; family Turdidae; genus Sialia; species Sialia sialis. The sequence goes on along the minus strand of VRYO01001269.1, from coordinate 13,502,871 downwards.
TGTGTTTCAAACACCTGCCAGAGTTCAAGAAGTGTTTGGACAGCACTTCCAGGCACATGGTATGATTCTTGGGGTGGGCCTGTGCAGGCTCAGGAGATGGACTGAATGACCCTTGTGGGTTCCATATAACTCCTGTGGTTTTATGATTTATTTATCTCTTTAATGTTAGTGAGAAAATTTAACAGAGATGTTTCAAACCATAGGTTTCAGAATGAGGAATATTGGCTGAATAAGTGAATCACGCAAAAAGGCTGCCAGGCAGGCAAAGTGTATCTCAGCTGTTATTTCAAAGTGGTGTCTTTTTTTTCCAACAGAACACTTTTAAATTCTCATTCTTTCATAACTTATTAGAATTGAAAAACCTCAGTATTGGCAAGAATTTTTACTTTGAACTTTAAAGTCTATCCATACTCACCCTGCTATTACTGCACTTAGGATGTTTCAACCCATTATTAAAATTCTGTTGAGATTGGTGAGTTGTTCTTCCATATTAAACCTTTTTTCTCTTCTAGTATTCCAAGACATTATCATAATGGTGAGTCCTCAATTTTGAAAATTATTTTTCCCCAGTTATTTATTAATAATATCAACAGTATTTTTTAAATCTATTTTTTAATGCTCTAGATGCTAGAAGTGATGATAAAGAAAACAGATACATTTGATGCTAGTCTTCATGTTCAGCTATGTTTGTTTCCCTAAGAACATTAACTCTCGAGATTTCGTTTGATAGAACTGCATTCCAAAATACGAGTCTACTGTATCAGGAACACTAGCCTATAAAATCAAAGGTCTAACAAATGGTTGCCTTTAAAATTTACTCATACTAGTTATTGAGAAATAATTTGCAGTACTTTTGTAACAAGAACTTCTAAATAATTGTTCTGTGTAGAATTTAATGGTCCTAAATTCAGTTTTGTTCTTCTTTGAGTCTTATATACGTTAAAATATTATTTCTTTTGAGCTTTTGAAATGAAAAATGTCAGGATTTTTCTCCATATCCAGCTATTGCCATATATCTCTTTTCATATAGTGCTTTCACATTACAAGGCACATTTACTTTGCAATGTTTTATCTGCTTTACTCTTCCTTGTTTTCCCCATTTTTTTATTTTTATCTTTATTTTATTCTAGTGCTCTTCTTTGGCTAGCTTCCTGGTCTTTGGCTTGAAGCACTGAAGCTTGAATTCCATTGCGCATCTCATTTGTCTTCCTTTATCGTCTTTGCCTCTGTCTCTCAAAGACGCTCAGTTCCTCTTGAGCTTTCCTTCATGGATTTATTTTCATTTTGGCAAAGTTAAGATTGTGGCTGTTCTTGATGTAACTGTTCAATGTGTTTTTACATTTGTTTGAATATAATCTATTTGGTTTTCATATTCACCATCTGGTGAGTTTGTGTTTGTTAGGTAACATGAGTTGGAAAGAACTAGGCTGTTCACTAAATACAAATCATTGAGTTTCTCATTGTTTTTATGATGATTTCCTTCTAATGCTTTCTCAATGTTCTCCTCATTTCTTTGTTTTAACATCCTGAAGAGACATTTACAGAAAGTACAGTAATTTCACAATTATAAGCCACACCGGAATATAAGCCGCACCTCCCAGTAGCTGGGTAGACCACAGGACTTGTCCACATATAAGCCGCACCTGAATATAAGCTGCATTTTTAAATTTATTTTTTTTAAAGCAAGGATCCATGTGTAACTAAGTAACAAATTAGTAACAGAATCGATGCCAGCTGGTGTCAGGTGCTCAAGTTGCAACAGTTTTCATGGACTAGGGAATCCTTTAAAGGCAGCCCCAGGTGCCCTGCC
>VRYO01001269.1:13470419-13493783 GCA_009812075.1 Sialia sialis | reverse complement strand
CTTATAATCGTGAAATTACTGTAATATTCATGAACAAATTCTCATAAATTCCACAATTCGACTATTTTTTTTTTACAAAAAGCTTTAGCCTGCTGTGCCTCATGCCAGGCTGTTGAAGAAGCTATGGACCATAAAAAAAAAAGAAAAGAAAAACAACTGATACTGAGCTAAACATTGCAAAGAAATTGTCTGAACACCAACATAGAAAAAGCTGCACATTTCTGACAGGTGTCTGCTGTTCATGCTCAGTGGTTCATGGAGTCTCAATATAGCAACCCCCAAACCATAGCATACCTAGAAATAGCTGTATTTTCTGAAAATATAGCAACCTGGTATTCAGAACAACTACAATAATTTCACACTTATAAAGCCCACTGGATTATAAGGCGCACTTCCGGGTGTCCAGTGAGTCCTTGTAATTTATCCATATATAAGGTTCACCGAAGAGGCACCGGCCTAAAAGGCGAACTTTTTAATTTCCAGCGAGGATCCTCACGCAACAAAGTAACGAATTAGTAAAATATTGCAGGATCACGGGGTTTACTGGCTGGGCTGGGCCCTGCTGCAGGCAGCAGTGGGCTCGGAGCACCCCCCACCCGGCGCTGCTGCGGGCTGGGAGCCCCACCGTCTCGGAGAAGCTGCAGGCTTGGGGCCACCCCTGCACAGTGCTGCCACGGGCTCAGGGCCGCCCCTGCCCCACACGGCTTCCCTTGCCCCCACGGCTGTCGGCTGCGCCTGCCGACTCTCACCTCGGCTCGGCCAGGCTTGTACTTCTGGGTTGGCAACGTTCCGAACTTGGTCCATATATAACGCACACCGGGTGATAAGGCGCACTTCCAGGTTTGGATTGAAACTTCAGTCAAAAAGGTGCGCCTTATACATGTGAAATTGCTGTAATATTTCATGGAGCCCTAAATATACATGTTTTTTGACTCAGGTGTATCTAACATCCCCTGGGGCCAATAGGTTAAATATTAGTCTACTTGAAATAAAAGTATATAGTCTGTCTGCTGTTCATTCAACAGGCAAGAGCAAGCCATCAGGTACTACTGAATAGTGACAATGTGATTAGCATCAAGGTCAAATTTTCTTAGAGGGCAAATTTAAACAGGAGCTGAAATATCATTCTGCAGCCAGTGTTGCTGAAAACCAGGTAATTTAAAAAAATTGTCATCTCAAACCATGTGAGAATTTTATTTTTAGTCAGACTAAGGCAAAATTATGATACAAAGATGACTTTTGGACATTGCTCATCTCATTCTCCTGACTAAAAGTCAACTGTGCATATGATATTTCTATTGTCTTTGGCTTAACGGTGAGCATCTTGTGACAGAAGTTGCATAGTTGCAATGTGTGTCTTTCAGTATGCTACAATAATTTATGGTAATTTCCTCCTAATGGTTCTCTCTCCTAAATAATGTATCCATGTCTATCATCCCAGTTTTATCGTACTTGCCAACTGTCCCTAGGCATTTCATGATTGCTACACTTCTCACAATCAAAAATAGTGTTTATGAAACTATTCATTTAAATTCATATTTAAGTCAAAGAATCTTTAACTGGACTGTAAGCTTTCATTAGAAACTTATTTCTTTCTTTTCACTTTGACAAACTTAATATAATAAGCCAGAACCTTACTGAGTTTTAAAAGTACAGTAAAATCTTGAAAATGCAGTTTGAGTATATGTCAGTGGAATATATTAGACTGTTCCTGTCTTCTGCAAAAGAAATTAATCTGAGAACTTTGAAGTCCAAATAAAGGATCCTTAGAAAAATATTTTCTAAATTATATGTTTGATTTGTATTTGAATTTAGAGCAGATTTTGTAATAGCAAAAGAGTCTAAGCATTCATTGGAAAGGGAAAGGGCTATGTATCTAATCCTTTTAAAAATCCCAGTAGGCAAATATTTCAACTTTTGGTAATGTATCCTTTGTCATATACATTCTTCATAGTGATATGGCTTTTGAAGTCAGTCACTTCACCTAACTGAAAACACAAACCATAGTTCAAAGTTTTGAGACCTTTCAAAGATCAGAAACTAATTCTGAGAGAGAAAATTTAAATTAAGAAAAACAACAAGAAAATCAAACTTTGGGATCACGTGTGGGAAATTATAATTTTATTTAGACTTTCCAACACAATCAATCCACATTGATATACAAGAGAAATAGAGAAATGATCCCAGTATCAGCCTGTCAGAGTTCAAGAGGCATTTGGACAACGCTCTCAAGCAGATGATGTGACTCTTGGGGTGACCTGTGCAGGGGCCAGGAGCTGGACTTTGACAATTCTTGGGGTTCCCTTCAAAACTCAGGATATTCTATGATTATATGATACAAACTAATATTCAAATAGTGTGAGTGGAATTTTTAAAATTATTGGACATACATAAGATATATCATTTTTCACCTACTAACAGTGAATACAAATGAATTAAATTGAGAAAGATTTTTTGAAGTATCTAGAATTATGTGTTGATTTACCAAATCATTGTCACATTCTTTTGCTAAAATAGTTTTTTCTACCCTTGTAAATAGATTTTCTTTCCCTTTTGAACTAATTTTCATCAGAAATAAACATCCCTAAGTGTCAGGGAGACTGAACATTTTTTATCAGTCACTCATTCAAAAAAATTTCAATATATTAACAAAAAAAGTTTTATGCTTGCTTTAAATTTGGAAAATTATTAGGTTCAGGCAAAAATTATTTAGTAGTTTTACTTGATATCCAGCTGGGCTTTCTTTGATATAGTAAATAAGGTGAGTTGTGCAGGATCAGGTTTCAACAGTCCCAATATTAAATATGAAGTTTTACTATTGTTTGCAAAAGAAATGCAAATCAGATAATATATTATAAGGAGGCAAAACACATGAAATCCTCATTTTTACAAAACTGGCAAAAATTTTGATTTCATAATAAAGCACTTTTACAGTCAGTACATTTTTCTTTGCACTTGTCAAGATGGACATTCTGTGTTTTTATCTATCTCCTTTCTCTTCCAAAAATTGCAAAACATATTCCAATGGCTCACCTTGTTAGCCACATAAAAGTTATCAAAGTTATCAATATTGTGAATAAATACAGAATCTCTGAGTCATGTACTGTGATGTTAGCATTTCTTTTGAAAAAACATTGTCCTTTTGAACTTTAACAGGAATATTTTTAAGAATTATGAACATTAAAGTAAAGGATAAATGAACGAAGCATCTTGTATACTGAAGATAACAATCTGAAGAAAAATTCAGAAGTAAAGACAAGAAATCCAAAGATTTATCTATTCTTGAATTGCTTCATTGATTACTGAATGAGGAAACTGAAATAATTTTAATGTTCTGCTTATGTTCTATTTAGTGAATTCAATCCAGAAAGATGGCAGCTAGGAAAAGGAGAAACAATAAATTTATTTTATTGTTCAACCTGAGAAACAGCGACTGCACATTTTTGCACATGTACAGCATGTCATGGAGATTCTGCACTTCAGCATTAGCATACAGCTCACACAGAATTGGAGCTGCAATCTGTGTGCTCCAAGTGATCCTAGATCTGGAACTGAATTCTGCAAGCTATTTATTCTTACACTCTGAACAAAACTAGATAGAATACAGTTCCATAGCTCTTTGAAAATAAGGGTATTAACCTCGGTTTAGCTAAAAGTTATCTAAGGTCATGCTTTCTAGTACTTCTTTGTACATATTTGCAACAGAATGACAGACCTTTGTATGAATCAGCACATCATTGTACAATGTGTGCAGTTCTGACAACACAACCACAACTCTAGTGTGTGTAAATTTAATGTATAAACCATAGTCAGCCATCTCTTTGTATGATTCATTGTAAAACAGCAAAGGAAATAGATTACATATGAAAACATAAAGATGTTGCGTATACTAAAGCACTTTATCTGAAGTAGTAAAAATTCAAAATATAGCACAATATTTTTTGACTATCCTTAAAAGGTTTACTGATAAGAGTTTGATACAAGTAACTTCAGAGCATAGTGAGCCAATTGTTTCATATTATCTCACACAAATTATAGGTCATGGAACACCACCCAGTAAAACTTTCATCAGGCTCACACTTTCTGTTTGAGCAACATCACATGCATAGAAAAAAAAAAATCCGCATTTCAGGTTTTGAGTGTTATATCCTAGTGTATATTTTTCTCACACATCACAATAATTGAAATCATAAATTTATTTCTAGGATGAATTTGTGACAATTAGTTAAAATTATGTTTCTATGATAAAAAGATATAGAAATACTTTAAGGAAAATCTCTTCCACAAGAAACTTCTTGTATATCCTGACATTAACACTTAGGGTTCAATTGAATTTGTCAAAAGATTAACAGTGAGAATTTAGATGGAGGTACAGGTGCTAGTTAACTTTCTATGACAGTTAGGGTTATTCAAAACAGCTACCATTAGTCCATTGAGTTTGTTTTCTTGGCTTCCTGAAACACCTGTGGAGTGATGAGTTCCACTGGGATTTGATGATTTTGGAGTATCTGCACAGTCTATATAAAAGAAAAAAAATATCTGCATCTCCTCATTGGCCAAGGTGTGAAGTCTGATCATCCTTGTACTACTGGAATCTAAATCCCAGTTATGACATTTCCTGGTCTGGATACTAACCCTATCTCAATTTCACTGAAGTCCTCTGGATACTCAGCATCTGGATTTTCCTGACATTCATTTGGTTTTTCTCCACATGTGTATATATTTCATAGAATCATAGAATGGTTTTAGTTCGAAGAGACCTTAAAGATTACCTTAAATATTTAATTATGGAGAAATTAATTACTGGCTAAAAACTCCACTTCTTATAGACACCTTGCAAAGAATCACTCAGTTTTTGAGGCATAGAGTGCACTGTCTATATGCTAAGTTGTTAAACAGACAGGGTTTATTAATACTAGTTTCCATGTTTTATAACGGAGAAAGATGGGAGGTCTGAAATTAATTTCACCTCACTTTAGATTTCTATTAGTCTTCTGCATGCAAATTAGTATATAAAGTCCCAATTTGTAGTCAACAGAGAGAGATAAATATTTTTGGAAGCAATTTAATTGTGTACCTTAGGGCAGGATGAATTACATTCCATAAATTCATATTCCTTCCTGATTTTGAATTCTACTCTAGGTCTTTTTAAGGTCATATCTAGGTGCCATCTTAACATATAACTTTCGTAATAAGAAAATCATGCATTTTTTCCATCTTCAGTCCTCATCATCATACATTCTGAAATGTTGACAATATCAGTGTGCTTTATTTTCTTTAATTACTTGAGGAATGGTGGGACTGTAATATAGATATATGGATAAGGAATTAGTTACCATAAATAACTTGCTAAGTAATGAAGGGTCTACACAGGAATATACAATATTTATTGAGGGCAATGTTTTGAAGGCCAATCAATGACTTTATCCTTACAAGTGAGGCTACAGCTCTACAAACTCTCTTACACAATAGAGTTTAATTGCAACTCCAGAGTTATAGAAACAACTACAAAGATTTTTTATAGCCTTGACAGAGTTCTTGTAATTTACATATGTACACTTTATTAAACAGATAACGTATTATTAGCACCTTAATCCCCCTTCCAGGAAGATAATTTATTTACACTCATTAATACTTACCTTTTAGCATATTGCTACCTGAAATGCACAGACCCAATAGTCTGCTGCAACAATAAGAAAGGAAGTATCAGCTGAAACAAAACAAGTGAAAAAGCTATATTCTTGTTTAAAATATCCTGTTCAAGAAAATAATTCAAGATGAGTTCCAGCAATTTTAAATTCCAACACTTTTAAAGTAATCTAACATTACAGAAATATTCCCAGAAGATCTTTTTATTAGGATCTTGCCACAGAACTTGGCATATTTTCATACTGGGCCAGCTGAAAATGTTTTACTTTCATCTCTAGCATTTTATTCCTAATTTTCAAGCTTTCTACAGGAGATAAGGATGCCAAGTTAACATTATACTTCTGGTTTATTAATGAGGTTTAACATACTGCAGATTCAAGAAGGGAAGAAATTACTGAATGGAAAAGACTGAAATGAAACAGCTGCATGTTAAAAATACCTTCTTTTTGATACTAAATTTTTTATTATTGTGACCATATGCCTATGGTAAGGTCATATGAAGTTCAATCTTGTAAATTTACATTACTATTTTAAACTACTCAATAATAATCTGCCTTTGGAAAAGCAAATGAAAACTTTGATCTTGAGCTAGGTTAAACTGACTGTTTAAAAGTAAGGTTAATTGGAACCATAATGTGAATATCAGTATAACTCTAAATACCAAAAATATAATATGGTGGTTTTGAATACCAGGTTTGATATGCTTGGAGTTGATTTCCATCCATGATTAGTTATAGATTTAGTCCCAAAAATAATAATTTTGTATTAATCCTATTATTACATTTGGTACATAAAATAATAAGCAGATCGAACTAAACATAAAGATGTTGCTGGTATTATTTTCTATAGAAATATTAGCTCAATTTTCATAAAAGGGAATGCATGAACTGAGCTTCAAAAAAGCTCACCCAATATTTTTGTGACCCACATCTAAGATAAAAATTAGGGCAATTTTTAATCCAACAGCTGAGTTTCTATCTGGGCATGAAGAAAGGATGGAAAACTTAAGAAAACATGGAAAACATCTCTTCTTCCTATGCAGCATAACTAAACTACAGACAGTAACCTAATTTTTGTCTTCAAAGTTAGCAATATACAGAATATTATATCTATTCCTAATTTATAGAATTCCACAGCGTATATTGATAGATAATGTTATGAGTTTGGTGCGCTGTTTCCCAAAAATAACTTGGAATAGCAAGCTGAATAAATATGTAGATCTAATAAATAGGCCAAAAAATTGGTTTACTGAGAAAGAATTTCAATTTGTCTATCTGCAGGCAATCAGGCCACAGCTGTAGGATCTGAAGCAATCATGAATGTTCTTTTAAAGAAGGCTGGACTGAATTGCTCAGAAACACATCACGTGCCAGACAGTAGTGCACTTGCCATATTTACCAAGGCATCAGAACTGTATGGCAATGAGTCCCAAGCAGCCTTTGGAGGAGAAATCATATTTGGAATGAAAGACTGTGAAACTGAAATTAAACAGATTTGCATCAATTTGAGAAAACTGATGCAAAATAACAAAAAAGAGAACATATTAGAAAAAATTTAAAAATACAGTAATTTCACACTCATAAGCTGCACTATAAGCCACACTTCCAGGTAGCTGGGAAGACAACGGAATTTGTCCATAAATAAGCCGCTTTTTTTTTTTTTTTAGCTAGGATCCATGTGCAACAAAGTAACGAGTTAGTAACAGAATCGCGTGATGGCAGGGTTTGGTGTCAGGTGCTCAATTTGCAAACAGTTTTCACAGACCGGCAAAGCCTTTAAACGCAGCCCCAGGCGCCCTTCCCATGCCACAGGCCCTGGCACTCCCGCCCCCGGCGCTGGCTGCCATGGCTCCCTGCCTGCTCGGCACGTGTTGGCTTGCCTGCACAAAGGCTGCGGCGGCGGCTCACTTGCCTGCACGAAGGTGGCGAAGCCAGGCTGGCCGCGCAAAGGCTGCTCGCCGGGCTGGCTGCGCAAAGCCAGCGGTAGCTCACTGCCCACCCAGCTGTGGCTCTGCGGCAGCTCCCTCCCTGGCCGGCTCGCACTTCAGGGTTGGCAATTCACCAGAATTTCTCCATAAATAAGCCATACCTGGTGATTAGCCACATTTTGGGATCGGCTCAATTTTTCAGTGAAATAGGTGTGGCTTATCAGTGTGAAATTACTGTATCTCTTCTAACTTAGGAGCCCATTCACTATCTAAAAACAATTATACAATCTGTTTATGCACCAAAGTTATACTAGCATAGCAACACCGATTATTTGTCCCCATCCTAGTTATGCTGTGTGTAACGTTCTTACTTTAGGATAGAATACCAAGTATCATAGAATCTTAAAATGGCCTGGTTTGGAAGTGACCATGACATTTCCCTCACTAGATCAGTTTGTTCAGGATCCCAGCCAACCTGGCCTTGAACACTTCCAGGAATGGGGTATGCCACTGCTCTGGGTAACTTCCTCCATTGTCTCACCATTCCTACAGTAAAGAATTTCTTCCTAAAAAGTAACCTACATCTCTCCTCTTGTAGTTTAAAACCATTACCCCTTGACTGTGTAAACATTACCCCATCTGTGTAAACATCTCTTTACCTCTTTTTAATAAGCCACTTTTAGAAGCCAGAATGCTACTATAAGATCTCCCCAGCACCTTATAATCTCCAGAGTGAACAGCTACAACTCCCTAAGTCTTAATATATCTATGTGGCAGTCACCAAAATATGAGAAATTCATGTATATAATTGGTTCCTATAATGTAACTGTAGATTTTCAATGTGCTATGGAGCTTTTATATCTATTCCATCATAGGAATCTGCTTTGAGAAACTGGCAACCTATGTGTTTTTCATCAAGCAAGCCCTTAATTTAAACAATGCACATGAATTCTTAAATTTATTCCTGCTTGATTGCTCAGTCTATAAATGTGGTGATAGGTCTCCTAAGGTTATAGCTGTCTCTGGTGAGGGAATCTAAATGCCTTAGCTGTCAAGCGCTCATGATCTCAATAACTCTTGACAGAAGAAGTGTATTCTGAAGGTATTCCCGTATGTTTTACATTCTGCTTCATTAGCATAGGCACAAATACTTTTTTCCTTTATTAACTTAGTTCTGTTCTAAGCAATAACTCAAGACTTCCCTCTTGGCAGAACAGCTTAATCATTTGATAAACTTTCTGTTATGGTAGGGTGTCTTGAGATGAACTAGTAGGACTTCATGAGGAAGATGGCCTCAGTTCTAGTTCCTATGTCTTTCTGCTCCTTTATGAAGGCTATCTAGGAGAGGATCAGATTTGTCAGAATCACATGTCTATGGTTTCAGGTTCCTGACAATTCCAAAGATTAAAGGAAACCTCCAAGCTTTCATTGAAATTTCTTGCCTTTTTCTAAGCAAGACGTGCCACTTCAGTTTTTTGGCTGGTTCATATTTTACTATTATCCTTGGTTGCAACATCTAAAAAATTCCATGTCTAAGAAATTGTGGCTGCAGAAATTATTCAGTAACATCACCAAGCTTTCCTCATCAAGAAACTGCCCTTACAGAAGTTGGCTACTTTTGTAATTCTCATGCCATGAGCATGAAAGACTAAACTACAGTGAAAGACTGTCTTTTATGGTGAACATTTGATGTCCACACCTGCCCTTTAAGGAGGCAAATTTGCTAGTCATTAACTGTTCTGGACTTGAATATACTTTGTTCTACTAGTGATTAAACCTCATTATGGATGAAGACTTGCATTTTTAATTTTTTTTTAACTACTAGAATGCCAAGTACTCTACTGGAAATCATGTTAAATATTGCAGAAATCAAAAGCAGTTTTTTGATAGCTATGATTTGCATTACAATCTTTAATTGGGTAGGTTGTATAACACGCAGTAATTTTTTTGCAACTCTTAAGTGTGAGCACTAAAGTACTACATGAAGGAAGGCAGAAGCTAACTCCAAGGCTGTGCAAATTCGCTGTACATATACTTTGTTACAAAACATTGCTTTATTGCCACTCTACTGTACTCCTAAATTTAAGTGTGTAAAATTAAGGGTTTTAAATGTTGAATCTCTGCTATTCATTAGCAGCAACTTGTGCATTTATAAGTGATGTCCTAATAGATACATATTTGACTTCAATAATTACAGATTTGCTTATCCATCTGTGTGAAACATATTTGGTAGATATCACTGCCAGAATATATAAAAGCATCACCAGTTTGTGGTAACAACAAATGGCACAGAAAGTGACCATCAAAATTTGCACATTTGGAAATACCTACTCCTTGCTAATAACTAGATTCAGAAGTCGATGTCTATTTGCTGAGATACGGCAACAATACTGTTTTATTCACCATTAATTCTATGACTAGTAATGTGTCTCACAATTTTCTCCAGTGTGATATTGACAAAACAAAACAAAACAAAACAAAAAAGAAAAAAACCAACCAAAAAAACAAAAACAAAAAACAAAAAACCCACAAAAAACCCCCAAAAACCAAACCAAAAACAAAACAAAACAAAACAAAACAAAACACCAAAACATAGAATGAAAAAAAAAAGAAAAAAGAAATGACATGGGTAAGGATGATGTCTCATGAAACTAGGGGAATACTACAGGGTGTGATGGACCACAACAGTATCAAAGCTGAATTTATCTCACCACAAAGGAGACCAAATTTTAAAAAGCTATCAACAATTGAGTAGATCAATATAAATGTTTTTCGCTGTATCCATTCATTGAAAGGAATATGAGTTTCAATCATAAATTCTAAAACATCTTAATCAGAAAATGGTATAAACTTAGATATCACAGTTTCTTCGATACTCTTAAGCACAGCCAAGTCTCTCTTTGCATTTCCAGTCTAAGAAATACAACTTAGTTTGGGAGTTCAATGAAGTTGTCAGTAACTTCTGGACCCATTGGGAGCCAGACCTGATATTTCCTGCGACAGGACTTTCAACACTGCCTACGCTACTGTTCAATTTAAGAAAGTAACAAGTTCTCAAAATGACCTGTTAAGGAATATGTTTCTAGGAGTTTCTAGGATGGTGGCCTCCCCTTCACACTGCTCCATTCCACCTGTCAGAGTTCTGAAGGACTGGGACACAGCCTTGACTGCATCTACTGCCACGGTAGCTCCTTGATCATTTACCATCCTCTTTTACATTCAGGACCACCAAGGCTGATAGGATGGGTCCTAGTCACCGTGCTAGCTAGCTCTTCTCCAGAGGGAACATGGAGGGAAGAGTACAGATGTGCTAGGAGTGGACTGATGGGCACTCTGGGAATCTATCCCGGTCCCAGGGTCAATATCTCTTTCTCCACATATCTTAATACCATCTGAAAAAAATTAACAAATTACCTTACTCAGTAGGTGATATTCACATTTAATTTTTTTTCCTGTCATTAACCTTATCTGAGCTACCTTTCACTGCTCCAACTCCCCTGCTGGAATGTTACTTGCTTTTATACATCAGTTAGCTCTTCCTGCCTGACCTTGTTGTACCACAAGTAGTAAACGCAAAACATCTGCAAGGGCATAGCGCTGAGTCTTGCACTGCTGGTTCTGCTCCTTAAACTTCTCTTTGTTTTCAGATTTCAAATACCAAAATTCCTTGCAATGGGCTGTAAATTTTCCCCCAATTTCTTTCTTGACTGTCTTTAACAGACCATTCAGATTATTTGCAACTTTACACAAAGCTGTACTTCAGCTGCCTTAAGCATCTTCTGTAGATTTAGAGTCATCCTGGGAGAATACAAGCAATTTTCCTGCTTTTTATTCAGAAAGGCTTACAGTTTCCTTGGCAGATGAGCTGTTCCCCTGAACTATCCTAAATAGGAGAAAATTACTCTCTCTTTCTCAATTATCCTCATCATCCTAATAAAAACACATTCCTTAAATTTTAATTTTCCTACTTCTACTTGCAGCCAGACTTTCAGACTTGTATTTTAAATCTAAGTCAACAAACTACATTTGCGAAAAAACTGCAGGCTGTATCTTCCATTTTAGTTAATATGGTATAACTAGAACTTTAATATCTCACAGTCTTCTTCCTTGCCAAAAATACCGAAGCTTAGGCAAGCCCACAGAAAAAAAAGCATTTTAAAGAAAGTTGAACTGCAGAGTACAAGGAACAATCATTAGCAGTATTTCATTGCATGCAAATTCTATGCTTCTAGAAAGTTTTCTAATATAGTAGAAGCAATAACTGTAAAAAATATTTGCTCCTGCACACAAAACTTTTAAGTGTTTATTGCCATAAGCTGTAGTTACTGGCAGCAAGACAGCTGACTAGGATCCTGAGGACAGGCTGAGATTGAGTTTGATTACCTTAAAGATTGATATTCACTGTCAACCTGGCATGAGATAAAGCTAAAGATATGTATTTAACTTTTAAGGAAAGATTTTATCCAGAGGAGCTATATACAGAAGTTTCTGCATCGCTATTCTGTATATTTCAGTTTACATTCTATTAGCCATGGAGGTGCTCGTGGTACAAATTGCAGTCTGGGTAAGATACTCTTTATTATTATTATTAAGTATTACTCTTATTTAAAAATTATATTTAGCTAATTCTGTTTCAAAAGCCTTTGAAGTTGAATTTTATTAAGTAGATGATTTTTTCATATAGTCTAGTTTGATGACCTTTTTTCTTAAACAAGTATTTTGTCACAATTCCAAGCATTTCTTGCAGAGAACAGCTTGAAATATCAAATATACTGTTAAACTATGCTGATGAAAAACCTTGGAAGATTTTATCTCTTCCTTCATGCACCAGAAATTAATATTTCAGATAGACTGTCAGATCCTTATGCTCTAAAAGTATTAATTACATAGTCACAATGATATAATTTAGTCAGATTCCTGTTTCCCCAAACAAGGTGGTATTGCCTAAGATGTCAGGCTGCAGTTTTAGTGAGTTGTGCATAACTTTGTGCAAAGCCTATCCTTTTTCACTCTTTATCCATCTGAACACCCTGGCTGTAGTTTTTCCTGTTCTGCCTCCTCCATCAGAGAGCCATCAGGTTCTCCAGTCTGTTGGCTCAGCAGTGTGTGTGTCTGCCTACAGCATGAAAATGTCAAGGATCAACAGCAAGAGGTCACTGCTCATGAAGCTGCTGAAGCAGGAGATCCTGGAAATCTTGGATACCTCTCTATGGACCAAGAAATCATACAGAAGGTGAGAAGTCTTTAAAGAGTCTGATGATCATTCTACTACTGAGTTATCTGCTCATATTCCAAAACCATCCAAAAGACACTCCGAAGTCTTGTTTTTTATAATTTAAATTGAACTAAAAATAATGCATCAAAATTAGCATTTTGTTATTATTTAGATCAATCTTCCTTATTTTTTTAATGACTACAGCATCAAATCCACATTTAAATTTATGGGTTTTAAAAAAATTATTACATTTTATGGACCTACAATCAATTAATTTCATTGCGCATTCCATATTAGGGTTTTTTCCCACATAAACTTTAGGAAAATATAAAGCCAATAAATTAAAAGTTTATTAAAATAGACAACCAATCAGATTTTGAAGGAATCTTCACCTAAACAAATAAAATTATGGAATTAATTTAGAAAATAATTATAAGCTCTAATTAATCTGACTGCATGCATTATTAAATAGTAAATTAAAGAAATTAAAAATAGACAGCTAAGAAAACCTTTGTTAATTTTTTCTTGTATGAAGAAAAAATTTGGCAATGTACAGTAATTTCACGATTATAAGCCGCACCTTTTTCATTGAAGAATCCAGCCTACCCCAGTAGTGCGGCTTATATTCAGGTGCGGCTTATATATGGACAAATGCCGTGGTCTACCCGGCTACCGGGAGGTGCGGCTTATAATCAGATGCGGCTTATAGTTGTGAAATTACTGCAATTCTAAATTTAGAGTATTCTAATTTTAATTCTTCTAGTTTGTAAAACAATAGAAAAGATTTATGTCCCATTTAAAATCTGTAACTAATTTTAGATGTAAATATGGTTTTTTCCATATTTTTCCAGTGAGAAAAAAACATACCTACCACTGAATCTGTAAAACCCCATTGATTTCTCATCATTTAGAAAAGTGATCTGTCTTTATGGTTCTACAGTGAATTCCATAAATATATCAAATTTCAGTAATTTCACGCCTATAAGGTGCACCGGAGTATAAGGCGCACTTCCAGGTTGGTAATGTCCAAACTCTGTCCATATATAAGGCACACTGGATTATAAGGTGCACTTCCGGTTTTCAATCAAAATTTTAGTCAAAAGGGTGTGCCTTATACACGTGAAATTGCTGTAATTCCTTTCCCTCTAATCCACTTGTGACACTGTATGAATTTATGTGGTCCAGCTTTCTTCTCCCTGTGGTCTGTTAATATCTCACCCATATATATAAAAAAAGATAAGAACATTGAAACGGCTGATAAAGGTTTTATAATCAGTTCATTTCTACCGACAGTATCCATCTCAAAACTACTGCATGTTGCTCAAGCACAGACACAGGAGCAGTTCTTTATTTCTGCTATGGCTCCAGCTCTTTCAAGAGGAAGAAAAAACCTGCTTTAATCAAAAGCTGAGCATCTTAGGATTTACTTGGAGACCTGATTCTTTGAAAAATCTTTGATTCTTTGACAGGGGTCAGAGTGACATTTCAGTAATGGTTTTCCTTTCTTCCACTTGGCAGAGCAGCAAGTCTGTCTTGTAATCACGCAACAAATAGGACAGGGAGAATCAAAGCAGCTACCGATGTTTAGATGGCAAAATGGCTTACCTGAAAGCTGAAGGATTTTATGAATGGCTTCTGTAAATATCTATAAAAGAGTGGTAACTATGGGCTTCAATTCAGGATCACTTTGTTTCATAGGTTTGGGACTCAAGAGCAAATTTCGTCTCAGACCCTTAGAATTAACCTTGCAATGTCCAGCCTTCAGATACTTCTTTTGTGTGTGTAATCTTCTACCTCAGATCTGCAGCACTGCACAATTACACATTGGGCATAAAACTACAATTATTAAGGAACTGATTTGCACTTTACTGGGCTAATTAAGTCAAATAGACATACTCACAAAAGTGTTGCCTAATTCAAATGACCTTCCTTCTATTATTATAATAGTTATAATTATTAATAATTAATCTATTATTATTAACAATTAGTTGTTTATTATTATTATTATTATTATTATTATTATTATTATTATTATTATCATCCTTGTTGTTGTTAGTGTTACTTTTGTTATTATTATTACTTTACTTTGCCATTCCAAGAGGCCACTGATTGTGTGGTCAGTCTTTACCTTCTTTCTCTTTTAGGAGCCATGAAATTCCAACATAAAAGAGTTAGCCCTGCAAAAACCTCTTGTATTTTGCCTCATGTGTCATTAAACATATAACACTGGGAGTTTTTAGCCTACAGTTAGAACTAATTTTTATCTAATACACATAATTAGGTCAAGACAATGGACAACAGATTAAACAAGCAGGGTATTTTATTATGACTGGAAGAACTTTATGTATCTGAAGTCCTAATAGTATGAGCTCATTAGTTTAAAACGCTGGTTATTTATTGACAACTTTAGTTTGAAGTGGCCTGCAATAAACTAGCAGCTTTCATGGTCTTACTAATTTACTTTGCTTGAGAACAAATATTTGTTTGCATGAATTTCATGTTTGATCACATATTAAATGGTTACTGAACCCTGAGTTTTATTTAGTGCCATATAGATAAAATTTATTTGACAATGTTATAGTCTTTCCTTTCTGTTATATTTCTAATATAGACAGATTTAAATATCTGATCACTTTATAGATCTGCACCATTTTCCTTTGTATTCTCTTTTTTCCTTTCCTTCATTTTTAAAGATGTAGGATTCTCTAATTAATTGAAATTTTGCATTTATTGCAGTTCATATATCAATGAATCAAGAGAGCTACTTGTGAATGCTGTCTTTATACGGAAAAGGGTGGTTATTTGAGGTCCTGACTCTGACACATATATATATAACACATAGAGTGGAAATAGTTAAATCACTGAAGTGGTTTCTTCATCTGTTTTTAAGTTTTACCTTTTAAGTTTTACCCACCAGAATGCTGTTTAGATTCTTTGATATCTTGGTAACACATCAATATAAGATTTGCATACATTCTATTATCCTTCCTTTTGCAAATTAATTTGAAAACACAAGAAACAAGCTATTTAGAGAATCCAAACTCTCTGAATACAGCTATTTTCTCTCTCTCTTTCATTTTATCTGAACATTTGATTTTGAAACACTATGGCTAATACAGATATACTTACATCTATTAACTGACTCAAGTACTTGGAGAGCCTGCCAGAATTTTTGTTTTGTCTGGTTTAGCTTTGTCTTTTTGTTTGGGTTTTATTTGTTTGTTTATGGTTTTTTTGTTCTCAATTAGACTTTTAGATGGCAGAAAGAAAAAAAGAATGTCATGATAGTTGGCAAATAAAAAGTTCTGCATGGGTGGTTTTTAATAGCTTATCATCAACATATAATCGAACTGAGTAATTGCTGCATAAGAGAATGTCTCTGAACCAGCAGCTGCCCCTAGGCAGTACTTTGCTGAGGAATGTCACTGCGACAAAAAGTGCTGGACATATAATGCATCATCAGCATTTGTGCTATAGGCATGTCATATAGGTGGATAGGAACCACTGGGGTGTGGTAAACCTGAGTGCCAATGACATCTGAGTGGCATTAGATGGATAGAGAGCAAGTAGGAGGACAAAAAAGGCAAAAGACAAAGAAGCCAAAAAATTGAGAAAAACAGCTTTTACGACGAAATGGAAATTACCTTCAATGCTGCAGTGCACCACTGACTTTGACAGCTGAAGCAGCAGCAGAGAGAACTCGACAAAGATATTGGTTATTGCAATTCTTTTGCAAGAAGCTAAATCTGTTTGATTCTCCACTGGCTATATTAATCAGTGTTCTTTCAAAAAAATTACACTGAACAGAAGAATATTTTCTTAAGGTAATAGAAAATTACTTGAAAGCCTAGATTTATGTGTGCAAACGTGTGTCAACACATATCAAGATTTGTGAACTAATGAAGCATGAGAGTTAAGATAATTATGTACTTTTTTGCTCATTGGACTTGTCCTTGTTTTAGTCAGGACAGAGTTAAATTTTTGCTGTGGTTGTGAGAGTGGGAGCCTGGAACCATACGGGCATGTCCAGGTTGTTCTTCTATGGAGCTACATCATCCCTGGGGGGCAAAAGTAAGAGGCTCATGCTTCCAGGGAGAGGGACACGGCTTGGGGTTGAGGACAGCATGGTGGGAGGAGGAAACACATCAGCCATTATATGTTGTTCCCAGAGTACAGTAATTTCACTATTATAAACCGCACCTTTTTCCTTGAAGAATCCAGCCTACCCCAGTAGTGCGGCTTATATTCAGGTGCGGCTTATCTATGGACAAATCCCAGTGAAATGCCAACCCAGAAGTGAGAGCCGGCCGGGGAGGGCGTCTTGGGCTGCCTTTAAAGGCTTCGCTGGTCTATGAAAACTGTTGCAACTTGAGCACCTGACACCAAACCCCCCCCCCTCCCCGCACTGTTGCAATTCTGTTACTAATTTGTTACTTTGTTACACATAGATCTTCACAGGAAAAAAAAAAAATGCAGCTCTATTTCAGGTGTGGCTTATATATGGACAAATCCCGTGGTCTACCCAGCTACTGGGAGGTGTGGCTTATAATCAGGTGCGGCTTATAATTGTGAAATTATGGTAAGTATTTTACTTATCAATTACCTTCTCCTTCTGGACAGTATTGTAATCAGTACTGTTGCACTTACTGCTTGGTTTTCTTATCTCATTGCTGTTTCCAGTAAATTACACTTATCTTATGATCTCTGCATTTTGTCTCTCACAGGATGGGGAGGGGAGCAGTTTGTGGTTTTCTTTTTAGTGGGAGTAGTTCCTAAACCATGATAGGACCAAAGGCTGTGATTAATTCAGATTTATTTACAGACCTGCTTGTACTTCCTCAAATTGCTTTTCCTTCTTAATTTGTGAAAATTTTCCTTTACTATTTCTTTGAGATATCAAAGCTGAGTAGAGCTTATGTTGTTATTAATACAGATACTAAAAAGATAACATTTCCCATAGGGAAATAGTATTAAATAAAATTTACATTTAGATTCATGAGTGAAATGCCCTATATAAAGTCATAGGTTCTGTTAGTAGTGGAACCCTGCATAACTCTAAGTCTTTGGATCTTGTGTTTAGAATGTTTCTTCTTACCCCTATTGCTTTCATATTTCATTTTGAAATAAAGATCTTACTTTACATTACTGAATGTAAAAATTTGACAATTTCCTTATAGAACTAAGATGAAAAAAATTATACATTCACAGGCTGGATTCTACCCTCATGATTAAGATTTTCCTTATATGAAGGCATTTGTCTTTATAATGTAGCCCTAGGCCACATTTTCTGCATCAGTCAGGGTATACTGATGTTCAGTGCCAGCTGCTTGCAACAGGGTGTGTGTAACAGAGCTGGCACTGACAGCCGCTAGTGTCTAAACTGATGTTCCTGAATTGCTGTGAGCCCCTCAGCATTATGACAAGTAACCGAAGCTGAAGGTTTATTTCGTTACTTTTATGGAAGGAAAAGCTGAATGCAGGTGTTCACTCACAGCCTGGGCATTTCTGACAGCGAACATGGGCTAGGTTGCAGTTAGTGTGGGGAGTGAAGCCTTTCACAGAGTGTGCCAAGCTAACCCAGCATGTGAGAGATTTGGGTCCAGCATGCTTGCCTGTCTTTACCCCTGTCTGAAACTAATCACTCATAAGCGGAACAGAATCTATGCACTTGAATTAATAAGTCACACAAACCTGTGCTGAGGAGCAGTTTTAGCAGGGAGTTGGATGTCTACCTACATGAGTTTTTACGCATCTGTCAGCTAACACACAGATTCTTATGTGAGCTCCAGCAGCTGGAGCATCAGGCAGATAGCCAATTCTCTCTGAAGGCTTGTGCCTCTGCTAACTAATGAATGGGTTGCACTCATCCAGGCACTTTTAATATTTTTTTAATCTATAGTAGTTAAAACATGGGCTATTTGCCTATTAAAAACATGGGCTATTTCTTCAGCTTCTGATTGTAAAGAATTAGCCTCTATTTTAACGTGGTTCAGACTACAAGTGTCAGAGGGTAGAGGTGGAAGGAAATTGCTTTTACGAGCAGATGAGAAGGACTGTGCTATTTTGGACATGTAGCCTGGCCACCAAGAGAGGTGATCAGCTGGCACACACTGAGCTGCTGTGGTGGAACACTACTGCCAGGTGAAAGCTTAGAGAGACCTTTCACTTTACTGAGAGCTTTCTAATTTTAGACAGTGCAGCCTTCTCACTGAGGATGTATGTTGGGCATAACATAGGCTGACACGCTTCAGCTGAATGCAGTTACAGTAACCAGAGGCAGCGCAATCAAAATAGCATAGTCTCCACTCCTTGTTTAAATATCTATTAATTATTATGTGGATCTTTCGGCAACATCCAATATTTTTATTTTTGAGATTAGGTTAGTCTGGGTTAGTAATGTCAGCTAAATTATACTCAGAAATAAAAACAGAAGGAAAATACATATATATATATATATATATATATATATATATATATACAGAAAGAAATCCAGGAGCTCAGCTGTAACATTTGGGCTCTAGAAATTTTTTTATTTTTTTTTTCTTTTAAGGTTCGGTATTACCTTTCTACTGGGAGAAGGAGGCTTAACTTTGGGTGCCTGAAAGATCATGACAAAAAACCCTTACTGAAGCAGTCCACTTTAGATTTTCTGCTTCTCACAACCACAGGATACAGTCTTCCAAAAAGTAGATAACTAGATTTCTTATTCCTTTGTGAGATACTGGAGCTCCATAATCCCAAGGGTTGTCTGAACTCTGAGTTTGCTGAAGGAGAGATCTTGCTTCCCCCAAATGAGTCCCTGAAGATATTATTATATATCTTCCCTCCCATCCTGCTCAACATTGTGTGTTATAACAATCCCAGTCTGCTAATAACCAGGAAGGGAAGCAAAACATTAGAATACTTTTCTTTTCTAAATCTGACTTGTATTCCTGCCATAAAATGCAACTCAAGAATTTCTGCAACTGCATGCAACTGAAAAAGAGTCGTACATAAAAGTTGTTAGAAAAACTTGTACAGAGTATTGTGTAGATGACATGTAATAAACTGAATGGAATGGATGTGAAGGAAGATGTAATTAGAGGATTAACTGGCAGAAAATAGATGAAGTAATGGTTTACGTACAAATGTCCAAAGACATTTTTAACTAGATGATAATCTGGATGAGAGAAAGGAAAATGAGAAGAAAGAGGAGGGTAACAACCTCAAACAGATGTTTTTAAGTCTTGGGATTTTGGACATAACGTAAGGAGGATCACAATATAATTTCTTCTTTGGTATCATAAATGCTAGAAAATCAATAGAAGAATACCAGAAAAAATAATTTTTTTTGAGAGTGAAAAGTAAATGAGTAATCTACAAAAGGTTTTTATGGAATTATTAGAGATAAAAAGAGATGGAGGAACATGCTAAGGTCATACATTCATAGACAAAGAGGACAGAAGCTTAGGGAAGATTTTGAGAAAAAGTGAGGTGAAAATGTGTGGAGAAAGGGTGTAGTGATGTAAATAAAATCTAGGTAATGAAAAGTGAAGTGGAGAAGTCAGAAAATAAAATAATGGTTTTTAAAGAAAGAAAGGAACAAGAAAAATAGATCATTCGACTCCAAGTTTTTGTTAGTTTTTCATAAATTGCAAGGTAGTAAAGGTCCACCAGTGCTTCTGATTTAGGATGATCTATTAGAATTATTTATTTCATTCAGCTTCCTTTGCTTGGAAACAGCATTCAGGTATTCATTTTAACCATTGTGTCCCAGAATGGCAGAACCACAAAGGTGGAAATGCCATGAATGTTGAAAGAGGTTTCGCTGTCACAGAATTGCTTCTGTGGGAAAAATCCCAAGATGATGCTGATAGGTTACTTATGATCCAATGAGCAAATATCAATTCTACTTAGTTAGACATTCAGAAAAATCTGGATCTAATGATGAACCATGAAAAACCTATTCACATGGATCACAGATAGTCAATGTATATAAAGGGAATAACCTTCTTCTAGAATAGGTAAGGAAAAATTCTTTTTATATCAGGAAAATTATATTTAATTCCTATTTCAGTGAAAAAAAAAAAGCTCAGACATGCTGTATTGCTACAGGTGAAGTTGCCCTCCCCCAGCACTAACCTAAGTGATGACTGAAGTATGTTAATGGACATTTGTACTTTTAACTTTGTTAAAACTGAAAAGTATGTTAAATCAATTTGCAATAAGAAAATATGTGTTATACTGCATACTGACATAGTAGTTGAGGCAATCAATTCTTTAAAGAAGAGAAAAAAAAGAAGAAAGTAAGGATTTTCATAGAAAACTGCTATGATCTTTTCCTTATTACTTGAAGAAACTTTTTATATCTTGAGAGTCATAGGGGGTTTTTTATTCTTATTTGACATTGTGAAACTTGACATTAACCAGGAGTAGGAAACAAAATTTATATAAGCAATTGGACTCTTTGAGACGTTTATGAGCCAGATGGACCAGAAAAAAGTATACCCAGACATTCAATTTCATTTTTAAGTTAATACATATCCCATTTAAATATCCAAATGTTCAAATCTAAAGCACATGAATAGCTTACTGCATTTTTATTACAATATTCATGAGATCTTCAGCTCAATTCCTAAAACCTCTTCTTCATTAATTGATTCTTGCTTAGTTTTGGAGGAAAAAAATTACAAGAGAGAGTCATCTCTTTGGTGTGAATGTTGAGACCTGCAGTTGTACGTATAGAGGTCCTGCTTTTCTGCATAGAATATAGAACATTTGGGGTTTTTTTGTGTTACTGTTTCAGAGTGGGTTTTTTTGAGCATCTGTTCTTTCTATGTACTTTCCTTAGTATGTGGATTGATTATATGCTGAATACTTGTGCATGAGAAAAAAGGTACTAGATAAAATAGAGCAGAAGGGAAAAAGATAGCACAGATCCCTTTCAGTCTGAGACAGACACATGAGCCTTAAAATTTAACACATACTCTATTCATCTTTTTCCAGTCAGGATCTTACCATAACACAGATAAGTATTGAAAGCTAGCTGAACAACAGGTTGGAGTACAAAGTTATCTTGTTTGTCTAAGCCTTAGCTAAGCTTGGCTTCTTTGCTAGTACTGAGGAGTAACAAAGCAACAGCACAGAGGAAGAGCTTGATTTAATGATGCTGGAATGATGAATGAGCAATTCATCTAAAGCTTCCTTTTGGTTGGGAGAACAGTCTCAGACCTGTGTGTGAACTGCTCTCTGGGCAGCTGGATAATAGGTCAAGGCAATGTCATTCCCTTCCTGAGTTAGAAACAGTACTTTCTGTACTTAGGAGAGATGCGTTCTTTCCAATGGAAGCAAGAAATGCCATACACATGAGTCAGCCTTCAGTGTCCAGGTGGTGTCATTACTCATTTTTGGACACTGTGCTACAGCATATTCATGTACTCTTTCAAACATTTCACAGTTGTGTTCAAGAGAAACATCTTTTCACATTTTTCCTTTTGAATTTTTAAATTACCAACATTAAAACTAGTTGTTGAGCCAGACACTTTTTTATCAGTTTTAGTTTCCCCTGGACCTTTTTTTTTCAGATGCTCCTATGGTGCGAGGATATATTAGATTAAAACGAAGTAAACAACAAAAGTTACTGGAGCTTTACTCTTACTGAAAGGAAATAAAAAAGTAAAAGAGATTTCTGTCTCTTCAGTGCCAAAGTCCACTTTTCAGCAAGTTTCCATGTAAACATCCAGGACACAAAGTTTCTGAAAAGAAATATAACTTGAATAATTCAGCTGACATACAGGGCCCTATAATTCTATTTCTTGAAAATAAATCATAAACAGGAAAAAAAATGCTGATAATCCAGAAATATGCTCTTTCTGATAATCTTCAGTACAGTTAAAGTCCTAGGAATTGGAACGTACCTTAATTAATTTTCTCCAATAGACAACATAATATAAATACTGTATTCTTTTCTAGCTTAATAAATGTGGGTTGAGCCAGGCTATATGCCAGGTGCACACCACACTGTTCTATAACTCCCCTCTCCTCAGAAGAGCGGGCTAGAGAAATTAAGATAGAAAAATGAAAAACCCAAAACTTTTAGGTCAAGATAAAGCCAATTTAGTAAGGCAAAATCGGATGCTGGTGCATGGAAGCATGGGGAAAACAAAATACTCCTCTCATCATCAGGCCATGTCCAGCCCCTTCCTGGGAAGCAGGGTTTCAATATGCATTGTTGTTGCTCTGGAAGACAAATACTGGCCATAATAAATAATGTCCCTCCCTCTTCTTCCTTTTCCTTTGTTTTCATATATGATCTGAAGTCATGTGCTTTGGAACATCCCTTTGGTCCATTTGGGTCAGGTGTGCTGGCTGTGCCTTCTCCCAGAGTCTTGCTCACACACAGCCTGTCGGTTAAGGAAGGAATGTTGGGAGTGACAGCCTTGGTGCTGTGTGAGCACCGTTTACCAGCAGCCAAAACTCTGGTGTGTCATAACACCACTCTAGCTACCAGTGCAGAGCACAGCACTGTGAGGGCTGTAGGGAAAATTACAGTAATTTCACAATTATAAGCCACACCTGATTATAAGCCACACCT